>OW240915.1:95299086-95410058 GCA_933207985.1 Pelobates cultripes | reverse complement strand
TTCTTTTACTGTCCCTAATATGCTTTGTGATGGCCAGGATACAATGGCCATTAAATCTTTATATATTATGGATCTTGCTGACTGCGGCAACACCCAGCTTTTGCCGAACTGCACAAAAGTGAGGAATCCTTGGGCTACCCTGGGGCATCTTGTTGCTGTAACACCATGCCACAGCAATTTGTTGCCAACTGCCATAAAACAACAAACAAACAAAAAACCTTGTTGGTGAGTGAGAGTCTGCATCAGACTGTCAGAGCACTCTGATACCTAGAACCACAAACAGAAATGGGATACGGCTGTACAATCTATAGAGGGAACATATAAAGGAAAAAAAACACACAATAGTGTAATACAATAAATACAGTGAATAGTGCGCTTAAATGGATGCACTCACAAGATGATGAAAATAGAAGAGCATTCATGAGGTGCCTCCCCAGATAGCATAGGGGGCTAGTGGTTCCCCTTTCCGGTGTAAAACGACCAATGGAACACGGGACTCCAGGTAAGTAGTAGTAAAAAAGCAATTATTTTATTTTCTTAAAAGGTGAACAAACACCATAAGAATAAAGGTTAAAAAGTGCAGCAATAGGTCCAACGCGTTTCGTTCACAACTAGAACTTCATCAGGGACCGCACAGTAAAAAATCACAGACAATATCATAGATTGTAAAATAACATCCTGTCTGATCCACTCTGATACCTGCCAGTCAATGCTGCAGTTATTCTCTGTGCCATGATATGCATGTGCCAGGCTATTTCTGGACTACCTCATAATTATACAGCCAACATATACTGTCCAACTGTTACCCAGGCTTGCTGATTAGCCTGGGAGCCAATCACAGAAATAAAATGCCTTGGAAAAAAACAGTGTTTATTCCTTACCCCATAGTGTTAAAACCACAATCTAGCCCCCCCTTTCCACCCTTAAATATAGTAAAATCTTACTTTTATTCCAGTCTGCTAGTGCTAGAGCCTCCTGGGTGATCACCCCCACCGGTCCAGGGGGGGTTTGCGGGGCTCCAAATGCTGTACGCATTTCTGTGTTCACCGTGCTGGGAGATCGCCCGCCTCTCCCCTCCCTAGCATCCACTAGGCCCAAGTGGCAGTGCGGCCGGACGACCGTAATGACCGCAGGGTGCGTTCCCAGAACGGTCAGTCGATTTGGGGGTTCAAGATTATGTTGCCAGTCGCTGATTGAGAGTCACCGTTTCAGGTAAGTATAGTCTTTTCCTCGATTCACTGGGTCCTCTCTAAAATTGCGTCTTGTTGATAAGCAGGCCCCGCCCCCCAGTACTTCTTTTTTCTGCACATTTCCTTAGAAATGCTCCCGCCCACTTGTTCCCACGTAGAGGGGAAGGGGCGGGAGCGAGAAATTGAAGCGCCCTCGTGCTGCTGCCGCCATTGGATGTCTGGGAGGGTGGTCGTGGCTGAGCGCGTTGATTGGTATGCCGCCGGACCAGTGTTTTACCGGGCACTAGTGAGCAGCAATGTAAGAGTTCCCTAGCGCCTGGGAACATAGCTGGCGGCACGCTAGAAATAATAGGTGGCGGCCCCCCTTTAAGCAGCGCCCTATGCGGCCGCCTCATTGGCCTATAGGAAGCGCCGGCCCTTCTTGGCACCATAACAACTACAGCATGTTGGTTAAGAAGCCCTGGTTTATACACTATTGAAAGCTAAGATGAGTACATTTTTTGGTGGTTTGAGGTTGGTGTTGCATTTCTAGATATTGATTTGGGAACTTTAAAAGGGTGGACTTTTTGATTTTGATATTTTATCTAATGGAACACTATATGGTCAGGAACACAAACCTGTATTCCTGACCCTATAGTGTTAAAAACATTATCTGTCCTCCCCTTGCCTCCCTAAATATTGTTTACCATTATTCCAGTCTGCTGGTGCTGGATCTGCCCCATATCTGCCTCCTTGGCTGACATCATCAGAAGTGGTGATCCACAATGCCTTGATGGTTATAATTGTGTTTCATCGTTAATGTGCTTTTCTTTCACTGCCGATAGCTAATAAGGCCACTAATATTCATTATTACCTCATTTAAGAGATACCTGTATATGTTCAATTTCAGTGCCCCGTTATAAAGATGTAAATTTAGTGCAGTTCAAATAAACTCAAAACGACATTAGAAAATAAACAATTAGATCTTTTTACACAAACAGGAAGCATATGCAAAACTGCAACCGCATATCCTGCTTTGTTAGCAGGATGTGAGGCAATGCATAAGTGTCACAAAAAAATAGGTTAAAAAGGAAATATTAAGGAACTACAGACTATGTTTAAAAAAGCTGCAGAGTAGAATACATAGATTTAATTTTGTTTTATGAGCAATTTCTACTGTGGTTTCTTTCATTGTAAACTGCTTGTATATTACCCCATTGTAGTCATTTTTGTCACCATTACAATGTTAGAAGGAGACTCCACTGCCCAAATCTCCATGAAAAAAATGAAAATAACTGTTTAGTAGATATACTTCCAATGCATTTAATTATGCAAACCTCTTGCCAAGGCTGGTGACTTTTTCCCCAGCCCAGACTTTTTGTGGCTGTTAAGTCACATACAGCAGCAGAGAGTAGACGGTACTTTCCAGTTGCTGTTCCCCACGATGCCGACATCTTCTTTCTTCAACTTCTGGCGCTTCATCCACCAGGAGCCCATGTCAGTGCTGTACTCTAGTGATTGAGCAAAGGTACCACACTAATGTCTATCCAGGATCCTGCGAGGAGCCTCCATAGATATTGTCTTGTAATAAGTGAGACAATGTCTTATTGCCCCGGCAATGCTACCGCCTGGGGGAATGGCAAATCTTGACAGAGGTAGTGGGAAAAAAAAGTACACAATACCTGTATTTTAGAAAAAAAAGACTGAAAAAGAATAAAGGAAGATCTGATAAGGAGTGAGGAAAAGAAGAGGAATAGCTTTATCTATTAACACAGTTTAATGTTTGTGCAATACGTTAGTCTGGTATGTAATTTATATAATGATACTTTACTACTTTGTATGCAGATATACTTTTTTTTTTTCTTTCTCCTTTTTCTCATTTAAAGGAAATATATGTACTTGTTTCACTTTCAAAGCAAGTTCCTATTGTACCTATTTTTTTATTGCCGAGTTCCTTTTGCCTGGAATAAACCTTCTCTTTTTTGCTACAAAGAGCTTTTTGCTTTTTCTGATGCCAGCTCAAGTATTATCTGCCCATCTTTACTTATCCTCATTAACAGAGCAGATCAGAAGTCTGTGCTTGCCAATAATGAATCATTCCTCACGCGGCTCTTTAAAGCTATGCCATGGAATTGCAAGCTGCATGGAAATTCTGTCCAATCTGCTATGCTTATTCAGCTTAAAAGTAATACAAATGTTCTCAACCATTCTTAGTTATTGCAACATCTTGTGAACAGGGCATAGTGAATGTATAGGAAAACATTAAAGGAACAGTCCAAGAACCATAGCTACTACTTAGTGTTGTAGTGGTTATGGTGCCAGGAATGCCCTGGGCTGCCCATTGTAAGTCTCCATACCATTTTAGAACGATCTGCCTGGCACCGCTTCCTGTCTCTACTACTTCAGACAGAAATAGTAAGTTCTTGAGCTAAGCCTTACAGTACACATTTAGCTCATTGGCTGACAGTGTCTAAAACAGTTTGACCACTTCTAATGGTGGGGCACCAGGGTACCCTTGCCACCATAAATACAACAGTGCACTGTAGTGGTTATGGTGCTTGAAATGTTCCTTTTAAAGAAAGTAAACCGCACAATATATATAAGACATAGATCTATACTAATAAACAAACCACCAACCTGTCATACTGATAACACAATACATATTAGTTATTTGTAACATGTAACAGGCATTCTTAAAAAGTTTGTAAAAAATATTCTACATCAGGGTTAGACGACAGGCAGGGCCGTCATAAAAGCATTATAGGCCCCTAGGCAAAGTAGTGCACTGGGGTCTTAACTACACATTTGTAGTTTGCAAGCCTATGGGGCTCTATGCTCGTGGTACCCCCAGTCAGCTTGACCATGTGTTAAGACAACCCTGATGGCAGGTAACATCTTGCTGCACTTTAATTCCCATAGTTCTCTGCTAGGATTTTTATCACTAGGGCAGTGAAGACTCATGTCCTTTGCTTTCAAAAATGAAACCTTGCCACTTGGAGTGTAATAGGCAGGGAGGCAATTTACTTGTCTTCCCACAGTTGATAGTGCGGGTCTATGAAAACCCATTTAAAAAAAAAAAACAAATAAAAAGATTCGGGAGAGAGCCAATTTACTCTTTTTTGTTACATACTGTGGTCTCACACACCCCACATTTTCATTTTAAATTTAAAGCCAAAATTTATATATTTTGCACAACCTAATAACCAAGTTTTGTTTTTTTTGCAATATAGTTTACATTGCATACCCTGCTGCCCCAGCACCAAACAATTAAAATTATTTATATAGTGCCACCATAGTATTGAAAAAAGAGGAACATTTTACTAATCAGTAAGAAACTGGAAGAAAGGAGGATAATCCCAATATTACAATTTAGTAAGAATAAGCAAAATGATTGTTTCTTAGTGGATTGACAAAGGGAAAAGAAAATATTGAAAACTTTTATTCATAATCCTTAAAAAGCCTAATAAGACCATTTTATAAGACATTAAAACGCCATTTGAGTTTTATAGTAATTTTAGATACAAACTCCCCGCACTAAGCAATTAATTTTCCCTAATGAGATGCTAAATGCCTGAGCCTCATTTGGTGCAACACGTGCGTCAGGGGCTCTTAGTGAATTTCCTCACCATGAATAGATGAGTTTATGGACACAATTTCACCTATTTTCCTTAATATGGCTGGTGGGGTGTAGGGGATTTACCAATCTTTTGTTTCTCTCATTAGTTCATTGTTGACCTTAGAGATTTCTCCCTATAGTGAGAACATTACTAGGGGCTTTTAATCATTCAGCTTTTTATAATTGTTCAGTCAATAGGTGCCCTCGAAGGCATGTTAGGGCCATCTTGTGTGCTTTTGTAGTTTATATTAGGTTTTGTGTGTTTGGGTGTGCATGTTAGCAAACAATTTTTTTTGTTATCTGACTGTTTTCACTTATTCATATATTTTCCCATTTTTTAGATGTAGTTGCAACAGTGTTGCTCCTTTGATTCATTCGTTTTTTAATGAAAATGATACTTTATATCTAATACCCAAGGTATTATACACAATATTAGGCAATTAGCATCTCGTTAGGCAAAATTAATTTCTTACGGTGGGGAATTTGTATCCAAAATTAAGATTCTTGCATGGCGTTTTAATGTCTTATAAAATGCTGTTATTAGACTTTTTAAGAATTATTAATAAAAGTTATTTTTTTTTTTATATTTTCTTTGTCCTTTCACCATCCACTATGAAATAATCTTATAGTGCTGGCATATTCTACAGCGTTGTATAATAGGTAAGCAAGACAAATACTAAATTCTAACAAAACATGATTGACATACTCTAACAGTAGGTGGAGAGGGCCCTGCCTCAAGGAGCTTACAATCTAAAAACCACACCATAAAATGAATGTAACCCCTGTAGCAGTGTACCAACAGACACTGTGTATTTGAAGGAATTCCTAAACAAGCATATGATCTTATTTCAACTCTCTGTAGGTGACTAAGTGCATATAAGTTTGCCACGAGCATCAGTGTCTTGAACACGTAAGTGCTGTGAAAATAAGTGTGTGTTAGTTAGGAAGCTATAACAGTCCGCCACCGCCTTTCCGAAATGCCCAGACCCAAGACTCACAAGGGAGGCAGTATAAGAACCACCGCTGGGGATCTATCCCATTTAGGTGGGGTAAACAACAGGTACAAAATAAAAACAAAGTAGGGGTGGTTCTGTTAGGGAAAGTGGGAAAGGCATAAAATAGAGCATAACTGAATATGAATATAAATAAATAAGGGTTCAATTGGCAACTCACACTTTCGATTCCAAATTCAAGCCTTCAGATTATCTTTGAAGAGATCACTCTCTTTCTTCAGAGCCTTAACAGTCTCAGGACCATTTAAAAGGAAGAAGAAGTGCAAATTTCAAATAAAGTGCATATCAATTTTATTTCCCTACATGTAATTTTAAAACAGCACATGTAGCAGTCAAAAGTATTAAACTGATACCAGTTCACCAGTCCTAAGCATTTCGTCCCTCCAGGGACTTCCTCAGGGACACTGACTGCTCTTATACAAATCAACCAACGGTGCAAAATAGGATACAAATAAGCCTTCCCTCCCCTCTCCCTTGATTGTCCAATAAGTCCTTCAATTGGTTGTAATTCCTCCAGCTGTTTCCAGATTCCTCCCTTGAATGACGTTACCACGCATGAAGTGCAGTGACGTCACCCGGGTCTGGCATGTAGTTCTCTCCGCCCTTTTTATGGCGTCATCGCGCTACTATGCGTGATCTCTTCAAAAATAATCTGAAGGTTTGAGTTTGGCATTGAAAGAGTGAGCCAATTGAACCATTATTTATTTATATTCATATACAATTAAACACTGTGTGGTGCCTTTCCCATTTTCTCTAGCAGCACCACCCGCACTTTTTTGTTTTGTATCGATGGTTGAAGATTAGAGGAAATCTTTGGGGTGAATTTACTGCCTAAGGGAAGTCTCATTCATTTAATATATATTTTTTTTTTTTTTTATCTTCTGCACATTTTTTCACTTTTAAAAAGGTATAATAGATTGTGATTGTTATCACAGATAGGGGTAAACAACAGGTCAGCCTTCAGGTAGCGAGACTGGCAAAAGCACCGTGACAAGCAGTCCAGTCTATCCTGCATTGTGGAACTGTCTCGTAGTAACTGCTGGAATAGAGGATTGTAAAGAGGTGTCTGCCTTCCAAGCAATACCAATCTCCTCCTTTGCTCCTATGGCTAGAGCGGGAGTGTCGGTGATGCAGAGGGTACACCTTTTGAAGACCATTGCTTGGAGATGGGCAGGGGCCATGGCTTCCTCCCAGGACTAGAGCGTAGCAGTCCCTTAATGTCACACTGGACAGCAGAGGCCTTTCTCCCAGCAATGGGTCTTGGACTCTGTATGGGTCGTGGGTTGGATAGCAAAAGCTCCCAGTTTCTCTGTTACTCTCCAAAATGGGAAGGTGCCAACCAGAAAGCAGCAAATAATGCATTAAGCCTGTCCAGAGTAGACAATAGCAAGTCTTTACTTTTGGAGAAGCATGTGGCGTCCGCCATCTTGGTGAGTATATAACGCTATATGCTCGAGTTGGAGGGGTTTCTGCAACACCAGCAGTAAGTACAGGGATATCCGTTACGGACAGGAGGTGCAAGGGATAAAGCACCAGCAACTGTCAAGAAAATCAGGGCATCAGAATAGCCACCTTCCACTCATCTAGTCCCCCTGCAGGCCACAGATAGGCCTCATAACCGTCACAGGGGGTACCACTGATGGGTCGGAAATGCTCCAAAGGTTATACACATAAGCCCCTAGAGTGCAAGGAGACATTAGTTATCTCGAAAGGCGCAAATCAAGGCAGATTGTATGATTAAGTTGGTTATTCTCTCGAAGATTTGTCAAAATGCGACTGCTCAGTATGTCAGTCAAGCCCTGACCCCACCGTATGTGTTTTACAGTTAGCATTGTCATGTACATATGCATCAATCCTAAAATTAGTGGAGAATAGAGTATCTGTATCATCTTGGTGAAATGCTGAACATCATGAGCCGTCAGTCTTTGGAACTACACAAAAATGGGAAATCTATAGAAGTCATACTAAGGTATTTTTTCTCTTCTGAGAGTAACTATATGTTTGTTGGGACATTTGTCCCAGTCCCATATATTTTAATATATTTGTATAACATATTCCCTGTTATGGATATATGCTTTTTGGGTAGCTGATTCACATTCTTTTTGTTTGGTTTATCCTCAGACTGTAGTCTAGCCCTGTTGTCTGGGTTAATTTCAGTAGTGTCTGTCGATCTGCTGATAGAGCTAATCTCTTGGTACTCACTAGACACAAGTTCTTATCTACAGTTAGAGAAGGTTTTACAACCAAATGAATTCCTACTTCTTACCAAAAATATTTCTAGGTGATGTTATAGAATTCTTCACCTAAACGTAGGTGTAAATTCTTGTGAACTTTAATAGGGAAACGTCTGCAAGACTGGCAAATATCATCCTAGACTTGGAATTATGTGAGAAGGTTAAACGTAACTTTTATTAAATTATACACATATGCCAAAATAAAAAAATAAAAAGAATTGCAATACAACTACTCAGTATAAGTCTTATTTGAAATGCTCAATATCTTCATATACCTAGGTACAGGAAGATACAGATAATGGTGCAGAAGATTAATACTGACTATAAAACGTCTTTTAGCAGAAATAAAATGATATATATGAACTGAAGCTTGTATGTCTTTGTTAAATGCCAAATTCGACCATATATGAAGGATGGTTGTGACTCCACCTCAGCACAAATTTCAGGAATAGAGGAGGAAATCTGATGGAGCAAATAAGGGAAGCAATAACAATGTATGCATAGATTAAAATTAATTTCCTGTAGTTTAGAATTCAGGGAGCTCTAATTAGTAAGTAATTTTTCCATTGCCCATCCATAAAGGTCTTGTGGACATGAACCTATAGGGGGCTATTTTAGCTGCTTCTAATGATTTTGATATAATTTTGAGAAGCCCCTCTCTAGATGTTCTTTCTGGAGGCACTACAATTCAAATTATATTGGGGGAATAGAATTTTAAGCATATAAAGCACATCCATCTACTCTCCCCTGCACATTTCTCCCATTCTCTGTAAAGTATAAAACCTATAATACTTTGTCAAAGGATCATTATAGTGTCAGGAAAACAAACAAACTCAATCTCTAAATTGAACTTTAATCACATACAGGAGGCTCTTGCAGGGTAAGCAAGATATTAACATAACAGGGGATAAGAAAATCTTAATTAAACAGAACTTGCAATAAAGAAAGCCTAAATAGGGCTCTCTTTACAGGAAGTGTTTATGGAAGGCTGTGCAAGTCACATGCAGGGAGGTGTGACTAGGGTTCATAAACAAAGGGATTTAACTCCTAAATGGCAGAGGATTGAGCAGTGAGGCTGCATGTTCTATACACCAAAACTGCTTCATTAAGTTAAAGTTGTTCAGGTGACTATAGTGTCCCTTTAATAACTTCCTTAACAACATAATGAAATTGTAATTATGCCCACAATGTTTCCTTAAATCTGTTAGATTTAGGATTGCACCCCACTCTTTCTCTGTGCCAAGTAGTACTACATGCTTTTCCCAAAGAGGGTGCTAGTTATTTTTGACCATGTTATATGCTTGCACTCTTGCATTTGCCCAAGTAATATTTTCTATTTTAATCACTTGACAAGTCTATTTCTGCATTCTGCACAAAAATTCTTAATAAAGATTGATTTAAAAAAAACAAACCTACCGGACAGTCATTTAGGAAAGCCATCGTCCACTCCTCCATTTCCTATTCACTATCAAAGATAGAGATATCAATGATAGTGCTCCCTTTATCATTTGCCTATATTTACATTTGCATGTGCCTTGATCCCACAATCCTTATCATGTATTTAACTTTGCTAAAAAAGCAAAAAGTTTCTTATAGCTAATCCCTATCTCCAGTTTCTCTTAATCTTTAGTTTCAGGACATGGGTGAGTACATGTCCAAATCGAAACCTTACACTTAGAGCACAGGGTGAGAACCAAAACCAGTCACCACTGGTAATGAAAACATGACAGACAGCTGTCTGTACCTGTAATCCTTCCTTCTCATCCAGTTGCCAGTTTTTCCTCTGAGCAGAACAGTAAAAAATCCAATTGAGCTTAGGATGGTTGCTTGACACATTTAGTAAGCACAAACTGATCACATGCATTTATTGGATGAAACAACATACCTGTACTACTTCAGGTAACAGACTGTTCTATTATGTATTTTCTTTGGAGGATATTCCTTTTGGCAAGAAATGTATCCTAACATTTCTTTTACTGTTTAGGCACCTGCACTCGGACCGGTCTTTGTTACTGCATGTGGCCTTTCATTATGGATATTGATTCCAATATATACTTAATATTCTTTCTGTACGATGTTAAAAAGAAAAATGATACTTAACTGTTAAGTTAATTTATTTAAACCTGGTAGGAGCACATGAAACCACTTACTTTACTTGGGAGCTGTTTCTGTCTAACATGCTTCCAAAAGCCTAGTGACAGAGTGAAATGGTGATCATGTAAAGGTGATTAAAATAAATATCATTAAAACCAATGGGGCAGCACGTGGTCATTGGTCGAACTTTAAAAATAAATGAAAATAAAATGTAAAAAGTGCAGCTGTAAGGTAATCATGGCAAATTATAAAATATCCGTTAATATAATCAAGACATGTACGCATAATATTTTAGTAACATAATACATAATAACATTATATTAAAGGGATACTCTGAGCACCATAGCCATGTACTCTACAGTAGTTATGGTTCTAGGAATCCCTGGTGCAGCCTGATAGTAAACTGTCAAACTGTTTAAGGGTGATTTGACACACACCTTGCGTCTGCAATCCTTTAGGTCCGAGCTGACATGATAAAGCAGAAGTTCATACTTTAGCATTATGATATTAACTCAAACAAAACTGGGATATTATTCATTGGTTGAGAGTGTCAGCTGATATATAATTCTGTAATTCATTTTTATGGATCAAATACCTTTCTAGTGACTATGCTGCAATATGCACAATAATTGTAATCCAAGATTCAAGGGCATCCGTAGATAACAATATGGCAACAGATTAATATGTCTCATAGCCAAGAAGTCAAATGATAATCACAGTTTAGGCTCTTCGGCTCCTGACACTTGTGTTCTTTGATCTGTAGGATTTAGTTTCAGTAATGTCACTTACTGGGCTGGTGCTTCTATTCGCCATTGCTTTTAATGGATTATATGAAAAATCACTGAATGACTAAGTACATATCCCACAACTGTCCTATTATAATTAGTGGCAGACTCAGGACTGACTGAAATTTTGGTCACCTGCTCTATCAGAAAATTTTATTTTACAGTAAATGTGGGGTATTCAGAAGTAAATATCTGTTTATCTTTTTTTTTTTTTTTATGCATTGTTTCCATAATACACTAAAAACTAGGTCATCTTCAACCAGTAAACATAAAAAAATAATTTTTATTATCGGTAACTATAAATCCTGTTTTTTGTTTGTTTGTCAAGGAAACCCTGGGGTTTATTAGACCATTTTCTGCTTCGGTTGCATCCATATTGACATTGTAGAATAGCATCAAGCAAGTAAAAAGAAAAAAACTGGGGCATTGGCCTATTGTCTGCCGCTGTTCAGTGTAAGAGGCTTACTGGAAGATTTAACAGCTGACAAGTGAATCTTTTAAATCTCATAGAAAATCCCTTTGCTTTTATCAATCATGCAGTAATGTTCATGGTTTGGATTCCTGCATGCTTTGGCATTTCCCCAAAAATACAAGTTCTAAGTTGTATTTCTTGGTATATGTCTTTTTTTTTCTTCACATTTATCATTTCGTGGAAGGCTTCTGTTTTGTATATCATTACCTCTGTGTTTTAATTATAATAGGAAATGTAGTTAAATGCACTTTTAATTATCACGTTAAAATGCAGTTCCATTTTAATTTGATAACTATTGTATCAATGCAACATTACTAGGACCTCAATTTATTTATTTTGTCAGAAAACTGTTGTTAAATATATCGACTGTTTTCTGACTTTTTTTGTTTCAGTTTCAGATTGATTAAAAGCCATCTTAAATTCAACCAACCAAGTCTGATCAATGGGTTGGCTGTTTGAATTAAAACTGCTGATAATGGCTTCTTAGCACATGCATTTTTAAGGACTAACCCTGTGCATTTAGCACAAATAATTAAAACCTGAGCAACTCTGGTAGTATTTAAACAATTGTTAGCACATACCTGTTTATTAACAAAAAAAAAATGTCTTGCTGCCCTATGTAAGATTATCTGAATTCTGTTTTGGCATACTGTTACGGGCGCTCTACAGATCGTTATGGGATTACCCTGTTTATTTTACCATATACTCTGTTTCGGTAGTTATAATGTATAAAACGCATTACGTGAACAGTCAGGACTATGTATTCGTGCATACGAACAAAAGACCATCCGGCCCTTGGTGTGTGCCGCCATTTAACCCTTTTCACCTTTAAAACAACCGAATGACCGACCACCCTACAAGCGGAGTGTGCTTCCAATTGACCACCGGGAAGCTGCGGTCTGCGGTTAACTGCAAGCCTAATTGACTGCCTCAGGGTAATAATTCGCCGAACTGAAACTCCCGAAAGACTCCCGAACGAGGACCACCTACACCCGGGCGTGTGTCCCCAATTAGAACGTTGGGTCTGCGGTTAACCGCAAGTTAAGTTATGGCGGTCTCTGTTCGGCTCACGAAGGGCTGGGACAACCATCCTCTGAGCGGTATTCGCGCAATTGTTCAGCCGCTAATCGCTCCAGGGGTTTTAGGGCCAGGTCCCGCTCTCTATTCACCAGCCTGAAAACATGGCTGCAAAAAGGCACGAAAGGACTTTGTATTGAAGAGACTGGCTATACCGTTCGTGAGATCTGAGTGCTATTCGCGTATCTGCTGCGCTCAGATCTGGGCTATCCAACAAATGGTGGAATATAATATGTGTCTATTAAAATGTTATAGTTATGTATTTTTACACTGTTTTTTATGTTACAATAAAACGTGGGATTTTGGGCGCTTGGAGATTGTTAAATTGCCATAACTGTTAGAGTCATTATCTCCAAGCTGGGCGGTGACCATTTAAAACAATACACTGGACGGCCATTGGTCAACTGTTTGTATTGTCCCTGTATCCCATCAGGTCCAGAGGGGGCTGTCCCTGAACCTGGGGTTTTGCATAAATAGCGATGCCTGTGTGCCATTAAACCCAGTTCGTTTTTGACCCTCAAATCGCAGCCTCGACTCATTTTGTGGGAACAAGGGTATCCTAGCTGTACCATAAATAGTGGGATTGCTTTATATTCACAGGATTCTTGTGGTATGCTGAACGGAACGGCGCTTCTCTCTCTCCACACTCGGGAACCAGGACATCCAAGCGGTCCAGCCTTCAGCTAGCTTGCAGGTAACCGTAACACATATCCTTGGGGATATAACTAAATTAGCAGCTCATTATTGATACTAGTCTTACCCAACTTAATGCAACACCACTTAAGGAAGTTAATAGACTTGTTTGGCCTTGCTAGGAATAGTTTTCGATCCTTCTGGCTGAAATGTTTGTTTAAATGGGCGTATGATTAGTCTGATAAAAATGACATTAGCTTATTGATTCATACAGGAATACTGTCTTATATATAATCATTTTCCATTTTAGCTGAGTAAGCATTTGGTTGTGGGGGATGCACAGTGAATTACACAAATAACAATTTTACTTATGAAGGAGGTGGAGACCATATGCAAACACATGCAAATATTGTACGATAAAGGATGTGTGACTTCCACCTTTGACAGGTAATCTATTTGCCTAGAGACTTTTTAATCCTAGGCTGAGATTTTCCTTTGCTGTTTTTTTCAAGCTGCCATTTGGCTTTTTATAGTGGAACTGTAATGCCGATCTCACC
The DNA here is from genome assembly GCA_933207985.1 of Pelobates cultripes. Lineage (NCBI taxonomy): Eukaryota > Metazoa > Chordata > Amphibia > Anura > Pelobatidae > Pelobates > Pelobates cultripes. The sequence goes on along the minus strand of OW240915.1, from coordinate 95,396,408 downwards.
TTTCTTTAATCGATACCTCTTCTCTCCCTCTCTCAGGGTCTGTTTTAATTTCTTCCTATCTGCTCTAGTTTTCTTTAAAACATAAGACAACATAGGGACACCCATTATTTGGGGCCACTGCTCAGGGGTGGGGGCCGGGGGAGGGGTGAACGCTAGGTACCCTCTTCATTTTAATATGATATGATATGATAACCTTTGACGGTTTGTAACACCCATGCATCTGCGGAGAGTTTTTCCCAATTCTGGAAAAAAAAGGAGAATACGGCCAGCAGTAACGGTTAAAGTAGGCCCATATAACTGATAGTCTCTTACCTGTGGGGAATCTTGCGCGGGTTGGTCCGCGACCTCCACGGCCTCTGTCCGATCCCCTTTGGTAGTAACGGTATTGTTGCCTTATGCTCGCTTTCGGGTAGAATTGTTGTGGGTGTCCCATATAGGGGCCTGTTGGCCAAAATTGGCTGGTGGCATGGCCCCTTTGATGACCAGCCCTGGAAAAAACACCCTTGGTGGGGTTGCTACTAAAGACCCTGCGCAGAGGTACAGGCCCTGTTTAGAGATGTGAACACGCTTACATGCTTGTTTAATTCCTTCCTGAAGGACTCTCCAAAAAGATTTATCTGTGCCTGTGGGCCTACTTCTTTCGCCCAGGATCCGCCAGTTTGGGATCAATGCGGAAGAGTACTGCACGGCGCTGCTCAGACGAGAGGGCCGCATTGGTATTGCCCATAAAAGAAAACCCTCTTTGGGTTCATTATCTAATGTCATACGCCCATTCATGCACCATATCCGCAGTGAAAGAGTCTGCCCGGGCATATGCATCATCTGTCAGGTACATTACACGGGCCAGTAGCCCCATTGCATCCATAAGCTTATCTTGTGCTCCCCTGGAGCTCCTTTCTACCCCTTTGCGAGGGTCATGACCTCCACGTGCCATAAATGCCAGCATGAGCTGGTCGAACTCAGGCGTAAAAGCCACCTTATCCAGTAGTGATGGCCTGGGGCATTCAGCCTTCATCCGCTTGTGGACGTGTTTGTCCTGGGGCTTGCGTATCCAAAGGTGCATAAACTTAAGGAGGTGTTCTGGTGGAGCCCACTCCCCGGAGCGGGGATGTCTGATGTTCCTGGAGTTGAACATCCTCTGACCTTTAGCATCCAGAAAAACCTCCTTGTCCTGAGCAGGGGACGCTTTCGTCGTCTCTGCATCCTCCTTACTCTGGGGCTCACCCAGAAAGGTCTCCCTGAGTCTGAGAGCTCTGCCTTCTCCGCAAGATGGAGAGGGAGTGAGGCATATCTTTTTCCTTGTCCAAGGAATCATCCTGGATAGGCGTGGGGGCCATAGGCGCTTATTGCGCTTGAAGGGCGCCTTTCCTTTGCTATGACCTTTCACTCTCTCTGGAGGAATCATTAGACTCATCTGAGTCGTCCCTGCCTTGGAGCATTTAGGAGCCGGCTTGATAGGATCAGAGGCCGCCGGGAACACTTTGGCCATAGCCTTCTCCATGGATGCGGCCACCGCTGCGTTAATCATAACCTGGAGGTCCGTGGGATTCTGGGTATCTTCCATGTTAGGGCTATATGTAAATATACTGTTATTGTTATTTTATTCGATATCTATTATGTTTACCGATCAGCCTGACAATTGCCCAATCAGAAATTTGGGCATTTGAATCAGATATCAGTAACATTGTATCTATGCTACATTGTAAGCGGGGATAGTGATTTAGTTACTAACGGCATCCCCGCTGCGCTAGTTAATATGTATTACTGATCCCTAAGATACCCTGTGTTTCAAGGACAGAGAAACTTAATCCTACATATCTTTGTGCATGAATGGTTTTTGCTATAATTGATTTCATATTGGGAGATATTACAAATATCCCATAAATACTATTATTATCAGACACAGAGATATTGAGTAGGATTATTCTATCAGGAATTACCTTCTTTTTTTGTTCTCCTGCTATGCCGTTAGTATAAATGAGCACATTACCCTTAGCATTATACTTACATAGACACGGCATTATATTCCGAATGATTTAGAGGTCTATTACGTCTCTCCTGCTTACAGTTAAGTTTGTATTTTGATGACAGCGTGTCTAAGTGCCTGTCTATATATCCATACATACATTAGCACCATAGTAGACATAAATATAGAGGTTTTGATACCTCTCTTCTATTTTATTAGGCTAATTGTAGGCGTATATGAATATACATTCTTTTCATTTATTTGTGTGTGCTTTTTTTATTATTATTTTCTATATATAGTACTATTTGAGTTCTTTAGTGTTAGATATTTTGTTTTTTCTTGTCCTATTGGGCTTTGAAATTATCAATTAAACATTAAGTTTTAATATATAATTTTGGTTACCTCCTCCACTTCTTTTTTTATTATATCTTTTTATGTGACAACACTGAATAAATGACACTCCGCTACACTGTAAAGTACTAAGTGTACAGCCTGTATAACAGTGTAAATTTGCTTGTACCTTGTAACACTAATGAGTCACATGACACCGGGGAGGGAAAATTGCTAATTGGGCCTAATTTGGACATTTCCACTTAGGGGTATACTCACTTTTGTTGCCAACGGTTTAGACATTAGTGGCTGTGGGTTGCTATTTTGACGGGACAGCACATTTACACTGTTATACAGGCTGTACACTTACTACTTTACATTGTAGCAGTGTCATTTCTCCAGTGTTGTCACATGAAAAGATATAATAAAATAATTATAAATAAGACTTTCGGGGAATAGAAAGCACGGGGATACAGAGATATGGGCACATGTATGAAGGCGGATCCTTCAAAACATTTGACAATCTAAAAACCCTGGCACCCCTTACCACGAAAGACGTATTTAGATACGTACAACTACGAGACTTCGCCAAAAACCCAGAGGTTAGAGAAGCAGCCCATACTCAGATGACGTTCTATGAACAGCTGTGCAATGCTGACACCGTACAAAAGGGCTTAATAACAGCCATATACACACAACTCAGCACCCCTGACAAAGACGCTAAAGACCCAAGGTATATAAACCAATGGGAGACAGATCTGGGTGGGAAACTGGAGGGAGAGGACTCGGTGGACATATGGGAAGCGACGGCAAAGACATCGATATGTGTATTACACCAGGAACAATCCTACAAAATGCTCATGAGATGGTACACCACACCAGTACAATTACATAGAATGGGGGAAAGCCACGACAGATACATGCTGGAAGGGATGCGGTGGCAAAGGCACCTTCGTGCACATGTGGTGGGAATGCCCAGAAACCCGCAAATATTGGAAGCACATACAGACACTACTGAATGACATACTGGAGAGACACATAGATTTGGACCCCTGGTCCGTCCTGTTGTCCAGACCCATAGACGGTCTCCCCAGGAAGGAACAACAACTCCTCAATAAAATCACACTAGCAGCCAGAAGGGCTCTAGCTCAGGCGCGGCTGAAGCCCACGATACCCCATGACGTGATAGTTAAAATCAAAGATACATATCTGATGGACAAACTCACAGCCCAAATTAGAAACACAGAAAAATAATTCCACAAAATCTGGCAACCCTGGGAAGACTATGCTAACAAATAAACTCCCCCAAAATGGGAAGAGACAGGGGTCCAGGAGGGGGCCTCGATCCGCCGCGCGCCCCGACAAAAAACACCCCCCACCTGCTCTTCCCAACCTTGCTCCACTCCCCTCCCCACAACTCCCCTCCTCCAAACAGATTGGAGGAGGTAATCGACAGAAAAACTGCCCACAAACTCCCCAGTGCCTTAAGCACGCCATAAAAGAAGAATCTAATAGATGGCAGACGAAAGGGTAGTACTAAACAAAGACGCTGGCACAGCGAACAATAAGAGAAGCACTACGACCACCCTAAATTAAGACCCTGCTCCAGGACCTAAACACGATAACCCTCAGGGCTAGAAGAAAGAACTCGAAAGGGCACCAAAACCCATGACTGGACTGACATCCTGGATAGGGATGCACATAGGGCGGGAAGACAATAAAAGCCACTGTCAGGAACAGACTTACACGACCTTAGTGACCAATAATGCAAGAGTCCAATTCAAACGCAGCAGCGGACATAAACGACAAACAAAAGCACAAAATAACAAATTGCTCTGTACAGAAACACTGACCACTTCAACAAATGTGAGTCTATTTAGTATAGTCTGGATACGTATTGCGTAGCTTTGTTTTGTTCTGTTTTGTTATATTTTATCTTTTATTCGTGGACACGATATGCCCACCAAAATTGCAAAAAAGCGACACTGAGCCACAAACCAGGAATATTATTTAACCTGTAAAACCACTCCTATTCTGTAACATGCAATGTAAAACTTATTCACAACCGGCCCCTGCGTGAGCCAATGTATACTGCAATGCCGTACTCTGTGTCAAAACAAAAATAAAGAATTTAAAAAAGAAAATAATAATTATAAATATGTGAGAGGTGTACTCATATATATATATATTTGTAGTCGGGGACAATAAGCCAAATTATAGTAGTGGTGGTACAAGTCGGTTGTGGTGTGCTGAAACCAATGTTCGGGTAGGCCTGTAAAAGAGGGCCCACTAAGTGAATGCTTATTAAAGGGAACGGTGGGTGGGCTTAACCAGGAAGTCTTGGCCCAGAGGAAGAGGAGGCCTGTGAATTTATAGGCCGGACAAACCCCTCCCACAACTACAGGCTCTGCCTTTCTATTTGTAGTCGGGACAATAAGCTGAGTTATAGTAGTGGTGGTAAAAGTCGGTTGTGGTGTGCCGGAACCGACATTCGGGTTGGCCTGTAGAAGAGGGCAAAAAGTTTAACAGTTTAATCCTTAGTACGTGTTGACATTACATAACCAGTACTTTAAATGCCTGCCTCAGTTCCCTGTCCATTTGAGGGATATCTGGTGTATGCAGACAATTCCAATGTCTCAGTTTATGATGTGCGCTGGGATGTTTACTAAAGGCTGCAGAAGTAGTGCTTATTCTAAAAGAATGATCTGAATATGATGAAGGGTCGAATCAGAGTTTTATGAATTGTGTCCTGACGTACAGGATGAATTTGATGTAGTGAATGGTTAACATGTAACCTTAAAAGAGAAGCATATACCTGTGTAGTCCTTTGAGTGTAGGACAATTTGGTGTAGTATGTTGACCGGGCACCATTTATTGTTGACAGTATGTATGTATGTCTGCAGGTGGGTATAAGTTTAAGAGTTTGTAAGCCAAGTTAAGGTTGAGGTGGCAAAAGGATGTGAATATCACTATGGTATCCACGGAATATGGATTGACGATTCAATATTCTGAAGTGAACTTATTAAAATGGCCAGAGTTCTGGTATATAAATGGTTGGTATAAGCAAACAGAACCGCATGTGCTGGCAATCTACCATGACCATGAGATGAGCTAATCCAGGATGAGATCAATGAGATCAAAAAGTAAGTCAGTGACTTAGTTTGTATTATGAGCATCAAGTTTAGTGGAAGCAAATTGAATCAGGGATGCTTGGGATATGCAACATGTCTTCTCCACGTGACCCCTCTTTGGAAGACACTGTCGCCTTGTTATGCCTCTTTAACCCCTTAAGGACCGAGGACGGTTCAGGACCGTCATCGGCATTTTTGCGTTGCCGACCGATGACGGTCCTGAACCGTCCTAACGGTCAGAGCTACTTACCTGATCGCCGTCGTTCCCCCGGCGGCGATCAGTGTGGCTCCGGTTGTGGGGAGACTGCCTGCAGCCCAGGCAGTCTCCCCACGGCAGATTAGGACCCCTGTGGCCATGTGATCGCTTAACACAGCGATCACATGGTCACAATAGGTGTCCATGTGTCTGCCTGCAGGGGGACTGTCTGTGCTGACAGGCAGTCTCCCTGCATGTGTAAAATCAAAAAATAAATTAAAGTTAGTGTTAATAAAAAAAATAAAAATAATTATATATGTGTATATATGATATATAGACATATATTATACATATATAATATATGTCTATATATCATATATATATAATGTCATACTAAGTGTATTTTTATATTAATATGTACTTATATTAATATAAAAATACACTTATAATTAAATTACACACGTATATATATAATATATATAATAACTATATATATTGTATATATATATTATTATAAAATATAAATAATAAGTAATTTAAATTAAATAAAAAATTTTTTTAAATAATAATAAAAAATTTAAAAAAAATTATATAGCTATATGAAATTTTATTCTAACTGTATTTTAAAATTAATATATATATATTTATATCAAAATACACTTAGAATGAATTTGTATATATATCTATGTATATAAAAATAAATAAAAATAAGAAATATACATACGTCCATATACAAAATTACATAAATAATTATATAAATATACACGTAGACTTCAAATATATAAATATGCATATATATTTAAATTCTACGTGCGTATTTATGTAATATTTTTACATAATTCAGTAATTTTATTGATTGCAATTTGAGGACCTGCCTGCCAACCCAGGCCGAAATTCCAGAGAATTTAATTTGCTAGCACTGTATTTTACCCTGTAACGTTCTACGACACCCTAAAACCTGTACATGGGGGGTACTGTTTTACTCGGGAGACTTCGCTGAACACAAATATTAGTGATTCAAAACAGTAAAACATATCACAGCGATGATATTGTAAGTGAAAGTTACTTTTTTTGCATTTTTCACACACAAACAGCACTTTTACTGATGATATAATTGTTGTGATACGTTTTCCAGTTTTTAAACACTAATATTTGTGTTTAGCTTTATGTTCCCAGTAAAAACAAAATTCCCCATGTACAGGTTTTATAGCATTTTGGAGTTACAAGGTCAAATATATGGTCAAATATTTTACTGAAAATGGCCAGGTTGGCTACGCTTGCCCTTTGAGTATTTATGGCAGCTCCAGGAATGAGAATTACCCCCATGATGGTATGCTAACATTTGTAAAGAAGACAACCTTGTTATATATAAATGGGGGTATGTCCAGTTTTTTAGTAACCACTTAGTGTGCTCAGGAAAACACTGGCCAAAATTAGCTCCGGTTCTAGTTTTTACTTTTCTACACACAAAAACAAATATGAACGCTAACTTTGGCCAGTGTTTGCGACTAGGTGGCTACTAAAAAAAACTGGACATACCCCATATTGAATACCCTGGGTTGTCTACTTTAAAAACAATATGTACATGTGGGGTGTTATTCAGAGATTTATGACAGATAATAGTGTTACAATGTCACTATTGATAAATTTTAAAAATGTATGTTTTGAAACCGCAATATCCTACTTGTACCTATAGCCCCATAACATGCAAAAAAAAGCAAAAAAGCACGTAAACACTAGGTATTTTTAAACTCAGGACAAATTTTGAATCTATTTAGCAGTTTTTTTCATTCGCTTTTTGTAGATGAGTAAAAGATTTTTCAAGTAAAAGTCAAAAAACATGTATTTTTTTCAATTTTTCATCAGATTTTTTTATTTTTTTAAATTAAAATACATGAGATTATATAAATAATGGTATGTAAAGAAAGCCCCTTTTGTCCTGAAAAAAACAATATATAATTTGTATGGGAACAGTAAATGAGAAAGCGGAAAATTACAGCCAAACACAAACACCACAAAAGTGTAAAATATGCCTGGTCGCAAATGTACAACATCGCAAAAACAGTCCAGTCCTTAAGGGTTAATATCAGTTCTGAATTATTGGTATGTCTGAGTGCTTAACAGACTTTATAGTGATAAAACATAATGTCCTTAAACTGGAAATAATATGTTTAAAAATTAGTCTGTGTAGATTGAGTCTAAATGACATTTTTAGTTACATAAATAAAGTTCATAAAGTTTGTTAAAATATCCTGGTAGAAGGCCTGCATTTGGCCATAATTAAATCTTCTGAAATGAGTAACTCTTTTGAAATAGTGGGAGTTATAATATTGATATCACAAAGGAAAAATATGCAAAATGAGTAGATGATTTAAATGTTTTTAATCTGCCATCTCCTCTTTTCTACTAAACAATAACTACTTCCTTGCATTTTTATATGAGCTGGTACAGAACTAAAAGTATGTTGTGTAATAATGAAATAGCAGCTATGTTTTTTGAAGGGCACATCTATATGAAATAAAACATATTTTGTTAAAGACTGCTTGTATTCAGATAATTTGCTTCAGGTTTACATCCAACCCGCCCCCCACCCCCTCACCCACACTTATTTGTAAAAGTAGTCATCATGCCCATCTCCCAGGTAGAAAAGCACTACAAGTATACTGGTCATGGCACTATCCCATTGTAAAGATTCAAACCTTTTTAGAACTCATTGACTTCTTACCTGGATTTGGCTAGACACAGTGTCCCATCTCCAGAGTTTACCAAGATAACATTGGTATTTGCTCTCTCTTTCTGTTCCTGCAATAAGACAGCAGCAGTTAGGATCTACTCTGTCAATTGTATATGAAAGAAAATTTCTCACTGTGAAAAATCATACCTAAAATTGGGGGTATGAAATCGATACAGTTAGATGGGCAGGTCAAAAGGGGCATGCCGATGATATCATTTGGGTCACTCCTGCCTTCCTAAATGGGGAGTCCCAGCAAGAAAAAGTCAGTGTTACATAGAGAAGAAAAGGGTTATGGCAGGTTGGTTGGCCAGGTCCTGAAGCACTCACTACATGGTCCTAGTCTAATAATACACTTGCACTGTGCTGGTTGGGGACAGCTCACAGATATCCCAGATTTGGGACACAAGGGAACAAAATTTGGATGATGGAACGGGATCCTGAAATCAGGGCAATTTGAGCAGTGAAGGCTCAGTGACATGGAAAATTATTGTGAAGAAGTAAATGCCCTTTCATCCCTATACTACGTGCATTCTATTTGACCTTTGTTTCTATTAAACAGAAAAAAAAAAATTCATATGGTTTGCTCACATTATAACTGATATGGTGTTATTCTGTATGGCTGACTATAACCATAGAGATTGATATTTTGGGAGTGAGTTACAAGTATAATAAACTACATAGAGAACTTTGTCCTCCAGAGTATGTGGAAATAAAAGCTTGAATTTCGTTTAGTTTGGCACCCATATGAAAGACGACAGGCGAAAATGCATTATCACCTATAATTATGATTGTGCAGTATGATGATGATAGAGTTCATTTGACATGGGTCAAGAGATATTGTGGTGTTTGGCACAGAGAGATATTCTTTAGTGCAGACCTGCCTAAATAATTTTAACAAGAATGCCTTGTATTGGTTAAACATTCATTTAAACAGCATATTCAACCAGTTCAGCCATAATGTGTACCTACTATGGTACACATAAAATTTCAAATTCAAACTATACATTGTGCTAGAAAATAAATAGATTTTAAATGTAATATTAATAATATGGTTCCACCTCCTCCTGCCAATCAAATCCGTGGCATTAGCACTCTGTGTCAGCATGCCTTTATCAGGCAGTCTTCCTGTCATTGCAGCAGGACTGGATTATCCATAAAGTGGCTGCCTTCAGACTTGGTAGGCCTCTGACTGAGCATGGAGTTTTGGCTCTGTCCCTGATCCTGCAACAAGATTAAAAGCTCTCCCTGCTCTCTGTGCCCATGGCAGCCAGCCTAACACTGCTTTCTCTGCAGTTTCCTCTTAGTGAGAGGAGCTTGTAGTGGAAAGGGCATGTTACATCACTTTGTCTTTCCCATCAGGCCCCACTCACTAGGACTCTTCATGTCCTTCAATCAAACCCAACCATCCCAATGCTACCATGACTCCTTGTGCTCCCATCACTCCAGTCTCTCCCTCCTTAACCCTCCATCTGTCCTCCTATCACTCCAATACATATTTTCCTCTCTGTACTCCCAATACTCCAATCCATTTCTCATTATCTTTCTATTCTCCCATAGCTCCCAGAAATCCCTATACTCCCATCAGTCTACTCTCTCCCACCCTATCCACCTATTACACCAATCCATAATTCCTTTCATGACCTCCCATCACTCCATGGCTTCCTATCCCCTTCACTCCCTTCCTATTATCCCATCACCCCAAGTCATCTTTGTTTCCATCACTATCATCCTTCTCTATGCTCCCATCACTCCAATTTATTCTTTCTCTCCTGTCCTCGCATCACTCCAATCCATCTCTTCCCAACCCCCTCACTCCCTTCCTATTATCCCATCATTCCCAGCCATCCTTATGTTTCCACCGCTACCATCCTTCTCTATGCTCTCATCACTCTAATCCCTAGCCGCACGGAAAAACCGCCGGGGCTGCACTGAAGGGACCCCACCACCCGATGGCAATGAATTTCGGCCTGGTCAGTGATGCAGCGCTATGCGACCGGGCCCCAGTGATGACGTCCGAGCTGCGAGGAAGCCATCACTTCCTCCCAGCTAACAGAGCTCTGCGGGGGAGGAGAGGAGGGAGTCAGAGTGGGAGTTCCTGGACTGCCACTGGATCCTAGGGAAGTCATTACATTTTTCTTAACACTTTGCATGTGTGTGTGCAGGGACGTATTAGCCGCGTATTAGCCTAGGGCAGCACAAAACCAGGATACACCACTGTGTGTGTGAGAGAGAATGTCTGTATCAGTATATCTGTGTGTATGTGTATGTCTGTTTGTGTGTGTGTGTGTCTGTATGTATGTCTGTGTGTGTGTATGTTTGTATGTGTGTGTTTGTGTCTGTATGTCTGTATGTGTGTGTGTGTGTATATGTTTGTCTGCATGTGGGTCTGTCTGTATCTCTTTGTCTGCATGTGGGTCTGTATATATATCTCTTTGTCTGTATGTGTATCTGAATGTTTGTCAGTGTTTCTGTGTATCTTCATGCGTGTCTGTATGTGTATCTCTCTGTATGTGTCTGTGTTTGTCTGCATATGTGTCTGTATGTGTATCTGTATGTCTCTGTGTATCTGTGTCTACATGTGTGTCTGTTTGTGTATCTGTGCCTACATGTGTGTCTGTATGTGTATCTGTTTGTCTGCATGTGTGTTTGTATGTGTATCTGCATGTGTGTCAGTGTGTGCCCCTATGTATCTGTATGTGTGTCACTGTTTATATCTTTATATCTGTATGAGTGCAATTCTATGTATGTGCATCTGCATGTGTGTCTATATGTGTTCTATCAGCATATTGTTCTATCAGGGCTGACCCTTTACTACTGTGTCTATATGTGTGTCTGTGTGTGTCCCAAACACGCAAAATCAAAGCAGGTGGCAGCATCAGAGGGGTGGGTATTACAGCACCGTCAAACCCACAGATTTTCCAAGATGGCGGCGCTGCACCAATAAATCATATTTGCCCTGTGAGTGGTTAATCTGTCATGAGAGTTTCTCTTTATTGGAATTAGACAGTAGTTTAAAAAAAAATTCATAATAAATATTCAGTATTAAGTTGTTTCTTACTTTGCACATTTTCTTACTTTTAAGTAAAATATTTCTGACATTGCAGCAAAAACAAAGACTATGAGAACTCTGAGTTTTGCTCACTTGTGCGATTACAGAGTGAACCTATACCATTGCATATCAGACTGATCCCACCCATAAGGGCAGTCCAGAACAGAAATGCCTGCAAATTATTTCTGCACAAGAGATACAAGACTCCAAGCTGACATTGTTTAAAGGAACACTGTAGTGTCAGGAATATGAACATGTATTTCTAACACTATAGTGTTTAACTATTTCGGTCCCCCCCCCCCCCTTAGATCGCATGGAAAAGGGTATTTTACTCACCTTTCCTTCCACACCGTGCCAGTCTAACCACAGCTGGCCCTGCATGGCTCCGGCTCCATGGCTGAGATCATAGGTCATGATGATCTCAGCCAACTTAATGCTTTCCCCATGAATGCATTGAGAGGCTATTGCGCATGCGTGTTAAAATGCCGGGCTTCACCAAGAGATGTATTGAATCAATGCTCTTCTATAGGGAACGTTCAGCGCCCTTTACAGAGTGTAGAGATGCTGAACTCCAGTGCACACTGTGCAGCACTGAGATAGGAAGCACCTCTAGTGTTCATCTCAGTGACTGCCACTAGAGGTGTTCTTGGGCAGCTATATAAACACTGTTTGTTCTCTGGAAAGGAAGTGTTTACAGTGCTAAGACTGCAGGAAATACAGTAAGCTGTAGTGGTTATGGTGACTATAGTGTCACTTTAAATAAAATGGTTCAAAGTAGTATTGACACATACCTCCCAAGTGTCCCTATTTAAGAGTGACATTACCCATTTTGGGCACAAATCACTCTGTCAATCTTTTCTATCCTAATGTCTGTCTTTTCTAGGAGCTCCATACTGTCGTTGTGTCTGAGTGTATAACAGAGCTCCACTGCAATAATACTCACAGTAAAGTGTCTTTAAAGTACAATTAATGCGTTAAGAAATCAGCCTGTGTAAATAAGATACAGTGTTCTTGTTTAAAATTAAATTTTGGTTGCATTACTTGTTATTAGTAAGTCACCTAAAATTTATCATAACAGCCCTGCCCCCAGCCACACCTCTATTTACACTTCTAAATTAAAAGTGTCCCTCTTTGTCCAGCTGAAATCTTAGGAGGTATGTTCACAATTTAATGATGATACTTGTACACCAGAAAAAAAGTATAAAAATATTTTCATCGCATGGAGCAGATTGTTCCTTGCACCATGGCTACTTGGATGTTTAGATTTAATTCCCTACAGTATACACCTAGCACAATTTAGTTTTACTGACGGCTGCATGACTGGGCCTAGACTAATAAAAAGTACATGAGCATAGGTGTATCCTCTATGAGTAACAACTCAACAACACAATTCGTAAACATTATTCAGACATGAATTAGATTAAAATTATATATTTTATTTGTACCCAGTTACTATGACACTTTTATTGTAGACACATTCCCTTTAATTTCACAACCTCTCTCTCGGAATGCCGCTGCTCATTAGATTCACTTCATTAAGTTCAAGCTTTGAATGATATCATTCAACCACTGGACACACATTACCAATTATTCTCTGTTTTATATTTTGTAACTTTGTAAATCTAATCACACACCAGTTAGTTATTTTCCTTCATTTAATTGACATGTGAATTTGCAGGGCATTAACACTGAAATGCTTTTCTGGACATACTTTTCCATTATTAGCTGTGGATATATTGCAGGGCTTGACAAATTAGTTTGTAATCTAGGAGCCAGCTAAAGAAGGTAAGAGCCAGTTTATTTTAAATTAAAAAAGTTTAGTTTTCAACGAGAAAAATGCAATTCTTAAAGGAACACTATAGTTATTAATAATGCAGTTATTCTGGCGTCTATAGCCTGTCTGTAGTTTTTTTCAATGTAAGCACTACTGTTTCAGAGAAAAGGCAGAGTTTACATTGCTGCCTAGTAACACGCCTAGTGACAGTCACTCAGACGGCCACTAGAGAGTCTTGTGTCTGACACAAGCTTGCTGAAGTACTTTGTGTCTGGAAACCTGTCACATTTTAACAGTTTATAAAAGTGCTGTTTACAATAGACTATTCAAAATCCTTATTTCCTGTATGCAGAGGTGAGCAAAAGAGAGAAGATCCCCTTCTACTAAAGACGGGTGTGCGCCATAGAAGAGAGAGTCCACTATCATCTATGGAAAGTGGTCACCAGTACTGATAATCAATCAAAGCACTGCAGTTGTATGTGTAACATATGTTTATACAATACTCATTTAATCTATTGGTTGGCTGAGTGTAATATGAGTGTAACACTGGTATAGTGGATATTATAAGCAACATTTGGTGTGGGCACACACTTGCTGATTGGTTCCTGCAGCCATATGTGTTGGCAAATTGACTAGGACAAAATATAGATAAAATGTTAACTATAACGTGTGCCTTGTAAGGACACGGGTGATACACTATATATATTCCATTAATTTTGGAACAAATAGAAAAGGACTCTGAAGACACCATGGTGTCCTTATCAAATCTCCCATTTTCATTAATTTTTTTTAAACTCATACAATCCATTCATTGGCATGTTATAACAAATGACATAAGGAGTTTCCTAACTTACTAAGTAGTAAACATGTGATGAATAGTTTAAGGTCTTAATTTAAAAAATAAAATCATAGTGATCAACAGGATTTACTATATTTTTAGTTACAAAATGATTATTTTCAACATTAACTGGCGTATATATAGAGTTTGTAGCTTCTTTTGTCAAATTGCAATTAAAAAAAACAGGGGTCAGTTTTGCGTATTGATAATTAAGTATAATGGTACAAAATATGCCACCATTATTCAAGGTTGTATCCATTAAGCTATACTATGTGTGGTTTTTCATGTGGAAAAGATGCTTCTCCCTGAAGTTAGCAGCAACTACTTTAGTGAGTAACGGTTGGTAACATAAGTTAGCTTTTCTCCATTAATTGAAATACCTTTTAAAGGGACATTCTAAACATCATAACGATCATAACATCATACTTATTTTAGAGGTGTTGGTGCAAGGTGTCGTTGTGTGCCTCTACCAGACCAGGTACATAGTATATCCCAATCAATCCAGCCTTAGGTACCAATGATGTGCTGTGAGTTCTGGATTCTGGGTTCACTGCTGTAGCACTAGTGGAAGTGGTGGCTGTAAAGTGGATCCCTAAGTCCCCTAACCCTCAGAAATGATGCACCCTCTGCATTCTTTTGTTCTCTAGTACTATAACAGGTATATCTTTCCTCCATCTCCAGGTGCACGGTTCTCATTTCCTCTTGTATCAGGTTTTTATAATTATATATTGTTCTGTCTTTATCCTCTAGTTGTTGCTATTTCATCTGTTGCAAGGTTCTGCAGAAAACATTGTTGTTTTTTTTTTTTTTTTATTCTTTATTTAACTGTTAGCATTGACATAGCATGCTGATTTTCAGAGGTAATAATCATATCCGTTACAGACATAACATTCACATCCCATACCAAACCCACTATCCACACTAGGGCAGACCGCCTCTCCTAATAATAAAAACTGTATTCATTTTTTGATGCCCAACCAGTCTTACGGCTGCCTGGAGTACTAATGCCAACCTACTTCTACAGTATTATTCATCATTATACACAAATATTTTTTTACTCACTATTTCATTTTTATAAATGTTAATAAAAAAAAATAAAAAAAAATTCCAATAGTCTGTAAAATGTTATCAAACCTTAATTAAGGAGGTACAGATGGCAAAATATAATGAGCAATTTTCAATTTATAAACATGACGTTACTGTAAAAAATTACCAGGTTAAAATATGCTTATGCTCTTTAGTATTTATTTACCATTCAAACAACCTATCATTATTACCGTATAACAGTCTACATTAAAATGTATAAATAATACACTCAAACATATAATGTAATATAATAAATATTACTAAATAGAGAACGTGTGATTAATTGTTATGAGTAAAGGAAATACCAACAAAAACAAGAACAGTCTTTAACGCAGATGGCCTCCCAATTAAAGATATAATTAATATGAAACCAGTATTTTAATTTCTATGTGATGAGTTAGCACACATTACTAAACAGAAATACCAATTTACCTAGAAAAGGCTATCATTTCCCCCTCTATGAAAAGGTTCCTAGACTATGCTATCATGTCCGTCTTCACTTCCTGCAGACGATAAACGATTAAGTAAATGGTATAAATAGAGAGTTGTCGGCAGATGTTGCAATTTATGCTGTGTAACCGTAAACAACCTTTGTATTGTAGACTCAATAAAGTCGGAAGCTCCAATGTCTTAACTGTTACACCTCCTCTGCTAGTGGTTTTTAAGTCGCTGACACTGTGTTATGTCTGGGGTGTGGTTTTGTTCTTAATCCCCTGTTTACATCCTTTCCCCTTCTCTCACACACACTGTCAGTGGCTTTGCGTGCCTATGTCTGTCTGACTAGAATAACGTTTGCACCTGTTCATAGTATTGGAAAGAGAAGGCTGTACTATTAATCTTTTGTATGATTAACTAGCTTTCTGTAATGAGTGTTTTTAAATATATTTAAATATGATATATATCCTCTCTCTATATATATATGCACAAACTATATAAATTAATATACAGTAATTATTGTTTTATAATTATTACAGTTTATATATTCCAAGTCATTGATTGAGTGTGGACCTTGGGCTTTTTTTCTCTAGTCGATGACTCTCATGTACCCAAAAACTAGCTAGGGAATTCTTTGCCCTGAAGCTACTGTTCTTGACAACACAAATCCTTTGTTTTATTTTGGTGCAGTGCAGCATGCTCCATCATAAAATGGCTACCGAATAACTCCTCTGTACTACTAACTTCTTATCTGGGGTCTGTGATTTGCCAGTCCCTGCCTCTCTGCATCCCGGAAGCTCTCTGACAGAGCTAAACACAGCACGGTCAGCACAATTCTTGGGACCTCTTACAAAACCATTGTCCTGTCCTCCCCCACCACACACCCACTAGCATAAACAAATGCAGGCTTACACACCCATATACATAGATACATATTCACAGATACATACACACAGATGCATATCACCACACTCACAGATACACTTTCACAAACACAGTGCCAAATGTATACAAACACAGATACACACTGCCACATACAGATACACACACACATACAGCACACACAGATCCCCACTGTTACACATATACACAAAGTGATACACACTGCCAAACAAAGATTTACACTGCCACAAACACACAGATACATACTGCTATACATACTGCTACACATACACATACACAGACACCCCCCACAACATACATATATAAAGGTTAACACACACACAGATACTGACAAAGATATTATACCCAGGGAGTGCAGGGTTTTCTTCCTTCTTGCAGTCGTAGTAAGTGATCTGATATCACCTTCTCCCACTGATGTCGTGCAGGAGAGGAATGAGGTGAAGTGCCCCGCTCAGCCTCAAACTCAGAATATATGTATATTGCCCCAAATAGACTGCTTAGCCCTCTGCTTGTTGATTCGGGTCCCCGAGTGGCCTGGGCCCATTACACACGTGTCGCTTGTAATCCACCCACCCAATGGCGGTCCTGGCTAAGGCTGGTGGTCTAGAGCTTAGTTCATTGGTTGAGAGCGATTAGTTGATGCTCTCACTCATTGAGCTGACATTAGACTGCATAGCTTAGTTTAGGAGAGCTAACGTAAGCTACTGTTAACTGTTTTTTTTTTTTTTTTAAAGGGACACTCCACTGCACAAATAACAGAAATTAAAATATGCATGCAGTTAATTATGCATTTTTAAATTGGGTAAATCTAAAAACATCTTGCAAAAGCTGCAGATCTCTTGTCTGAACACTTTGCAAGCCCATACTTTCTGTGGCTGTCTTTGTAAGGCAGGTGCTCTGGGCAATTGCTTACCAAACCAGGAAGTAACAGGACTGGTTGTCTCCTTGAATTACAGGTTGGCGTAGCAAGGTTTATTTATGAAAGTGCCTAAATTCTATTGAAATGTGCACTTATTGTTTAAATTAAAGTAGGAGGACTTGTTCTTCACAGAACAAGCATGTCAGCAAGTTAAAGTGCTTTACGGGTCCGGAGTGTCCCTTTAATATGCCAATCCAATACCATTTTTACATGACTGTGTTTTCCCCACAATTGGAATGTGTCAATTTATCAAAGACATGTTTTGGGTTTTTTTTGTTCCAGTTACACACAACACCAGATAGCCAATTTAATTGTTGTCACTTAAATATAATTACTAAAAAAGATCCTGACTACATTGTTTTTGGGAGATGTAGTGCAATTATGTCTGAAAAAGTTCTAAACCGTGTGACCAACATTTTACTGATAGCTCAGGATAAAACCAAATTGAAATTATGTTCTAGGCACACCCTTCATGACTTGCTTGAATACCTCTGACTAGTTTTACCAAACCATCAATTTTATTTCAGATTTAGAAAGGACTTGTTTTGTTGCCCTCAAATATGACTTATGCTCGTCTTCAAATCTATGTTAGGATGTGCCTTGCCTGCACATGAAGTCTTTTTCATTAAGCCCTGTTTCTGCAGCACATTTTATAGCTTCTCTTAATAAAAGGCAATAAACATCGAGGAGAGCTTTAGGGCTTTTAGCTCCCTTGGTGGAGCACATGATACAAGCTGAAAGAGATAATATTGATATCTAAAAATATGTCCACAGAGAGGTCCTCTGTTTAACAGAATGTAGTAATTAAATATAGAGGCTTGCATCGTTCACAGATTCTAAGCTGAAAACAATCTTTCCATGAGGCGAATTCAATTAAACACAGTTTTTCGGTGTCAATCAGAGCATGTGGTAATGTTTAAAAATTGTTTCAGGACCACATTTATGAATGGGTTTGAACATCTGAAAAGGATGCATTTAGATTTGTTTTACCAAACTGTACAGTCTATTTCACTAACTTTATTTGTTGTAATTTTTTTTTAGTACATTTATAGTACATCCTGTTAAAGTTATTTTTGAATATGTTACCTTCTAAATTTACAGCATTTTTCTCCAGCTGTGTTAGATCCTTTTTTAACTACCTCCTCATCATTCCCTTTACATTTTACCAGTAGCTGTAACTTGCCTTTAATTTTCTCTGGCCATCACTTGCTAATTCCCCCTGCTACATCTTGTCTCATATCCCATTTATAACCTTTAGATTGTAAACTCACGGGTTATCCAACTAAGCATTCTGTATACAATAGCTCCAATGGCTAGATCTAACCTCACAGACAGGGACCTCTTAACATTTTGCATTAGTCTGTATAAATTCTGCTGCTATTCTCCCAATTGTACAGCGCTGCGAAATATGTTGGCTCTTCTTAAATGCCAGTAATAATAATGATGATGAGAAGGCAACCTAAGACACCTTTTAAAAGAGATTCAGTCAATATTCCTGAGTAAATCTGTAAGTTAAAGGACGAAATAGTTATCTACAGTTTGTATTTATATTTCATTTTGTGTGATGTACCCATATATTTCATTGGAGAATCTCTTTCCATGTCAATTCATGAAACTTTGCAAAATATAGGGTTTTTCACATTATTGCGCTAAAAAGAAGTCATTCGGTAAAACGGTTGCCCCAAGCACCATGGAGCACACGACATGACCTGAAGTAGTTTCAAAAAGGCAAGAGAATAAATAGTAATATATTTGCTTATAGTTACAAATAGACAGAATTCCCCTTAGAAATGAAAGGAACACTCCAAACACCATAACCACAACACTGGCACCATCCCATTAAAAGTCATATTTCCTGGGTTCTTGCGGCTGCAGCCCCAACATACTTCCAGTCTTCACATGCAGGAAAATCGGGTTAGCTCTACAAAGCGAACCAGGGCCTTGCCTTACTAGTGTTTCATAAGAAAGAATTAATGCTAATTCCCTTGATAATGGTTGTAAAGATATTAGTGTGATTAAATAGGTTATGACTTTTCTGGCTGTGATAGCAGAAATTAAACTCTGTCTCTGTGAGCTCGATCCTATCCTAACTGGTATAACCTGACAGTCCTGAAGGTGTGGCTTTAGCAATATTTACTATCATGAGTGTACTTTGAGGTATTATTATTATTTTAACCTTCTGAATGGATAAGTAAAAAAAAAAAAGTAAGAATAATAAACCTGAGATTTCTGTGAAAATGTTACTGTCCCACTTATGTTGATGAACCTGTACAGATATCTTCACCCCACCCTCTTGCATAATCGCTTTCTCAGGTTAATTAAAGCATGACTAGAGCTTTGTAGTGACTACATTAGGCAGATATTTTCTTGTGGATACAAAACCATGTAGTTATGCAGGAACTTTGCACTAGTTTCTGTGCACTTTAAAGATATTTCGATGGATTGTTCTGTGTGATTTTTTTTTTTTATCACTTTAAAGGAACACTTTAATCCCTGCAACCCCTTAGTTTGATGTAGTGGTTATGACACCAAGAGTGTCCTGGCATCACCCCTCAACCCCCTCCTCTAGACTGTAAGGCTGTAAGCGCATCTGAGCAGGGTTCTCAACCTATTGTTCCTGTAGCATTTTGTTATTGTCTGATTTTTGTTAAATTTCCCCTTTCTTCTAACAGAAGAGTTGGCGCTATATAAATGCCAATAATATTAATAACAATAGTCGAACAGTTTTTGAACAGTTTGACTTCATACTTCGTGTCCACTGGATCTTCCACGCCAGCGAGTTGGAACCTCCTAACCAGGAGCATTTGTTAGCTCATTATCTCAGAGCGATCTTCTGACACTCTCAGCCAATGAGCTAATAGATGTTCCTGCCTAGGCGACAGAACCCATAAGCACTGCAGAGAGCTGCAGGATTTATGGCACTGGGAGTTTTCCTTTCAGTAAAAGCCAGTCCATGCATAGGTAAAATGATTGGGCAGAAATAATAATAAATCGTTTGATTGTTTACTACAACTCCCTGCATTTTGTGAATAAATATCCATATATACTTAATGTTATACAAGCCTGCATTACCAAGGTAAAATGATGGATGTTTAAATATTTAATCATGCTTTTTCAAAATGTTATATATAGGCACAACGCATTACGTTTATCAGACAAGCTCCTGTATGTATATTTTAATATATGGTGCTGTTATAGCACGCCCATACAATTGAAGATGCCCTTCTAGAATAGTTATTGTTAATTTTTTTCCAGTACCTCATTTTTCACATTATTAAATACATTGGAGCTCCAGTTCAAATCCAGTTTTCATTACTGACCAGTTGTTTATGACCAGGATGTAATATAGAATATATTTGAGTCAGTAAAATAGGTAGGCTTTAACTAGATATCTTTAGATCTTTACTGGAGATGTCTTTTCTGAAAACAAGAACTAAATAGGGGTTCCCAGCTCAGCGCAGCTCTTTCTAGAATTGTGAATTTACAATACCTTCTTCCCTCTTATTGTGGCATATTTAGCTACGCTGTATCTTTCTTTGCTCTCTTCTCAGCTATTATTAAGACATTTTAATATCGGATATTTTCTCTTTAGAAAGACATTTTAATTTCTACAAGCTTTGGAAATCAAATGACATCTCTCATTGCCATCTTAAGAGTTGCATCTTATTTTGGCTAAGACTGCATTGCAATACAGAATAATGGGCTCAGTAATGTTTTGAAGGATAATTTGTTGGAGAAAGTATTTTCAGGTTGGGTCAAGATTGCTAATTGTTTAGTGCAAGGTATAATTTACTTAGTAGGTGTCAATCAAGGTGAAGCCACTCGTCTTGAAGACAAATGATGTCAGCATGATATTTGAAAATCCCATGCAGATGGAATTTCATGCAGTGTGCTGTGTCCATATCTGAATGGGTCTGGTTTAGCGATACAATGAAGTGTGATAACAAGGTATAGGGTGCACCTTAACATAGGTTTGAAAAGCTGAACTTTTTAAAATGCGTTAACACGTTAAATGCATTAAAGGATCACTATAGTGTCAGGAAAACAAACTCGTTTTCCTGACACTATATAACCCCTAGATCCCCCCACCCTTAGGGGCCCCCTCTGGCTGGGCTGAAGGGGTAAAAACCCTTCAGCAACTTACCTTAATCCTGCGCCGGGCTCCCTCGGCGCTGGTGACCTCTCCTCCCCCGCTGACGTCAGCTCCCAATAGGAGCGTAATGCGCATGCGCAGCAAGAGCCGCGTGCGCATTCAAACAGTCCATAGGAAAGCATTTCTCAATGCTTTCCTATGGACGTTCTGCACGCTGGATGCAATTTCATTGAGCTGAAGTGGTCTGGGTGACTTCATTTTAATTTTTCATTTTTTCATTTTAATTTTTACAGTACAATAAAGGATTTGTAAAATTTTTGACTAAGGCTTTTAGGCTGAATTCCCCTTTGTAGAATCCAATATGAATATGCTGTTGCCTGCATTGATTGCTTTATAATTTATCACCAATGTGAAAATGTAATGATTTCAAGTAAGAAATCTGTGAGTTTACCTATGTCTGGGTTAAGCCAAAGAAGAAAACGGATTAACATAGGGACCAAAATAAACATTGGTACATATCCTAAAAGTAATTCTTATTTCTGACATCACCAACATGCTACACATGGCAGCCCACATGTTTAGATGATAACTTATAAACCTGGAGATGAGATATTAGCATTTTATTAAATAAATTATATACTAGTCTACACTGCTAATGCAGTCAGTACATACCTAGGACTATTTATAGGCTTTTTGCTGTAAACACTGTCTTTTCAGAGAAAATGCAGTGTTTACATTACAGCCTAGTAATAACTCCACTGGCCACTCCTTAGATGGCTGCTGGAGGTGCTTCCTGGGGCAGTGTCACGGTGCCGCTGGCTTCTGTCGGCGTGACCGCACTGAAAACCAGTGGTCACACCGACAGAAATAACAAACATTTACTCGCGTCAGATCAAGACCTGACCTCCTTTCATCTCTGTTCCCAGCGTGTGCGGCGTTTTTAGAGACACCGGCCGCTGCAGTTCCAGTTCTATTAAAGAAATACCTCTTGCCCATATTAAAGATGGCGTTTACGTGCTTGCAGCGTCGCGTCATTGACATGCACGCACGTTTTGGGGTCAGAGGTCACATATAAGCCAATTACAGCTCTAGGAGGGTTATTTAAACCCAAATTACCTTTTGATCACTGCCCTGACGTGGTTTCCCTTAGTAGGTCATCCGAGAGTGTGTTCCTGAGCATTTATTTCTGGTTTCTGACTTTTTCTTCATTTTGACTTCCCTGTATTCTGGTATCCCTGACTTTTGGCTTTCATCATTGTGTCTCCTTCTGTGTCCCTGACCTCGGAAAGCATTCTGACTATTCTCTGGTACGTTAAGTCCGGCCATTCTAAGGCCCGGTAAGACGTTACCTTTAGTCTTAGGTGTGATATAATTCTGCGTGCTGGGTCTACTAGTAATCCTGACAGGCAGTGCTGCCTAGTATGCATCACAATATTCAGTGTCTCCACCCTCTGCATGCAGAAACTGAACTTTGCTCATAGAGATGCATAGATTCAATCCAGCTCTATGAGGAGATGCTGATTGGCCATGGCTGTATTTGACTTGTGCTGGCTCTGTCCCTGATCTGACTCATTGACAGTCTCAGCCAATCCTATGGCTAAGCATTGTGATTGGCTCAGACCACCACTTCTGATGGTGTCAGAGGTCAGATGCGGTTAAGAGACAGATATAAGTAGAGGCAGCAGCTCCAGACTTGAATACACGTAAGATTGGTCTATATTTAGGGAGGCAAGAGGGGGCCAGGGGGTCTAGATGGTGATTTTAACACTATAGAGTCAGGAATACATGTTTATGTTCCTGACCCTATAGTGTGCCTTTAACTAGCCACAAAATTTAGTAACAGAGCAAATAGCCAAAGTTAAGAACTAAACTTGCCGTTGTTTTCTTTAGTTTTCACATACAAGTATGTTGTTGTGACACAAGATATGTTAACCACTTCCTGACCAAAGACAGAAATTTTTTTGTCAATCTTGTCCTTGTGTTAAGGACCCTTGACGGAAAATTTCAGATATTTACTAAAGTTAACTCCAGATCGCCATAACCATGGCGATCGCTGGGTTAGCGCTTCTCCGGTCTGCCTCGGTATTCAAGGCATAACAGGAGCACCGATCGCGCTATCCCTGCAGCTGTGATCGCTCTGACAGCATGCCTCCCTGTTCTTCTTTAATAATGTTTTAAAAAGTAAAAAAAAATCTTACCCCCCTTTACCCAGTCCTAATAAAAATTAACCCCTTCTCTGTCAGTTAATCACTGCTTACAGTCATCAAAATACAGATCACCGTCTTGTACCGTCATCTGATATTATTTTGTAACCCCTGAGGGTTAACTTTTATTTATTTTTTAACTCTCGGGTGTTCAATTTATTTCCTGATATATTTATTTGCCACATGCCATTTTGTAAATTAAACCAGCTAGATAAGATATTTACTCCAACTGTTCTTGCCGTCGGTTCAGAATAAAGGGCCATAATAGCTCCATGGATCCAACCCATGAATCCAAAGGAGGTCAATATTACGTCTAGGAATCTCCAGCTGACCCTGTCAAAGGCCTTCTCAGCGTCTAATGACAGGGTCAGCAATGGAATCTCCTGACATTCTGTTCTATCCAATATATCCAGAATTCTTCTGGTACAGCTATCCGAGGGTTTGCCCGGAATTAAGCCGACCTGATTCGGATGGATGACTTTTTCGATAAGTGGTTTTAATCTATATGTTAAGATTGCTGCATATATTTTCATATCTATATTTATTAAAGATATCGGTCTGTAATTACTAACATCTCTTTCATATTTATTAGGTTTTAATATTGGTAAGATGTTAGCCTGTAATAACTCTTTTAGAGTTTTAGCTTTTTTAGCCATTTCATTAAAAGGGCTGTTAAAGGAGAAGCTATTTCTTTTTTCATGATCTTATAATAAAAGTTGCTATATCCATCCGGACCAAGGGTTTTAAATAATTCTTATCTATCAATCCCTCTTTCCTTTATATTAGGCGTAAACTCGAAGTTAAGCAGATTAAGATCGGGATTAGAAATTATGGGGATTTCTGTGTCAGCTAGATATTTGTTCATTATCTGAAACTGCACCAAGATTATACAAATTACTGGGTGGGGCCGGACCGCCATGCTGCAAAGTCGTATAACAGAGAAGCTCCTGAAACTTCTTAGGTTTTCAGCCCATAAAAACTGAAACGATACCCACCTGACAACTGGAAGCTGTGGCCCAGTGCAAGAAGGCATCCTGGCTCCGAGGAGAGTCTTGCCGACTGGGTTTAGTCCCTTGGAGGGGTGCTCTCCGTCGTCCATAATGGGGATCACTCGGGCGGTGAGTGAGGTGGACGGCTGCTGCCCCACTATCCCGACTAACAGTGCCATGCCAGAAGCACGAAGCGGAGTGGACCTGGCCCCTTCCCCCTCCCACCCCCATGGACCGGGGGGGTGATCCCAGTCCACACCCTGGGGCCCCAGGAGGTGAAAAGATACTGGCATACAAAGCTGTGGCAGTGTCCACCCGAGGATCAGAGACCGCACCCAAAATGGCGGAGACCGCATAGCGATCTACCAGAAGAGAGACCAATGATCCCATCACACCGGCACATAGCCAGTGCAGGCCGAATAAATACCTACAGGTGCCCGCTAAGAAGCAACTCAGAACCCAGGCTCCAAGCCTGGAACGAGCCAGGTCTGGGAGGAAGAACCGGAGATGCATTAAGCCACCGCATGCAGTGCTACAGAGATCAACGGAGGCTGATTCCCTGTCTGGGAATTTGCCTTACTGATAATTTCAAGCAGTCTAATAAGATACCCCCAGACGGGAAGCCTAGCATAATAAGAATATTGAAGCGTCTGCCTACTCAGAGATAACTACTCCTTCACTCATTCATTCATTAAGCGTCTGATACACTTCTATTAACATGGTCAATAGATAAGCCTATACACATTCTTATACACATGCGCTGACCTACACAACTCTACTGTTTACTCACATTAAATTTGTAAAATGTGCACAGTTTCTTCATGCCAGTTGTATTTATATGTATACAGAAACCCTGGCATTAGCTGTTGTGGCATTGCTGGCGTACATGTAACCTGTATAATCCATGCATGACAAAATAAAGAATAAAAAAAAAAAAAAGATAATACAAATTACTATAAAATTCATTGAATATTTGGCCGATTTTTCAGGGAAGGAGTACAATTATCCAACAAATTATTTACCCTCTTTGATGTATTTTGTTTCTTTAATTTCTTTGTTAAATTTTTACTGGCTCTCTTTCCCTGGTAATAGGTATTTAATCTCCGTTTATGAATAGTTTTTTTTATCTTTTATTCTGTTTTTCTATTGATTTTATTTTGTAATTCTGATAACGTTAACATAAGTTGGTTAGATGGTTGATATGACAGTGGCACATATCAAGTGTAAGAAATACTCAGCAGAAATGCAACAAGTATGTAAAGATGCAATTTTATTCCGCTCACCACTAAAATTAGCATAAATTGGTGAAAAAATTGTGACAAGTTAAGGCACAATACATGCTCTGGGGTGTCTGCTTTATCAAATGAAAGCCCTTTGTGGGGTTATTTGAACAGTCACACTGCTATAATACCCCAAAATGAGACATAGGCCCGTCAAATCCATCTATGAATATTCTAACTATAGAAACTGAAATAGTCTTGTCTCTTATATGGCATTGTATATTCACAGAATAGTGCCAAAGGCATACGATGGGGGTATCGTTATACTCAGCATTTGTAGCTGAACACAATATGGGGTTCTGTGCAGGAATAGCACAAACCAGTTTTACGAAATACACATTATAAATACCTTGTTACATGTGTATATGTCAAAATAGAGAAAAAAAACACAATTTTACTCCAATATTTGGCAGAGATTGGCGATGAAATGGCTACGTTAAAAGTGTCAAAATAACCTTGGGTAAATAGCTGGTGATACCTACTTTACATATATATATAAAAATTACAATAAAAAAAAATATTAATGATATAAAAAATAAATAAATAATAATTTTAAAAAATTATAAAAATGCCCACCTCCCAGCAAGGCTCTGCATCACACACACACACTGCACTCATGCACACTCACACACTGCATTCATACACACTCACACACTGCATTCATACACACACACACACTGCATTCATACACACACACACATACTGTATTCATACACACACACACACACACACTGTATTCATACACACACTGCATTCATACAAACACACTGCATTATATACACACACACACACTGCATTCATTATGTACACACACTGTAAATAAATATTCAATTAATATAATTTTTTGGGATCTAATTTTAATTTTATTTAGAAAGTTACCAATAGCTGCTGCATTTCCCACCCTAGTCTTATACTCAATTCAGTAAGTTTTCCCAGTTTTGGGGGGTAAAATTAGGGGTCTCGACTTATATTCGGGTCGACTTATACTCGAGTATATACGGTAATATGTGTTGTAATAAATGACAGAGATGCCAATTGCGTTTGAACACAACCAGCAAAAGATGCAAAAAGAGCCTGTGTCCTTAGGGGTAAGAGAAGCTTTTGAAGCTGTGTCATTAAGGGGTTAATTATTCAAACTAAACCCTGTACACATCTCCATTGCCTTAATTCTGTTTAGCAATTATTACTACACACGTAAGAACAGTTTGTGCATTGCCTTTGGCTTTTGTTTCAGAGATTCATATAGAATAGGGGACCTTGCATAACAATGTGACTATCCCAAATGTAATAAACTGTTTAATGTTTTGTTAAAGGAGCAGTGATACACATTAAAATTTTTAAACATTAAAATGCATGAGATAGCATGAGAAACATAATTAAGAAGAAATGGGTGATGATCACCAATCATGGAATGAAAAATATAAGTTATACTTTAAGTTATGTTATTCTTTAGATTATTTTACTGTACCTTTTTGAACCACATGCGAAATATCAGGTCATTTCATAGTATATGATGTGCTCATCATTTCCTTGTCTGTCGCTTGACACATTATTAAGTTGTCTTCCTAATCCTGATAAGGACTGGAATTAAAAGCCACTTTACCTACGATAAGATGTCTCAAGGTTTGTTCTCAGGTAACCTAGAAATATCAGCATTTTTGTAAATTTTGCGGGTGCCTTGAAGAACCGTAAAGCTACCATTATTACATTGTTACGATGGATTAGGCAAATTGCTACATTAAAATATAATTGTTACAGTCTAATGTACAAGATCAGCAATAGAGGAACCGGTAAAACAGCTTTGCAAGCAATATACAATTGTAAAGGCGTAATCTGGCTACACTGCAGTACAGGCTTAAATATTTTTTATATTATTGCGTGTAAAATGGGAAAAGATAAATTATAAAAAATATCTTCTCTTTCCCGTATCAGTGCACATTAGGTAAGGGGTTCCAATTTTATGTCTAAAAAAACAAAAGACAGCAAATGTGGTAAAGCAACCTTGTCATTTATATTTTCTCCCGGCCCTCTGCCTTTTTTCCCCCTCCTATTTAACCCCCAATTCTGTTTGTTTGCCCGGAGTCTGGTTTTATTTGACACCACCATCTTTGAATTTCGATCCCTAGAACTCTCCCCTCTGCCCTTTTCATGTATATGTGGAGCACCTTAAACACTGCCCCAACCTTTTTTATTGATGGTGTGATGCTGCGAGTCAACGTCGTGAGAAGGTGACATGAAACTGTGGAAGATAAAGTGTTTTGACATCAAATGACATGGAGCTTGACTGAAGCGTCAACATTTTTCAACATGTCATTTATACCCAAGAAAAAGCAGTCTCTAAGGCAAGCATGTCAAACTCAAAGTTTGGATCGGGCCACATAAATAAGGTTTAAGTTGATGTGGGCCGCAAAAAAAAACAAAAACGTAAATTTTCATAGAAACGTAGGTTTATTTTAAAAAGTACAGTATAAACAGCCCACCAGCATCCCCCTCTACTAAACCACAGCACCCCCCTCTACTAAATCCCAGCCACCCTCTACTAAATCCCAGGCCCCCTCTACTAAACCACAGCACCTCTACCACCCTGTGCCAAATCTGATCCTCCCGCTGACACACACACATATTCACTGACAGACACACACACATACTCACAGACAGACACACACACATACTCACTGACAGACACACACACACACACTGACAGACACACACATACATACTCACTGACAGACACACACACACACACTGACAGACACACACATACATACTCACTGACAGACACACACACACACACTGACAGACACACACAAACATACTAACAGGCACACACACACACACTGACAGACACACACACATGCTCACAGACAGACACATACATACAGACACACTGACAGACACACATACTCACTGACAGACACACACACTCACTGACAGACACACACACACAGTCATACTTGCTGACAGACACACACAGACACATACAGACAGACAGACACACACACTGACACACACTGACACACACACTTACACATTCTTGCATACACATACTTTTCTTTATTGCTCCTTACCTTATAGAGCTGATGTGGGGCATCTCCCTGTGGTCCTTCCTGCTCCTCACTGCTCCCTCGCGTGGTTTAGTGATGCCGGGTGCCAGAATATTACGACGCCCAGCTTCACTTCAGACGGCGCACGCGAGGGAGCTGTGAGGAGCAGGAACACTGTGCGCCCTCGCTGGCCCTCTTCCCTGGCCGGGTAAGTGTTAGCAGAATAGGCACCTGCAATATGGGAAAAGCAGGTGCCTACTCTGCTATAACACCAGCATGTACTCGCGGTTCGCCGGTTTGACATGCTTGCTCTAAGGTATCGTTTTTTTGTTTTGTTTTTTTAACAAAACAAAACAAAACAAGAAAAACTGAGGTTCCCATATGCACAAAAATGCAACATAATAAAGGATAAAAAAGGGACAGAGCCACTTAAATATTCTAACAAACCTTTAACCCCTTAGTGACCAGACCGTTTTTCAATTTTCTTACAGTTAAGGACCAGGGCTCTTTTTACATTTCTGTGCTGTTTTTTGTTTAGCTGTAATTTTCCTCTTACTCAATTACTGTACCCACACATATAATATACCGTTTTTTTTGCCATTAAATGGTCTTTATAAAGATAGCATTATTTTCATCATATATAATTTACTGTAAAAAAAAAAAAAAAATTATAAAACTTGACGCAGACGTATCAGGTACATCCGGGGTCGTTAAAGACCATTTTTTGCCGGATGTACCTGATACGTCCTTGGTCACTAAGTGGTTAAAGGAACACCATAGTATTAGGAATACAAATGCTATAGTGGCCGTTAAGAAGACCAGAGAAAAAAAGGATCTTTTACTTCTCTTATCTCCCTTGGAGTACCAGTCTCCGTGTTGTTGCCCTGTCTCCTTGACAGAGAATCATAGATGATCTCAACCAATCCAATGATTGACCATGGTAAAGCATTGGAAGCCTAGTACTCATGCACGGAAAAACACCGCACTTCACCAATCAGCCAGTCTCTCTGAATGCCTACTGTGTTAAAGATGTAATAATTTTATTTGCAACGTGATGTATGAAAAGTATGCCACTTATCTATACTGCGTCCTGTGATATGAGATTAGTGTTCTGCCATCTTTGGTCATTTTCAACAAACACTGGTAAAATGTATAAGTGTATCATAGAATACACGCGTCTGGATGCTCAACTAACATGCCCTCTATGCAGGGATGTATTTACCACAAGGCAAACAAGGCATTTGCCTAGGGCGGCACTTTCAAGGGGGCGCCAAAAAATGCCACCCCAAGCTCCCAGACAAATGCCTTGTTTGCCTCGTGTTCTGGGGCTGTCCACCTTACTGGGAGTGAGTGAATGTAGTGGTCAGTGTGTGTCTGTGAGTGAGAATGGGTGTGCCTGTGAGTGTGTGTATGTCATTTTAAGTGTATCTGAGAGTGTGTGCCTGTCAGTACAAGTGTGTGTTGGTTAAAAAGTGTGTGCCAATGACTGAATGTGTGTGCCAATGACTGTGTTTCTGTCAGTGAGTGTATATCAGTGCATGTATCAATGAGGGCATGTGTCTGTCAGTCAAAAAAAGGGCCTTGGCTCGAATTAGGGGGGCAAATTTAGATTTTGAGAGTGCCCGAATTTAGTCGTGCCTAGGGCAGCACAAATCCAAAATACACCACTGCCTCTACGCAATACAGAATTATGTCATTGATAACCAGCCTCAGAGGTACGAATTGAAGAGGCTTTTAAAACAAAAAATACATAAAAAAATACTTTCTATATTTGAACATTGTGCTAATAGCAAAACCACCTCAGATGATCTCATCAAAAAGGAACTACCACTTGCCTGTGAATTCCACCTTGAATAAAACATTGAAGAAAATCACCTATATTTTCTGTTAACATTCTTTTATATGATGCTCTGACGTCTCTTAAACATTTTAATTGATATTGCAAATCAGTTCAATCCAGGGCACACATACATTAGAAGAGGAAATATAAAACATTGTTTCTGTTTCTCCCTTTCTCATTTTGCTCTCTCTGTGCTGACCGAGAGGTGCAAAAGACCGCTCTTATAACAGTGTTTGGTAGGGAGCCAACACAGAGTTCAAGGATAGAGGTAAATACAGCAGTGTGGATTGCTACATTTAATTTTAATTTTCTTACATTATAAAGTACAAATTTATTACATACAGGCAATAAGTACTAACTATACAAAATATAAAAAAATAAAAAAAATAAAAATATTGCCACCTACGCTAGTGAAGGTACTGATACAACACAGTTCATGCAAAAAAAAAAAATGTGTTAAAAAAAGCTAAAAAGCTTTCACTTGTTTTTGCTAATTTCCCCAATGAGCTAACCATGAAACTATGCAAAATAGTAACCCTTTAACAAGCGTGTCAAACTCAAAGGCTAGCACGGGCCAAATAAACTAGTTTTTTTTGCAGTCCACATCAATTAAACCTTAACAGAAAAATTACACTTTCATAGAAACGTAGGTTTATTTTGAGAAGTACAATATAAAAAAAAAACAGCTTCCCCTTTTTAAACCTCAACTCCCTCCTCTACTAAACCCCAGCTCCCCTCTATGCTCCCCCCTATGCTAAATCCCAGTCCCCCTCTCTATACTAAAGTCCAGTTGCCCTCTCTACTGCATCCCAGCACCCCCCTCTACTAAACCCTGGCCCCTGTTTAAAAAAACAACATTAGCCAACAGGCAGACTCACATTGCCGCTGCCAGTATGCAACTCTGGAGTCCAACCTCTGTTATACTCCCAAAGACGCTGTCTGCACCCTGTGCCAAAGGGGATCCTCCTGCTAATCCTGACGTGGTGTTGCGTGCCTCCAGGTCCTCCACTGTCCAGCCGTGGCCATTACAACACTGACCAACGAATACTCACTGACAGACACACTTACTGACAGACACAAACACTGACAGACACACACCCACTGACAGACACACACACACACACTCAATGACAAACACACACTCACTGACAGACAGACATACACACACTGACATATTTACCAATATGGATACCGCCCTCTCCTGGAATGCAACCGGGTCTGAGGTTGGCCAATCTTCACAATATGATTTGCAAAAAAGTAATGATGGTCCAGGCACTCAAGTACAATCCAGTGGGCAGATTTATTGAGCAACATAGAAACAACATTTCGATTTTGCTCCAATAAATCTGTCCACTGGATTGAACTTGAGTGCCTGGACCATCATTACTTTTTTTACAACACACACACTGACAGACAGACACACACTGATAGACAAACACATTTACACATTCTTGCACACACTCACAAATCATTTTATTTATTTCTCCCTACCTTTGGGAGCTGGTGTAGGGCCTCTCCCTGGGGGCCAGTGGTGATCGTCTCTGTGGAGATCTCCCTCCTGTTCCTCACTGCTCCCTCACACAAGCAGTTTAGTCATGCCATGCCGGAATTAACTCATATTCCGACACATGGCATCCCTACAGAGGGAGCAGTGAGGAGCAGGAAGAACAGACTGAGCTCCCTCGCTGTCGCCAGCGTACTCTCCTCCCGGCCGGGTAAATTTTAGCAGAGGAGGCACCTGCAATGTAGGGATGGCAGGTGCCTACTCTGCCTTAACAGCAAGCTGGGCCGCAAAGATTTTCATTGTGGGCCACGAGTTTGACATGCTTGCTTTAAAAGAACCCCTATGCCTATGCGTGAAAGCATTTAGGGACTTGTAGTGACCAGTTGAGGATACCAAACTGTAGTCTGTTTACCTTTAATTGTCTTAATTTAAAGATTTTACAAACTGAGTGATCACTTGTATCATTTAAGTTATATTGTTCAAATCAATAGTGTGACTCTGCTAGAACCAGAATGACCCAAAGTGTCTGCCTAGTGAGGCCCTGACAGATCCTAAGTATGATCATGTCTTGTTATTTGAATATAAGTAGAAATACATTTATTTCTTTTGTGTAGATCTTGTAACAGATTATAAATGCATGCAACTATTTTCCTACGTTTTATATTTATTTTTTTGCTATCTCTGTTTTTTTCTGTGCCCCATTATATCTTTTTTTCTAGATTATTATCTTTAAGACTGAGAAACAAATATATCAGTTTACTTTATCTCCAGAAGGCAGCTGAACAGATTTACAGTTTCCCCACGTCAGCACTCTCACAAACAACATAACTGCCATTCTTACTGAAATTATGGAGAATATTTGCATGCATGTTTTCTATAGCACTGGAATGCATACAACAAAGATAGGCCATAAATAAAGTAAAAATAGATTGAATACAAAATACTGTTAACTTTTAAAACTAAAAAAGGTTTATTATTTTTGCTTGGATTAAATGGAAAAACATTTGTATCAATGAGTGAATTTCTATAAAGATGATGGGATGTTTGATAAGAGTAACAAAAATTTTAGGAGTCAGCTTGGTAAGGTTTAAAGGGACACTATAGTCACCAGAAAAACTACAGCTTATTGTATTTGTTCTGGTGAGTAGAATCATTCCCTCCAGCCTTTTTGCAGTAAATACCATCTTTTTTTTTTATAGAAAATGCAGTGTCTACATTATAGCTTGGGGATACCTCCACTGGCCACTCCTCAGATGGCTATCATAAGTGCTTCCTGGGGTAGTGTGGCACACTGTGCAGTACTGCCATCCACCCTCTGCATGCAGACACTGAACTTTACTCATAGAGATACATTGATTCAATGCATCTATATGAGGAGATGCTGATTGGCTAGGGCTGTGTTTGACTTTTGCGGGCTCTGCCCCTGATTTGTCTCCTTGACAGTCTCAGCCAATCCTTTGGGGAAGCATTGTGATTTGCTCACCCACCACTTCTGATGATGTCAGTAGACAGCAGAAAGGTCATGGGCAGAGGCAGCAGCTGCAGACTTGAATACAAGTGAAATTTTATTATGTTAAGGGGGTGGACAAGGGAGCTAGATGGTGGTTTTAACACTATAGGGTTACGAATAGGTGAGGGCAATCTATGCATTACATCCACTGTAGCTCATTTGTGCCAGGGTCTTTGGGAATATCCCTCTGATTTTTGTCAAACTATTTTACAGAGGTTTAACAAAAATCTGAAATTGCGCAGGACTCAATATCCAGCCCCTGGCTTAGCAAGTATGAAATTCAACTTCTGTCCAACTTTGAGTGGTAAAGATAAGATGAGATAAAGAGACTAATCCTCCCCAACACTCTGAATCTCTCATTCCAGTCCAACAGTGGATGATCTGATACAAAAGTTCATCACAACAAAGGGGCTTTGGTTGTCAGGAGAGTGTCTTATTTTGTCAAACTACTGAAAAATGCTTTTATAGGCAGTGGAAAGATGGAGTCCAGAGACCATTTTCCCCTTGACCACTGCAATTAGCTAATCTGGTTATAGTGCTTTTTCCTTTTTTGATCCCTAAACTTTGTCCCAGGCTGTCTGTGGCCATAAAAGTAATTTTTCCAACATCTGATGTGAAGACTTGCCTGAGTACATTTCACCGCTTACATCGGATGGGTTTAAAGAAACACTATAGTCAAGGAATAGAAACATGTATTCCTGACATGATAGTACTGAAGAGGGGGCTCATCAGAAAGAATTCTTTTGCGCAAATATTTACCTCGCAGTAGTGATTACAAAATGATACTTACCT
Source organism: Pelobates cultripes (assembly GCA_933207985.1). NCBI lineage: Eukaryota > Metazoa > Chordata > Amphibia > Anura > Pelobatidae > Pelobates > Pelobates cultripes. The sequence goes on along the minus strand of OW240915.1, from coordinate 95,361,791 downwards.
TTAATCCTTAAAGAGGTCAAATACCCAGTTTAACGTGTAGGGTTGATTTCTTTCATAACACCACACAGGCTATATCCCACTCCCATTTTATTTAGGGTATAAATTGGATAGGTTGGCTTTTATGTCCATATAAATATTTTATCTTTAAACTATTAAAAGTTAAGTTTTAATTATTTATACTAGTCATTAACAGTTCCACACTCTTTGTTTTCTGGCTGTCATTTATTCTATTCCTTAGTAATTTATTTAATATTGTGCAGAAACCTATACTGAAGGTAAATGCACTCTATTTTATGCAGTGATAACGATTCTTTTTTTGTATCAGTGTTAGTGAAAGTGTGACTGAATATAAATAATGTTTTGCATAGTTATTTTCACCCCTTAAGGACCAAACTTCTGGAATAAAAGGGAATCATGACATGTCACACATGTCATGTGTCCTTAAGTGGTTAATCCTGTATAAATGTTAAAACAAGGAACATGTTGACTGATAGTTGGCCCTAGAGGGTCAGTGTTTACACCCCCATTTTCTAGATTTTTGTTGAAAAGTACATTGGTGAATGTCAAGAGGAAAAAAACATTCAATTTCCACGATGTTTCAAAGACAATGCTCGTTTTAAAATAAAACCACTCCAAATTTATTTCTTCGTTTGTGAGATACAATGCAAAAGGTTTTTGAAAAGGTCACATCTTCATTATCTTTAAGTACAATTACTGGACAAGACATATAAATTAGTGTAGACTTTGTAAATCCCATTAAGTGGATTACAGCTTCAACTCGGCATAAGGATGGCAAAAGAAAGTTTATATACTCCTTGAACGATAAAAAGACAGAGGGAAGTAAATGGTGAAAGATTTGTTTTATATGTGTAATTGAGGTGTGAAATTTGTTTCCCCCCCATAAATAATAATATGGGCATTTGCACAAATGACATAACATGACTGAATACAATCATAAAAATAAATAGTGTAGTTCTGAATTAAGTTCATTTTACATCTATAAATGTCTCATTCTTAGCAGTAACCATAAAACTAGCCACCAAAAAATAATGTAATATAAAAGATACATAATGGTTCTATTATGGAAAATAATGACAAATCAGGGCTCATAAATCATTTGTCCTTTGTTCATGAATTCTCATAAATAAAAAGCATGCAGCTGTTGCCAGATTGAAAGTGAAAAATTTATAAAAACGTCTGTCATCGTCTGGGATCTTTGCATAATTTGCAAAGACCCTCAGTGGTGACTGCTCTGCTGGCACTGCGGCGGCAATACTTACTGAACCTGACCCTTGCAGCCGCGGACATCTTCTTTCTGCTGGCCCTCTTCAGCTGCCAATGTCAGTCTTGTAATCTCAAGCAATCACAAGAGTGCCACACTGAGATCTACAGAATCCTCCATACACACGGTCCTTTTCCCCTCAGTCATCACTGGTGACGGCTGAGGGCTTGACATGGCTTAGATAAAGGTAGCTCCGCCTTTTGTCAAGTGTAGGAAAAATACTGAGACAAAATAGTCCTTACTTTATCTCTGTATATACTTTGACTGAGTTGGAGTTTCGATATTCCAACAGTTAATGTGAGTATTTCATGAAGATTTTCTCTTTATGAAATAATTATTTTGGAGGGGGAAATGACAAAGGGGAAACTAAGGAGTCTTTCTAAGGGAGATTGGTTGAGTGCAAGGTATAACAAGAACTGGAACATTCATCTCAAAGCACAGGCATTAAATATATTTCTGACACAGACAAAGCATACATATGAAAGCTAGATATCTAATGATCTAGGATGCTTGTAGTTCTAAATACGCAATGCAAAAGAAAACATTTTTCTGGTGTTCAAAATGTAAATTTTTTATCTGTTCGTCTGTGATGGTTTCATTCTTGATTGTAGGAGGAAACAGAAAGGGCACTTGGGTATCGTTTACAGTCAGATGATTCAATCTGTGAACACAAAACATTATTTTAAGTAACTCTTAAAAATAACAAGCTTTCACATCAACTTTCACGCATGACACCTTGAGAATGACTGACGAAGGAATGAACATCTGTGTTTTTGTTTTTCCAGGAAAGATGCCAATCCCTCTGAAAAACCTTCAACAAATGGCTCTTTATCTGGGTGTGGTGTCTGGGGGAGGATGTGGCCTTATGTATTATTTTATTCAGAGTAAGTACGTATGAATGTTAAATGCTGTCTGTGCTGTGTAATTTGTATCCTTTCTAATATACCAATCATATTATCTGTCTCTGTACAGAGGGCAGGGCCGGCCTTAGGCCATTAGTCGCCCTGTGCAAAAAGTCTTCATGGCGCGCCCCCCCACCAAGTTGCTTGTATACAGTCACACACACAGGCATAGGTAGACAGTCACGCAGACAGTCAGACACGCTCAGTTACAGGCAGACAGTCACACGTGCTCAGTTACAGCCAGACAGTCACAGAGCCAAACACACCGTTAAAGGCAGACAGTCACACACAGTTACAGGCACACAATCACGAACAGTTACAGGCACACAGTCAAAAGCAGACAGTCACACATACTTCATTACAAGCAGACAGTCATACACACTCGGTTACAGGCATGCAGACACTCACTCACGCACGCTGATAGGCACACACACACTCAGTTAAAGGCAGATAGTCACACATACAGGCACAGGCACACACAACAGCACAGCTACAGCGACACACACAATTGGAGTCACACACAGGTAGACAGTCACACACACAGGCAGGCAGACAGTCACACACAGACAGTCACACACAGGGAGGCAGTCACACAGGCAGACAGGCACTCACACACACACACACACACACACAGACAGTCACACACAGACAGTCAGTCACACACAGGGAGGCAGTCACACAGACACAGTCAAACAAACAGGCAAACAGTCACAGACAGACACACAGGCAGTCAGTCAGTCACACACAGACAGACAGTCAAACACATACACACAGTCACACACACAGGTAAACAGTCACACACAGGCAGACACACACACACACTTACCTCTTGCCATTATGGCTGGAAGGGGGAGTGGATGCAGTTGGATGATGGGGAAGCAGGACTCCTTCCTTCTTCCTGTGCAAGAGTTACCAGGGGCTTTGTATGTATTAGCCCCGCCCCCGCCTCGCTGTAAGCCCCGCCTCACGATAAGCCATGGCCCCACCACCTCAATTTTATTTATTTTTTTAATAGAGAATAATTAGTCCTCCACCCGGGTACCTGTTTTAGCTCCCCTGACATCGGCCACATGGCGCCCCCTAGTCCATGATGCCCTGCACCCCTAAGGCCAGCCCTGACAGAGGGGCTTCACATTCAATAGGGGTTCCTTTCCCCAAGAACATCTTCAGAGCTTGTTAACCAAGCTACCAATGTGGTTTTATACACTCACAGGTAAAATACAGACACAGTCACACAAACAGGCAAACAGTCACAGACAGACACACAGGCAGTCAGTCACACACAGACAGACAGTCAAACACATACACACAGTCACACACACACACACACAGGTAAACAGTCACACACAGGCAGACACACACACACTTACCTCTTGCCATTATGGCTGGAAGGGGGAGTGGATGCAGTTGGATGATGGGGAAGCAGGACTCCTTCCTTCTTCCTGTGCAAGAGTTACCAGGGGCTTTGTATGTATTAGCCCCGCCCCTGCCTCGCTGTAAGCCCCGCCTCACGATAAGCCATGGCCCCACCACCTCAATTTTATTTATTTTTTTAATAGAGAATAATTAGTCCTCCACCCAGGTACCTGTTTTAGCTCCCCTGACATCGGCCACATGGCGCCCCCTAGTCCATGATGCCCTGCACCCCTAAGGCCGGCCCTGACAGAGGGGCTTCACATTCAATAGGGGTTCCTTTCCCCAAGAACATCTTCAGAGCTTGTTAACCAAGCTACCAATGTGGTTTTATACACTCGCAGGTAAAATACAGACACAGTCACACAAACAGGCAAACAGTCACAGACAGACACACAGGCAGTCAGTCACACACAGACAGACAGTCAAACACATACACACAGTCACACACACACACACACACACAGGTAAACAGTCACACACAGGCAGACACACACACACTTACCTCTTGCCATTATGGCTGGAAGGGGGAGTGGATGCAGTTGGATGATGGGAAAGCAGGACTTCCCCATCATCCAAGTGACCGCATATAGCTTTATACCCCTTTGCAAGACTCAAATCAACAGTTCTTGAATACTTGGAGTCATCACCAGTTCTTGAGCTATATTCCTGCCTATACCTTTTCATCTCCAACTCAAGACTGATTACCTGTATATTCATTGAACTGCTCTTGTTCCTAGATCTCTCCACCCCCAAGTATCTATCAATTTGCAAAGATCTACCTCTTTCTATTTTTGCTATTTGTTTTAAATAAAATGTGCATCACAATGGAAAAATAATTATTGCCATTTATTATAAAACATGTAAAAAAATATTAAATTACCTAATTGATTAAGAAGGAGCCGTTCTCACTAAACTCCTGATAAAATCCCCTTAAAGGATTTGGGTATGCCGTGACAATACAGACCTCTATGGCATATCAATCATATTGGATGACATCACATGGATCCTGAATTCCTTGACCAGTTTTCAGAGTAAATAAAGAAAGCATCATATGCATTCATTTGTAGTAAATGTACACATCATGGACAGACATACATAAGAGCAATTTGTATTAAATTTCGACTGTGTTACTATAGTGATAAGTGTTCATGTCCAAGCTGGGGAAAATCATATATGAGTATACAACAAAATTTGGCTGCGGGGAGAAAAGAAGGAAACAGTGATAAAAGAGTGGGGAATAAAGACACATCAGTGAATTGATTGGAATACCCTCCTCCCCACCTCCTCCATTCCTTCATTTAAAACACCTATACATATATATACACCTATACCCGAGGATTGGCAAATAACAATAAAAAAGTTAGGCCATATTCTTAGTGATCTCAGCAGCTACATAATTCAATAGTCATGCAATAGAAGGCTCTTTATACATAATGTGCCTAGTTCAGACCTGCATTGAATAAGGAAGATGTGTGGCCGTAGTGGGTCGAGAAAAGAGCAATATGTAAGGTCATATAGTGCAAAGAATATTTGAATGGTTAATGAAAGCTGACTAGGAGAATTGATATGTCTGAAAGATAAGAAGTATTGTCAGAAGAATGCTCCCTGGTGTATCCAAATTAAACTAATCAGTATTCTATTTGTGATACTTAGATCAAGCATTACTGAATGACCACGTGCTGACTGCTCTTTATATTTTTACGTTTACCCAATTCCTGTAGGACAGGAGTGCTAACAATATGTGGGAATGATATACTTCTCTGCATTTAAGAGCACAATTAGTACATTTTTGTATGAATTGCAGATTTGTGAAACAGAAATGTATGTAATAATTTCCATTAAAAAAAACAACTGGTATATTTTTAGAGACATTTGCCAAGAAGGAATATTACTTGTCTGCCATTGAGAAGTTGAACAGCAAGTCTGAAGCTCTCGAGCTGCTAGGAGCACCACCTCTAAAAATCCACTTCCTTCGGCTGACTGACAAATACAATCAGGTTAATCCATCAGCTGCTCAGGTACAGTGTGAATATCTTTTCTATTAAAACAGCTGTTCTCACTGCTTGTGAAATTGTTATTAAAGATACACTATAGTCACCAAAACAACTTTAGTTTAATGAAGCAGTTATGGGGTATAGATCATGCCGTTTTCTGCCGTTTGGGAGTTAAAATTTTCTTTTTACGCAACCCGTGCCACACCTTCCTGCACCCTTCCTGTAAAGAGAGATTTAATGTTTAAGCTTCCTTTATTGCATAGTCTGTTTAATTTAGAATTTCTTATATCCTGCTTTGTTAATAGCCTAGGGTGGGGGAGGGCACTCCTGACACCATAACCACTACAGCACAGCCAGTTAAGAAAAAAATAAACTTTACTCCTACATGCTAGAGATATTCTTTTTCCTCTGCCATCTTTAGTAACACCCATTATATTATATAGTATTCTCAGGTTTTGTAATTAATTAGAAAGTCAAATCTCCAGTGCACACTACCACAAACCAAGAACCATTGGGCACCCACATAATATATATCATTTTTAAAAGTTTTCTTGTGATAACCAAAAACAAACACATACACTCTTATTTAGTAATATGCAAAAACAGATAAAAAAACATTTCCTGGTTCTGTGTTTAATTTTTTTCACAACTAGTGCTAAAAATATAGATTCATTTTCCATGATTTCGGAAATACCTAATTTGCCCATGTCCCTTGCATTCTTTTCCTGGGGGAATGGGTGGAATTCAGAATTTTTAAAAATTATTTGCTTTTAACTTTGCCTTGCTTAGATTTATCATTTTGATTTAAAAAAAATATTTTTTAAACATTTAAAGAAATACATTCAGACTCAGTATGGGGTCTTATGAGACCTCAAGGATCATCTCCGCTCTTAACAGAGGATCCAGGTGATGACATCACCAGGTATCACTGCACAGCGTAGAATACTAATGCTGTATCATAGGGTAAAAGACACTTGTTTCTTGTCTTGTGCTGTTTTGACATAGAGCCACAGAGGTGCAGCAGCTTTCTGTGTGATCAGACACAGAAATTGTGATCAGCCAAACTGGGGGTTTACTGGGGAACTCAATCAGGGTCTCATTAGACACCTGGTGTCATCAATGATAATGTTGTGGGGTGTGACCAAATGTGGAAGTTAATCGGATGGGAGTCACATCCAGAACATACATTTCCTAATAGTGATGCTGCTATAAAGGCCAAAATATATACAATATTAATTCAGAAGCTTGCCCACAAAAAATACAGTGTTAGAACTTTCAAAGCTCCTTAAAATCACATATTACATGCGAACTGCAATACTTACCAATTAAATTGCATCCAGAGACACTACTCAAATGAATGCTTTGCTGTGGTCACTTTAAAGGGTTACCTGGTGTGGAGGGGCGTGGTGCTTAACCCAAAAGGAATATGGTCAGGACTCTAAATACCGGTACATTCAAATAAAAATAAGGAATTGTGGACACACCCAGAACATGCATTTCTTAAGAGTGGTGCTGCTGTCCAGACACAAATATATACAAAATACACATTAAGGGAACAGGAAAATAAAAAATAAAAATTGTCTTCTCAAAATCACCTATTTTAGCCAATAAATATGGGAATTTAGTCACACAGTATGGACGTATCTTGTTTAAGCCCACCACTGCTTCACAGTACTCCAGTAAACCAAAACATAAACCTCAGTTTACTCCTGACACCACAGCCACTACGGTTTATTAGAGCAGTTACTTTAGCAAACATACACGAGGTTACTAAATGAGGTTAGATATGGGCCTAGTCAAGCTTGAAGTAGTTAGTTGGGCTACTGAGAAAAAGAGTGTCACATTCTTATACAATCAGGATTTAATGGTTCTGCTCTTAGACCTGGAACATATTCATTCCTAATCTTCTCCACTGAGTCATATTCAGCAAATAAAGGCATGAAACTCGTAAAGTTTCCAGAAAGACAAGTACAAAGCATAGCAGCTGATGTCATATGATAGGAATTTGTTAACAACCTTGAAGGGTTCTCTATAAACCTGTCACTTGGCATTGATGTGAACTCATGTTGTGTCCTTATGCATATGGAATAAACTCTGGAGAGCAGATTGCTCCACACCTCTTGCTGTAGCCAAACCTAATTGTATATTGTAGATGTGTAATAATTGCTTCCCAATGTAGATAACTACATAATATGCTGTGTAAGCCCTTCAATGATGTTAATGCTATTCAATACATTCAACAGATCAAAATTCCAGTGTCAGGAACCATATCAGCTGGGTACCTCTATACCACGTCGGTCAGAGACAGCTTTAGTAAGAGGTGGGTACATGAAACATGTACATGTATGTAATAAAGTACTTCATTGTTTGCTTTTAGAAGTAAAATATATTTTTTTGTTATTATTTGTTGTATCAGACTTTTAAACTCATTGGATTAAATGTTAAATATTGTTCTTCCTTGCATTCGGATATTGCTTAGGACAAATGTTATTAAAAACATTCAAACCTTTCATTGCTTAGGTATGCATTCCTTAAGCAAAAAAAATCCCCCACAATTTAGTTTTATTGCTATCGTCACTTGAAAGGAGAATATTACATAATAGATTTGTTTCAAACATCCACCGCAGTCATTCCTTAACAAAGTACATTAGAACACGTTATTTTGACATCTATTTAAAGATTTACACTAGGGTGGGAAGAAGCACATGAAAGGTATTTGATGATAACATGTTACAGAGGATTAGATCCTGGCTTTGAACCTGGATCTTCAGTAAAGGAGCTGCACATGCATAAATGAGATCTGTGTCATCTGTGTTTAGTATTACAGGAACGTGCTCTCTGTCTCTCTCTATAGATATATATATATAGATATATATATATATATTTTTAGTTATGTTCAATTAGCCATTTCCCTTTTGTTGTTTATTTTACTGGGTCCTTCTTAGAAGAAAAAAAATAATCTGTAACAGCTCCATATACCAGAGACAGGAGCGTTTTCACTCCACTTGGGCCCCCGTGGCTGGATTTCCTGGATGGGGGACGTCTGGGTAACGGGGGACAGGTTCTGAGGCTGCAGAGGAGTTGTGTCTGTCTGTCTGTCTCTTGATCATTCTTATTCTTAGTGCTTTGCATACTTTGTCTGTCCCCTTTGCTTTTCTTCTCTACTCCCTGCTTTCTCCTAAGTGGTGAGTCTTCCCTGTACCCTATCCCGCTTTTTGTTTGCTCATTATCCATTATGCCCTAATGAAACACATTAGCCTCTGGATTCAGTCCAAGGCTTTCCCTGCTCTGCCCGAGCCACATTATCTCACATCTTGAAAGTACAAAATGTATGCTGGCGATTACCCCCCTTTGAACCAGCCCTATTTGTCACAATCAATTAAAGAAATTGATTATTTTGGTTATAATAAGAATAGATTTATACTACTATTTGAAAGAAGAAGTTATCGATGAAGGTGAGGACTTTATTTGGATGTATTTTATGAGAAATGTATTCTTCATGTCAAATTCAAATCTAAAATGTAAGTCTGAAGATAGAATCAAATCTAGGACAAACATTGCTCTCCAGGGAAAGATCGGATCTCATTCACAGTTTAGGAGTAGTATATTACCTGTTAAAGATTTTTTTTGTTTGGAATTTGGGGCTCGGTTGCTTTATTAAGATCCACAAAAATAACTATGGGTACTGTGATTGGCGATATTTTATAGACTAACCTTGAATATTAACATAGATCCTGCTCTCTGTTTTATAGATGGGATCTGCAAGAGGTCACTTTACAATTGAACAATGGACAGAGGATTCCTGTTTATAATTCAAATGATGACCATAGGGAAAAAGAACTAGAACAAGGACTATAAAGTGTGACGCAACAAAAGTCACATATTTTTGTAACTCGCTGTGAAAGGTTTTTTTATTTTATTATTATTATAAATATGTGCCAGAAAATGTACAAAATGTGTTTTATTCCAATCGTGCGCACACATGCTAAGGTTTGTAAATTACTGAGCTTATAAATTGGGGTGGGTGTGCTGTGTGTCATTCCAGACATCATCCACTTGTGGGGGGGGGGAGCACAAAACAATATTCAGGTGACTATCTTTAAAACGATATATCTGACAGTGAATTACACAATGTATATCTGTCTGCAGGTGATCTTGACATCCAAATGCTTTGTAGGTGGTTTACTTTAAAAACCTGTGCCATTTGGTGCTCCCACCGTTTTAAAGATTGTCTCACTAAAAATAACTGCAATAGTTGTCTAGATAAAAAAAAAATATATATAAAGATTTATGGATTATTTCCTCATGGACAGGCTTTAGGTATATTGTTTGGGAGAGTGTGTGTTCTGGCACGTAATATGCTAATCTAATTTATGACATCACTTTGCCCAGCGTCAAGAAACCTAATACAAGCAAATTGTATAAATAGATGGATAGGCAAATAGGAATTGAATTGCTAAAAGTAAATATTTTGGAAATGCCAGAAAACCAGACTCACAAACATGGCATGCATATCTAGGAGTATATAAATAGCTGGACCTATATACCTGCCAAAGTGTACCAGCTATGAAGGTGACTTTGCTCTGTCCGGCTTTTTTTCTATATTATTTTACTGGAAAATGTACTGTCTAATTATCTTGCAGTGCAGCCGTTTTTACCTGTTTCTTGTCTTGCAAGATTTTCAAAGAACAAAGGCTGGGAATTTGACAGTAACCAAGTCACCTGCACATGTAACAGACAGAGATTAATGCAGCCTGTCATTTTCTCTCTATTGATCTTATTTTATTTAAAGTAGAAATGCCATTGGTAATTTTAAAAGTTCTTATGTAGTTTGTCTTTGTTGCACTAACTTGGCTCTCCCCAAGTCAAAAGGGTAATCTAGATGTGGACCTCGTGCTCACTGTGCCTAGAGTGGTGTTTGCTGCACCTCGCTGACGAGGCCCAAAGAAGGCTGAAATGATCATCTGGAATTGCTGTATATCTCGTGCAGAGAGAACATGCCAGCATTTTGGTTCTGGACTGCCATTATTGGTGGGTGCTTTGGAACCGTTTCTCTCTGTAATAGCACAAGTGAGCAAAACCTTTTTTTTTGAGGGGTTTTACCAAAGGCAAACTACTAAGTTCATCTAAGCTCTTGTCCATTCTCAGAGTTTTTATATTCTTTGTTTTAATTATATATTGCACTGGAATTTCATACGTGCATTTTCCATAGAGCACCAGTACAACTCCTGTTCATTTACCAGGAGATTGCAAGAGGAAAATTGAGGTGCAAAGGGGAATGGCTTCATAAAAGTATATCTACTTTCTCTTTCTCCCCCTCAAAAACAATCATGCAAGGATAATAGGTTCAGTGGCCTAGAGGAACACCAACTCCCCTAGTATGCATACTAGAAGACCATGATATTTTCAATCCATAAACTCATGGTACTTACTCCCTACCAGGGCTACAAACAAAAACAATAGTCTGTTGCTACATATTTCCCACTAACCTAGTTTTTAATACAATATATAAGAAAAGGTGAGAGCACACAAGTTATATAACTACCACAATGTAGCAACTCTGTGTGGCATCTATAAATAACAGAAAAAAAGACCATAGCATTGTACAGTAAACATATTAAAGTGTATAAGTGCTTTTTGGTCCAACTCACATGATTCTGGGCCACTTAAAATAAGCTGGCTCAGACTAGATGCTTAATTTGGAGGACCCAGTGGATGCAGACCTCACACAAACTACAAAATCCACTTTATCCGATGGTGACCGGCTGACGTCATGTCAGGACGCCCTACGTTTATTGGCATCCTTGCGTCCCGACGTGAAGACCATAATGGGTTGTTCCATCCTCGGAACCGTGGGTGTCATACACGTCGGACAGGGTGGCGAACTGACGGCATTTTTTCAAAGTCTCTCATTTTCAAATAGTATATACCATAGATATGGACATCATATATACTATAAAAGGATTATTTAAAATAAACAGGTTATTATACCTATTATGTAATAAATACACCCCTGAATACATATTTAAAGATAAACTACCATCAAATAAGGCAAGTAAAAAAGATAAAAAAACCAAAACAAAACTATTTTAGGAACCTAAAATGGAAATGATGAGATAAATAAAAGCATAATTTGTAAAATACACACAATTGTCAAAATGCAATTATTAAAAAGGAAATATAATACAAAAAGCCGAGTTCATATACAGGAATTAATCTCAAATCAGCATGTAAGGCCTTAGGTAATAGGGTATCCAAAAAAAAAAAATCCACCTAATTTCACGTTTCACAAGACTATTAATATCCCCTCCTCTCCAGTGTGTCTTAACATTTTCAATGTTTAAAAAACTAGTCCACTGGCTTCTCCATTATGGACCTCTAAAAAACATGTTTTGATACGCTATGTTATCTCTACAAAATGTTTTTAAATACAATAAAAGTACAGAAGTAAGAATATGATACAAGTGAAGTGCTCTATCACCTGTGTGTCCATTGAAAATGTTAAGACACACTGGAGAGGAGGAGATATTAATAGTATTTTAAGCAAATGTGAAATGAGCTGGATTTTTAAATTTGCTACATTATTACCTATTATTGAAGGCCACAAGAGCACTCCAATATGTAGATAAAATTTTTTGAATTGCATCCATCTATTTTTTTATGTTCTATTGGATGCAAATTGAATTACTTTAGAAGGGACAGAGGGGTCAGTAGTTTTACACACTATTCATAGTTTACATTTGTAAAAAAAAAAAAACTTTGGTTTCAGGAAAAAAAAGAAGTTAGTGCATTTGTCGTCTTAATTTCTCTAGTGAAATTGGAGGTTAAAATAGATTGAAGTTAGGAGCGCCTCTGAATATTAGGTTTGTTTTTTTAGGTATAATTTTCTTTAGGGTCTCGTCTGGTCTTAATAGGTGCCAGTGTGTTTTTTTTTTTTATAATTTTTTTTACATATCCACTTTTATTATTGAAAAGTGTCTTTAGTGCATTTGGTTTTGTATGTTAAAAGTAAATTTCTTCCTATTTTCTTGATGGGATCAATGGTTTTGTTTAAGTTTTCATGTATTTTAGGAAGGATATATTACAGGAACCCCTTCTCACCTCCTTCTCACACTGTAACCCCTTCACTCCCTGTCCCCCATTCTCACCCCTTCACTCCCTGTCCCCCCTCCCCACACTGTTGTAACCCATTCTCACCCCTTCACTCACCCCCCCCTCCCCACACTATAACCCCTTCACTCACTGCCCCGTCCCACACTATAACCTCTTCACTCCTGCCCCGTCCCCACACTATAACCTCTTCACTCACTGCCCCCGTCCCCACACTATAACCCCTTCTCTCCCCCCCTCCCCATACAATATTTCTAACTCATTTCATATTTAAAGGGACACTATAGTCACCTGAACAACTTCAGCTTCAGCTTAATGAGGTTGTTCAGGTGAGAACTATAGCTCCCTGCAGCCTCTCTCATGTAAACACTGTATTTTCTGTGAAAATACAGTGTTTACATTGAAAGCTAGGAACACCTCCAGTTGCAGTCACTCACAGTGAACCAGAGGGACTTCGGAGTTGGAGGCAATATACTGTGATTCAGTATCTCCTCCCTCTGCATGCAGACACTGAACTTTCCTCATAGAGATTCATTGATTCAATTCATCTCTATGAGGAAATGCTGATTGGCCAGGGCTGTGTTTGAATCATGCTGGCTCTGCCCCGATTTGCCTCCTTGTCAGTCTCCGCCAATCCTATGGGGAAGCATTGTGATTGGATCAGGCTACAACTTCTAATGATGTCAGCAGACTTTTTTTTAGGCAAACAGCATGCAGAGTTACAGCTTCTGGCTTGAATACAGTAAGAATTTTACTATATTTATGGAGGCATGAGGGGCCCAGGGAGGCTAGATGGTGGTGTAAACATTATAGGGTCAGGAATACATGTAGTTGCACTGGTGACTATAGTGTCCCTTTAACAGTTTTTATATACAAATTGTCTGCACTATATTTGTATTTAATGTGTCCCAAATTGGTTTGCGGAATACTGGATTCAAAGTATATTTATTTTGTTTCTTGCGCACCATTATATTGTTTTTGTATTTGCTGCCAAGTATCACCACTGTATAATTGTAAAGTGCTGCAGAATATGTTGAAGTTCTATAAATAATAAATCAGATAAAGTGGAAAATACCTTTATTATAAACAGCTTTAGAACTGCACAGAAATTTTTTTTCTCATGCCTGCAAAAATACATCAGTAGAATTTATTTTTTTCCAATTAATAAAGGAATACAAAGCACATTTTAAACAGGCTGTTTATAATTTACAAACTTTAATAGATCTATACAAAAACATTCAATTGATTTAAAATTACTGTACAAAAAAGGAAAACCACATAAGGCACAACAGAAATACATAAAAAAGTCAAACATTGCAGGTTTCAGAGCAGCCAATTGCAAGAAAACTGGCATTGTAACAATTTTAGAAAATGCTAAATCCCATTTCTTTCCCCCAATAAGTTTCTACAACACCGCAAAGAGCAGCCAAATACCAGAAGGTAACAATGCTAAGGAGCCAAAATGTATGGAGGCTTTGAACTTGTATAGCACAAGCAAAATGTACATTTCTTCAAGCAATGGCCTACAAACTAGTCCTCATATACCTTCAAAACTTTGTGGTTTAACAATTCTGCTCCAATGAAACCTACAATGTCCTGGGTGTAGAAGTGGCAGGAGGACAATTGTGTTTGAGAATATTGGGAGTTACTGAAGATTAATTGTTGGGCAGTTCTAATAGATGATTTAACACTATGAAAAACTGAGGAGTGGTTCTTAAAAAACTACTTTTAAAGCTCTGTTTCAGAATTGGCATTTCTACAAAACTGCCACTGTGTCGCAGCTTATATAGCCTGTTAGTCTCCCTTAAATAGAATTACCGAACAGAAACTATTGTCGTAATGCTCAGAAGAATCAGACTAATAGTTTTTGTTGTGTGTGTTTTAAGTGGAATGTGAATGAGGAAGTATTTTGGTTTGTAAACCTATTCTAGGATAACTTACAAAAAAAAAAAAATAAAGCAGTTCAAAACATAAAAAAAAAGTGGGTTAAAAGAGAGAATTACAAAAGCAAGATGTCAGGGCTTAAAAAGAAGTTGGAGCATTAACTTTTTTTTCCTCTCAAAACTTCGAGTTTAATGAATGCAAAATAAATTTTTCTATTACACCTAGACACAGAATCTACGCTGCCAGCAGTGTTAAGGTAAAAGGGAATAGCCATGGCCCGGTATTGATAGGTAACCTTTAGTCTTACAGCATCACAGTAAATCTGGGAGCTGCAAAGACCCTTTTTAGTGACAAAGGAATAACAAAAAAAAAACCTCAAAAACAAAGTAAAAAATTAATTAAGGAAAAAATAAAATAAAAGAATTCAATGTCCATTTCCAAAACGAATCAAAAGTTGACTGAAAAGTAGCACTGCTTCACAAATGCGAAAACAGTGCCATGCTAAAATTAAATAGAACAGTGGGGGAATGTAAAATTAATGAAAGGTAGGCATTTGTTTTAGTGCTATAGGAGATTTTTTTTTTTTATATAAAAACAACCTCAGATAAACGTTGGCATTGCACATAGGAGTTAAATATAAAATAAAAATGTATAGATAATTTTATATATGTACATGTTTCTGCCAGACACATTTTATTTGATTGTGCCTGAATATTTCATTACTCAACTCCATATGCCTGCATTCAACGTGATACAAATATATATATGTACATTCTTTGCTTACAAACACTTGACAACAGTTCAAGTATTAACGTATCTGCTTGAAGCATATCAGATGAAAAAAAAAAAAAAAAAAAGCACTTTAGACATTTCACAGATGACACGGATTTAAACTACAGCAAAAGCCAACAGCTTCAACAGCTTTCTGCCTCACTGCAGCCAATAAGAATTATGCCAAACAAACAAAAAGCTCTGAACTGGCATCATTACATGGTAATAGATCTTTGCATGTAGCCAAGGTATCAACACACCTAGGAGATTGCTTATAGAAAACGGTGTAGGTGGAATTTGCTATGGTTTTAGCTTTCATCGTTTCAGACTTGTGTACACAGGCAGTACATTAATATATTGTTTCTACACGAGTAGTACCCAAGGTCATGGAACTC
The DNA here is from genome assembly GCA_933207985.1 of Pelobates cultripes. Lineage (NCBI taxonomy): Eukaryota > Metazoa > Chordata > Amphibia > Anura > Pelobatidae > Pelobates > Pelobates cultripes. The sequence continues at coordinate 95,346,037 of OW240915.1, read as the reverse complement.
CTGTATTGGACAGGGTACTTGAGTTACACATTTATTGATGTGAGCCAATTCACAAAGAAGTGACCAACAGACTATGAATTGAAGGCACTTTGGCAACTGAAAGATGGGTTCTAACCATTCCTGGAAGCATTGAGATATAGAACAGGTTTTACCCAGCAGACAGATGTTCTATGCAACTCTGAATCACATCAATATAAAACTCCTCAAAGTAAGCTACGATCAAAGTCCTAGATTTAAGCAAAATTGTTTACTGGTGCATAGTGAATGTACAAAAGATTAATCCCCCTAAATCAACTGTGTGTGCTCCAAAAAGTTGAATATTGTATGAGGCAAAAAGTAGAGGAGTTTGAACACCAAGCTACTCTTAAAGTACAAAAGGTTTTCTATTTAATAATCCATTATAGTGCAAATATTTGTTCCTGGATCATCTGACTGCTCTTGGGGTACTCTATTTTAACCACAACTCCAACAAAAAGTGGATCATGAGGAACTGAACACATTGTTAGTATGAATATCAAGAAATTGAAAGGTTCACCACCACACAATTACTGGAGTGATTTCACAGCAGAGGTCTTCATAGAAATGTGGACCATCCCATAACCAACTCATAAAAATTGTACCCAACCCAAAGCATGGCAAAGAGATCCATACATTTACTGGGCAAGGAGGACTGCTTGTTTTTACTTTCATAACAGACAAAAATGATGGTGGGAGTTCAAGCACTATGTGAAGAATGTCAGACAGATAGAAAAACAAGACGTTAGAAAGAAAAAAAAAAAATATGATGTTTAACAATTTTGCATGTGCTTGTTGTTGATATGCAAATAAATGCTTCCCAGGCCCTCTGTTTTGGCACATGCACAAATGGCAATTCATGTGCAAAGCTTATAACTGATAATAGGTGTATTTTAAAACGGTTAATCATTCATTAGTTGCAAATTGTCAACTTTTTGTTTTTTTGTAAAACGGTGTCCTGGAAAGATTTTCAGGTTTCATTTAATTATCAACTACCTGTGGCTGTCAAAGGGTATGGCGAGGCTTGGTTTTACCATTTCGCAGTTTGTTTTCTTTTTTAAAAATCTTTTTAGACGGATGACATTGGAGTGTATTCCGTTACTAGTAAGATGTGGTTATATAGGCCATAAAAATTAAGTTAAAATAAAAATCTCCATCTCTACTCTTTGATACTGGTCTTTTTTGGCCTAAATTAATGAAAAGCGTACAACTCCCCTCTTCAATCTTCCACACAGAAAGATGACAATTTACAGTTTGAGGTTTTTTTGTTTTTGTTTTTTTATCTTCTTTAATTAATTGGAACTCTGCTTTGAGACATTCTACTCCAGGTAAAGGAATGCTGATTAACCATTTTAAAATGACCACAAAAATCCTCCATTTCAAGAAACCCACAACTGTTTGTGCATAGCAGTATAGCATCTAAGCACCACATTTAAAAAAAAAAAAAATCCTAAACAAAAACACTTGCATAAACATGCAGACAGATGTAGATAATCTGTGAGATTAACATGGCACAACTGAATTGCATTCATATTGCCATGACAACCAGTTTGTTGCTTCCTTATGCGGAGGCATACAGAATATCACTGTTGATTTATCAAGCGACTCAAAAACTCCAATAAAGAAGGGCAAAAACCAAGCTCTGATCCAGCCACAAAGTTCCAAGTGCTGAAGTTTAGTAAATAAAATCTCCAGATATCTCTTGCAGTATAGGCTCCTCAAACTTGAAGCGTTTTGTAATGGCCTTTGTTTCGGTTTGCTTCTCCATTTCAGTTTGTCTACATTGTCCCAATGTGTAGGAAGCCATGACTATTAGCTCCTCCGTTACAGTCTGTCCTTCAATATCTGGCAGAAGTGGACTGCTTTCTGAAGAACTGCTTGTTGTACCATCTTCTTCCAATTCTTGTGCAACTGAATTTCTTTCTGGAACTGCATTCATGGTACTGGCATATGGATCAGGAAGGTCACCCCCGGCCAACCATGGATGTTGAAGACAATCTTCTGCAGTGGCCCGACCTCTGTCAGGGAAAAAAGGGATAACAAGCTTAGTCCTTTGTAAATCTTAGCTTTAAGTACACATTTCATGTGCAAGAATGGTGGGAAAAGGTGCATTCAAATTCCTTAGAAGGCTCGTCAATTAAAAATCCATTTAAAAATCATGGAAGCAACCAAAACAATAAAATGTAAAATAAATGCAAATAAACTTCTGTCCTTGAACCAAGTCCTATGTAAAGTTTACATTGATATTATCAAGAAGGGGTTACCAAAGCATATCTACTGATTACAAAATATTGAGCACTTAGCTAAGCATGTAAAGTGTAAAAATAAAAGGAAACTGCTTTTGCAACTTATGTGGAGCACAATGCAAGCTAAAAGTCAATGCATGATTAATAAGCGGGTTGTATAAACAAATGGAGAACAAACATTTAGATAAGAGATTGACAAATATTTGTAGAACTCCGAGCCCGACTGGCAACTTGAAAATGTCCTCAATATATGCCCGAGTAGAGATATATCCATAGTGTCCTCTATGGTATTAAAATATATTGGGCACCAGCAGTAGTTCTAGGTTAAACTCCATTAAATATTAATCCAAGGTTTATTTATTCAAATATAGTGTTCTATAATAAAAACAAATCCAACAAACAAACCTGCCGTGCAAGTAAACAGCAACAGGTCTCAAATACACAAAGACAAGCTGAACAAAATGCTAATATCGATCCTAAAGTAAAATAGACCGGTTTGCTATGCCATAGATGTAAGAATATGTTTAAGGGCTTTGGAATGCCTACTTGACTACTTACTCAGGCTCCCGAACTAAAAGTGCTTTGATGAAATCAATTGCAGATTCTGATATTCCATCAAATTCTTCATCCATGTAACTAATGTTCAGCTGAGAAATATTCAGGAACGTTTGCTGTTTATCATCTCCCAAGAAAGGAGAGGTGCCAGTGAGCATTACATATGCTAGGACACCAATACTCCTGAGGCAGGGACAAAAAAATAAAACGCGTTATTGAATTAATGAATCTTTTAAAATATTTTTTATTGTATTTCAAAAGTGTCCATGTAACAGTAATGAGTCATACTTTTGGTAAACATTTTCTTTTTGCATTATACAGTAATGTTTGCATGACACGAATAGCTACATAAACAACGTACAAATTATAATTTGCCACTCTTTAAAATAGGAACAGGCTATGTGACTACGGTTCCTCCAAGTTCCTATAACAATGGAGTTAACAATGAATTAATGAGTTTTCTAAAAGTAAAAATGTGCATATTTTATCATACTGCTCCCTTTACAAATTATATTATAGGTATTTGAATTTCCACTGAAACTCACTGGTCAACCTTTATAATTAGAATTAAAAAAAAAAACAAACAAACAAACAAACAAAAAAAAACAAAACACAACACAACACTTACCACATATCTGTTGCTGTGCTAATGGGCTCATAACTAAGAATTTCAGGAGCTATAAAAACAAAAATCAAGAATATTGTCAATAGTGCTACAAATTCAAAGACTGTATACAAGCCATGAAACTAACAATAGTAATACTGCTATTATAAATGTAGGACTGCTCCCCTACATGTTGAGGTACTAAAATAAAAAGAGAAAGTGTGTAAAAACAAAACAAAATATACTCACACACTTTACATAAACAAGAAATACATGTTAATGGTCCTAATATAATTTTTATACACCTAAAAAAAAAACGACTATGCTTTTTTCTATTCTAACAACAACAACAACAACAACAACAACTGCATCTTTGGGTAAACAAAAAAAAAAAAAAAGACCATCAATACATAAAGATGTAATTTCAAAATTTTTTATTATTAAATTACATATTTATAAATCTGTACTAAAAGTAAGCTACTTACCAACATATTCTGGGGTTCCCATAATTTCTCTTAATTCCTCATTGTTATTCACTATTCTTGAAAGCCCAAAGTCAACAATCTTAATGTCACCTAGTGGGCAACTGCTGGTCAGTAGAATGTTTTGGGGCTGTAAGAAAATGAACAGCATTTCAATACAATAGGAATTAAAAATACAGATTATCAAATGATTAACATGAGAGACAGACACACACACACAAATAAAAAACAAACAAACACTAATCTCACCAAGTTGTCTGTGCTCTGTCACCTTACTGGGGAGGGGGAAAAACTAAACCTAATTTCTTCTTTACAACTTGCTTATAGGTATGTGTATTCAACATCATCTTACACACTTGTGGACAGCATGCCTACTCCAATACTAAAAGGAGGGGATTCTATATTATTGAATGGTGACCATAGCTGTAACATTAAACATTAGTTGGAGTAGTGTATGTAGGTGCCACACATCCGCACAGGATCCTTTTACGGTCAGTTAAACAGAAACACAATGTACTCCTCAGAAGCCATTAGCTCTTTCTAGGTTATCATCAGGTTTATCTAGATAATAATAGCACTCTGCGATACAAGTCACATCTGAAGTTTGTTTCCCTGAGTGGTTACATGCAGCTGAAGCAGTTTTATAATTACAGAGTTTAGTCAGAGTTGGCATCCATGGAACATAGTCATCTTACTGTGAAAATTGTTCCTCAAATTGCCCACACCCTCCTTCAACTAAAAAGGGTTTTCTCTTGCAAAAAACAAAAAAGTACAGTACCTTCACTGTAAGTACATCAAGAGTTCTCACTTCTACAATCTCTTCCCTACTCCTTCCTGCTGAATTATATGGTCAAGTACCATAAAAGCCAACAATTAAGAAAGGGAAGCCAACACATTACAAATATCAGATATATGGATCCAGGTCAGAAGAACTTTCAGGACTGTATTAGGCATTTTAAGTATTTGGATTAGCCTTCACTATGATTTACCTAATGGCCTCGAGAAGCAATTTGCCCTCGTACAAAGTGCCAAATGCATTTTGTGCTGACGCCTCAGAGCTGCAGGTCAAACAATTAGAAAGAGATTTGTTTGATCAGCAGTTGCCTGCATTGCCACGAGAGATCTGCTATTGGATCAATTAGAGAAGTACTTTTTACACTTAGTACACATTAGGCCAGCTGGGTCTGTTTGTTTCTCAGAATGCTTACAAATCAAACAGACCTTATACTCCACTCATACAGGTGAGGATTGAGAGAGAATATATATCTAACCATGCATGTCATAGCCCTTGCATTCTGCTCTTTATAGTTGCAAAAATATGAAAAGAGGAATATAAAATGGAGAAGAAGAAGAAAAAAAAAACCAACAAAAAAAAAAACAACTTTTTTGTAAGTAAGTCAGCCTGGAGTGTGCCCTTAAGTAGGTATCTCAAATATTTGTTAAGTTATTGCATTAAAACTTAAAGCTGAAAAATCCGGATGCCAACGAAGAAAGAGTCAGGTTTAAGGAAAGAAACAAACAAAAAAAAAATAATAAACCCCACAAAATATACAATGCCCCTGGGGGAGAGGGGTTAACGCCAGACTCCATTTTCTGAGTAGTCAGTTCGGCATTTAACAAAAGACTAAAAGGTGGACTAATCACCGGTGTGGTTACAGTTTATCAGGCAAAGTCTGAATCTAGCATCAACCTTCGACTGCTATAAAGAAGTGAGTAAAGCTCATGATTTAAGCTAAAAATGAGAGAAGTAGTAGTTTGGGGGGAGAAGTCATGTTCAACTTTGCTATAGAAACTACCAATATTTTCAATCTTTCTAACATGTCATCTCCCTAGCATATGACAAGTCCCGTTTCTCCTCTCCAGTATACATACACGAATTACAGGTTATGTTGACCCCAAATAGCAATTACCAAACAAAATTGTGATCGATGAGCAAGACATTATCCAAAAATTAGTGTCAGACAAGAGTTGATGTGCAAGCACTGCAGATCTAAAGGTCATTGCAGATTCTTACCTTCAAATCCAGATGCACCAGATTGTGACGGTGGAGAAAGGACACCCCTTTTAATATCTGCCTCATCAGCCTCCGGACATCTTTCTCTTTAAAGGCCTCTTCCCTGTCTGCCACACACTGGTTGAAGATTTCACCACCAGCAGCACTACACAAAGATAATAAAAATATATATATATTAGCACATACTGCTATAAAGAGTAACTTTGTATTATATAAAAGAAAAAAATAAAGTTGTACAAAAGAGCTCTTAAAGGAACACTATAGTCACCTAAACAACTTTAGCTTAATGAAGCAGTTTTAGTGTATCGATCATGCTTCTCAGGTTTGACTGCTCACCCGAATATAAGCCGAGGCACCTAGTTTTACCACAAAAAAAAAAAAAAAAAACTGGGAAAACTTATCGACTCGAGTATAAGCCTAGGGTGGGAAATGCAGCAGCTACTGGTAAATTTCTAAATAAAGTTAAATCCCAATAAAATTACATTAATTGAATATCTATTTACAGTGTGTGTATATAATGAATGCAGCGTGCGTGTGTGTATATATAATGAATGCAGCGTGTGTGTAGTGTGTGTGTATATATATATATAATGAATGCAACGTGTGTGTATATATAATGAATGCAGTGTGTATATATAATGAATGCAGTGTGTGTGTAGCGTGTGTGTAGTGTAGCCAGTGTGTGTGGTCTTGCGAGATTTACACTGGGAGATGAACGTTGCTGCTGCAAAGGTAAGGAACAGCTTGCTGCCGCCCCCCAGACCGCCGGGCTTGCTCTGTATTATGGCAATGTAAGTTGCCATAATACAGACCCTGACTCTAGTATGAGCCGAGGGGGGCTTTTTCAGCATTAAAAAAAAAAAAAAAAGTGCTGAAAAACTGCTTATACTCGAGTATATACGGTAAGTCACTTTGTCTCTGTTTATGCAGCCCTTGTCACACCTCCCCTGGCTATGATTGACACAGCCTGCATGGAGAGAAAAAAAAACAAAAAACCAACATCTCTTGCTCTTTAAATTGAACTTTAATCACATATAGGAGTCTCTTGCAGGGTCTAGCAAGCTATTAACATAGCAGTGGATTAGAAAATCTAAATTAAACAGAACTTGCAATAAATGAAGGATAAACTGTTAATGACTTTACAGGAAGTGTTTAGGGAGGTTGTGCAAGTCACATGCAGGGAGGTGTGACAAGGGTTCATAAACAAGGGGATTTAACTCCTAAATGGCAGAGAATTGTGCATTGAGACTGCAGGGACATGATTTGTAGACCAAAACTGCTTCATTAAGCTAAAGTTGTTTTGGTGACTCTAGTGTCCCTTTAAAACTAATGTATCAATATGAGCGTACATGTCAACTATTTTCAAATCCTAACAAACTTCCGTTTGATGCTGTATTGGTTTTATTTAATCAAATTATGTCAAACTGGCCTCAAAATTTTTGTATAGTTATTTTTTTACTTGCAATTCTGGGAAATATTGGAGTTCCAATAAGAACATTTTAATAAGATATCAGGAAAAAAAAACAAATGAAAACACGGTCACTAAATGCAAAAACATAATTCTCATCTGGCTATGGGAACATATATTACATCATCCTGGCAACATGGCAAAAAGTGAACCCTTGTAGTGTAATAAAGACTTAAGTGGGAGGGGAAGAAAAAAAAATCAAAAAAAAAAAAAATCACACAGATTATCAAAAAAAGGGGCCATTAAAAGAGGATATTCCTGTTTTAGATTGTAGTTATCCTGAAATATTCCAAAGGTCTCAGGAACTGGTTATGTTAAAATGCTAGCCTAAATTGTCAGCCACAACACATAAATCCATATGCTTTTGTTCTGCAAGTGATTTGTGTGAGTGAGCGTTGAGGGGGTGACATTTATCACTTTTCCACAGACTTCCTGCTTTGTCTTGTTAACTGCTAGTACATTTTTAATACGGCATTGTATACGGTGCGAAGTTTGTATAATCAATAAATACATCATAATTATGTGGTCCATTTTGTAACAATGTGCTTGGAAATAATGTAATGTTTTAATGTTACGGGTTTAGCTCAACCTGTACAAAGAGACATATTCCGTAATGACAGTCATCATTTATCTCAGCCAGCCACAAAAGACACTCTTACATTGCATCATGGGACTTTTAGTTCTGATACAGATGTGTTTATCTACCGTACATAACCAGATCTGTGTTCTATTTTAATAATCCATTAATCAGCCCAAAAGTAGGCTATTTACCGAGTGAGCTGAACAAATGGCCAAGTATTCAGAAATGCACCATCTTCTCACTGCAACTCTCAAGAACTTTCTCTAAACAGGAGATTGGGCATTTGCACTAACACAATGAAGGAGGCCCAGAGCAATGTGAACAGCTTGTGTAACCACTGACATCATTTGGCTGCTTTTGCTAGGAACCGATTGAGGCTCTGTATTTGGAGAAGATAATGCACACTCACTGAATTACAATGGGATTTAAAAATTCACTGAAGATCACATAGTAAATGGATGGATTCTTTTTAAGCATATATTATCTAATAATCCACTTTTAGTTAATGGAAGGGGAAAAACAAAACAAAAACACAGAGCACCCACAAATCGTAAGCATGAACACTAAACAAAATCCAAAGCAGTATGAATTACACAAATTAAACATAGGGACAGCGGAGAAGCACAGATCTCATATCATCCAATAATAATAAGTTTTAAGCAATGCTCCCATGGGAAACCTTACTAGAATAATAATAAACCCAATTGTCAGAACATCAATGCATGCATGCAATGTCAGAATATGGCAGGCACATACAAGAGAGCATAGATACAAGGGAGACAGAAAATGGCAAATACAGATTACAGAAAATAAATATGGGCCTTTACTGAATACCTTTGGGTGAACGTTAAAAAAAAATAAAAAAAAAAAAAAAAAAAAATGTATATGAGTACCAGACTGCCAAGTCAAATGTGCTTGGGGTGCAACTAGCCCCCAGAATAAAAGTGCAAATATTTATGGATGTCCAGTGTTTTAAGCACATAGATTTCAAAGTCAGAAGTGGGCATGGACAATGGAGTTACCCTTTAATATAACCTTTGACTATTTAAACAAAATAATGTTCCCATTATCCAGCCTGTTAATAGAAAACAATATGAAGAGGAAATGTGAGCCATTTCCTCGCATTTAAAGAAATACAATCATTTTACGCCAAGGTAGACAGAACGGTTATCCATAGCGGTTTGAAACAAAACAGAATATTGAGGGCATGTGAGCAAAATGATGTAACAAGCACAAAACTATGCAAACAGCGATGGGAATCTCACCCATGCATGCTGGATTCTCTGAAAGCAGGAGGCTATACGGTGACGACCTTTAACCCTTTATGTTCAACAAACTGGGTTATTGTCATGGTTGAAATAAAGACAGGAACCAAAGGCATCAGCATATATCGCATGTGAAATCTTTTAGTGCAGTTAAGAAGAGTTCTGGTATTTATATGAACTGATGGGCTAGAAAAATTTAATGTATAAATATACAATAAATACCATTCGATACTACATTGTAAGAACATTATGGGAGATTTAGTCCAAAAAAATCTGGAGTCCCGAAGGTTGCCTACCCTCTTCTAGATTAATAGATAGAACACAACTCTTCCTATAAATTATATTTTTTCTTACCAATTCTTGTGAATGCATGAGAAAGTGTGTGTGCGCGCAAGTGTTTTAGGTTACTAGTCCCCATTCTATCGCATGGGAAAGATGCTTTTTATGCACTTTTTACCCCACGTCATGCTGGACTTGCCGCGGCTGGTCCTGCCTTCATGGCGGAGATCACCAATTTTGATGATCTCAGACAATGGGAAAGCATTTGAGTGTATTGTGCATGCGCAACAAAAATGCCACACTGTGCAAATCAGCATCTACTCAATGCATACGTATGGGGAATATTCAGCGTTTCCATGAAAAATTGTTGAGAAGTTAAAGGTGGGTACTACACACTGTGCTGCACTAGACGAAGAATCACCTTTAGTGGCCGTCTGAGTGACTGTCACTAGAAGTGTTACCAGGAAGCAATGTTTCTCTGAAATGACAGTGTTTACATACATTGAAAACCTTACAGGGTCAGAATATAAACACCAGAACCACTACATTAAAGCTGTAGTAGTTCTGGAGAATATAGGGTCCCTTTAAGAATTGAATAGTCATTGAAAATTTGTTAGTTTAAAAAAATAGATAGGCAGTGGATATCAACAGAACACCCTGCAAATTATCGCCTCCAAATATCAGGACATGCGAATAAGGACGACGTGCAGGATGACAGGGTACCAACAGTGACAGCTGATGGCGTGTGAAGCACAGGAGAATAACAGATGCAGAGTGTAGTTTTGTTTCACAAACTGTTTGCTTGGTGGGCGAGAACTGGGCATAAAACCAGGCACAAATTTATTTCACAATGAGCCCTTTCTTCTCTAGGCACATGGGTTGGGGAAAGAGGATAGAGGGGCAACACATGCTAATTGCAAACTACAGCAAACAGAAGTGTTTTAGGTAGCTGTGTTAATTACAGCAATATCAAAAAAGAAAAAAAAAGTGTATTTTACACCACTTACATTTCAGAGAGGGGTACCTTTTCTGGAAGAGAAACTAATTTTACTACAATTTCAGTTTACTAAAAGGAACATTTCAGCAAAGCAAAAAAAAAAAAAAAAAGTTTTAATCTGTGAGTCCCTAGCAGCATAAATGCTCAAGTAATAAAACTATACATTTCAGAGAATCTCTTCTTAATTTCCTAGTTTTATTGTGGAACCAAAGTGCCTATTCGTCACACAAAAAAAAACAGAGGTGTCTCGAGGTGTCTCGGAGAATAGAAGTATTTAAAGTATGAGTAGCAGGGATTTATTATTGTTTTACGTTTGTTTGTATTTTTTTTTTTTTCAGGGTTACTTGTGCAACATTAGAGAGTTTATTCCCAGTGGTTCGGTCACTATAGGCCAAGTTTCAGACACCACTTGTGATGGGACAAAGCATCTACTTGTGCAATGACCCTAGAATCATATAGCATTTCTGCACATCCATGTATTGGAGTTTAGTCATGAATCGCTTATGGCAAACAAAGATATCAATAGTTAATGACCAGGACCAACAAGAAGGTGGCATTTCCAAGATGAAAAATTCAGGTAAATATGACCATCTTCTCTTCACCCCTAGCTGCCTCTATATAAGGAGAACGTCACCACTGTTTTGTTGTTGCAATTTTGCAGTTACCAAAAAAATAAATAAAAAAAATACTAAAATTAACATCTAAATTGTGATGTAGATACACAGAAACATATACTAATGGAAGCTACCATGGCAGATACAAGTTAAAATCCATTTAAAACATTTAAAGTTGAATTGAAAGCAGAACTCATGGAAAAAATAATAATAAAAAAAAAAAGTCCAAGATGATTGTTTCAGAGAAACTTCATTTTTAATTCAAGAACGTGCAAGACATTACTGTGACAGAGGCTCTGACTTGTGCAATGTATGAATCCACTTTGATGAATATGCTATGAAAACATTAATTTATAATGCAATCAATGGCAATTGTCACTCTGAATTCAGAAATATGGGTTTCTAAGACAATTGGTGTTTTCCCAGTACACAAGGACTGTCTCAAGTAGTCCAAGTACTGTACTGGGATACCTCGACACCCTATTCCCTAGAACATAAGCCATTTACCACATAAAGATGCCAGATCATTTGTGTAATTAGATTAGATCTCTGCAAAGGTGCTCAGTTAAGCTGAAGTGTGTGGGTGATCTCCCCTGGATTTGATAGAGTAATCCTGGCAGCTGAACTATGCCTCAGTTATGGAATCCTGACAATACCTGGCGTATGTGTCATCTCAATGACATGAGTCAAGAGTGTGGAAGACCAATCTGAATTCTGCAACTGCAGCATGCAAAGACTGCTCACGCCCAATTAGACACAGGCACTTAAATGATGTATCTCTTAATCTCCTGTCCCTCCTCACCATTGACAGAAGAGAGAGATGTAGAAGGGTGAGGATGGGACGAGTGAGCAAGTGTGAGGAAATGTGTGCAAGTTTAAAATTGTGAATCAGAATGAATATGCCTAGGTGTGTGCACGCGTGCGTTTTTCTATACACTATGAAAATTAAAGGGGTGAGGGAGTTTGGTTTCCATCATTATATTTTTTTTTCATCCGAGGTAAAATGCTAAAATATAACTAGAATGTCTAGAGGCTGTCAACCTAGTAACTTTCTGACCTCAAATGGGTATTGTTAAAAACACAAGAAACAAATTGTCAATATCTTTTCTACTTTGATAGAAGTCACAGTAATATTTCAAAGTTAAAAAGGACCACTCTATTCACCCAGACCACTTGGGCTTCGTGCCCCAGTCATTTTGGTCCGGCAAGGTTAAAAAAAAAAATTAAAAAAAAAAAAAACCCAACCCGTTTTGGAGATACAGCTGTATTTGCATTGTAGGGCTAAGCAACACCTTTAGAAAGATAGCCTTAAAGGTCCATCTGCACCCCTGACAGTCAGATTCTGTGACGTTCCATGTCCTCGTGCATTGGACATCCTCTGATGCTTCTCATACTGAAGGTCTGGATAAAAAGCTTCTCTATGAGAAGAATTTTATTGGAGATCTAGATATAGATATATTTTATTTTATTTTTCTTCCACAAAATCCTTGTACTCCAAGGCTCCAAAATATAGTTACTGGGTGCTCGCAGTCTGGGGGAAGCAATATAGGCAGAGTAGAGGGATGACCAGCACTCACGGTTTTTCCAAGGTTTAAAAGTTGTAGACTTTAATGTAAACTCATTTTAAAATAGGACTGACATTTCAACCCACATATTACAACATTGAATTGAAATGTTAGTCACATACAGAATGGAACTCCTATAGGGCAACAAGAAAAGTAGAGATAGGAAGCCATCATCAGGGGAAGTTGTTCAATGAAACATTCTGTCTTTAACATTAAAGATACAACCGTTCAGTGTTTCTAACCACCTTTTGCTTACATACTAGAAGATTAACACCTGCTGGGCTGTTCTGTGACACAGGTGAGAGACCCAACAATGACATTCAAATAATCATTGGTCAAAAAGGGCAAGATAACTAAATTAGACAAGCTCCAATGAATGGAATGTGGTTGCCATGGTCCATGAAAAGCAGTGTATTGTAAGCAAGCAATATTTCTCTCTTCAGATACAGTAGGTATGAGAACATGTTAATCTTTAACCTCGATTTCAGTGACAGGTTAAAAAATAAAAAATACATCACACAACTAGATTACAGAGCAAATACTATACTCGCACGAAGGACATTCACGTATTTCATCACTTGCACAACACGATATGAGGACTTTATTTACCACCAATAGAAAGGATGCGAAAAAGAACCGTAAAACGCAACAGATTAAGGTCTCACAGAAATAATATATTCTTTGGAGTAATTAGATATTGTTGCAAAGTCCAGTATTCGTTTTAGATGCAAGAACGCTGAACTAGCTCTCGATCCCTCTTTAATTTATAAAACGCCTAACCATACTGAAGTAAACTTCAGTAAATCTGAAAACAATGGGAATAGACAAACCAGTTTGCTCTTAGGTTGGTCTCGGCTAAAGTCCCACACAAGTTTTAGATCACTAAAACTTCCGCTCCAGAGCATTTGCTTAGGATCTCCCCTATTTAAAAAGGCAATCTGGACATTGGCCTAATTATTCTTAAACCATTATGCCTAAACCAATAATAAGGCCCAAAGAAGGCTGAAATGATTATCTGAGGTTGCTGCATCTCTTACATTTGGACTGTTCTTAGTGTTAAATGTATCCAGAATATTTCAGAGACGGGAAGCCATTCATAGGACTTATGCCTAGCACACGCAAAAAAATATGCTCATATACTGCACTGTCACACCCCATTGATAGCAAAAAGTAGAAACTACAAAAGTTGCCATTTGGAAATTTTGCAAAACATTTTCCAGAATTCTACCCCATCTAATCTGTCAAATATTACCAGATATGACACAGTTCTGCATATCTAATTTCTCAGACAGTACTTAAGCTATGGCTGATTAGCCAGTAGAGTCTACAAAATAAGTTTATAAAAACTAGGTGTTTCACCAGTTCTACGTACAATTCGAGGACAAGGATCATCTCAGAGTTTGTTTCGTAAACTTCATGAAGCTTGATGACCCATGGGCTGTCCTTAGCCAGCTCCAATACCGCAATCTCGTGAAGGATCTCCATGCGACAGTCTTCACCCTTTCGCCGTTTTCTCATGATTTTGGCCGCAAACTCTTTATCCGTTTCTTTCTCCACGCATTTCCTCACTACAGCAAACTTTCCTCTAGATCAAAAGAAAAGTGGAAGAGTTTTAGATAAGATTATCTTAATCAGACAGCAAAGTGCTACTGCTGATCAGCAAACATTTACTCTTTTGCAGGTTAATAAGTACATTACCTCTACAAGAAACATAATGTGCCTATAGAATAAAATAAGAAAAAAACAAAACAAATGCAAATCTGTTATACAACAAACTGCATTATTTATCTATAGCCCCACACTAAAAATCACTTAATGTTATGTGTCATCAGTATAACTTCATATATTACTCTAGGAAGATACAGTAACTTGGTGGAGGTTCTAGTAGAGAGAAGTAAAGGGAACACAGCTCTTACAGTACATAATATTTGCTAGTTTAGTCCTTGTTAAAACAATATAAATTAATCAAACCTTTGGAGAACTATGGAAAGCACAGAGTAAAAGGACTTGTTGCCGAATAGTATGCCAAGCAATATGTTATTCAGGAACAAATAGAATACACCCACTTCTAGAGTGAATGCCCATTTTTAGTACAAAAGAAGTGAAGGCGATATTCTAGTGTAACAATGTTGTATAGATCATGTGCTTGATCAATATTGTGGTCCAATCCCCATCACTTCCTTCCTTTCCTTTAAGGTGAACCCAATAAGAAATAAGGAATTTCTGCCAGCTGGAGCCAATTTAGTTGTCTCAGACAGGCCAATAATTTCAGTTCTATTTCACAGAATGGTTAAACTTTTGAGTTTGGCCACATTTGCGTGATGTCAATACATACATAGCAGCTTACAAGGTTGGTACAGTTGCTGATTGGGTCTGCCATCATGCCTCCACCTGCATGATAACACTACTGCTCGAGAGAGAAGTACAGATTGAGAAATTACACTACAAATTAATTGCACTGCTCTCATAAAAGAAAACACTAATAACCATTTAATACCTATCAAAAATAATGTAAAAATTCCATCGTCAATACAACTACCAGTTCTCAACCCAGAAACCATTGATCCAATTCAGTGCCATATCAGTTGCCAGATGTGTCATAGAGAAAGATGGAATATGCATGAAAAATGACGACCTACTGCTCCGCACACTACAGTTGCAGAGTAACCGGGTAACTTCGACCACGTTCTTAGGTTTTAGCAGGCAGCAATGTAAATACTGCCTTTTCTCTGAAAAGGTAGTGTATACATTAAAAAGGCTACAGAGACAGGCTATAGGCACCAGAATAACCACATTAATCTGTAGTGGTTCTGTTGACTATAGTGTCCCTTAAAAAACAAAAACAAAAACAAAATAAACTGCTCCTAACTTTTTTAGCTGGCGCCCAAATTCCAAACAAATTTGTCAAGCCCTGCCATAATGCCCACAATTATTATAGTATGGTATTTATGTTGCAGCTTTAATACAATGGCTGGGACAGCCCCAAAAGACATTCTTCACTCCTAGGGAGGACAACGAATTGCCCACAGTCATTCGTACAAATATGGATTCTAATGATACACTGAACACTAGGGGTGTAATCTAATGAGGTACCGATCAATGGGTTATATCAAGCTCCTGCTTAGTTATCGCTGCCGTTCTGGCACAACCACATTTTTAATTTCTGGACTTTTCAGATCCATGGAACAGACACTAGCTCCCTCCAATTCCACACATACAGTAAACAAAACAAACAAAAAAAAAATTTAAAAAAAGGATTACACCCAACTCCTTGCACCATAACAAATATAATAAAACTATGATGGTTATGGGGCCCAACACTGATTCTTTAAAGATGTACAAAAAAAATTAAGCAAGCACATACAATCACAATTATGAAAACAAAATGCATGCAATAGAAAGGTTTTGAGTTTTATTTTTTTAAATTCTGGCAACAAAATCAAAGAACAATATAGCTAGATTATCCATAACGAATCAAAACTTTTGCAAAGTTTAGAAGAAAAAAAAAAAAAAACTATGTAAACAAAAACAGCTACCACCATGGAACCAGACAAATGTAAACATTGTTTTGTCCTTCACATTTTTAGTACATGAAGTCATACTTTGACATAAAGAGCTGGGCATTCAATAGCTCTGATTGCATTGTATGTGACCTACTTCTGCGCAAGTAGATATGCAAACACAGATTAATCCAATCTGAATCCCTGCATGCTTGAAAAGATGGAAGCATGCTGGGAAAGAGTTTGAAGCTATATGGTTGCCAAGTCTATACTACTGAAGCTTTTAAAATCCGGGAGTACAAAGATTTACACATATAAACAAACAGACAGTCTACTCAGGGGAGCAGTATGTATAGTCTGCTATAGAAAGTGCCGGAAATACATTAAGCTATAAAAACAAAGCCATGTGTAGTGGATGAGTGCCTCTGAACCCCTGCTAGCAGGAATTTAATATTAAAGTCAAATTCAGTTTAACTACACTATCTATGCTCACAGTGAAATACTTTTACCTGTCAAATTCCATGATGGAATTCAGAACTTATGGAACTGGTTACTGGTGAAACCTCGTTATAATGAGATACACAAGCAGATGAACAAGATAGCTATAGATAGATATTGGGTTCATGAAACATTCAAGGGTTGTTTGTTGTAGTAACCCCCTGTGCGCTGGTCTGGCCTCCCCCCGAGCCAAACTGAAAAGAGAGGGGAGCCAAAAAAACAAAAACACTTTAAGAATTACTCCAACTACGAACACCACAGAGCTGCATTGGGAAGTCTGTGATTGGACAGTCACAGAAAGTCTGGGTGGGGATAGAAGGGGAGGGCTTGCAAAGGCAAGACAAGTGAACTATAGGTTTTGCAAGTTTTTAGAAATAACCTCAATGAATAAAATACATATTTAAATACACAAAACAGTGTTGTCTGTGCTAGCACCAGTTGACAATTTTGCACAGAATTGACATTACTAGCAGGTAAGGAGGTAAAACAGGAAGTTCACTTACATATATTAATACACACATCAAAAATAAGACAGCTGTGTGCGTGAAACAAATTGCGTGGTTGATTAAAAAAAAAATAAAAAAAAAAGGACTATGAACCACTAAGGATACCATTGAAACGTCTAAGAGACTTTCTTGATATGAGTCAATGAAATCTGTTGATGCATGCACAATCCAGCCAGGCGTAAAGTTAAAATGATTTACTATGATTCATACAGTGATACACTGCAGATGCCATTTCCTGGTTAAGGTGGGTGCAGTGGCCTGGGGGAAGACATGCAAGATGCATGGTAGGAGCTTTTTTTCCCCCTTTTCCATTAAACAGAAAGGAAACAAAACCAACCATTAAAATGACTATACAGTGCGGAGACCACCCCCAAACACACACTTTGCATGCACTTTGCACTCAGATTTGTTTGCTAGTGATGGTCCTACCAGGATTTTCGAGGGATAGTTGTGTCGAGCAGCACAAGCATTTTTTCCCCCATGGATATAGGGAGGGGGGAAACTAACAAAAATTAAACTTCTGTGCAATCAAATAGCAGCTGCTTCTATTCGCTTACCACATAGCAAAATGTTCAAATTAAACAGTTTGTGGCAATTATGTTAGTGATCCAGCTGCACAGGTTCACCTACAGAAAGAAAGCAATCGTACAGACTTGCATGCACTTTGTATGTGCATGTCCAATAAGAGCGCAAAGTGTCTCTTTAACCCCTTAAGGACACATGACGGAAATATTCCGTCATGATTCCCTTTTATTCCAGAAGTTGTGTCCTTAAGGGGTTAAAATCAATCACCCCCCTCATCCCCCCACATCTAATGTAACTTTAGGGATTTGTAACAAATAGAGAGTAACTTTACTGATACAAGACTGATTCTATTTCTTGTATGTTCTATTCCAGAAAAAAGGCTCTCTCTGTTTTGAAAGTGTGAAACCCATCACCGGTATCTGCTGTAAAACAAACAAACTTCTAATTAAAATAAACATTTATGCTGCAAAAAAACGCTGAATGTTAATTAAAAAGGAGATAGATAGAGATATATATTATATATTTTATTTTAATTTTATTTTTACACAAAAAAACTAGAATAGCTGCTAAATTCTACATGAACATGTTAACTTTCAAAGTGAGTAACAGAGCAATGATGACATCCTTTGGAAGAGTGGAAATGTAATATAAAACAAACAGTTTGGATGGAAGCAAATTTATTCGTAACACTAGAATAGTTTGGAAGTGTGTCGCTGCTTACATGTTCCAGCTAAAGCAGACTAACCCACTGTGAAAGGATGATGAGGTCAGTCACATGTATGAGGAATGTATTACATGATTGGGCAATATATCTCAATATCCACGATGTACACTACAGACAGTAACAAATATCAATTGATAGATACAAGCAAATCATCTCCTCAGGCGAAAGAAGACTATAGTTCATACACCCATCACAAGATTGTCACAGTGTCACGCTAACGTTAAATAACAACCAAATCTTAACACTTTAAAAGTACAGACTGCTCTATATTTCACCACGGAAAGAAAACCGTGGAGAATGGGCAAGGGAACTGCACATTTTATACCAAACCTGGGAAGAAAGAAAAAAAAAAAAAAATTAAGCTTTGCTTGCCTGAAATTACAGTTTCCTGTTTAGTGAATAGTAAGAACACAAAGCCTTTTTAGTTAAAGTATATGGCACAAAATGCAAACCAACTTAACTGCATTGCCCAAGGTAGTCCCCCAGGCTAGGATAAGATATTAAAGAAGCGAGTAGCGTTTAAAACCAGAACCCACAGCCGGCTAAAGGAAACAGAACTACTGTATGTACAACAATCTCTAGCGCATGTGCTCAAGTCCCATTACAACATAACATATTGGTAAATACTTAAAGGACCACTATAGGCACCCAGACCACTTCAGCTTAATGAAGTGGTCTGGGTGCCTGGTCCAGCTAGGGTTAACCCTTTTTTAAATAAACATAGCAGTTTCAGAGAAACTGCTATGTTTATAATAGGGTTAATCCAGCCTCTAGTGGTTGTCTCATTGACAGCTGCTAGAGGCGCTTGCGTGCTTATCACTGAAAATCACAGTGAAAAGACGCCAGCGTCCATAGGAAACATTGTCATCGGTTCAGCCGATGACGTCGCTATGAAGGAGGAGAGGAGGAGAGGAGGAGGAGAGCTCCCCGTCCGGCGCTGGAGAAAGGTAAGATTTTAACCCCTTCCTCTCCCCAGAGCCTGGCGGGAGGGGGACCCTGAGGTAGGGGGCACCCTCAGGGCACTGTAGTGCCAGGGAAACGCGTATGTTTTCCTGGCACTATAGTGGTCCTTTAACCCCTTAAGGACACATGACATGTGTGACATGTCATGATTCCCTTTTATTCTAGAAGTTTGGTCCTTAAGGGGTTAAAGACCAATGACAATCTGCAGCCACAGAGTTAGATCACAATGTATTTTTTGTTCCTTTGGTGAGGGAGGGAAGAGGGAGAAAAAGGAAGTAATTCTAGCATATATTTTTCACTTCTGAATTCAAAACCCAAGAAAACAAGGAGCGAAGAGAACATTAATAAGCTGATAGGCCAAATGCTAGGTATGCTTCCAATTTGTAACATCAGCCCGAGTGCCACTTTATTTCCTTAAGCTAAACTGGCTTTAAAGCTTGCAAACTCACATTAATCATAAGGGGTAAGTAGCATGACTCACTAGAGAGACTAAAGCATTTTCCTGATAGTTAATTGTTTATGGTTGGCTTATTATGTGTGCAATAACCTCCACATAACCAAACGTAAACGATACTTACATTTAACCAATTCCAGTTTAAGAAGGTGATCAGTAAGGGATGCATTTGACCACACACAGTTATGACACCCCACTCACTCCCTCCTCTAACATCAGTTGTTTTAAGTGTTTAACTCAGATTGATCAGTATTGCTTCAGACCTGAGGAAGAGAGGAAAACTCTCGAAATCTTGTCTTTGAAAATATTAGGTTAGTCCAATAAAAATAAATAAATAAATAATAAAAAATAAAATAAAAAAAGATCATTGCAGGTTTTTTTTTTTTTTTTTTTACAGTAAGAGCATTAAGGATATGGAATTATCTGCCTGAAGAGGTGGTTTTATCAGAGTCCATACAGATGTTTAAACTACAATTGGATAAATACTTGCAAAAACATAACATACCGGGATATAATTTCTAATTAATGGGGTAATAGCTGCTTGATCCAAGGAGACATCTGACTGCTATTTTGGGGTCAAAAAGGATTTTTTTCCTAGTTTGATGCAAAATTGGAAGCGCTTCAGATTAGGTTTTTTGCCTTCTTTTGGATCAACAGCAAAAACATATGTGAGGAAGGCTGAACTTGGTGGACGCAAATCTCTTTTCAGCTGTGTAACTATGTATACTGCAATACTCTGGTATTTTTGGCATCTTGTCTACTGGACTAATCCAATCTACAACACACACACACACCTTTGTGTTCTTATTCTCTTCAAACAGGTACAGACACTACACAATCATACCAATAAGAAATGCGCAACTGTCCCCTGATCTAAAGCTTGCAGTGGGCTTCATCCAGTGGCTTGAATAGGCATCATAAGGACTAATGCAATGATGGTTGAAATGAAACTGAAAATAGAGAGCTCTGTCACTCTGTGTTAACCATCGCAGCATCAACGTATTGCAAATACAATGGGGGGGGAAACACAATGATATGCTTTGGTTCCAGGAGCCTGAGAGCCATTGGAGTGATGGGAAATTGAACGTTATCAAATCAAAGTGTGCCAGAAGCATGTTACAGTGGTTTCTACAGAACAACTTGGCATTTAAAGGATTGATTGTGAGAAATGGGGATTTCTTGTTAGACGGCTGGCCAATCCCGTGTTTCTCTGACAGGCGTTTCCATGGAGCACTTAAAATATTTTTACGCTCTTGGAGACCGCAAGGATGAAAGAGTGTTTAAGACTAGCACTACACAGCAAAAGCAAACAATAGTCATTCGGACTTCCTGAGATTCTGTCTAGTACCAAATATGCTCTAAAGTAAACATTAATATACATTAAACAAAAATACATAAATAAATGTTTTTATTTTTTTTTTTATAAAATCAGTGCTGCAAAGCCCTCTAATGTCAGCTGTTAATGATGAGTGACATTAGGGGCATCTTGTTTGGCAGTAGAGGCCTATGGACAATATCTAGGTGCATATACGTATAAGATTTGTGAAAGTCAGAAGATGTGTCCACATCCAACTCAAATCATGCTCGGAGCAATACTGATCAACATGACTGATGATTAAAAAAAAAAAAATAATAAAAAAAAAAAAGTGAAATAAAGTGGCATAAACATGCCAAAGTAACAATTACTGTTTACTATACAATCACCTTGATTGCGTTGAAGAAAAAAAAGACAAGAAATGGACAATACATTTATTCAGCAGTTTATTAAGAACCATGGAAGTATTTAAATGGAACTCTACTTAAAACAGAGCTTAAAGAAACAGACCAAAACATAACCACTACAGCACACTGTAGAATGGTTTACCTGGAGTCCTGGAAGAGCTTCAAGTGACTGTCTTGTAGACAGCCGCTAGAGGTGGAGTTAACCCTGCAGCGCAATTATTGCAGTGTATCAAGAACTGCAATAATTACAATTGCAGGGTTAAACCGACAGGGGCACTGCGCCCAAACCACCTCAATGAGCTGAAGTGGTCCGGATGCCTATAGTGTCCCTTTAAGTTTTGAAACAATTGTACGTCTACAGAGGACTATGTATGGTAGATTTTTCAGTGCATACCACTACGAACACTGCTCATGCTATTTATTATTGGCACCAATCCAAACAAGGTATACTACTTTGGTTTCTTTCCCACACATGCCAAGGTTCTGAGATTATTCATATTGTATACGCTTACTTTTGTTTATCTATACAACAGCATTAAGTTTGTATTATTCCAGCTACAGAGACTGAATTGTATAAAAAGGCAAAATCTATAAAAGACACAGACTATAAAGATAAAAACCCTCCAAGCAACCGTATGATAAGCATTTTACCCTTTACAATTATTGTAATTCTACCCAGAGCCACATTACCCATAAGGTGTTTGGCCTGGGCCTAAAGCTCTAGCCAGCTGTGAGGAGGCAGAAATGTCCCATTAAGAGCTCCCTTGCAGTATCCTGATGCTTCCAAAAATTACGTGGAGCATCGCAGCCAGCGCTAAGAGTCACTATCTCAAAGCTGGAAACGCGAGGAACTTTTAAAATGATCTGCACCCCATATTAGTTAATACCACAATGTTCCCTTGAGCAGATAAAATGTAATGCCAAGTCTATATTCAATAATCTGCAGATCTATACAATGGGCAAAAAAAGGCCATGATGAGAAATTTAGCTGGAGATGAGGCCCTTGCCAATAAATAAATTGCAGAATACTCAGCTTTCTCAAATTGCAGAATACTACATTTTTTACATGCTTTGCAAGCATGACCCATTTCTTAGAATCTTCTAATCATACTTCAACACTAGCCAAAAGGCATAAGCTCATATTCCCCAACTATGATTGGTCAAACAAGTTAGCAGACACCGATGCTGCTCAAGGCACTGCTGTGGAGGTTCCAGTAAGCTTACAGGTTGCAATTCCAGCTTATTGTTCTGGTTTTGGGGTGAACCATTTCTGGGTGCAGTGCCTTGCAGTGTTTTGTCAATCTGCTTTAGCAACGAAAGACAGTGGGACAAAAACAGTGGCACTGTACCCAAAGACTCTATGCACCATAACCACTATACACAGGCTGCAATTTAAAAACTCCTTGCACCACAGCAATAAGCTGCAGTGATTATGGCATTTATGGCCATTATTGATGCAACAAGGGGCACTCCAAACCACAAAAGCACTTCAGCAAGTCAATGCATTGAGAGAGAGTACTCACCACTGGTGAAAAAGGAAAGGAAACTTTAGTATTTTTATTTAAAAGGTGAAGGCGGGCAGCCTGACACTTGGGAGGACTAAAGGGACACTGTTTTAATGGATATCCATTAATTAGGACAGGGAGTCTCAGTCAGGGAACAGAAGTGCTAATTTATATTGATATTTTTAACAGATTTCCTGCATTTGGACAATGACAAATGGGAAGTATTTGCATATAATAGATGTAACTAGCAGGAGGTTATCTTTGTAAAAAGCCTTGCAATGCATAGCATTATCACCCATTAATAATTACTCACTACCGCTGCCATCACTAGCTAAATCCATCCCTTGGTCTCCCAATTCACCCAAGGATTACAAAAAGAAAGGATTAACAGACAGGAATGCTTTTTCATAGCCGTTTGATTGGGTTACATCAGAACTGCTTAAAACCTTTACACTGAGCATCTTTTTCTTGCAGCAGACTGATCAAAGGCTTGGCGTGATCATGTAAAGCATGTGTTGAATAACCAGCAATTGATCAGTCTGCTTCCCCAGACACAGAATCCACCACGGGCCTCTGTTATCAATGACAACTCCTGGTTAAAGCAAAGGATATATCCGCTGTGTTTATAGAAGGCTGACAGCTTGTTTATTTCCCATTGGACAAAGTGCTTCTTGCTTTCTGACAAAACGGAAGCCCTGTATGTATTATTCCAACCATTGTAATACTTTTGCAACTAATGCCCTCTCACACATACATTACACACTGAGCAAACGGTACTCAAAAAATATTTCGCCTCATTTGTGCCAGTAAGGAAAATATCAATGAGAAGCACAGCATGAGCTTAGTACTCTAGGTAATTATTAAAGAAATCATGCAGGTTCTTTCTACAAGAGATACTGCAACCCCAGAAATGTTTAGATCGCTCGTTTGATTTTTGTCGATGTTCAATAAAATTGGGGGTGAATACATATATAATGCTTTGGAGAGCCCCATGAATAGAACACTATAATCACTGCAGCCTACTGTGGCAAGGCAAGGAGCCTTTGTCTGCAGCCTGTTTATAGTGGGTATGGTACGTAGAGTCTTGGGAGATATATGTATTTTTAGTTCATTAAAAAAAAAAAAATGTTTTTTTTAATAAAAACAAAAATCACTGCTTGAAAAATTACAAGCAGTGAAAATCCAATTTTGATTAAAAAAAAAAAAAAAAAAAAAGGAGAGAGACCCCCAAAACCAGTACTTTCCTGATAACCAATTGTTGGATTCTTTAATGTGGCAGCATTAGAGAAGTGAAACAAACCTTGCACATAGCCAAGTCTTTTCAAAACACTACAAGTGGAGCACAAACATAGTTATGGTATGGAAAAGAATGACTGAAAACTATTTTCACCTTAAGTCAGTAGATAGTAAATGCATTGTTAAACATATGTCTGCACACACCAAACACGTTATTCAATACAATGGTTTATGCTGTATAATTGGCAAAATAAATCAATTACGCTTATTGCCTGAAAAAAATCTCCACTCCTTCCACCCAAAAAACAAAACCAAAACAAAAAACATACAATGGAAATCTATAGACCACATGTGCTACATGTGATTTTTCTTCTCTTAAACCATATCAAAAGCCACAAAACTGTTCAATGTGCTATGCACACTCGTTAAGGTCAGATGATTCTTGTTTTCAATATTTGTTATTAAATGTTAATCAGAAAGATAACAATAAAAGGTTTAAAGGACCACTCTAGGCACCCAGACCACTTCAGCTTAATGAAGTGGTCTGGGTGCCAGGTCCTTCTAGGGTTAACCCATTTTTTCATAATTATAGCAGTTTCAGAGAAACTGCTATAATTATGAATGGGTTAAGCCTTCCCCTAATCCTCTAGTGGCTGTCTCATTGACAGCCACTAGAGGCGCTTGCATGCTTCTCACTGTGATTTTCACAGTGAGATCACGCCAGCGTCCATAGGAAAGCATTGTAAATGCTTTCCTATGCGACGGGCTGAATGCGCGCGCAGCTCTTGCTGCGCGTGCGCATTCAGCCGGCGGGGCGTAACGGAGGCGGAGAGGAGGAGGAGAGCTCTCCGCCCAGCGCTGGAAAAAGGTAAGTTATTACCCTTTTCCCCCTTCCAGAGCCGGGCGGGAGGGGGTCCCTGAGGGTGGGGGCACCCTCAGGGCACTATAGTGCCAGGAAAACGAGTATGTTTTCCTGGCACTATAGTGGTCCTTTAATCCTGTGTTCCTTTATCCTGATTTATGCTCCCATGCCCCATAGAAATAAACAAGTTAAATATTGCAATTAAACATCTGTAATACAGCTCTAGGAGAGACTTGTCACTTCACATGCGCAGGCTCTATGTGCACTACTGGACACATACCCATTTACTTTGCAGCAATTATTGAACCGGTCTGAAGCCCTTAGCCTAGTCACTGTCTGAATAACAGAATTAGCACTGATATATATATATATATATATATATATATATATAAAAAAAAACAAAAAAACACAGCCCTGTTTTTAAAAAACCGCACTGTATCAAAGCAGAGGCAGCAACTAAGCCTCCAAAGTAACTTCATTAAAAGGAGGTAATTTTAAAGCTTACACTCTACCTTTAAAATTAGTGAACCAAAGCATCCCATCTGGTTTAGCTAAAAAGCATAATTTACATTCTTGGTTAAATGAAAAAAATAAAAAATAAAAAAAAATAATATATATAAAAATTTAAGAAAGGGAAACTAGAAACACTATGGGCACCATAACAACCTAATCAAAATGAAGTTGTCATGGTACCAGGAGGTCCCCAGCATTGGATCACCTTAAGTGTTTAAACCGTTCGAGAAGGTCTGTTAGTCCACCCATTGTACAGCGCTATGGAACTTGTTAGTGCTTTATAAATAATAATAACCCCAATGTATGTGTTCCATCTCCCTGACTCTCTGTCCTTCAGTTCTAAGAAATCGTTAAACAGGAAGGCTATTGCAGAACCAGCACTGATTGTTTGAGAGCGGTAAGCTGATGCTTTCAGCCAATCAGTGACTCATTCTTTGTAAAAACTAGCACCATATTCCTTTACGACCAATCCTTCACATATCTACTTCTGCTGTTGACCTAACAGAAGTGTAAAAAAAAAAAAAAGTATATATCTGTCTACAAAATGGCAGTCAGCATTCTCCATGGATGTATCAATAGCTGGGACTTCACATATTAAAAATATTTTTTTAATTTTCTAGAGACAGAGATAATGCAAATAATACATTATTCCCTTCAAATACTGCCTTAATTGTACAAACACAAATTATTGCCATGCTGACAGTTCATGTGATTTATACATTCAACATGCATTTACTAGAGCACTGAAAATAAATACACTCAAACACAGTTCAGCCAGGTATAAAACACACCACATGCTATATATTACAGGAGCAGAGCATCCCAAAAATGTGCAACTGTTATTGGTACCAAGAGAGCACCCAAGGATTGTGGCTAGAGTTGAACACCTACTCCTTTGTCAAAATGAGAATGATCTAGCTGCACATCACTACAGATGGCAACAAACATGAGTGATGACTGACATTTACCACCTGTAGCCATGGCATGCTCACTATAAAATGTGGGAGTAAAAACTGCGGAATGTAGTTTAACACGAACTTTGTGCAACCAAGGTGATATATCCAGGTAAATATCCAGCCAAGGTAAATATCCAGTTTAATTGGCATTTTAAAACTATACACAGGAAGTCATGTTGGTTTGGTATAGTTTAAAAGGGAAAAGAAAAAAAAAAGAAAATAATTCTCCACTATGATGATTGTGAAATCCTTATAAATAAACCTGTAGGTTTAGAAAGTCAAAGAATGACAACATCACTTTTGAATTAGACAGATTCAATCTACACACTGCGCTCTTTAAAGCATCAAATATACAGACTAAAAGGAACACATGTACGTTAGAAATAATACATCTTGTATGCTTTACATCCGGTTTTATTTTAGATGTAGGGCCCCCATTAAAATAAAGAAATACAAAAAAAAAAAACAACAAAACCTTTTTAGCTCAGAATTTGAGACAAACCATGCTGTGCTGGGTAATATCCTACATCTCATTTACTGCTAAGTCCACATCTGGAGCATTGATAAAAATTTCACAAAGTAAGCAGAGTCGTTTGTTGTACAAAGCGCAACAATCTGGGACCCGTGCCCAACAGAAACGCTAAACACAAAGTCCACTGACAACATGAAATCTGTTGTCCGCCACCCAACTCCGCATGGGGACTTTCTACAGATAACACAGAGAACAGAATAGACTTGAAAAGCAGTATTTCAGATAACTGTACAGCTTGCCTTTTACAAAGCAAAATGTCAGAACACTAAAAATGTGCAGAAAAGCAAAATGATGCATTTGGGCATTTTTTTGAGAAATGACTGGTGTAACAGAATACATAAAATTTAAAACAACAGAATCAAATATGTATTAAAGTGACACTAACAAGTGAGCAAAGTTCCTAAAAGAGGAGCAATCGATAGAAAGATACACACACACACCCCTGCCTCCCAAAAGCTTGTGCTGTATAAAGCTTTAAACAAGCCATATTAGACAGGCTTCCTATTACAGATGTATTCTGCACAGACCATTTAATTGCAAAGTACAGTATACACTATTTCCATTTGTACTCACATGAGAGGAGCACCCCCACCCTCCCTCCCCCTCACACAGGCACGAAAACAAACAAAAACATATATGTGAATAACTTTGAAAACCAATCAGCATTATTGGAGCAATAGTTTAGATCAACTAAATTTAATGATCAGAGTCGCACTCTCATCACCATTTTTCTAACACATTAACAATTTTACTAGAATTCAGAACTCCATTTTATGGAATAGTGTAAGTACCGAGTCACTGAAAGCACAAAATATATTCAAAAGGAAAGGCCCCATTAAGTCAGCAAACATGTAATGTCAAAAATGATGAGTAACTCATGCACACTGACTTTACATTTATATATAAACATAGCCACAAGTAAAAATGTTAATTTGGATGAAATGTTGACAGGGGCCATTAAAAAAGGGAGAGAAGAGGACTGATGTTTGAGATCTGATTTCAGTAACTTCCTGTCAATTAACCCTTTTGAGTTTTCTCACTTAGGAATAGGAACTATTAGCACTACAGAAAGAATGCCCGTGTGCTCATATGACATTGCCAGCACATTCCTAGCAGGTAGCTCCTGGGTATACAAGGGAGCATTATGGGGACATAGCAGTGCTCACATCTTGAGTTGCTGCGTTGGCAAGTGGTTTTATTCTTGCATCCACTGCTCGCTACAATAAAACACTTCAGCTATATTTATTGGGCTGTGGGATGGAATTGTCACTTTAAAGAACAAAGTGACAGCTCTTCTTTAAAAAAAATGGTAACAAAGTGAACATTAAAAAGTAGCAAATACCAAACCACCAACACAGAGAGGACTTTAATACCCAGAATCAAAGAGCACAGCAAAGGAAGAAAAGGTAACAGCTACTCATTAGGAGACACTATTCGGTCAATATTTACGGACAATCTACAATGTCTGACACGTTGGCCGCCCTCAAAACCAGAACGACAGACACTAGTTAAGATGTCTGAGCCCTTCAAAATCAACTAAAACGTGTTCTCATAGGATCATAAATATTCTCCATTAAAATAGGTTTTAACTCTACTGATCCTTCAAATGCTTATGCAATTTCCCCATGCCCCGGTATACCTTTAAAAACCATGTACTTCCTTGTTATAGCCGTCTGCATTAAATGTCAAAGTTTTACTTTGAAAGCAGCTCTGTCATGGTCTGGGGTCTTTGCATAATTTGTAAATACCCAGGTTTTTGCATGGCCACTACGGATAAGATGGCCATGGCGGGGGGGACAGGGGAAGGAAGGTTTTACTTATAACTTGCAGGTGCCGCTATCTTTTACTGTTCAGTCCTCTTCAGCAGTCAGGAGCAGACATCAGCACTGTACTCTCGCGTGTGCGTAAGAGTACAGCATTAACGTTTACGAAGGATACAGTAAGATCCTCCATAGAAAGAGCTTTTTTTGCCCCCCTAACTGGGTTGAAAATTCCAAACTTAGTCAACGCAAGTATTTCTTCCACATTTTACATTTATTTTGGAGTGGCGGGAGGGGATGACTTAAAGGGACACTGTAGTCACTATAACCACTTTGTCTCTTTGAATTGGTTATAGTGCCTGGAGTGCCCTGGCACTGTCCCTCCATTCAGTATTGCACCATGTTCGTGCAGTATGCCACAAAATAAGAGTCCCTGGCCACCCACAGTCCGGCCCCTTCTGTATGTGTAGCTAAGGCAGAGATTACACACTTCCTTGTTGTCATACCGTCAGTTGGAGCTCTGACAGTTTAAAAGCAGTCAGCTGACACTCTCAGCCAATCACAGCTGACCATTGCTGCTCAGGGTAAAACGTCCTTATTAGCCAAAGCAGCACAGAGGGGATGGACTGCCGGGATCTCTTGTTTAGCATTAAAACATTACAACATTAAAAACTGTTTAATGCTGAAAGAAATGATGGCACCAGGGGACTCCATACACTATAACCAGTTTAATGAGATGAAGCAGATACAGTGCCTACGGTGTCCCATTAAGCTGCTTTAAATCATAGGTTTTACAGAGCTACATATTCCAATTTCAAGTAGAAGAATGTTTTGTCCCACGGTTTAAGTGATGTGACCATAATACAGCACAACACTAAAATCCCTTTTTCCAGAATTTTAAGACCGGTTTGTGATACCCCTGGATTGTTTAGTTACAATAAAAACAGCATGTCTGCATCTCACAAGATTAGTTATGACAAATATCAATCTGGAGAGAGTTTAAAATAATGGATTTACCTTCCCAGTTCATGACCCGGTGACATGGTGTATTTATTAGCAAATGGCTGACTCTGGATTGGGATAGTGGGCTCTCCCATTAGACCTGGCCTCTCCTGGTTCCGTTTGTCATCCTGCTGATGCCGTCTCGCAGCTCGTGGAGTCCTGCAACATTTGTCTGGTATTCCATAACTTTCTTCAGGAACCATGTTGATCACTGCCACCAACCTAATGAACAGCACAATATAGAGTAAATAATCAAAAGACTGGCCAATCGGAACACGTGTATTAGGCAGGTCACCTGGTCCTCTCCGTGGGATGACTGTACAATTTCAGAATAAGTTTAAAGTTAGGGCTTCAATTGTTATATTTAACCCCATAAGGACCAAACTTCTGGAATAAAAAGGGATTAAACGCAAGAAGAAATACTCAAGTAGACCAATTTACCAGAAAACAGATTTTACCATTAGAGGTGTATTTTTAAGATAACGTAGCATTTAACAAGTGGGTATGAAAAAAGTAATAAGATAAAAGGTTTAGTTCTGAACTTTTTTCCAGATAACATTCTCGTTTATTTTCTAAAATTGTGTGGCACAGTTGCAAATTACCCTAACTGCCCATATATAATTTTATATTCGTTGTAATATGCTTTATTGGAACTATGAAAACCAATAGAAATCTCTCTCTGTCCTAAAACAACACGTTTCACCAGAACAGGTGTGGCGTAGGTGTTTGGGCATTATTTAAATGACACATACGCTTTCTCTACAGTGATAAAGTCTGCAGCAACCTGCTATTTACAGAGGTTCACGCATACGTTTCAGATATTTCCTGTCTTTTACTAAGGGATAAGGTATCTCTTTGTTCAAAACCATTTACTATATTTGCAATTCCTTAGACAGTGCTCATCCATCCCTTATGTAATATGTAGTCAGGTGTCCTTGTCCTGTACTAAACCCATTAAGTGCCAGACTGATGTAGAACTAAACAATGGGAGTAGGAGAGTTATAACTTTTGTGTCACACGCTACCTCTTACCCTGGGGCTCACAACAAGTACAGTGGTTTATGTCTTTACAAGAACAGGTTTTGCATCTAAAAATGTGGCAATATTGCATTTCAGTAAAATGTGTGAACTTTCTGAAGGAACGCCATAAACCAACCACCGCTCAGGCAATAACGGACACTTAAATACATAATTATGGTTGCAGGTTTCACTCTGACAATATAAATTAATTAAATGCTGCTAAATCATGAAGGGGAAAAAAAAAAAAAAAATATACCAACAAATTCAGGAAGCTCGTTTTTATACACCTCAATATTTATTACAGACCCAGGTATTGACCAAAAAATGTTTAGCATTTCAGATTTATATCAAGGCTCAGGGAGAGTCACAGCATCTTATATATAAATAATAATAATAATAATTTCTTCAGGAACCATGTTGATCACTGCCACCAACCTAATGAACAGCACAATATAGAGTAAATAATCAAAAGACTGGCCAATCGGAACACGTGTATTAGGCAGGTCACCTGGTCCTCTCCGTGGGATGACTGTACAATTTCAGAATAAGTTTAAAGTTAGGGCTTCAATTGTTATATTTAACCCCATAAGGACCAAACTTCTGGAATAAAAAGGGATTAAACGCAAGAAGAAATACTCAAGTAGACCAATTTACCAGAAAACAGATTTTACCATTAGAGGTGTATTTTTAAGATAACGTAGCATTTAACAAGTGGGTATGAAAAAAGTAATAAGATAAAAGGTTTAGTTCTGAACTTTTTTCCAGATAACATTCTCGTTTATTTTCTAAAATTGTGTGGCACAGTTGCAAATTACCCTAACTGCCCATATATAATTTTATATTCGTTGTAATATGCTTTATTGGAACTATGAAAACCAATAGAAATCTCTCTCTGTCCTAAAACAACACGTTTCACCAGAACAGGTGTGGCGTAGGTGTTTGGGCATTATTTAAATGACACATACGCTTTCTCTACAGTGATAAAGTCTGCAGCAACCTGCTATTTACAGAGGTTCACGCATACGTTTCAGATATTTCCTGTCTTTTACTAAGGGATAAGGTATCTCTTTGTTCAAAACCATTTACTATATTTGCAATTCCTTAGACAGTGCTCATCCATCCCTTATGTAATATGTAGTCAGGTGTCCTTGTCCTGTACTAAACCCATTAAGTGCCAGACTGATGTAGAACTAAACAATGGGAGTAGGAGAGTTATAACTTTTGTGTCACACGCTACCTCTTACCCTGGGGCTCACAACAAGTACAGTGGTTTATGTCTTTACAAGAACAGGTTTTACATCTAAAAATGTGGCAATATTGCATTTCAGTAAAATGTGTGAACTTTCTGAAGGAACGCCATAAACCAACAACCGCTCAGGCAATAACTGACACTTAAATACATAATTATGGTTGCAGGTTTCACTCTGACAATATAAATTAATTAAATGCTCCTAAATCATGAAGGAAAAAAAAATACCTACAAATACAGGAAGCTCATTTTTATACACCTCAATATTTATTACAGACCCAGGTATTGACCAAAAAATGTTTAGCATTTCAGATTTATATCAAGGCTCAGGGAGAGTCACAGCATCTTATAAATAATAATAATAATAATAATAATAATAATAATAATAATAATAATAATAATATTAGTAAGACTATATGTACATCAAAAAAACAAATATAAAACAAAATTATAATTGCACACGAATAAAGAATTTTTAAAAGGTGTGCAAATGAGCAAAGAAAAAAAAATTAAAAAAAAAAAAAAAACCTCCCTGAAACATTAATTTAATCTTTCATTAATATGTGATTAAATATGTTTGTAAAGGGGAAGGCAAATCTATTCATCTCACGACTTGTAAATGAGGAGCCCATTAAAGGTCACATATATTTCCATATGGAGCATAAAGATTAAACCAAAATAATAAATATAAACGAACATATTTACAGTATTTATTTCTCCCTATCCCAATCAGTGCCATTTGACACACACACAGGGTAATATAGCTGGGGCAGCCTAAAGGCAGACAGACCCACACCTTGCATGGGACTACAACTCCCACATGGTTTAACCAGCCTGAAGATTGTAAAAGCATCATGGGAGTTGCAGTTCTCCCCCAGCTCTTGCTGTCTGCAATACGCAGAGTGCAGGTACAGTGAGCCCTGTAACCGGCAGTTAGATCACTCACCCAGGCTGTGCCTCGCTCTCTGCCCCGGGGTGGAGAGATTATGGGGTCTGTGTAGGTAGGTGGGCGGATGGAAGGTAAGTTCCCGGACTACCTGTACAGATCCCCGCTCCGCGCCGCACACTCACACACAGCACTCAGGACGGACTGCAGAGCAGGACTGACACACACACACCTCACCTCAACCGCAAAGCCACGCCCACCGACACACTGATTGGACGGAGGGGGAATGTAAGGCGGGCTTAGTAACTTGGTGAGCTGTCAATCATGCTGATGAAGCCCGCCCCCAAACTAACGCACTCTGCGCACTAGAGGGCGCTAGCGGTTACATTTTGTCTCTGACAGCGTCAAGAAATACATTTCCCGTGATGCTCAGCCAGGTGCAACCTTTAACCCCTTAAGGACCATCCTGTTTTTGCGATGTTGTACGTTAAGGACCAGAGCAGTTTTGACACTTTTGTGGTGTTTGTGTTTAGCTGTAATTTTCCTCTCTCTCATTTACGGTTCCTATACAAATTATATATTGTTTTTTTCAGGACAAGAAGGGCTTTCTTTACATACCATTATTTGTATAATGTCATATATTTTATTTTAAAAATAATAATAAAATATGGTGAAAAATTGGAAAAAAATACATGTTTTTGGACTTTTACTTGAAAAATCTTTGACTTATCTACAAAAGCTAATGAAAAAAAACTGCTAAATAGATTCAAAATTTTGTCCCGAGTTTAAAAACACCCAGTGTTTACATGCTTTATTGCTTTTTTTTGCAAGTTATAGGCCTATAAATACAAGTAGGAAATTGCTGTTTCAATATATATATATATATTTTAAATTTATCAATAGTGACATTGTAACACCATTATCTGTCATAAATCCCCAAATCACACCTAACATGTACATATTTTTTTAAAGTAGACAACCCAGGGTATTCAAAATGGGGTATGTCCAGTCTTTTTTAGTAGCCACCTAGTCACAAACACTGGCCCAAGTTAGCATTTATATTTGTTTGTGTGTTAAAAATGCAAAAAACGCTAACTTTGGCCAGTGTTTGTGACTAAGTGGCTACTAAAAAAGGCTGAACATATCCCATTTGCAATACCTTGGGTTGTCTTCTTTTGCAAATGGTATGCCATCATGGGGCTAATTCTCATTCCTGGGCTACCATACGCTCTCAAAGGCAACCTAACCAATCTGACAAATTTCAATAATAATAAAAAAAGTAAAATCAATCCTTATATTTGACCCTGTAACTTTCACAAACACTATAAAACCTCTACATGTGGGGTACTGTTATACTCAGGAGACCCCGCTGAACACAAATATTAGTGTATCAGAACAGTGAAATGTATCACAGCAATAATATCATCAGTGAAAGTGCCGTTTGTGTGTGAAAAATGCAAAAAAGTCACTTTCACTGACAATATCATTGCTGTTATATGTTTTACTGTTTTGAAACACTAATATTTGTGTTCAGCGAAGTCTCCCGAGTAAAACAGTTCCCCCCAGGGCCGGACTGGGAGAAAAATTCGGCCCGGGCATTTTTTTAACACAGCGGCCCACTAAAAAGGGGGCGGGGCAGAGGAGGTGTGTTTTGTCATCACCAATGACAAACACGCCTCCTCTCAAAGTGAGCATGTTGGTTCAATGCTCTTCCAGGGCAGACCATGCGCAGAGCTCTGCCGAAGAGCTCTAGCATGAGAAAAAAAGTCCTGTATTTGTTCTGCACAGTGCAAGCAAATTTAATAACATGCTTGCACTGTGTTTCCTTGCAACTTGTCTCTGGTGTCTCTATAAATGGATACCAGGAGACAAAAGGCCAGGACAGAGTATTGTGCATGTGTTTGGAGCCTGCTTGTGGTATTGCGTGTGTGTAGAGTAAGCTGATTGTGGTGTGGTATTGTGTAATAAGGTCGGTTTTAGTCGTGTTGTGTTTGTGGTGTAATGTGATGCATATGTGGCTCAGGAACCCCCTCCCGCACGGCTCTGGAAAGGGGTTAAAACTTACCTTTGTCCAGCGCCGGGCGGGGAGCTCTCCTCCTCCAATCCGCCCCGTCGGCTGAATGCGCACGCGCGGCAAGAGCTGTGCGCGCATTCAGCCGGTCGCATAGGAAAGCATTTATAATGCTTTCCTATGGACGCTTGCGTGCTCTCACTGTGATTTTCACAGTGAAAAGCACGCAAGCGCCTCTAGCGGCTGTCAATGAGACAGCTGCTAGAGGCTTTGGGGGAAGGCTTAACCTATTGATAAACATAGCAGTTTCTCTGAAACTGCTATGTTTATAAAACAATGGGTTAACCCTAGAAGGACCTGGCACCAAGACCACTTCATTAAGCTGAAGTGGTCTGGGTGGCTAGAGTGTTCCTTTAAGAGTGTAGTGTGTGTGTGTATGTATATGTATATGTGTGTATATATATATATATATATATATTTGGAAGTATTGTGTATGTGTGTGGTGCAGTGTGTTGGGGGGGTTCTGTGTGTATGTGAGGGGTGCAGTATGTGTGTGTGTGAGGGTGTGGTGTATGTGTGTGTGTGAGGGTGCGGTGTGTGTGTAATGTGTGTGAGAGTGCCGTGTGTGAGTGATGGGTGTGAGAGTGCCGTGTGTGAGTGATGGGTGTGAGAGTGCCGTGTGTGAGTGATGGGTGTGAGAGAGTGCTCTGTGAGAGTGCTGTGAGAGAGTGCTGTGTGTGTGTGAAAGTGCTGTGTGTGATGGGTGTGAGAGTGCTGTGTGTGTGTGAGTGCTCTGTGAGAGTGCGCTGTGTGTGATGGTGTGAGAGTGCTGGGTGTGAGAGTGCTGTGTGTGATGGGTAAGAGAGTGCTGGGTGTGAGTGATGGGTGTGAGAGTGCTGTGTGAGAGTGCTGTGTGTGATGGGTAAGAGAGTGCTGGGTGTGAGTGATGGGTGTGAGAGTGATGTGTGAGAGAGTGCTGTGTGTAATGTGTGTGAGAGTGCTGTGTGTGATGGGTGAGAGTGCTGTGTGTGAGAGTGCTGTGTGTGATGTGTGAGAGTGCTGTGTGTGATGGGTGTGAGAGTGCTGTGTGAGAGAGTGCTGTGTGTGATGGGTGTGAGAGTGCTGTGTGAGAGAGTGCTGTGTGTGATGGGTGTGAGAGTGCTGTGTGAGAGAGTGCTGTGTGTGATGGGTGTGAGAGTGCTGTGGGAGAGAGAGCTGTGTGTGATGGGTGTGAGAGTGCTGTATAAATGTTATTGTGTGTGTGTGTAGGAGGGGGGGTAAATAAAAAAAATAAAAAAGTCATTATTTCCCCCCCTCCCTTCTTACCTTTAGCCTGGGAGGGGGGTCCGGCACGCTGGAAGGCGGGGTGGCAGTGTTCCCTGGTGGTCCTCGTGGGTGAGTGAACTCTAGCCTGTGAGGCTAGAGTTCACTCTCGCGAGATCCGGTCGTTGCCATGGCAACGTGCCAGATCTCGCGAGAGGAACCCGGCGGAGCTGCAAGTTAGAGCTCCGCCGAGTCCTCTCTCCAGCCTAGCTGGCTGGCTGGCTCCCTCCCCGCCGGCGGCCGCATGTGGGCCGGTCAGGGAGATCCTTGATCTCCCCACCGGCCCGTCGTGGCACAAAGCGGGGCCGGCGCTGGGAGAGTGCCGGCCCTGCATAGACCGGCAGGGGAGATCCTGGGACCTCCCCTGCCGGCCTCGGCCCCACGGACACCGCGGCCCACCGGGCATTTGCCCGGTGTGCCCGATGGCCAGTCCGGGCCTGGTTCCCCCCATGTACAGGTTTTAGGGTGTCATAGAAAGTTACAGGGATAAACACAGTGCTAGCAAATTAAATTCTCTGGACTTTCGGCCTGGGTTGGCAGGCAGGTCCCTCAAATTGCAATCATTAAAATTACTTAATTAGGTAAAAATATTACATAAATACGCACATAGAATTTTAATATATATTTACATATTTAAATATTTGACGTCTACGTGTATATTTATTAAATTATTTATGTAATTATGTATATGGACATATGTATATTTCGTATTATTTTTATTTATTTATTTAGACAGATATATATCATTACATTCTAAGTGTAAGTGTATTTATATATATTAATATCAAAATACTGTTAGAATAAAATTACATATATATATATAATATTTTTTAATAAAAATTATTTTAACTTTTTGTTATTTATTTTTATTAACATATTATTTATAATTTATAATAATATATATATATATACATTATATATAGTTATTATATATATATTGTATATATACGTGTGTAATTTAAATTAAAAGTGTATTTTTATATTAATATACGTATATAAAAATATAAAAATACACTTAGTATGACATTATATATATATATGATATATATACATATATTATATATAGATATAATACATGTATATATATATATATATATATATATATATATACATATTATTATTTTTTTACACTGGTTACTTTATTTTGTAACTTTTTTTTCTGATTTTCTATTTGCAGGGAGACTGCCTATCAGCACAGACAGTTCCCCTGCACGCAGATACACAGACACATATTGCGGTCATGTGATCGAGTGATCACGTGTCCGCGGGGTCCTGATCTGCCGAGGGGAGACTGCCCGGGCAGACAGGCAGTCCCCCTGGACCGGGAGGAGCGCTGATCGCCGCCGGGGGACCGACGGCGATCATGTAAGTAGCCCCAGACCGTTCAGGACCGTCATCGGTCCCCAAGTGGATTTTTCCAATGACGGTCCTGAACCGTCATCGGTCGTCAAGGGATTAATGAACAGCAGTTGTATTATGATGGTATGTGTGAGAATTGGAGATGGTGGGGGATGTTTTTTTCTCCATTCCCGAGTTGAACAGACAAGTTTTCAGGGCAGTAATAACTTGGGACCTACTGCACAGGCATGCGTGGGGTATTTGGTACCACTCCTCACAGAGTTTAAAAAAATTAAAGCAGCTCTGTCACCTCCCAGGGTCTTGAAAAAATTTGTAAAGACCCCCTAATGATGACTTTGTCGTTGGTGGTGCAAGGGGAAGGTGAGCTTTACTTACCTGAATCTGCTCCTTGTGGCAGCCGCCAATGTCTACCTGCTGGCTCTTTCCAGCTTTTGGCACTATATAATCCAGGAGAATGTTACAGCTTTCTACAGAAGATCCCGCAAGACTGGAGGAACCCCCATAGATAGAGTCTCGCGATGAGCTTGACAATGCCTTATTCCCACAGCAGTTAGAAAACGTGATATTGTTTTCTGACAAGCGTAAGAAATTACATACGGAATAGTAGACCCTACTCTGCTTTTTGTATTTTTTATTAGATTGAAAAAGAACAGATTACAAGTAAGAAAAAGAAGAGGAATAGGTCGAAGTAAGGTAAGAATAGGCTGACTTCTCAAGCATCATAGCCACTACAGCAGGCGTCAGCAACCTACGGCACTCAAGGCTGTTAGAGCCAAACAGGCTCTTGCCTATCAGTCCTGGTGGGACTTCAGATATCTGCTAGTAGGGATACACCGAAATAAAATTCTGGAAACCAAAAATTCAGGATGCCCTTGGCCGAAAACCAAAACCGAAAATGACTTTTTTTAACAAATGATTTAAAAAAAGTTTTTTTCCTATATTTTTATTAATATTAGACTATTTAATGAATTTAATTAATCTAATATGAAAAACTTCTCTTCTCTTTTAAATAGACACCCATCATAGTGTATTCCCATACGTCCCACTTTGTCCCATAGTGTTCTTATGTTCATAGTGTTCTTTTCTCCCCCTGTCCTATAGCTTTTCATAGTGTTCTTTTTTATATAATAGTATCATATCATAAATACAGCTTATACAATCACATTATAAGCCCAGTCATATTTGAGCTATCAGCACTATTGAGGATTTTTGTTTTTATGTAATTATAAACAATATATGCACACAACAAAAAAGGAAAATCTTTTCCGATCCCTTTCAAAGTTAATATAAAGGTCACTTAAAGTACATTTCTTTTGGTCACGCTAAATAAACTCCAGCCTTGCCACACTGTTGACATCTGTCAATAATGTAGGTATCATGTGATATATGAGCTCCTTATCCGTCCTAGGCATGAGATCCCAGCTTGGCTAAGTACTAGCTAAATAATTGCCCTGTAAAATAGGAGTCACGTACCATTCTGCTCCATTAATGCCAACCCTGTTCTTGTTGTACGGTAGGCGTTTGCCAACTCTGGAGAGGATATAAGCGAATCATCATATGAGTATATATCAATGACAGCAATCGCTCAGATGTATTAATCAGTGTCGTGTCATTGTTTCATTTTCCTCCCATCGTATGACCATGCCTAGAAAAATTAAAAATGAAAGCAAGAAGAAATGAAATATAAGAGAAAAAAAAGGAAATAGATAGGAAAGGGGATGAAGTAAACTAGAGGAAGATTTATAAGAGGGGAAAAAAGAAAAAGAGAAAAAAGAAAAATAGGGGGGGGTGGGGGGGGGAGTGGGGGGGGCCAACGAGAGAGGGTTCAAAAAAGGCAGCAGCCCCGCCAATACAGAAGGCCCTGCTAGCATTAATGAATTCCGGTGCGAATCGTACTCGTGCCAGGGAAGGCACTCACCCCCCGCTCGAGCCAACTACACTATTGTCCCAGGGTTCCCAAATTTTATAAAACGTCGATACATTACCTCTCACCCTTGCCGTTAGGTCGTCCATCACTCTACATTCTTTGATTCTAGGTATAACCCCTGCGTAATCCGGGCCCTCTAATGTAAGCCATGCCAATGCTATTGCTCTGCGCGCACACAGTGTGATTTTGTGTACTAACTTCTGCTCCCTTTTGGTCCATCCATCAATTGATCTGTTTAGTAGATAAATCCACGGGTCCATTTTCAGGGGTTTATCAAACGTCTGTTTCAATAGGTCTTCAATAGACTTCCAAAAGCCTAGTAGCCTCGGACACCCCCACCACATATGAATATAAGTCCCTCGTGCTCCACACCCTCGCCAACAGTCATCTGTCTCCCGCTTATGCATTCTATGAAGTTTAACTGGGGTAGTATACCATCTGAACAGAGTTTTCCAAGCCTGTTCTTGAAGGGTGACACAAATGGAGACCTTGGCGCTTGCTTCCCATATCTCCTGCCACTCGACCCCTTCCAAAGTCTCGCCGAGATCGTTCTCCCATTGATCTATGTAAGTTAACTTTCCCCATTCTTTATTTTCACCACATAGGTGTGCGTATAAGAGGGTAATCAGCCCCTGGGGGGTTGCCCCCTCCGAGCAAATCCTTTCATAAAAAGTGGGTCTCCTGGTGGCTGCCGACTTGATATGTGGTTTCTTGGCGAAATCCCGTATTTGGACATATCTAAAGAAATCTGCTGGGGTTAGATGGTTTCCTGCTTGAAGATCTGCAAATTGTACTACCTCTCCTTCATGATATAATTGATGAATCCTTTGTAGCCCAGTCCTTTCGATGTTTCTGAAGTCTCTGGGGGCCATACCAGGCGGGAATTCCCTATTTCTCAAAAAGGGGGTCAATGGAGAAGGGGATGAGGCCAGACCATATTTTGATCTACAAGTATCCCATATTCGGATCGAGTTAAGGATTGCCAGGCATGTTTTTCGTGTCTCCGGTCTATGTTCTGGCGAGACCCATATCGTGAACTGGGGTACGTCAACCCCTACCATCATAGCTTCTATTTCTACCCACCTCCTCTCATCCATCGTGGAATGCCACATGACTATCTGCGCCAGTTGAGCCGCCAAGTAGTAGAAATAGAGGTTCGGAAGGCCCAGTCCCCCTCTGTCTTTGCGACGGTATAACACTTGTTTAGCAATTCGATGTCTCTTGTTCTGCCAAATAAAATCTCCAATCGATCTTTGCAGCGGTAGTAATTGCGTCTTCGTTACTCTTATGGGTAGCGCCTGGAAGAGAAATAATATACGCGGAAGTATATTCATCTTCACTGAGTGTATCCTACCGATCCAGGATATGGGTTTGTCCGTCCATTTGTCTAAGTCCCTCATCAGGTCTCTAAAAATAGGGGTATAGTTAGCTAAGAATAGGCGTTCGGGATCAGCTGTCATATTAATTCCCAAATACTTCAGGGAGTCCGTTTCCATGCGGATCTGGTAAATCTCCTGTAGCCGAACCGTATCAGCTTGCGACAAGCACAGTGGTAGAGCACTAGATTTCTGGATGTTTGCCTTATAACCTGATAGCGCACCGTACTCAGCTATGACTTCTTGTATTGCTTCCATCGATTCTATAGGGTTCGTGATGGTCAGGAGAACATCGTCAGCATAAGCTGAAACCCTAAATTCCTTGTCTCCTACCTGTACACCAACGATGTTCGGGTGTCTTCGAACTGCCTGTAGTAAGGGTTCCAGGGCCAAAACGAAAAGAAGGGGAGAGAGTGGGCATCCCTGTCTTGTTCCATTATGCAACCGGAAGGGGCGTAGTGGGGCCCCCGATATCTGCACTTGCGCCCGGACATTATGATACATTGCTTTCGTCAACATTAAAAATTCTTCCGGGAATCCCATGTTCCTTAAAACTGGGAACAAAAATTGCCACCGGACTCTATCAAAAGCTTTCAATCATCATATTGTTAATGCAAGCATGTCTGTTAAACTATGCACTACAAAAAAAAAAAAAGTTTAAAAAAAAAAAAAGAAGAAATTCTGCAAATTTGACCCATTTTCGGCCGAAAATTTCGGTGGCCGAAATTTTTGTGCATCCTTATCTGCTAGTGCAAAAAGATGGTGAGGGATAATCCACAATTTACCATTTCAGCACTTGTGAAGAGGAATCCATACTGGAGTAGAACAGCCCCCACCAACTATAGCAGCTCCTGCCTTTAACCTGTGCCCGGCCAACCTGGTCCCCACTGAATGCTAAGGAAGCCACACACTAGATATACACAGAACTGCAGAATAAGCCTCCACATCATAGAAATAATACTGACCGCCCACAAACCTCACAAGCAGTCTCTCACATGTAATACCTTAAGCATCCCCACACATACACACACCAACAAACACACAATTC
Source organism: Pelobates cultripes (assembly GCA_933207985.1). Classification (NCBI taxonomy): domain Eukaryota; kingdom Metazoa; phylum Chordata; class Amphibia; order Anura; family Pelobatidae; genus Pelobates; species Pelobates cultripes. The sequence goes on along the minus strand of OW240915.1, from coordinate 95,303,897 downwards.
CACAAGCAGCCCCCACAGTAATATGAAAAGGTTGCCTTCCCCTGCACTAGAGCTTAGTGCATATCTCCAACATACCCAGATGCAGTGAGACCATCTTTGTTTCAGGCTCCCATAGTTGTTCCTGTAAATTCCTGGGTGTCCAGGTATACCAGGGAATTGTCATCAGAGCTCATCAGACAAGCTCGCACTGTGCTGTACGAAGTCGGCTCTAGAACCATGCATACAATGCATCAGCAGCACTCTTTGCGTGATCTACATTAAGTGGGGGCAGCCAGGGAGGAGATAGAGACAGGTGTCCTTCTTGCAAAGAGTATCCTAAGGTGTCCTAAAGTATGCAAAGAGTATAATTACCATAAGTTGTTATGGTGCTCTTTAAAGGTAAGTTTAGGAAGAAAGCATTTATAGGTAATATATATGCTTGAAGAATAAACATTCAATTGGAAACACGTGATATTCAGGATACAACACACTTTTTAAGCACACTTGCAGTCAAATTTTATATGTAAAACCTCTATTTTACCTTAAAGAACACTATAGGCAACCAGACCACTTCAGCTCATTGAAGTGGTCAGGGTGCACTGTCCATGTCCGTTTAACCCTGCAATGGTAATTGTTGAGACAGCCACTAGAGGTGCTTCCGGGTGGTTAGAAGGCTTTTTCCGTGTTTCATGTTAGTGATACATTTACTTTCCAATTAATCATAAACGTTCCAGTTAAGATAGACATTATACATGTTTTGACTAATGTTAAGTGGAGTGGCCCATAAGAGCATACACTTCCATCTATACATTAATTTAATAGAATTGCTGTCAAATATATAGATTTTAAAAAGAAAAGTAATTTCCTAACCTGTCAATCAATTCTTGACATACATCAGCATGTCCACAGCATAGCAGTATAAGCAGAGGATTAATTGGCAGATCAAACGCAGGAGAACCCTTATCCATGAGTTTCATCCCAGCATTTTAGTGACTGACCACTGGAGGGGGAGTAAGAATTGTGTCAATGCAACCTAAAACATTGGGAAATATAATGTATATTTATGTTAAATTGTATAATTATTTCATAATAAAATATTAACTACAAAAATTAATCTTTCCTATCAGGTTTTTTTTTTTAAAATACTAGTATTTAGATGCTGGAGATCTGATCATAAAGGAAGCATTCTCTTTAACTGTTAGTTTTCAACTTAGCAAATGTCCTGGACAATTGAAGCACAAAGCCGAAAAAGCATGTGCAGAAAATGGTGTATTTTTTTTTTTTTAAATCCTTTATTTTTGCGTGCATATGATTCACAGACATTCTGCCAATGCCCCAACAGCAGTGACAAACAAGCGATTAGACATAGCGTAACATTTAGAAGGCATTTGAGTATGTAGCACATTTTTTAGTATAATGTAGATATCAGGTGGGATCAAACTTGCACATTTTGTTTATGTAGTGGTTCAAGATCCCCATAGGATTACTTAAGTAGTGTTGGCATGTATGTCAGCAGTTAACAGCGGGAAGCCTGAGATTTAACTGTTTCTACAAACTAACAGTGGAGTGGTGTAGTCTAGAGTTAGTCTTATGTGTCAGGTAAGAGTACAGGTGTAAATGCAGATTTACTTACTGACATTTTGTGGGATGATAGGGTAGCAAGCTTAGCTAAATTAGGTGTGTAGGTAAGGAAGGTACCACCAGGCAGAGTGGAGCATACTGGGTTATCGTCAGCATTAGGCATAAAAATAAACTAGTATTTCCTATAACAGTAATTATAACATAAATAGCATAGCAGTATGTTTAACTGTAGATGCAGCCACCGTAGCCACTTTTGAGGCTGTCGGTGGTAGGTTCTGCAGTGTGTGCCGTTGTGGGATGCTGGGGTCGCCTCCGGCTCCGACTCTGGCAGTGTGGGAGATGTTAGGAATATTAAGTTCCGGAACATACGCTCAGTTTTCTCATGCGAATATAAATGACCTTCAGATAGCATTGCATGCCAAAGGCTTTCATTGATTTGTCACACATCCATTGTTGCTATGTCATTAGTAGCAGCAGAACTGACATGACTCTGCTTTGGTCAGTGCTGTAGCCTCCAGACAGGACTAAGATCAAAGAATATACAATTATCACCTGGATTGCTGGGTGTATTCAATATGAATTTTAAATCTTATTTGGAATTTTTTCTGTTTTCTTTGGAAGGTTCTTGTCTCGGGCCACATAGTTGGAGAATTAAGATTACAGTTTTCTAAAAACAGTAGCAGATAATGATGGAAGAATTCAGTGCAGAAATATTTCTGTGACTTTCTTTATCAAATTGTTATCGTAACATATTTGTCCATGCACCCCAGCCTTTTTTTCTGTTTTTCTGTCATCCCTCACATATTTTTGCGTTTTTAGTCAAACCAACCAAGGAAAATGTAACCAAACATCAGTCTGTATATATATATATATGGGAAGGTGATTGTGTGGTAGTTAATGTGTGGAGGGTGACTGTGTGTGTGTATGCTGTATTTCTGTGTCCAGCCTCTCTGTGTCCAGCCACATAAATATAACTGCTTGATATGGAAAAAAACAACAACTTTTATTGTTCTCCTTCCACAGTTCTAAAATATGGATTCAAACTGTGGCGGAACCAACCTCGCCACTATGCACTGGAGAAGCCTGGTTGCCAGCCTCCTGCCATGTGACTATGGCCCCTGGGATGTATTGCCCTTTAAAGACATGATTTGGGCATAATGGATTTGTGTTGTGCTGCTGCTGGCCCTTTTAAGAACCATCTGGGGACATACTGTGGAGTTTCTGGGTGGCCACCATTTCCTGTATCAGAAGCACATGGTGAGAACAATGGATGGCGGCCATTTTAACTCACAGACACTGTGTGGACTTTTCAACACGGTGCCATCTCGCCAGTATTTGTTGCAAAGAGACATTGTGCGGTGGTTTTGGACTATACAGCAGGGGACACATTATACAGTGATTGTTTTTTTATTTAGCCTGTATATGTTCTGCAGAATCTGCATTAAACTGTATTTTCCAAAGTACTGAACGGATCTGGGTGAATTTTGGATATGTGGTTCACCCAGATCCCCCAGTTCCAAGGATATACTTTTTATGGGGTTATTGCATGTTTTGGGGTCCCTGTGATGTGTTTTATGAAACTGTATTTCTCTGGCTGTGATAATTAGATTACCCATTGTGTTCAGTAATCATATCACAGCCAGAGGGGAGGATTTTGTGTGGGAGGGTCTGGGTGTATTGTATGGATTGATTGGCTGTTTTGTAACGCCCTGTGGGCTGTACTATGTTTGTGGATTGGGAATAAAAGAGACTGTATGTGACAGTACAGGGAGTTCCTGTTTTAACCCTCAAAGTGAAGTGTCGTCTCATTATTGGGGAAGGATTTATTGTATGCTGTTCCAGTTTGACTGCTAGGAGAGTAAACCTATTCGTATGGTTCCTATTCAACTATCTACAGCATTCATATGCTTGAGAGGATTCACATGCTTCTCCGGTTTGGTGGTTGTGGTGTCTGCTGCAGTGCTTGGAGTCCTCAGGAAGCGCTAGGAGCATCTTTTAACGGAGGTACCCAGTCGGGGTGCCAGGCGATCCGTTACACAAACTAACACAGCTCCTCTAGCTGCCAAGGCCAAAAACAAAAGAGAAGCCATCTTCATAGCAGTCCATCTTAAATGAATCTTAGTATAATCCAATGAAATAAGGAAATTTCATGAGGTCAACATCCCAAGTAGATGTGTACATGGGCGGCAAACTGATAACCCTTTCAATAATCTTAAATAAAGAACATCTTGAATAAAGTTTTAAAGTAGATGCATAGGTCTTGATGGAACTGACTGCTAACCTGGAATGGAATTTAACAGTAAGGAATTTGGAAGCTAAGGGAATGAGAAGTAACTTGAAACGAAACCTCCTTTGAATTTCTCGACCATCTTTCTAAATCATACCCTAGTCCTAAAAGATGAATTAACGATGTTGAGCACCTGATCCAATAAAAGAAGATGGCTTAACAACCTAGCAGAACTGCAATCCACGTAAACTGTGGAAGCTTGAGCAACAGATTGCTGGTTCTCTGATAGCACTCCACATCATGCCCAATAGGGATTTTGGTTCCCTTGACTAACTGTCTCTGCAGATCTACCCAGCACTTTCATCAGTAAAGATGGAAGGGGAAAAGCATAAGGGATTGGAACATCTGTCCACTGGAAAGACATTGCATCCATTTTTCAAGTCTTGGTGTCCTAATCCTGGAGACAAACCTGGGAGTCTGCGCAGAAGTCTGGCAAACAGATCAACTTGTCTCTGGGCAAAAATGCTTTCTATCCATTCAAATAGATCAATCTTTAATTCACCTGTTGCCTGAGACAAACTGGTGAAAAAGAGAATCTGCCAGCTCGTTTGCCTTTACTTTGTTTGTATGGCACAAGACCAAAGATCTAGAGCCTCCAAACAAAGACCCCTTGATCTTGTGCCCCCTCTGTGGTTTTAAAGGACCACTATAGTGCCAGGAAAACATACTTGTTTTCCTGGCACTATAGTGCCCTGAGGGTGCCCCCACACTCAGGGACCCCCTCCTGCCAGGCTGGATGGAGAGGAAGGGGTTAAAGTTACCTCTTTCTCCAGCGCCGGGCGGGGAGCTCTCCTCTCCTCCTTCTTCTTCCGTCAGCAGCTGAATGCGCATGCGCGGCAAGAGCCGCGCGCGCATTCAGCCAGTCCATAGGAAAGCATTCTCAATGCTTTCCTATGGACGCTGGAGTCTTCTCACTGTGAAAATCACAGTGAGAAGCGCGGAAGCGCCTCTAGCGGCTGTCAAT
>OW240915.1:95284067-95298986 GCA_933207985.1 Pelobates cultripes | reverse complement strand
CACTCTAACACTCACACACACTAACACTCACACACACTAAAACTCACTAGCAGACACACACACACTAACACTCCCTCTAACACTCACACACACTAACACTAACACTCACTAGCAGACACACACACTAACACTCACTCTAACACTCACACACACTAACACTCACTAGCAGACACACACATTAACACACACTAACACTCACTAGCAGACACTAACACTCGCTCTAACACTCACACTAACACTCACACACACTAACACTCACTAGCAGACACACACACTAACACTCACTCAAACACTAACACTAGTTTTTTTTATTTTTTTTATTTAATCCCTGGGGTCCAGTGGTGGTGCTGCTGGGCTCCTGGGCGGGCAGTCTGGGTGGCCGGTCTGGCAGACAAGCAGGCAGGCGGGCGCGCGAGGGAGCACTCAGTGCTTCCTCTTCAGCTCCCTCGCGCGCCACGTAGGGATGCCGGCGCCAGAAGATGACGTCATCTTCCGGCTCCGGTATCAGTGCGGTGCACGAGGGAGCTGAAGAGGAAGCACTGAGTGCTCCCTCGCGCGCCCGTCTGCCTGCTTGTCTGCCCGACCGGCCACACGCCTTCCGGGTGTCAGCAGGGCCAGCCTCGGGGGGCCCTGAGGTGGCCGCCCCCTGGGCCCCCCAGGGGAAGAGGCTGGCCCTGTGGCATACATACCGGGGCAGGGGCGGCCGGGCCCCCTGGTGGGCCGGGCCCGGTCGCAGCCGCGACCCCTGCGACCCTGGTGTGTACGCCACTGTTTGTGAGTGTCTGTCAAATCAGTAGGTATCTTTGTTATTGAGTCTGTGTGTGACTATCAGTGTGTCTGTCAATGAGTGTCAATCAGTGTGTGTGTCAATAAATGAGTGTGTGTCAGATCAGTGAGTCTGTGTGTTTGTCATTGAGTGTGTGTGACTGTCAGTGTGTATAGACCACTAAGTGTAGCATGGCGGAGCGCAGTACAGGAGCTTCTGTTTCCTGTACCCGGCCAGACTGACTGGAGGTGCTCACTGAGAGTCAGTCCGGCCAGGTACAGAAAATTGAAGCTCCTGTAGGGGATATCCTCCACTCGGCAACGCTACTCCCAGGAAGGGGAGTGTGACTAAGGGAAAGGGAGGGGAGTGGGGGTGCACTAAGGGAAAGGGAGGGGAGAGAAACACCAAGGGACAGTGAAAAGAGGGGAGAGGTTAGAAGAACACTAAGGGACAGAGAAGGGAGGGGACCACTAATGGACGGGGAGAGGGGCTGGTTAAGAGGCACATAGGTGAAGATGTTATTTTGGGGGGGTAGGGAGGAGGTGGAAAAATACATCTTCGCCTATGTACCCAAAAATCCTTGCACCGGCCCTGGTCTCCACCCTCTGCATGTAGACACTGAACTTTACTCATAGAGATGCACTGATTCAATGCATCGCTATGAGAAGCCTGGCCAGGGCTGTGTTTGACTTGGCTGGCTCTGCCCCTAATCTGCCTCTTTGACAGTCTCAGCCAATCCTATGGGAAATAATTGTGATTGTTTTTTTATCATGTCAGCCAAGAAGGTAGATCAGGGACAGAGCCAGCAGCAGCAGAATGGATTAAAGGTAAGATTATTCTATATTTAGGGAGGGCCAGGGGGATTATATGGTGGTTTTAACTCTATCGGGTCAGGCACACATGTTTGTGTTCCTGACCCTATAGTGTTCCTTTAATTGTTTCCCTTAGAACAGCTGATTTCATCTGCTAAATAAAGGGGAGTCTTTGTAGCCCAGTGTTAATGCTATTATGTTCCCGATTATCTTTGCTAAATCACTCAAGGACCAACTGAGCTCAGATGTACCAATAGCTTGTCACATTTTTCCTGAGGGACACTTAGTGAGATTGTCCTGTGTTCAGTACAAAAACTAGAAAAATATTTATCTGAGTGGAAACTATGACTGATTTTGGTAAATTTACTACAAAAGATATGTTTTGTAAAAGGGAAGTGACATAGTTCTTTGAGAAGCATGAACTTCCTGTCAGGACGAACTAGTGGCCCAACATGCAGAATTAAGTCAAACACGTAACAAATAGTGATGTCCCGAAAGGTTCGCTGAACAGCTCACTAAGAATGCAGCTTCAAAATGGATGCTGTCCAGGAGGTGGGAGGGTCTGGGAGGGAGGGTCTGCTGCTGATTGGCTGGAATTTGTCTGCTGACTGTGAGGTACAGGGTCAAAGTTTACTCAATGATGAGTCCGTGGCGAACCGTTCGTGGCGAACCGTTAGCGAACCGCTCGGCGAATCGTTCGGGACATCACTAGTAACAAATAAAAACAGTAACAACCTATTACCGGGCCTTAGAACGGTGGGAATTAACGTAATAGAATAAACAGTCACAGGCCGAGGTCAGGAATACAGAAAGGAACAAATATGGAAAGAACAAAGCCAAAGGGTCAGGGATACCAGAAATACGGGAAGTCAAGCCAAGGTCAAAAAAACATAATCAGAATCAGGAACGCGCTCTTGGATAACCAGCATCATGGAAACCACAACAGGGCACTGAACAACTGCAGGTTTGGGTTTAAATAACCCAGTAAATCCTGCTATTGGCTGATTTGGGTCCCATTACCCCAGACGTCATTGTGACGTCATTGTGGGAGGCGTTATTAATAAGCGCCACCTTGCAGCGGCCAACGTCCTTCCTAACGCTGGACCCGGCCGCTGATTTACAAACTGCACGGAGGGAAAGGTTTTGGAGGTGAGGTGAGTAATCTCTCCCTCCTTTAGTGTGACCGCACCGATCAGACGCGGTTACATTGTGGAGCCGATCAGGCACTGCGATAGTGTAACCACACCGATCAGGTGCGGTCATCCTGAGGCGCTGATCAGGCACAGTGACAGCACCCCCCACACAAAGACAGGCAGGCAACCGCGGCAACGCTCAGAATCCCGCGAGAGGACCCGGCAGAGCTGCTGGTTAGAGCTCCCCGGGTCCTCTCCTCCCTCCCCCACTCCCCAGCAAGTGGCCGCTTATAATTGCCTGTGGGCTGGTGAGGGAGATCTTTGATCTCCCCACCGTCCCACGAAGGCACACAGCAGGGCCGGCGCTCGGATAGCGCTGGCCCTGCATGGGCCGGCTGGGGAGATCCTGTGATCTCCCCTGCCGGCCTCGGCCCACGGCCACCGCGGCCCACCAGGCATGTGCCCGGTATGCCCGATGGCCAGTCCGGGCCTGTGTGTGTGTGGGGATGCATTGTTTATGTGTGTAGTGTAAAAGAGAGGGTTTGTGGGGTAGGATAGGGACTGAGAGAGGAGCAGCTCTTTATTTTTTTTTTATTTTTTATAGTGCTCTCCCCTCTTGTCAATTAGTGATTTCCCCTTCCATCCTGTCCCTCTGCAGTCCCCCCTTGGTGGTCTTCTCACTACCCTCTCTCCCCCTTAGTGGTCTTCCCTCTCCCAAACCCTGTATTGGTCCTTCCCCTCCTCCCCTCTTTAGTGGTCCTTCCCCTCTCCCCTCCCCTTAGTGGTCCTTCCCCTCTTCCCCTCTCCTTAGTGGTCCTTCCCCTCTTCCACTATGGAGTGTGTTTGTGTAAATGTAGGGGTGAGTTTGTTGGTGGTGTTGGTGTTTGAATGCAAGCATGCATCGTGTATTTTATTTTAATGCTGGGTGTGTTTATATATATTTTTGGTGTTTAACACAAAGATGTATTTGTATGTATTGTTGACGTTTCAATGCAGGACTGTGTTTGTATGTAGTGTTGAAGGTTGAATGCAGGGGTGTACTTGTGTGTAGTGTTGGCGATTTGAATGATGAGATGTACGTACATGTACACATACACTGCCACACACACACACTGTGATACACAAATACACACTGAAACACATGCAGATACATAGATATAAACACTGACACTCACACTAACACACAAGCAGATACAGACTGACACAGATACACACACATTACACATACAGACACACAGATACACAACCTGACACACATACGGAGACAAATATACAAACACTGACACAAATGAATACTCAGACACACTGATACATATACTGACACACATGCAGATACACAGATAAAAACACTGACTACATACAGATGCACACACACAGATATACAAACGCAGGTACACACACTGACAACATACAGATACACAAATACATACAATGATAACTTACAGATACACACACTGACACACATACAGACACGCATATACAAAACCTGAGACACATGCAAAGACACACAGACCACATAGAGAAACGGATATACTAAATACAGATACACAGATATACATACTGACAGACATAATGACACACTGACATAGTGACACACACTGACAGACATACTGATACACACACAGACACCCTGACAGACATACTCACACACACATACTTAGATACACACAGACATACTAAGACACACACAAATACTGACACATGCATGCAACATTTAAATTTTTACACATTGACAGGCATACTCACACAGTGACAGACAAACTGACATGCACACTCACAGACAAACTGAAACGCACAGACAGACATACTGACATGCAAAGACAGACATACTGACACACACAGACAGACAAACTGACATGCACAGACAGACAAACTGACACGCACAGACATACTGACACACACATAAGCCCTGACAGACATACTGACACACACACATACTAAGACACACATACTCACACACACAGATTTACTGACACACACAGACACCCTGACACACAAATACCCTGACAGACAAACTCACACACATACACACAGACATACTGACACACACAGAAACCCTGACATACATACTCACACACATACTAAGACACACACAGACATACTGACTCACACAAATACTGACACACACACATGCAAAGTTTACATTTATAAAGCCACCCTCCAGCCCTACCTTATGGGTTCCCTGGGGTCCAGCGGCAGGCTGAGGTCGTTGGGAGTGTGAGGCTCCTGCACTCCAGCTCCCTCCTGACAGCCTCCTACTCCATCCCGCGCGGCTTCATTCTATCTGGGAGGAAGTGACTCACGGCAGTCACTTCCTCCCAGCCTGCTGCAGTAAAACAAGGGGGCCAAAGTGCCGACCGGGGCCTCTTAGTGTGGGGGCTCCCGGTGCAGCCGCAGCACCGGCGGGCCCATGGGGCAAATAAATTTATTTATTTTTTGCGGACAGCTGCTTTGGGCCCCCCCAGGAGTAAGTGGACCCGGGGCAGCTGCCCCGTTTGCCCCGCTTTAAAGACGGCCGTGTCCCTGACTCTCTTTGGTCTTGGCCATGGTGGAGAGTTTGGAATCTGATTGATTGCTTCTGTGCATAGGTGGCTTTTATACAGGTAACTCCCTTTAAGAGAGTTTCCCTAACCTCAGCTCATTACCTGTATAAAAGACACCTGGGAGCCAGAAATCTTGCTGATTGATAGGGAATCAAATACTTATTACACTCATTGACATGCAAATCAATTTATAACTTTTTTGACATGCGTTTTCTGGATTTTCTGGATTTTTTTGTTATTCTGTCTCTCACTGTTAAAATACACCTACCATTAAAATTATAGACTGATCATTTCTTTGTCAGTGGACAAACATATAAAATCAGCAGTGTAGCAGACTCTGCTGCTGTAACTATAGATTCTTATGTGACTTTACACTTTGAGTCATCAATTGCAAGATATGAAGGCAGAGAAAAAAACATTTGCCCCCTAGATGGTGAATCGTATATTACAGACATGCTAGTTCCACAATCATGAGGCTGAATACTACTAGTAGTGGTAGGATGTCTGCTGGTGGTGGTGCTGGGTATTGGCAGCAGTATTAAGACTCTAAAAGGCCATGGCACTACTGCTGATTGTTGACCTCCAGAAACCAACACCTACTCTTTCTCAATTTCCTTTTTGGGATTAGAATGTACCATTGATGGTGGGTGTGTTTTTGTGATTCAAATAAATTGGGATGTGAATGTGTACTGTGTAAACCAGGGGTTCTCAACCCAGTCCTCAGGTCCCCCTACCAGTCCAGGATTTGGGGATTACCTGGGTGTGTCTCAGGTGTTTAGAAAAAGGGAAAAAAACACCTTAGACACTTTTTTTCCTTTTTCTAAACACCTTAGACACACCCAGGTAATCCCTAAACCCTGGACTGGTAGGGGGTCCTGAGGACTAACGTTGAGAACCCCTGGTGTAAACTAACACAACGTTGTTAAGCTCCAATAGATGTTTATGTTGGAAAATAAGTTGCTGCCTTGTGGATTTACTACTACTGTAGCATTATTGGGTTTTACTTTAAGAATCTCTACACAAACTGAAAATGTGGGTAAAAAAATATTAGTTTAAATTTAAACCACAGCAACCAAAACAGAGCGACTAAATAATGAAGCACCACATAGACTTGTTGCTATTCCCAGCGTTACCCCCCTTGTTCTTGACAAGAAGCAGCAGAGGGTTAGCACAGCAGAGTCTAGCTCCTCAGGGTAGGCAAAACAAAGTTTTAATGATCAGGTAGAGCAGAGTGCCGAGGTAGTGATTCCCAATGTCAAAAGAAAAACTTGACTTTCAGCCAGAAGAATTACAAGAGGAGAGTCTGGAGAGGATAGGCTGCAGCTTACTGTTTTCTTCAATTAGTGTACACTATTTTCCTGCATTTTCTCAACCTTAGCTAAGTAAACTTTCTGCCTCATTCAATGGAGACAATTTTAACATTATCTGCTACCACTGCCACAAGTAGCACTCCCACAGTTACCATCAAGGCTAATTTTGCTACAGATTCCCCTATCACCAATGCAAATGTACCTATATATTCAGCAGTCGCGGTTTAGGCTAATGTACTGGGACAAGGCAAAGATTGGGATCACTTGAGAGCCTCCAAGATGGGCAATTTGCAAAGTGCAAATTGTGCTGCAAGTATGTGACTAATAGGAGAAGGATGATAAGTCATATCACTAGAGCCAGTATGCTGAGCTTACAACTGAAAAGACACCACAAGTCTGTATTACTGAAGTAAGAAGCAGAAAATGAAAGTACTAGGACAGGTAACAAGTCCACTGGTACTGCATCCGTTTCTGTACAATTACCTACCACCATCACTATCTCCTACACTTTCATCCTTAGACATTGCAGGGGGGAAGTTGAGCATAGTGCCACTAGGCAAAAGGTACAGTCGGACTTCCAGTCTTCATTCCAGGAACGTGTCCATCAGCCCACGCTTCAACATTTTGTTAGATTTCATTCCCAGGTGATGTCAAAATAGCTGGCTAACAAAATCACTCAATGTTGAATGGTTACATAGTTACAAAGTTGTGTAGGTTGAAAAAAGACTAAAGTTCTTCAAGTTCAACTGTGAAGCCCATTCTTGTATGCTGTTGAGCCACAAGAAGGCAAAACCCCCTCAATTGTAGCCATTTCCAATTATGCCACAAAAATGGAAACAAGACCATCTTGACTCCATAATGGCAATCAGATTTCTCCTTGGATTAACAAGCTGTTTACATACATTGATGGCGCTATATAAATAACATAATAATAATAATCATCAAGCATATCCTTGAATATTCTGTTTCTGCAAAAAAACCATCTGAGCCTTTTAAAAATGTATCCGTATAATATGATAACATAACCTCTTTAGGTAGAGAATTCCACGTGTTATACATTACGTAAAAAACCCTTTCCTATCCGACAGGTGCAGGAAAAGGTAGCGGCAATGGGAGGGTTGGAGAAACATGAAGAAATTTGAAGAACCTGGATGTTTATTACAGACTGGATGTGCAGGAAAGCTTTGTTCTTCTCATGAAAGAGCGGGTGAGAGAGTTGTCAATTTCCTACTTACTTTTTCCTTTCATTTTTTGAAAAAAATCACCTTTTTTTCAATTGAAATAGCTCAGGCTGCTGCTTCCCATTTAAAAAAAAAAAAATTACCTTAATTGCTTTCGCCCTGCCTGTCTAAGTCTTGTGTTGTGGCTACGCCTTCTACCTCCACAGACACAGTTGGGATAAGCTGCTAGGGCACTATTTTTTTCCACGCCGAAGGCTGGTTACTATTTTTTCTCAGGAAAAAGTTAGTGGGCATATCCAATGGACAACCCACTCACCCATTCCACCCTGAGGAAAACAAAGCCTTTCCACACATCCAGTCTGTAGCCCCAGTGACGGTCCATGAAGGTGGAAAAAAACAGCTCCCTCTCATCAGTTTCTCCCAACCACAAGACTCAGTCAGGAACAGTGAAACATGCAATTAAAAGATATTTTAAAAAAATGAGTCATTTATTTTTAAAACATGAGATTTTACAAAAAATTTAAGTAAAAGGTGATTGGGCAGTTGATGACTCACTCGTTCGTTCTTTTCAATTTTTTTGAAAAATCCCCTATTTTTGAATTAAATGACTCCTACCGCTGATATGGCACTGTTATTGTTTTGTTTTTATATAACTGGAGGAGGGTCACTGACACGACATGATTAGTTGTGAGGGCAAACTTTACTCATCTCTGGGTGGAAGAGGTGAGCTTTTGTTTCTGAATTTCCATCAAGTAGAGACAGTCGGGTGGCTGAGAAAATGATAAATAGTATTTTTGTGTCCCGAGTTTGTGTTTTGGTAAAGGATGTGAGGTAGCTGGGCTAGCAGGCATTGTAAAGAAAGTAAAAAAACCTTTATATGTTTAACCCCTTAAGGACCAAACTTCTGGAAGAAAAAGGGAATCATGACATGTCACACATGTCATGTGTCCTTAAGGGGTTAAATTACATGGAAGAAAACCTCGGCTTAAAGGAACACTCCAAGCAGCAAAACCACTACAGACGAATGATTTTGTGCCAGGAATGCCCAGACATACTCTCAGTATATCTGCTAAACCATTTTAGCATGGGTTTACACTTACCTGGGTCTCGCTGGGCTCCCACATTACATTTGCTTTTGTTTTTCTCAGAACTGTAGAAGCTGGATTTCAGTTTTGTTCCATGGAAGAACTTGTTCAATTCATGCAATGGACATTCTCAGCTAATTAATGAATCTGTACATCTATGAGAAGCATGGCTTCAGTGTTGTTCTCTTCAAACTGGCACTTGGTGCTTCCCTTTGGAGTGGTGTTCCTTTAATGATCTATAGTACTAGCAACAATTTTACAATGGTTCAATCGTATATCAATGTGCTGCACCTACATATGGCAAGGAGAGGAATGCATTAGTTATTTCTTTGAACTTATGACTAAATGTATCATAAATTACAGGAAAACACAAAGCAGTAAATGCCATACCCAGGACATACTTGAAAACGAGAGAAATCTCAATGTATCATTCCTGGTAAAATATTTTATAAATAAATAACCAAGTAGGGTTAAAGTCAATAAAAGCTAAGATATAAATAAGAATCAAAACCATGGAAGCATGATATCTTGCAAAATAAACAGAGCAGGAATTCCATGCCATAGCTTATAAAACTGTAATCTTATTTTCTTTTAGATTCAGAGCCGGCCCTAACATAAGGGAGTACAGATAGCCTCCTTAGGGTAGAGGCGGCTCTCTAATTAGGTGGTTTAGGCGGCTGCCTAAGGCCTCGCGCTGTCTGGGACCTCTTGGCCGCCTAAACCGCCTTAGAGCAGACTGTGTCAGGTCCACGGTCAGTGATCAAGGACCCGACACCAGGAGGGGGCCCGGTGGCTTGCTAGATATGCCTCTGGGTGCGAGGCCCCACCATGGCGTCTGCCCGGGAGAAGAGCTCCCATCGCAGACACCGGTCCTAAGCTCCTCAGTGTGCAGAGCTGCAGACCATGTGTCTCTCAAATTCTGACCAATCAGAGCATTGACACGGGTTACAAAGGCAACGCTCTGACTGGATCTCGTGAGATACATGGTCGGCAGCACTGCACACTGCGGAGCTGCAGACCGACGGCCATGGCTACAGGACAACCAGATAGCCTTTAACCACTTGCTCCCAGTATCCCTCCCCCCAGCATTAACCCTCTTCATCCCAGTATTAACCCTCTCCATCCCAGTATCCCCCCAGCATTAACCCTCTCCTTCCCAGTATTCCCACTCCCAGCATTAACCCTCTCCATCCCAGTATTCCCCCCAGCATTAACCCTCTCCCTCCCAGTATTCCCCAGCATAACCTCTCCTCCCAGTATTCCCCAGCATTAACCCTCTCCCTCCCGTATTCCCCAGCATTAACCTCCTCCTGTATTCCCTGCATTAACCCTCTCCTCCCAGTATTTCCTCCCCAGCATTAACTCTCTCACTATCCCCCCCAGCATTAACTCTCTCCATAGCATTAACTCTCTCCCTCCCAGTACCCCCCACAGCATTAACCCTCTCCCTCCCAATATTCCCTTCCCCTGCATTAACCCTCTCCCATCCAGTATTCCACCAACAGCATTAACCCTCTCCCTCCCAGTATCCCCTTCACAGTATTACCCCTCTCACTCCCAGTATCCCCCCTAACACCATCACCCCCTCCCTCACAGTATTACCCCCTCCATCACAATATTCCCACCTCACAGTATCAACCCCCTCCCTCATAGTATTACCCCTTTATCCCACACAGTATCACCCCTCTTAACTCACAGTATTAAGCCACTGTCCCACAATGTAGTGTCACCATACTCTCACACTGTCAGCCTCCCCACACACACTGTCAGCCTCCCCTCACACTCTTTCCCCTCCCCCTTCGGCCCCTGTGTGCATCCACACTCACATTTACCACTCCTAATATTGTTAATCTCACTCCCTCCAAACTCACCTGCCCTCGCTCTGCCACACTCACCCTGTCAAATGAACCCCCCTAATTCTGTCACACTCACTTTCTCTCACTCTGTCACACTCTCCACCCAATCTTGCCACACTTATCCTGTCACATTAATGCCTCTAATCCATCACATAAAATGCAACCCTATTATTTTTTTTTTCACTTTTGGTGTTAGGAGGGCCTTATGTTTGAGTTTTCGCCTAAGGCCTCATAAAGTCTAGAGCCACCTCTGCAATTGTGTAACCAGGTTGGTAGTGAATGCAGAAAACAGCAAGATAAACTAGGCAGACTGAGTTTTATTGAACAGCTGAATATAGCTTTCATCAGAAGTTTTTATTGAATAAAACGTGTATTGTGTTACATTACCTTCCTCTGTTTATTGATTTTGTAATTAATATGTAGCCAAGAAGTCATAAGGAACAGGTCAAGTGGCCTATAACAGATCACGGAATTGTCTCAAGCTGGTTGAACACGATAGTCAGGTGTTGACTTCTGAGATGGTGAGAATGTCTTTTATTAACTACCACATTCCTTTCACATTATTTCGTCTCGATTAAGATGTCTGTTTATTTCCTTACGTTTCTTGGGTAGTATATTCATCATACATATATGTGAAGGACATTGTTAATTAGGACAATTTAAAAGTAGAGTTGGCATGACTAAAAATATAATTCAACTGGTAAACATAGGCGTGCGCACGGGGTGTGCCTGGGCACACCCTAATCCCCGCGGCACGCCTATGTATTGAGACCGGCAGGGGAGATCTCAGGAGCTCCCCTGTCGGCTCATGCAGAGCCGGCGCTATCCGAGTGCTGGCTCTGCTCTAAGCCTCCCCTCACCGGCCCACAGGCAGTGAGGGAGGCAGGAGAGGACCAAGGGAGTTATTGCCGGCAGCTCCGCCAGGTTCCCTTGCGAGATCTGAGCGTTGCCGCGGCAACGCTCAGACCTCGCGAGAGTGAACTCTAGCCCCGCAGGCTAGAGTTCACTCACCACTGGACCACCAGGGAAGGCAGCAAGGAAGGATCCCCCCTCCCAGGCATAAGGTAGGAAGGGAGGGGGGAATATTAAGTAATCTGCCCCACCTCCTCTGGACCACCAGGGAAGGCAGCAGCACGGTCCCCCTTCCCTACATAAGGTAAGAAGGGAGGGGGGATATTTATTAACTAATGTGCCCCCACCTCCACCCCCACAAATCAACCAAACATACAGCACCCACACACACAGCACACAAACTGCACCCTCACACACACAGCAACCTCACACAGCACACTAACAGGACCCTAACAAACACACACACACACACACACACACACACACAGCACCCTCACAAGCGCACACAAACACCCTCATCCACATAGCACACTACCAGCACCCTCACACACACACATCATACTAACAGCACCCTCACACAGCATACACACAGCAGTGTATGTGTTTGTGTGTATATGTGTGTATATATATATATATATATATATATATATACGCGGCGTGTGCTTGTGCTTTAGGGTGCACACCCTAATGCAATAGGCTGCGCACGTCTATGCTGGTAAAACAAAACTTTTGTGTGTGTGTATGCAGATGAAAACAATATAATCAGCAGTCGTGTGAATATGCCAGGGACATAAATTCCAATAAACAGAATAATATATCAGTAAGACATGCTGAGATGGTTGCACATGAAAATATCAATACGTGTACAAGGCATGTATATATTATATAAAATTATAAGACAGTAGGATTCATACAAACTGCTATACTGACTTAGTAACAAAGAAATCCTGACAGCACCTTTTGGAAATAAAATCATAGATGCAGTGGAATGCACATTAAAATAATAGAATTAGTCATAGACTGGTATCTTAACATGTAGTTACAAATAATAGAATGGCAATAAAAAGAATGGCATATATATAGCTACTGCCTTTCTAATGCCGTCACCATTAGGTGCTGAAATGGAGGTCTCAGCTTGCCTTATTAGCGAGCACTGTGCTTGAATAAATCAGAAACTTGGAACAATTTGCAGACAGAGATAAAAAGAAAAAAAACATTGCAATAAAAGAACATTAAAAATAGCATAAGGCTTATACAAAAACTAGTCTGATGTAGTAACCCATCAGCCCATTGACTGAGGCTGTTGAGGTGGTCAGTGCAATACAGGATCGGCCGCCATTTTATGCAAAGGCCCAGAGGACGATACGGCTTCAAATTTACCTAGAGGTGCTCAATACCAGCAGGGACCAGGTAAACTCCCACTGGTCCAGAGGGGGTAGAAACGGAGCTGGCAAGACGCTAAGGATGCAGAGAGAGAAGAAAATCGTCCGCTTCCCCCACCTTGATCCAGATAGCAGGCCACAGCTAGGTATCACGCCACCCACCGGCGCTGCTCATGTCAGAGGGCAGGATGGATCCTGGCAGGCGCGTATCGCTACGGTGGTATTCCCACAAACTAAGGGGAATACTGCCCAGGGCCGTCTATAATATGATTAGGACCCTGGGCAATGCATTTTCTTGGGCCCCATGGGCCCTGTCCCTGCCACTGCCTCACCCCCCAATTACGTCCAACCCGCAATCACACTGACAGACGTACTGGCACATACACACACAGACAGACATTAAAACATTCACAGATACATACTGACACACAAAGTCACCACACACAAATATATACTGGCAGACATACTGACACACACACAGACATACATACATACACAGACACATACATTAACAGATATACTGACACACACACAAACACATACACTGACAGATATACTAAAACACATAGACACATACACTGACAGACACATTGACACACACACACACAGGCATACTGACATATACACACAGGCATACTGACATATACACACAGGCATACTGACATATACACAGACAGACGTAATGGCTGATACAGACAGACATTAAACATTCACAGATATATACTGACACACACATACACAGACATACAAATATATCCTGGCAGACATACTGACACACACACACACAGACACAGACATACATACATACATACATACACACACAGACACATACACTGACAGACATACTGACTGACACACACATACACACACATACTTACATACACACACAGACATACTGACACACAAAGACATGCTGACACACACACACAGACATACTGACATACACACAGACAGATTGACACATACACACAGACAGACATTAAAACATTCACAGATACATACTGACACACACATACACTGACACACAAATATATCCTGGCAGACATACTGACACACACGTACACACACACACACAGAGACATACCTACATACACACACACAGACATACTGGCATACACACAGACATACTGACACACACACTCTGACATACACACACAGACATACTGGCATACACACACACAGACATACTGGCATACACACACAGACATACTGACACACACACATACACACACAGACATACTGGCATACACACAGACATACTGACACACACACAGACATACTGGCATACACACAGACATACTGGCATACACACACAGACATACTGACACACACACACACACACACACTGACACACACACACACAGACATACTGGCATACACACAGACATACACACACACACAGACATACACACACACACAGACCTACTAACATACATTTAGCCACCCTCCAGGTTCTTACCTTTTCCTGGAGGGTGGTTTCCCTGGTCCAGTGGCAGGCTGAGGCAGATGGGAGTTCTCCTCTGGAACTCCCCGCCTCCCTGCCTTCCTCCTCCCGCGCGGCTATCTCCGGTGGGAGGAAGTGATGTCACTTCCTCCCAGCTGGCTGCAGAACCGGAAGAGGGGCCCGGTCGCGCCGTTTAAGCGCCACAGCGCCCGACCGGGCCCCTGCTGACACATGCTCCCCGGGGTGGCCCTTAGTGCATGGGCCACCCGGGGAGCCTCCTCAGTGTCCGGGAGCCGCACCCCAGGGGCTGCGCAAATCGCGGGGCCCACAGAGCAGCTGCTCTGGGCCCCCAGGAGCAACTGGGCCCGGGGCAGCTGCCCCGTTTGCCCCGCGTTAAAGACGGCCCTGATACTGCCAAACACTCACCAGAGGACCTCTCCTCTCTCAGCAGCCAGGTCTGTATCATTAGGACGACGCCCGCTGCAGCTGTGAAATATAAAGCGTTTCTTGTTTAACCCTTAAAGGGCCAGATCAAGAAGAACAGGGGGGATTAAG
>OW240915.1:95236724-95283967 GCA_933207985.1 Pelobates cultripes | reverse complement strand
TTAAATTTAAAAATCTTATGGGAAGCCAGTGTAGGGACTGACAGAGGGGGGAGGCATCATAGATGTGATCTGACAAGAAGATGAGCTTCCCTGCCACATTCATTATAGACTGTAACGTTCAAGCTGAGAACTCGTTAGACCACTGGGAGGCAGATTGCACTAGTTAAGGCAAGAGAGGAAAGCAGCATGGACAGGCAACTTAGTCGTATCTGGTTGTAAATAGTGGTGCGTGTGTGTTATGTTTTTGAGATGGATGTGGCAGGATTTGGCGTGATCGAGAGGTTATAATTAAACAGACACATAGGCAGCGAGCCTGTGAGGTAGAGCTGATAGTGCCATCGACTTGTGGGGAGACAGACACAAGAATAGCAATTCTTGAGGGAGGAAAGACAAGAAGTTCTGTTTTAAAAAGTTACGTTTAAGGAAGTAAGGAGCCACCCAGTTAGAAATAGCAGCGAGACAGTCAGAGACTTCAGTCAAGAGGCAGTGAGAGATCAAGAGAGGCAGACCTGCATAGAAGTGATATTGAAAGCCAAATGAGCTGATGAGTTTAACAAGGGAGGCAGTATTGATCGATAACAGTAGGGGACCAAGTACAGATCCCTGGGAAACACCCAAATCAATAGTGTTGAAAGCAACAGAAAGGTCAAAAAGAATTAGGAGGAAGTAGCACTGGATTTAGCAGCAATTAAATCATTGGATACTTTGGTCAGGACCGTTTCAACAGAGTGATAAGTGCAGAATCCAGATTGAAATGGGTCTAGCAGAGATTTGGATTCGAGAAAGTCGTTGCGTACACATCTCGTTTGTGTCTTGGAAGCAAACGGTTATCTTCAGTTTTTGCAATAACTTCTTCCTAAATGGGAATTGTATCTTTAGACCATATTAACACTAGCACTGTGCATGCTTCCAGTGTAATTTTTTAAATAATTTTTGTTTGTGGTTACAGGTACCCTCCACCAACTGTGCTAGTAAAACTTTTTAAGCCTCTGCAACACAACTGTAAAAAGCCCCTCACAACTAATTAAAATTGATGAACACTGGGGCAAAACCACTACATCTTGGTAGGGAACTGTAGGGGTCTCGCTGGTGAACTATAATGCTAGGATTACAACTTTGTATTCCTAGAACTGTAGTATCCCTTTAAACTAGGAAAGTTGATAATTATTTGCATTATGTTGTCAAAATGGCTCTTTCAGTAATGGGAAGCCTTTATATAAAATTGTTGAAGACTCTAGGTCAACCTACCTATCGCTTCCTATTTGGTAGCATAATAGCAGGACATGAAGGAAATGTTAACTGTGGATGTTGCACTCTACGGACATCTATCAAGCAATACTATCTGTCACATTAACTTATTTAGTAGCTTATCATGACTGTCCATACATGGGACCAAAGCTATACTGGCTTAGAGCTCATATGAACTGCAGGACATGACACTGAGTCAAAACCCCTTCCCAACAGCTTGATGCCTTTGTGTATTTGTTGGTTAACTTGAGTAGATAATTCCAAAACATTGGTATTGCCATATTGGGAGCAAATATATTAAAGGTACACTATAGGGACCCAGGCCACTACAGCTCATTGAAGTGCTCTGTGTGCAGTGTCCCTGTCTCGCTTAGTCCTGCAATGTAAATCATTGCAGTTTTAGAAAAAACACAATGATTACCTTGCAGGATTAATGCTGCCTCTAGTGACTGTCAATCAGAGAGCCACTAGAGGCACTTCCTAGATCCTAACACACTTTTGGTACCCTAACTGACGCTGAACGTCCTTATGCTTTGCATCAGAGCATCAGAGAAATCCCCATAGGAAGCACTGAGTAAGTGCTTTCCTATCAAGAGGGACTAATGCACTCGGATGGCGTCAGAGGGGCGGAGCGTCCACCCAGCACCTAAGCACATCATATTTTTTAATCCTTTCTGTGTGGGGGAGTGAGGGAGGGGGACCAGAGGGCTCTATAGTTTAAGGAATGCAATTCTATAGAATTATGTTAAGAAGATGATACTACCTGTCATCTGATTTCCCTGTGCGCAATAGTTATCTTTCCTCTCCATTGATGACCATGTTCACGTGTTGAAATGCAAATCTAGAACAGAAGAAGATCTGGACACCATTTTGTTTCCAAGTGATATGAAGGTGCATACCTTTTCATGGATATGATAAGTAAACATCAGGAGAAGGTTCTGGGAAGGTGTGTTTCTTGGATGAAGGCAATATCTTCCCTGTGCCTTTTCAGCTCATGGAGCAGCATGTCCATTTCATGAAGAAATTTAGGCTTTTAAACTTTAATATATTTTTACCACCATTTCACAGGAATGTATAGTTCTTTAGAAATGCAAAAGAAATACAGCAAAGCTAAGATAGAGATCTTAGGGTTATCATCAGTTCCTCTACATGGTGTTTCACATGATATTTTTGTTTTCAGTTTTCACAATCTGTTTAGTCTGACAAGAAGCAAATTCAGGATATGCTGTTTCTACTGAAAAGCATGTTTTTTTTTATGCAATGATCTTTTCTGATCAAATATGTCTCCCTACATATCACAGGGACACCTGTTATCACATCTCCTCAATCTCTCTGCCTTGGAGTTGTCTTTGACCCAGGTCTTCAGTTTGCTTCTCACATCTATTCCGTCTCCAAATCCTGTAACTTCCACCTTGAAAATATTGTCTGCATTCCCATTTTTTTTAACTCAAGGCACTTGTTCATGCATTTATATTTTCCAGACTTGACAACTGCAATTGTCCAAATATCTTCATTGCCCCAATTTAGTTAGTAATGAAGCGGACAACACACGCAAAGTCTTAAATATACTACATAGACTGCACAAAGGGGGGGGACTTGTAGTATCCCTAGACGCTGAGAAGGCCTTTGACCGCCTGCACTGGCTGTTCTTGGACGCGGTCATGGCAAAGTTCGAGATCCCAAGCGCCTTCAGATCAGCGGTAAAAGCCCTATATAGCGCACCAAAAGCCCAGGTGCTGAACGCGGGATTCCTGTCCAAACCCCTAGTTATTTCAAACGGTACGAGACAGGGGTGCCCGCTATCCCCCCTGCTTTACGTTCTGGCTCTGGAGCCTTTAGCTGCAAAAATTAGACAACACAACTCCATACATGGAGTGCACATAGGTAGGAAGGAATACAAAACCAATCTCTTTGCAGACGATGTGCTCCTGACTCTGACCCAACCATTGATATCAATGCCACACTTATTACAGGTGATCAAAGAATACGGTGACAATTCGTATTACAAACTAAACGTAACTAAGACCCAGGCACTGGGGATAGGGATACCCAATGACATAATGCAGGTACTCCGGGGTAAATTCGAACTGGACTGGAGGACAGACTATGTTACCTTTCTGGGAATTAAATTAACTAAGACACTAGGAGGCCTGTTCAAGGCTAACTATGAGCCCCTGCAAAAGGAGCTAGGGGCAAGTATGGCCTCATGGACGGACAAGTACTTATCTTGGCCGGGTAGGATGGCGGCCTTTAAGATGTCCCTGCTCCCCAAACTCCAATACTTATTTAGAACGTTACAAATTGACTTGCCATCCTCATACCTAAATAAATTACAAACGATGCTCACCAAATTTGTATGGGCACAGAAAAGAGTGAGAGTAGCGACAAAATTCTTAAACAGACCCATACAACAAGGGGGCCTCGCGCTACCCAACATCAAATCCTACTACCAGGCAACATTGCTGGCCTCATTGGTGGGCAGACACACAGGCAACAACACCCCCCAATGGTTAGAAATAGAAGGCCACTGGTTACAGGGGGGAGACCTGCGGAAACTAGTGTGGGTACCAAACAAGTTGCGCCCGCCTCAACCCCACATACTACCCACCACAACGACATTACTGAAAGCCTGGGACAAAACACAGGGGGTAACAATGTCGATGGGACCATGGTCACCGGCAACCCCTTTGGCCAGCTTACACGCAGCCAACAACACGATTGACCACAAGGAATGGACGAAAAGAGGGTGCACACATGTAAGAGACCTATTGACCGCACACAACATGTTACCATTCCCCAATCTACAAGAATCATTTAACCTACCCCCCAGACTGATATTCTCGTACCTGCAAATCAAATCAATGCTCAGCGCCCAAACACCTGTGGAGAAAGGAGGGAACGCACCTTCACTTACAGAGTTAGAGAGGAGGTGTCTGACCAAATCAAGGGTCAAAGGAACAATATCCATGTGTTATTCGCTCCTAAACGTGAACGCCCCAGTACACCGAGATAGATTTAGCCAGGCCTGGCAGGAAGATTTAAGGAAACAATTTGATAAAACCCAATGGGCAAAGGCAGTAACAGCACACAAAGGGAAATCACTGTGTACATCGCACCTTGAACTTATGAGGAAAGTATATTATCGATGGTATATGGTGCCAGACTGGCAAAAATATATCCAGGAATATCCGCACAGTGCTGGAGATGCGGGAGGGCGGAGGGCACAATGTATCATGTGTGGTGGACATGCGAGGTGATTAGACCCTACTGGGAGATGGTAGGGAATGTTATCAAAGAGGCTGTAGACAAAAGCATCATAATTACCCCAGAACTATGCCTACTTTTTATGGAACTAGACAGGTACAGAGGTAAGGAAGCAATCCTGGTCTTCCATATAATAATAGGGGCCCTGACACTCATAGCGAGGGAATGGAAAAATATAGAGGCACCGTCGAAAGGAGCCCTGATGAAACAGATTTCTAACAACTTACAATATGAAACAATAGCGAGGAAAGCCTATAGCAATAGCACAAGATTTGAGGAAGCTAAACTTAAATGGGAAACCATTAATGCTCCCAAGAGTCACGAGGACGACGAGTAGTCCCAACACTAAGAGAATACACATACACGGAGTTCTACTAATATAGCAAAAATACACTCCTAGGGGTAAGAGAAGGTCGTCAAGGGACACAGATCAGAGGGAAACTAAACAGACAGACAGGTGAACAAATACATAATTAAAAGATAAGAGCATTGAATGCAAAATACAGTAATAAAAGAATGGCAAGCACCGGTAGGGGGGCATTACACTGAACTCGCTAACCCCCCCCCCATCTCCCCTCCTCACCAGTTATGCAGACCCCCCCTCCCGCATAGGGAGGTTTAGGAGGAGTTACGGAAGGCTCACTGGGATAACTTTAGGAGAAGCCATGAGCAGCGAGATCGGCAATAACGGCAGGTAGATCTGCCCAGCTGATCAAGGTTCATGGGGGAACCCCCTCAAGGACAAGGAGAGAGTAGTCCCCAGGATCCATCGTCAGAGGGCGAGGTTAGCAGAACAACAGCACACAAGGTATCTGTACAAAATGACACCCTGTGACAAGGAAGAATTGTATGATATCAATGTAAGATGTTACCCCATGCCTCCCCTTCTCTCTTCTGTATCCCACTTCTATACGTTATGACCCAACTTGAAAATAAAAATGGTCAAATTGGAAAAAAATTTAGTTAGTAATGAATCCTGCCGCCAGACTCATCTTTCTGATTGAGTGCTGCTCCCACTCCTCACCTCAATCATTATTACATTGGCTTCCTGTACCCTTAAGGATCCAATTCAGTCTGGTAACATTTACCTACAAAGCCCTCAATAACTCCACTCTGAAAAAAATTCTGAAAAAAGTTGGCCATGCTTTTAGTTTGGCTACTCTTGCCATTTTGAAATTTTAAATTTACTTAGAATTCTCACTTCATTTAATAACCCTGTATAAATTAAATGCCAGTTTCTGGTATTTTATATCTTTCCCTTCAGTCATGTAACTGAAATCCCAAAAGTGAAAATCCCACTTGCCACACATAATAAATATATATATATCTATATACACATACACATACAATACGATGGGAGTTTTGCACTCCAGCTCTCCTCCAGATCTTGACCCGGTGCTCAGCTGCACACAAATACAGTCTCCAAAAAGAAAGCCAGCACTCAAGGACTTCAACATGAAAAAATAGGCATTTAATCCAAGTGGTCAACGTTTCAGTTCACAACTGTGAACTTTCCTCAGGACACCATATATATATATATATATATATATATATATATATATTATTTTTTTACTTATTTTTTTAAAAAAATAGTAAAAACTGAGAGGGGTTCTATGGGAACATCTAAGAACCCGAAGGGTGATGATAGAATGATAAAATAAAAGGACTTTGACTGTAGCATTTTACTATTCCCTTAGCGCAAGGGTAGGCTACCATCAGCAATATGGTAACACTGTTACTAAATCGTTTTTGACAAATTATTGGTCAATTTGTTCATGCTTTGATTGTTGGTAAATAATTCATTAAACACATTTCTCAAGCAATGTAGATTATCTGGGTACAAAAGTATAATTTGCAAACAAATTACCCGCAATGAAAGAATGTCTGACACATATTAATACAAACAGGTAGGGTGTTAATTTACTGGTAATAGTTAACTCTTTTCACTACCTAAAGTGTGTATACAAGATTTTGAAAGTTCCCATACCCCAGAATCTTGTATACATAGTTTTGACAATTACAAGTGAGATTTGTAATTAATATAAATGGATTTCACTTGCAATAGTTGCTCCCAGGCAGCAGGGCTGTAGTTGAGGAGACACTTTGCAGCTGAATGCGATGGTGAGGATTTCCAACACACACAAGCAGTCACCCCCTCTTAGACAATTATCTTCATATATAAGCATTCACCCTCATAAACACACAGTCTACTCCACAGACTCAGTCACACACAGTGCACAGGCTCTCTATAAACACAGTGCCCACAGCAAGACCACAAATGTTCACAATACACCACAAACAGTTAACCCCACATCCACTCATAGAGATACACATTCATAGACACAAACATAGATATCTGTTCCACATGTGTGTTTGTGTGTATATAAAATATATTATTTTTATACATATATTTATTTTTGACCGTTTGTGGCAGCAATTGTCTGCCTCATGCATTTAGCTGCATTGATCTAAAATACTAGGGAGTAAAAAGACAAATTGTCTGAATGACCTACAATGGGGTGTAACAAGGTTAATTTAACTACAGTTAGTTTAAAAACAATACAGACAATGTTGAGCTAGTGTGCAAGTGCCAAGCATCTCAGAAGGATTTTCTAAGTAAATTTCAGATTTTTAAACTGCACAAAGTTTTTGGCAGATACATGTTGCGTTTCACCAAAAGTTGTTTAACCCCTTAAGGACACATGACATGTGTGACATGTCATGATTCCCTTTTATTCCAGAAGTGTGGTCCGTAAGGGGTTAACGATGACTACCTTCACAAAGCAAGGGTAAACCAGGAATTACACTGAAAATAGGCATTTTTACACGTGTATGCGTTACATTATAGTACACACAGGGGCTTTATTACGTGTAAGCAAAAAATAATAATAACCGTTTTAATTTAACTCTAAAGATAACTCCCATGTTCAATCTAGCTTTTAAATTAACATGTTAAGAGTGCATGCGTGCTCACAGCCTTGGATTTGTTGACTGTTTAGTATACCATGTAGAATCCAGCACTCAGATATGCAACTGCACTTACTGAATAAATGACAACTGTCACCTCAAACAATTTTTTAATGTAATAATCCTTTCATCAAGCTTTGAAAGGAAATATATGTTGTTTTAATTTTAAAAAACTATAAATAAAAAAAAACCTCCTTTCTACCTTTAGAATATGACATAATTGTACAGCCATATACATGCTACATGCATTTTGGGTCAGCTGGTGTTTAAAAAATGAAATCTAGACTTTATGGTATTCCCTGCTTCACTCCTTGCACATTTTCAAACACTGTCTGACACAAGGTGTATGTATATGGCTGAAGGATCCTAGCATATACTAAAGGTTGGGATGAGCTCCTAATTTTTATTTTTTACATATACGTTATTTAAAAAAGAAAAAAAATATTTTTAGATTCAGGGCCGGCCTTAGGCCTTTAGGCGCCCTGTGCGAAAAATCCTGACAGCACCTCCCCCCACCCCAATCTTGATCCATGTACAGTTACAGTAATACACAGACATACACACAGTTACAGACACACAAACACAGTTACAGTCATACACAGTTAGACACACACAGTTACAGACACACACAATTACAGACACACACAGTTACAGTCATACACAGTTACAGACACACAGTTACAGTCATACACAGTTACAGACACACACCCCCAAATGGAAGGTTACCTCTCTCTATTATGGTCAGTAATTGTAAGTGAGAAGTGGAGGCACTACAGCTCCTGGAGTTGCTAGGGAAGCAGGTACTCCTTCCTGCTTCCCTTTTCTTGTGCAGCACCAACACCGGCTTCTGGGCGCACTTAGCTCTGCCTCTGCTGCCATTTATAGCCTCGCCTCCGTGTAAGCCCCGCCCACCCGCACATGTGTGTTTTGGGATAGTCGGCTACCCGGGTGGTGAAAAATGAAATCCTCCACCTGGGTAGTAGGTGCACACAGTTCACATCCGGCCATGTGTGAGCTGTGTTGTCTGACAGGGCGCCCCTGTTGCCATGGCGCCCTGTGCGACCGCACAGCTCGCACACCCATAAGGCCGGCCCTGCTTAGATTCATTTAACAGTGAACAAAAACAACCAAGAACTCCTTAACACCAGTTTTATTTTATCCACACAGACAGCCATAGATGGAAACATTGCCGGATTCACTGTGTGGGTGAAGTCAAGGAGTTTTTAATAAAACTATTGATAATTTGTTCTTGATTGGTTTTCTTTACTGACGTTGATCTCATTCTTGGAAACTGTGATGAAAAATAGATGGAATCATGTATGATATCAGTGTTTTTCACAGAAAAAGTGAATAAAATGGATATAAAATGGAGAAGGAATCCAATCATGGGGAACTTCACTTAGTGGTAATATATTCTAATACAGACATGAAATCTAAAATATGCCTCAGGTCAAAGTCACCGCTTATCAATGCATGTTGCCACACACTGCCATCTCTATTAGCTCGACTCATTCTTTTACACATGAAATTATAATTATGGTTTAATAGCACGTTGAAGTGCATATTGATATCATTGAAATATGATAGTTATATTACCAATCAGACAGGTTCTGCTTGTGTTTCAAGTAAACAGAGAGGTGCAAAACAAAATATCCCAAGGTTAATAAGGACTGTAACATTTGCATACAATAAAGCATCTGTACTTACATCATATCAATGGACCACAGTCCTGGCATCCCAATAGCAGGTCCGATGGATGGTGAGGAATCTCATGGACTGCTCACACGAGAGGAAAAATTAAATGAGTTTCATGCTCTGGTCACATTAGGTGTCAGTAGCAGATTTTAGGAAACTTGTGTGGAAAAACCTGTTGAAAAATTACTCTGACTGTCTGTCTATCTATCCACACACAGTCACTTACTGTACTATTGATGTCTCACACCATTATTCTTACTCTTGTTGCCGGAGAAGGCAAGAAGACAAGTGAAGAATAAAGAAAAAAATATATGGGCTCCATGTGAAGGCTGTGTCCAGAAAGCTCTTTTGTGTGGCATACTTTAATTGTATTCATGCATTATTGCTCTCATGAAGGAAAATATAATTTGTATCAGTAACATGAGAATGTAACTCGCATTGACTATTACAGGAACAGAATAGAGGTAAAACACAGTCTATTTATATTTAATAACAAAAGGTGCTAAATATATTCTTAGAAAAAGCTTTTATACAATAAGAAAAGCATGTTTCTATTATGTAAAAAACAAAACACACCTCACACTCATTGTGCGAAAGCGGTGTTGAATTTCTTTTGCATGAAATGAACTGTATCTTTGCAACTATATTATTTCCCCTTCGATACACTCAAAATGTGCTTTATGTCTTGTAAAATCCTGTCAGAAAGATTTCCCTTTGATTTAGCCAGACGGTTACTCAGCTTAGCCTCAGAAACAGAAAACACAAAGTCAATCGACTTAACGCAGAAATGTATTTTACCTCATTACCACAGCTTATCCCATGGTTGGTTAAACAAAACACACAAAGAAAATATGCTTTGTTTATGCAGAATGATTAAAATTGGGACTTTGAATGAACTATGTTCTGTCCCATTCTAATATGCAAGTAATTTGAAGGGACAGTCCAAGTACAATATGCACTATAGTTAATTGTAGATGTCTTAGTTAGTATGAAGCGTCTCTGCTTGCCTTCTCTCCAGTTTGTTTTAAGTTGTTTATGTGTGTGGTTTGACAAAAACTGAGGCTCTCTCACATAGTCCAGTGCTCATAGCATGCAATTGCCTTGCAAAGTTTGGCAGGCTAATGCAGAAGTTTATTTTAACATTAGCGGAATGTCTGTTGAGTGGCTGAACTGGTCTGTGGGCACCAGGAGAATCCTGTTTTTGTAAAGCCGCTTCAGAATTATTCCATACAAACTATAGACTGTTTGTAACATAACCACTTCAATGGTTATGGTGTTTATACTTCTGATGTTAATGTTATGTTACATAAAAGGAAAATATTAACCTTACAACTGCTGTAGGGGGCAACAAGAAAATAAAATTACAAAATCCTCATGGCAGGCCGATATACTATCACCTGCTGTGGCATAATGTGATTTGTTCTTGAACAAGGCATTTCAGGTTAAGGTACTTACCTAAACCTGTCCTTTGCGGGCGCCAAAGCCACTGCTGTACTTTCGTGTATGCGGGAGAGTACAGCATTGAGGTCTATGGGAGATCCCACGCACTATAGACACAGTCAATTCCCTGCAGGGATTGGCTGTGTAGCGCTGCATTGTGTCAAAGAAAGTCAGGCAGAGGAGAAATACAGAGGCAAAGTAGTCCCTAATTTCACTGATATTCGGACACAGTAATAATGAGTATTTCATAAAGATTTTATCTTTATGAAATACCCATTTTTCAGGGTTGGTGACAGTGCTGAGACTTTTTTTTCAAGTATATAAGAGTTGTGTAGAAATAGGTGGTAGGTGGCAAGAACAAATCAAATTTCTTTTTTTACCCATGTTTTATTTCTTTATTGAATTTTCAGCAAGACATAACAAACAAGATGTTAAAATTTCCTTTCTATCCACCAGTGCCATTTTTTAGCGCAAATAATAATAATTATTTTTTTAAATAGTTTATGTTTCTTAAATTTATCTATTTTCCCCCTTTATGTCTTTCTACTTTTTTGTTCTATGAGTGTCTGTGGGGTGCTGTATGTGTGTGAAGGGTACTGTGTGTGTGAGGTTTGAGGGGGGCAGTGTGTGTGGGGGGCAGTGTGTGTGTGTGTGTGTGTGAAGGGTGCATAGGGTCTATGCTGTGGGTAGGTGGGTGAGATGTGAAAATCTTCTTACCTTTTGCCAGGGAGGGGGGACATAATGCTGCAAGCCCTCGTTGTTCAGTTGTGGCATGTTCAATTTAGCCTGCAGCTACTCCAGCTGCAGGCTGACTCTTCAGTCCTCCTGCGAGCACAGCACTGTATTGGAGCATTACCATGGTAACGCACGGCAACGCTCCGACCAGCCTGCTCACCGGAGAAACACAGAGCTTTCGAGGCCCTTCCCTACGTCTGCTGGAACTAAGTGCAAGTGGGCATGATTGGCTCTGCTTTGGCAGGCAGAGCAGATGAAAGGATCTCCCTGCCGGCCTTGGTCCACGGCCATCGAGGCCCACTGGGCATTTTCTGCAGAGCCCACCATCACCCACCTGAAATACCAAACCACTCACTAGTGTGCAGTAGGGACCGGGTTGACTACCCTTGGTGTAAGAAGTAACTGTTTTAGTTACTTAGAAAATGAGTGAAACTCTGCTTTATCCAGCAATGTGCTAGTTACATAGCTGAAAAGAGACTTGCGTCCATCAAGTTCAGCCTTCCTCACATTTGTTTTTTGCTGTTGATCCAAAAGAAGGCAAAAATCCCAGTTTCAAGCACTTGCAACAAACTAGGAAAAAAATTCCTTCTTGACCCCAGAATGGCAGTCAGATTTATCCTTAGATCAAGCAGCTATTACCCTACATTGAAACATTATATCATTGAATAGTCTGTTTTTGCAAGTATGAATCTAGTTGCTGTTTGAACATCTGTATGGACTCTGATAAAACCACTTCTTCAGGCAGAGAATTCCACATACTTATTGTTCTTACAGTAAAAAAAAACTTTCTTTTGCCTTCGACAAAATCTTCTTTCTTCCAGTCTAAATGCATGACCTCGTGTCCTATGTAAAGTCCGGTTTGTGTATATATTTCCACATAATGGTTTGTATTGTCCCCGAATGTATTTGTATAATGTTATCATATCCTCTCTCAGGTGACGTTTTTCTAAACTAAAGAGGTTTAAATTTGTTAACCTTTCTTCATAGCTGATATGTTCCATTACTTTTATTATTTTTTGTAGCCCGTAATATCCTTCTTTAGAACAGTTATGGTCTGTATTAATGGCATAATAATAAAAGTTGAAAGGACTTCAGCAGTGATTGAATAACTTGGCCAACCACATAGTAGGGAGGAGAGCGAAAAAAACAGGATGGACAGCAGTGGTGTACACACAATCCATGGGGCCCCAGTGCGAAACTGATCCGTGGACCCCCCCACCTCTCCTTCGATCCGTGCCCACCCATACCCACTGATACATAAATACAGACACACATACATACACACCCCCGACAGACACATACATACAGACACACACATATATACACACACACATACAGACACACATACAGACACACACACATACAGAGACACAGACAAACACACAAACACACACACACACAGGGACACACACATACAGATACACAGACACACACACATACATAGAGACACAGACACACACATACAGAGAGATACATACACACACAGACACATACAAAGACACGCACATGCATACATACATACAGAGACACAGACACACACACATACATATAGAGACACAGACACAGACACACACATACAGAGAGACACAGAGACACAGATACACACACATACATACAGAGACACACACACATACAGAGACATACATATACAAAATGGTTCAAAATGTCATCACTGGGGGCCCGGTCGCGCTGCTAAAGCGCCCAGCGCTGACCGGGCCCCCTGATAATCCATATCCATCGGGTGGCCCTGACAGCATGGGCCACCCGATGGACCCCCCCATATGCGCCCCCGGCGGTTTGCTACGCGGGCCGGGGCCACAAAACCTGGCAGCTGGTCGTGGGGTCCCGCAGGGCCCGGTCGCAGCTGCGACTCCTGCGACCGCGGTATGTACGCCGCTGATGTACAGTGATTGGGTGGGTTTATGGAAAGTGTTTTAGAAATTAGCCACTGCTAGCCACTTACACAGTTACAGGGGCCGAGTGCATTTGGCAGTTGGTATAATTTGTTTCCCACATGTATATTGAGTGTATGCTTTTTGTAAGCAGGTGGATTAGTGTTATTAAATACTCTAGTACAGTGGTGCCTTGTTACAGTTATTTAAAACTCACTATAAAGAAGTTCTGTATCTGCAATGTCAGATGAATATTATGTCAGACACACTTATCTTTTTGATACATAGCACGGTCACAATAAATTGTCTATATTGAGTACAACTGATAAGATAAATATTACAAATACAATCACATTGACATTTGTATTCCAAGAATAAAGCTGTCATTGTGAGGTTTAACCTTATATTGGAATCATGGGACAGATTATGTAATTGATTTGAATGTATCAACATGTATCAAATTAGGAAGGTTCAATTTAACAGAACTCTGCCTCCTCATAGGCAAGGGATATATAATTTATCAAAGAGAGAGGTTGTATATTCAGTTGAAATTGTTGAGATAAATTAACTACTTACCATCATTCCAGTGCCACAATCAATGCAGTTTTGTGGGCTTTATAGCAATAATAACATTTACAGGGGTCCCTCCTGCCTTCTGTCTGCATTCTGATTTAATTGACCCTGCTTGGGAATACTTGCCCTGTTCTTGCCACAAGCATGGCAAGCCTCCTGTCTGACGCCAACACAATAGTTTCATTGCAGTGCACATAGGTCACTTCATTTCTGTACACTTCCTGCCAGTGCACTGGCTAGATGAACAGCCATGCCAACCACAGTGCATATGCTGTAGTTTTTGAGCTGGAGAGCATAACAGCAAGGCCGTCTTTAAAGCGGGGCAAACGAGGCAGCTTCCCCGTGCCCAGTTACTCTGTGGGGGCCAAAAAGCATCTGCCTTGTGGGCCCCGCTGCCCTCAATGACCCCAGAATGGCAGTCAGATTTATCCTTGGATCAAGCAGCTTTTACCCTACATTGAAAAATTATATCCCTAATATAGCTTGGTTGCTTCATCTAAGTTTTGCTTCTAAGTGTGTAGTTGGAGATATTCTGGAGATAACCTGGAGGTAATCTGAGGTATTCAGGAGGATAAATAAAAAGTTAAGATTCGTTTGATTTAAATTATTCTCCTCACTGGAATGGCAGACTTAGTTCAGTGTAATAGTTGCTATGCATTTGTTTCACGTTCCACTTTTTGGAAGTTTGGTTGTTGTCTAATCTGTAGACAGTTCTCTATCTTGCGGCAGGAGATTGTATTTTTGAAGTCTAAGATTTGTAAATTATCTGGTGAACAAACTCAGACTGGAACTGCTGCAAAGCCCCTGCCGCAGAGATATACTCGGAATGGCATATGGATTACTGTAGGATCTGGTAGACTTAGAGTTGTGGATAAAAGGCATATTGCACAGTCTGTTGCTCTACATAATTAATTTTCTGCACTTTCAGAGTGTAATGGTGTTGTGGAGAGAGGCACTGAGGCTACTGGTGTTGTGGAGAGGCACTGAGGCTAGTGGTGTTGTGGAGACCGGCTTGGAGACTATGGTGAGGCCTAATAGAAAGCAGTTGTTGTTGGGGGATTCCATCATAAGAGGTGTGGAGATGGACAATGGTGGTCTTGTGAGGTGTCTTCCTGGAGCTACTGCTCACAGAGACAGGAGACGTATCTGTAATATTGTTAAGCAAGCAAAGCAGGAAGGGGAATTGGATGTACTTGTCAATTTAGGGACAATTTACTTGGCTTGCAATGAGGTTTCAGAGGTTAAGGAAGTTTTTGCTTCCACACTGTCATTCTCTGAAGTTCTGCCTGTGCATAACACTCAGAATGACAGGCGGATGCATATTAGGGACTTTAATTTGTGGCTTGGTGAATGGTGTCGGGAGCAAGGATTTGGCTTTATTTCTCATAGTAGCTCTGTTTGGAATGGAAATAACCTGTACAAAAAAGATGGTTTCCATCTTTCTCAAAAGGAAACAAATGTTCTCAGTGAGCAGTTCAGAGGTTTTGCTAGGATGTATTTAAACTAGGAGGGGGGGGGTGGCAAAAGGGTGATAAAACATCAATCCAGTTGTCCCCCAAAACAAGGACAGA
This sequence comes from Pelobates cultripes, assembly GCA_933207985.1. NCBI lineage: Eukaryota > Metazoa > Chordata > Amphibia > Anura > Pelobatidae > Pelobates > Pelobates cultripes. The sequence goes on along the minus strand of OW240915.1, from coordinate 95,268,582 downwards.
AGGTGCCTGTAGCAAGTGTGTTAAAAAACGATAAGCTTAGAGTCATGTCTACAAATGCTTTAGGGAAGATCCATGAACTTGTGGCAATAATGGCAACTGATAGTGTAGATTTAGTCGCTGTTACCAAGACATGGTATAATGAGAAAAATGACTGGGACATAGCAATACCAGGGTACTCTTTATATAGAAAAGATAGGGAAGGCAAGAAAGGGGGAGGGGTGGCCCTGTATGTGAAGGATAGCATAAAATCTAGCCTAGTAAAAGTTAGTGAGGCGAACATAGAGTCCGTTTGGGTTACGTTAGAATTTGGTAATCACACAGTAACTCGTGTAGGTGTGATTTATAGGCCCCCAGGACAAATTGAAGAGTTAGATAATCTACTAGTTGAGGAAATAGCTAAAATGACAATGAAGGGGGAAGTTATCACCATGGGTGACTTTAATCTTCCTGATGTAAATTGGAAAACAAAATTAGCTACTTGTGCCAGGAGCACACATATTCTAAACTCCCTACTGGGATTGTCTCTAAAACAAGTTGTTGAGGAGCCAAGCATAAAGAGGCCATATTATATTTAGTGTTAACAAATGGAGATTTGGTATCAGATATACTGTAGGTGAAAGTTTAGGATCCAGTGATCATCAGTCAGTGTGTTTTAATATAAGAACAGTGACTGAGTCACACCACACAAAAACAAAAGTTTTAGACTTTAGAAAAACAGACTTTTCTAAAATTAGAATATGTTTAGAGGAGTCATTATCAGACTGGAGCAATTTAAATGGAGTCCAAGAGAAATGGGATTATGTAAAAGTTGCACTATTGAAGGCAACAGAAAATTGCATTAGGCTTGTCAGTAAAAGCAAGAAAAATACAAGAAACCACTGAGGTACTCTGCAGATGTGGCCAAAATAGTTAAAAACAAAAAGTTAGCAATTAGTAATTATAAAAAAAACCAGAGTGAGGAAGACAAAATGATCTATAAGATTAGGCAGAAAGAGGCTAAGCAAGTTATAAGAGCTTCCAAATCACACACAGAAGAGAAAATAGCACAGTCAGTAAAAAAGGGGACAAAACATTTTTTAGATACATAAATGAGAAAAGAAAAGTAAAACAAGGATTAGTTAGATTAAAAACAAAAGAAGGAAGGTATGTAGAAGAGGATAAAGGTCTAGCTGACTGCCTCAATGAATATTTTTGTTCTGTATTTACAGATGAAAATGAAGGAAAGGGACCTCAGTTAAGAAAAAGGATAAATGAGTCATTTATTACACGTGAGTTTACAGAGGAAGAGGTTCTATTTCAACTGTCAAAAGTAAAGACAAATAAGTCAATGGGACCTGATGGAATACACCCAAAGCTATTAAAATAGCTTAGTGGTGTACTAGCAAAACCATTAATAGATTTATTCAACCAATCATTGTTAAAAGGAGTAGTCCCATAAGACTGGAAGTTAGCAAATGTTGTGCCCATTTACAAGAAAGGTATTAGGGAGGAGTCGGGCAACTATAGGCCAGTAAGCCTTACTTCAGTAGTGGGGAAAGTGATGGAAACCATATTAAAGGATAGGATTGTTGAACATCTAAAAACACATGGATTTCAAGATCAGACACAACATGGGTTTACTTCAGGGAGATCATGCCAAACTAATCTCATTGATTTTTTTGATTGGGTTACTAAAATTATAGATCAGGGTGGTGCAGTAGACATTGCTTACCTAAATTTCAGTAAGGCTTTTGACACTGTTGCACAGGGAAGGCTTATCAATAAACTGCAATCTTTAAGTTTGGATTCCATTATTGTTGAATGGGTAAGGCAGTGGCTGAGTGACAGGCAACAGAGGGTTGTAGTTAATGGAATATATTCGAAGCTTGGACTTGTGACCAGTGGGGTACCTCAGGGATCTGTACGTGGACCCATTCTCTTTAATATTTTTATTAGTGATATTGCAGAAGGTCTTGATGGTAAGGTATGTCTTTTTGCTGATGATACTAAGATATGTAACAGGGTTGATGTTCCAGGAGGGATAAGCCAAATGACAAATGATTTAGGTAAACTAGAAAAATGGTCAGAATTGTGGCAACTGACATTTAATGTGGATAAGTGCAAGATAATGCATCTTGGACGTAAAACCCAAGGGCAGAGTACAGAATATTTGATAGAGTCCTAACCTCAACATATGAGGAAAGGGATTTAGGGGTGATTATTTCTGATGACTTAAAGGTAGGGAGACAATGTAATAGAGCAGCAGGAAATGCTAGCAGAATGCTTGGTTGTATAGGGAGAAGTATTAGCAGTAGAAAGAGGGAAGTGCTCATGCCATTGTACAGAACACTGGTGAGACCTCACTTGGGAGTATTGTACACAGTACTGGAGACCGTATCTTCAGAAGGATATTGATACCTTAGAGAGGGTTCAGAGAAGGGCTACTAAACTGGTTCATGGATTGTGGGATAAAACTTACCAGGAAAGGTTAAAGGATCTTAACATGTATAGCTTGGAGGAAAGACGAGACAGGGGGGATATGATAGAAACATTTAAATACATAAAAGGAATCAACACAGTAAAGGAGGAGACTATATTTAAAAGAAGAAAAACTACCACAACAAGAGGACATAGTCTTAAATTAGAGGGACAAAGGTTTAAAAATAATATCAGGAAGTATTACTTTACTGAGAGGGTAGTGGATGCATGGATAGCCTTCCAGCTGAAGTGGTAGAGGTTAACACAGTAAAGGAGTTTAAGCATGCGTGGGATAGGCATAAGGCTATCCTAACTATAAGATAAGGCCAGGGACTAATTAAAGTAATTAGAAAATTGGGCAGACTAGATGGGCCGAATGGTTCTTATCTGCCGTCACATTCTATGTTTCTATATTTCTATTCTGTTTTTGCAAATATGAATCTAGTTGCTGTTTGAACATCTGTATGGACTCTGATAAAACCACTTCTTCAGGCAGAGAATTCCACATCCTTATTGTTCTTACAGTAAAAAAACCTTTTCTTTGCCGTAGACAAAATCTTCTTTCTTCCGGTCTAAACGCATGACCTTGTGTCCTATGTAAAGTCCAGTTTGTGAATAGATTTCCACATAATGGTTTGTATTAGTCCCAAATATATTTGTATAATGTTATCATATTACCTCCCAGGCAACATTTTTCTAAACTAAAGAAGTTTAAATTTGTTAACCTTTCTTCATAGCTGATATATTCAATTCCATTTATTAATTTTGTGGCTCGCCTTTGCACTTTTTCTAGTGCCATAATACAGGGAGTGCAGAATTATTAGGCAAGTTGTATTTTTGTGGATTAATTTTATTATTGAACAACAACCATGTTCTCAATGAACCCAAAAAACTCATTAATATCAAAGCTGAATATTTTTGGAAGTAGTTTTTAGTTTGTTTTTAGTTTAGCTATGTTAGGGGGATATCTGTGTGTGCAGGTGACTATTACTGTGCATAATTATTAGGCAACTTAACAAAAAACAAATATATACCCATTTCAATTATTTATTATTACCAGTGAAACCAATATAACATCTCAACATTCACAAATATACATTTCTGACATTCAAAAACAAAACAAAAACAAATCAGTGACCAATATAGCCACCTTTCTTTGCAAGGACACTCAAAAGCCTGCCATCCATGGATTCTGTCAGTGTTTTGATCTGTTCACCATCAACATTGCGTGCAGCAGCAACCACAGCCTCCCAGACACTGTTCAGAGAGGTGTACTGTTTTCCCTCCTTGTAAATCTCACATTTGATGATGGACCACAGGTTCTCAATGGGGTTCAGATCAGGTGGACAAGGAGGCCATGTCATTAGATTTTCTTCTTTTATACCCTTTCTTGCCAGCCACGCTGTGGAGTACTTGGACGCGTGTGATGGAGCATTGTCCTGCATGAAAATCATGTTTTTCTTGAAGGATGCAGACTTCTTCCTGTACCACTGCTTGAAGAAGGTGTCTTCCAGGAACTGGCAGTAGGACTGGGAGTTGAGCTTGACTCCATCCTCAACCCGAAAAGGCCCCACAAGATCATCTTTGATGATACCAGCCCAAACCAGTACTCCACCTCCACCTTGCTGGCGTCTGAGTCGGACTGGAGCTCTCTGCCCTTTACCAATCCAGCCACGGGCCCATCCATCTGGCCCATCAAGACTCACTCTCATTTCATCAGTCCATAAAACCTTAGAAAAATCAGTCTTGAGATATTTCTTGGCCCAGTCTTGACGTTTCAGCTTGTGTGTCTTGTTCAGTGGTGGTCGTCTTTCAGCCTTTCTTACCTTGGCCATGTCTCTGAGTATTGCACACCTTGTGCTTTTGGCACTCCAGTGATGTTGCAGCTCTGAAATATGGCCAAACTGGTGGCAAGTGGCATCGTGGCAGCTGCACGCTTGACTTTTCTCAGTTCATGGGCAGTTATTTTGCGCCTTGGTTTTTCCACACGCTTCTTGCGACCCTGTTGACTATTTTGAATGAAACGCTTGATTGTTCGATGATCACGCTTCAGAAGCTTTGCAATTTTAAGAGTGCTGCATCCCTCTGCAAGATATCTCACTATTTTTGACTTTTCTGAGCCTGTCAAGTCCTTCTTTTGACCCATTTTGCCAAAGGAAAGGAAGTTGCCTAATAATTATGCACACCTGATATAGGGTGTTGATGTCATTAGACCACACCCCTTCTCATTACAGAGATGCACATCACCTAATATGCTTAATTGGTAGTAGGCTTTCGAGCCTATACAGCTTGGAGTAAGACAACATGCATAAAGAGGATGATGTGGTCAAAATACTCATTTGCCTAATAATTCTGCACTCCCTGTATATATATATATATTTTTTTTATTACCCCCTCTGGGCCCTCCTTGCCCAGTCCCCCCGCGCGCCCAACCCTTGCTCCTCCTAAAAAGAGCACTCGTGCCTCCTGCCCTCTCCCCAGGATGGCCGCCCCGCCTCCCCTTCCGCCCCCGGGGCCGCCGGTCATGGGATCGGGATTTGCCCCAGCGCCTCTCCGGCTCTGGTCGAACAATGTACGAGGCCTCAACACGCCTGAACGAAGAGCTCAGCTGCTGGGCTCCCTGTGGGCGGAGAGGGTGTCTGTTGCGTTCCTGCAGGAAACCCGACTCAGGGGGGATGTGAGACCACAGCTGGGAGACTCGAGGTACCCCCAGGGATTCTTCGCAAGCCACCAGACTGCCAAGAGATCCGCTTTAGCAATACTTATAGCGAACACAGTACCATTCGAATGCATGGGGCAGTTGGCCGACGCCATGGGACGCTGTCTCTTTATTAAAGGCTCCATAGCAGGTACCACATACACACTAGCAAGCATATATGCCTCTAACACCCGACAGCATAGATTCCTCAAGAAAACGCTACATAAACTTGAACAATTCTGAGAAGGATTACTACTGGTAGTGGGAGACCTGAATGTTGCGCTAGAGCCGAGAGTGGACACCTCTAGGGGAGTTGGCTCCTTCCCACGACATCGCCTGCAAGACATCAAAGAGACCCTACGTGGTGCTGGCCTGGTGGACTGCTGGAGAGCTCTACACCCGAGCGACAAGGATTATACCTACTACTCCACAGTCCACAAATGATACAGCAGACTGGACCCTGCTCGTGTCAACCGAGATTAGACCGCTTGGATGGTCTGACCACCACCCCATACTAATGAATATAGACTCCCCCCTGCACCGACCCAGGGAGCGACATTGGAGGATGAATGAATCGGTCCTAGCGGACGCCCCAACTGTCGTGGGGATCCGTTCGGTACTGACCACGTTCTTTGACGAAAATGAGGACCAGGATATGCCGGCCCTGACATTGTGGGAGGCACAAAAGTGCGTAGTACGGTGGCACCTCATCTATGCACCCAACGTAAAAAGGAACAACGACAGCGTATGGAGTAGTTTGCCCGACGGATCTCGGATCTGGAGGCGGATCATAAGTCCACGCAAACAGACGAAGACTATGCGACTCTGCTGGAAGCTAGGAAGATTCTTCGCGATATACTACACCAGAAACTCCAACATACTATACGAAAGTCTCACCGATTTTTCTATGAATATTCAAATAAATGCGGCCGACTCCTGGCTCGCATGCTTCAGAAGAAGCGACGTATGTGCCACATCTCCAAACTTAAAACTCGGGAACAGACGGTAACCCAACTCCCGGATGAAATCACAGAATCATTCCGGGAATACTACCACGCCCTATACAATCTGCCCATGGAGACCTCCCCGGACTCAATCCATCGCAGAGTACGACGTATTACGGAATACCTACAAGAACACGTTACTAAAACGCTGAGCCAAGACACAGCAGAAGCACTAGAGGCTCCCATCTCGATGGAGGAGCTTCAGGCAGCGTTAAAGGGCGCTAAACTCAATAAGGCTCCGGGCCCGGACGGACTGCCCATCAAATACATAAAGGAATTCTGAGAGGTAGTGCTCCCCAAACTATTAACAGGCCTTAACTCCCTCCTGGAAGGGGGAGCGTTCCCAAGAGACTCTCTCATGGCGACGATAGCAGTCCTACCCGAGGAAGGTAAAGACCCGGCCAACTGCGCCAGTTATCGACCGATATCATTACTAAACGCTGACCTGAAGCTCTTTACGAGGTTCTAGCTACACGAGTCGGTGGGGTCCTCCCGGAGCTAGTGGACTCGGATCAAGTGGGCTTCATCCCGGGAAGGGGAAGCGAGAGACAACACCATCTGCTCCCCCCTCCCTGCTGACCTACTATAGAGCAATGCACCTGCTCCGCATAGTGGACTGGCATGTTCCAAAGATTTGCAAGAAATGGATACATATAGAATGAGCTCAGGCGGAAGGAACAATACCAGCAGCAATATGGTTGAGCAGTCATCCGAGGAGCCCGCATACACTATAGGGTCAGGAATACAGGTTTGTGTTCCTGACCATATAGTGTTCCATTAGATAAAATATCAAAATCAAAAAGTCCACCCTTTTAAAGTTCCCAAATCAATATCTAGAAATGCAACACCAACCTCCAACCACCAAAAAATTTACTCATCTTAGATTTCAATAGTGTATAAACCAGACTCATCCAACGAGGCGACGTTGAAGATCTGGCACCTCATCAGCACCAAACTCTGGGACATCGGGACATTCGGAACGACGGATCAGCCACACATGCAACAATGGTGCACAAGGGATGCGCTGAAACCGCTACCGGAACTTATACAGGACAGGACCCCAATGGGCATAGAAAGACTACGTTATCTTCAGATTAAAGCATACTACATGTCCCACAATGGTAGGCCTGTTCCACAGGACGCTAACACAGTTTGAGGAAATCTGCCAAGCCAGAGCGCACATATCCAGAGGCATCTCTATGATCTACGCACTACTCCAAGCTGCAGTTAGATCCGAGCCAGCAATATATGGCACGATGGGAAGAAGCCACCGACGTCCTTCTTACAGAACCACAGTGGATGAAAATTCACATACTGAGGCACCAAAGCGCAGTGAGCTCCAAACACCAGGAACTCAATTACAAGCTGCTGACCGGTTGGTACAGGACGCCCGAGAGGATACACAGAATAAAACCGGATGCACCCAACACCTGCTGGAGATGCGGAGAGGAGACAGGATCGGACATCCATATATGGTGGACATGTAGAAAAATAGCCCCGTTATGGAACCAAGTCCATGCCCAGATCAAGACTATCCTAGACTCCGATCTCCAACCTCAACCGCTCCAGATGCTCCTCCATCACACGGAGATGCCCATATCGAGATATAAAAAGACGCTCACGAAACACCTTTTAATTGCAGCCAAACTACTTATTCCAACCAACTGGCGGACCCCCACCATCCGACAATTGATGGACAAGGTAGAGGAAATACACAGGATGGAGACCCTCACAGCAACCCTGAAGGGAACAGTGGACAAATACATGCAGACCTGGACCCCATGGATGGATTTCATATCACACAACAGGACGTGAGACTACCGGTCCCCGTGTGTGGCCAGGGGTGGGAGGGGGGCGGGCGGTGAGGGGGCACGGGACAGTGGGGCACGCGGCGGGCCCAGTGGGATGTGGGAGCCCGCCATTCCCATTTTTTTTCTCCTGCATCCCCTCCTCCTTTCTTTCATTGTCCCCCCATATACGATGACCCGGGTGGACGGGGCCTGCACGGGAAAGGGGGACGAAGGAACGACCAAGGGCTTCCGAACCACGAAACAAACAATCTAGCGGTCAATCCAAAACACACAAACATAACAAGGGAGACCCACAGGCTGATGAAGGGAGGCAAAACGGGTCCAATAGCCCACACAACCGACAAGACAGAATTTGAAGATACAAATAGAACATAAACACGAAAGAAGGTACTTCTGGCATAGAAGGCAGGAACAGACAGCCACGTCGACGAGAGATAACTCGCCCCTATCCCACGACCAGGGATTAACCTATGATAAAAGAAGTGAGAACAGGGGAAGCATTAATACACGCCTATGGGCCCCGAGAAACACATAGGTACAGGAGGTAACCCCATATTGAAGTAGCACACATTAAGGCCAAACAGAATATGGGTAGACAGCTAGCTAACTAGCCTGTTGCTCCGCAATCTCACAAAACAGGCTATAACACTCAAACAAAGAAGCAATAATTTTTCAAACCCAGCAGTGCAGGAGAAAGTGGCATGTTCTGATGCCAGTGATAATGACCAGCTGCACAATGTGTAAATAGCATAGCACTTAAACAATGTTAGCCAAGCATGTTCCGAAATATACAAATGGGAAGTTATATGTTCCAACATTTTACCTTGACACTTTGACCAACTGGCTCTGTAACCAATAAGCTCAGTATCTTGTACTACTACTTAAATATGAAAATATGAAAATAAAGATTGTCAAAAAATAAATAAATAGATGTAATTGATAAGATGGCACTAAAACTATACACAATATGTTAAGTAGTGTTAGAAAACCATTCAGTGTCATGCAGTCGTGACAGACAAAAAAAAGCAATAAACCTTGTACAATAATGTGAAAAATAATATGTCCTACTTTGCCCACCCTAGTAGAATTTATTAGTGCAGAATGTGACAAAGAGATACAATCAAATTTCCTCTTTTTGTTACCAAATATGTTCCCCTACAAGCACTATCAGTGCCTCAAATCACAGACTATAAACTGACATATAAAAAAAACTGTATACTGTACGCTGGTATGCATCGACAGGATATTATTCATGCCCTACCCACAAATGGCACTCACATAACATGAGTCACTCCGTGTTACTTAGACTTGATAGCCTGTGGCTGATCAAACCGTTTTGTATGGCAGATCTTATATCAACAAACACTAAACAGAAGAAAAGAGAGAAAGTTGTCCGCTCAGTGTAATAACTTCTTATTAAACAAGAAATCTTCCTTTTTAAGTCACCGTAATCATTCAAGTGTCAGTCATCCTCTTCTTCAGTTATATGATAATAAAGTATGTATTTGCATCATTTTGATTAAAGAAATGCTCCAAGCACCATAACATAGCTCTCTATAGTGGTTATGGTGCAGAAATGCCCTGGTGTCCTTCCATTTTAAGGAGTTAAACCATGTTGGAATGGTTTACCTTCTTATCTAGGTCTGCAGCCCCTGGCCCTGTCACAGTGAAGATAAGAGTTCCAGAGGTTATAATTTAAATGGAGTATATAAATGGAGATTCAACAATTTCTGAATCTCATTCGTAATTTGATTCTACCCCTACACAGTCTGAAAAATAAAGATAAAATATTCTAAAATATGAATTAGGAGAAAGGGACTCATAATCCTCTTAACATATCACATTGCAATGCATTGCAGGAAAAAAGTATAAATAATTGAACATAATATTTAATTTAGCAACACAATTTATATCTAGTCTGCTCTATATGTAAAGGTTTTTGGCTGATTAGATGTTATTCATAAAACGTCAAAATAGTTGACCAGAACCTAACTGTATTGTGGCAGAATAAGAAGCAGGAAATTAGCATGTGTGATGTAAGTGTAATTAGTTTCACAAAGCAAATCACATTATTAATCAGTGGTAGACAAGAGAAGCCGTATTGTATAATATTATGGAACTCATTCGGAATGTTATGGAATATTGCAGGTCTTGTGTTTTGTAGTTAGCTGGGGTTGTTTGTATCTCACCAATCTGTGAATCAACAATATTATGTGAAATAAAATTCCTCATAGAACACGGAGAGATATTTCTAGGGTGTGAAGAAGAGAAATAGATTTCCACACCACACTGATATCCACCGTCATCCTCCTGTTCTTATCCTCTATTTGCTTTATCATCCGTCTTTGTTTCTGCACTTTTCCACAGTCGCCTTACTCTTACATGTAGACCATCCCCCATGTTTTCCCGATTTGTAGCTTCGAGCTTTGTCCTACATTTATATTTTCTTTATTGTAAATATAGGTTTATGTGAAATATAAATAAAATATGCCTTTAGGCAAACCAAGAACATGATTGCATAATGGAATTTGAACGCTTTGTGCACAAAAGGTGGGGGGAAAAAATCTTTGTTGCTAAGTCCCCCTTTGTTCAAAATCTTGTCTTTTAAATATTATGATAGTCCAATAAAAAAAGGTATCATTGCATATTGCAATACTCTGGTATTTTGGCATCTGGTCTACTGAACTAATACAGCTAATCCAATCTACACTATATATATTACAATATATATACTATCTATATAGTATATATATTGTATTATTTTTTTGTAATACTATATTGTACCCTATTGTAACAATAGTGGGTCCAGGACATACTTGAAAACAAGAGAAATCTCAATGTAACCTTCCTGGTAAAATATTTTATAAATCAATTAGCAGAGAATAATATTCTATCTGAGACCTGTAGATGGCACTCTTGCTCTCATTCTTCAATCCAGCATTCACGTGAAATCAGACAACCTTAAAAGCTCTGTGATAGGCCTACAGAGCTTTTCATAAAATGCACCAGCTGGCTGCACCCTAAACATAGTATTTCTTTTATTTCTATAAATGTTTTTTTCCAGTTTCAAAATAGAGGTACGTAAAAACAAATCAATGTTTTCTCCCCTCAATTGATTTCACGGTCACTCCCAAAATATCTATTTGCGTATTGTTTATAGATATACATTTTTAATCTTAAAGTAATTATGCAAACATATATTTTGATATATTGCAGCATACATGAATACATTTACGAGGTTGCAGTGGTTATATACATCTATTGTAAAATATATTTGGGCTTTGTAGCTGGATTGTCGCTGCACTCTTGGATTCATTGACATAGAGATGATTCCATACACGGTTTAAATCCAAGTTACATTTATTAACTAAGAAAGTGCAATACATAGAAATCAAAAAAAGAAAAAATGTGTAACTGCCAAAAAACATGGAAGAAGGTGGGGTGGTATTAGCAGACTGATCCTGTTTTGTGCCAAATGCTTACTGAACATGCCAAAATACTACGTTCTTTTTTTCTTTTTCATTTCAGTTCTGTGGCTTGTCGTCATCTAACTGCTTAGAACATAACATAGTATAAATATGTGTTAGTAAACTTTCAGCATCATTAGAAGTAACAGTGTGAGCAGAAGCAGGGGTAGATGAGGATCCCACAATCTCCAATAAAGATTCAAGAATTCCACTGGAGTCACTAGATGTACCAAACAGACCTGTATGAAAATCTGATGCAGTTAGTGGGAGCTGAGTCTGATTCATAAAATATATACAATGATTAGCAACAACATTAACACCACTGACAAGATGAAGTGAATAACATTATATTGATACTATGGCACCTGTCAAGGGGTGGGATATATTAGGCAGCAAGATGAGCAGACAGCTCTTGAATTTCATGTGCTGAAACAGGAAAATGGAAAAACAAAAAGATCTGAGTGACTTTGTCAAGAGCCAAATAGTAATGGCTGTGTGTGTGTGTCTTCCCTTTATTTCCTTGCTTTTCTTTCTTTTTTTTCTTTTTTCTTTTTTTTTAATTTCCTTCTCACACTGTGAGAGATGGAGTAAAAAGGATAACTAACTATATTTTCTAGCACTGGTCTGTCTTGTGAGCACTGTGATAGGCTTTTACCATGTTTGCAACTCACTATGAATTGCATATTGGCTACTGCTGGTCCACGAACGCAACAACAGCATTTATACAGCAATCCCGGTATTCACAATATCACACAGGGTCCAGTATTATATGATGTTTCTATACAGCACTGCTTGCGAAAAGGTTAATATTACTACACTGTGTCGAATACATCTTTGATAATACTTACTTTTTAAATTAAAAACATTTTAAATGTATTTTGAAAACATGTTGGCTAACTTAATGTATAGACAAAAATAAATGCTATATAATGTTCTGCTTTTCTAGAATACAGGCAGGGGCAATGTTTTAAGAAATTCTATGCCTTCCTTGGTTTATAGAAAACATTCTTAATCTGTTCTGTATGCATGAGGAATTACTGCTATAAGTATGTGCATATTCTTGCCAATTTTGCAATAACAGTAAATGAATACTTGTATAGAAAAATGAACAAGAACAAAGAAGCCAAGAATATGCCTAAGCCATTTGTATCTCTTTCTTAATTTTTATGTGTCTATGTTTTGCTGTGTATTTAGTGTATAGCAACAATAGTATAGCTATATGTGGTTAACCATGTATAATCATGTGTTGACATAAGACAGAACATTTGGTTTATATGTTATTTTTCTTAGTATAGAAATCCGCAGTTACTGCATGCTAAGAAGCACAGCAATCGTTTCGCTGAGACAGGCAAAGGAAGTGGTCTGTTTGTGACTCAACACTGCTTTCCGGAACAGTTCATGCTTAATCTTAAAGAAATTTAGTGGCTTGCATATATGTTAAATAGATTTTTATATCTGAAAATCAAGACTTTGTATATTTACATAGCTGCCACTTATAGAATGTGTTAGCCATTAGAAAACATAATTTTTACAAGTAGATAGAACTCACATTTCCTGGTTTAAATTTAAACTGTGTCTCTATAAGTGTTTGTAGAGGTGTTGTGATCGAATGTGCTGTTTGGTCAGTGACTCATTACATTTATTTATTTATTTAACAATTCTGTACCCGGGCAGGTAACATACATAGATTATCAATAAAACCATAATCAATTCAGTTGAAATGCAGTAGACTATAGAACATTAAATGGACACTATAAGTATCCAGACCACTATATCTCATTTGAGTGGTTTGGGTGCAGTGTCACTGCCTCCTTAACCCAGCAGTGTAAAACATTGCAATTTTAGAGAAGACTATTGGCAAAAGTAAATCTTAATCCAAGTAAATCTTACATTTGTTATTATAGTGTTAGGAATACAGATGTGTGGTCCTAAAGTTATAGTGTTCCTTTAAGAAGGATGAAGATGGAGAGCTTAGAATGTTGTGATTATACAAGTACATTATGGGCAAAAAGGAGTGCAGTTTCTGTTGAAAAGCCAGGTAAATATTGAGCGCAGATGATGGTTCTTAGCTATTTATGAAATAATCTCTTCGCAAATGCTTTCAAATAGGGGAGAAGGAATTTAGTCCGTAACTGGTAGATTAGGCTGGATGAAGAGCTAAGTGATGGCTACCATCACTGAACATTAAAATGTCGAAAAATATGAGATAAGGAATATCTAGAAGGACATTGCTGAAAAACATAAAAACAATGGTATATCTTCAATAAAGGTCAGAAAGTAGTGTGAGAATAGAAAGTTAGTTAAGCCAGAATTAGTGATTGAAAAATGAGGAACATAATTACATAAATATATAAGGCCAGAAAAAGAGAAACTTAACTATGTTCTTTTAATGACAAACTCTGCACTTTTTCTTTTACTGTCCCTAATATGCTTTGTGATGGCCAGGATACAATGGCCATTAAATCTTCATATATTATGGATCTTGCTGACTGCGGCAACACCCAGCTTTTGCCGAACTGCACAAAAGTGAGGAATCCTTGGGCTACCCTGGGGCATCTTGTTGCTGTAACACCATGCCACAGCAATTTGTTGCCAACTGCCATAAAACAACAAACAAACAAAAAACCTTGTTGGTGAGTGAGAGTCTGCATCAGACTGTCAGAGCACTCTGATACCTAGAACCACAAACAGAAATGGGATACGGCTGTACAATCTATAGAGGGAACATATAAAGGAAAAAAAACACACAATAGTGTAATACAATAAATACAGTGAATAGTGCGCTTAAATGGATGCACTCACAAGATGATGAAAATAGAAGAGCATTCATGAGGTGCCTCCCCAGATAGCATAGGGGGCTAGTGGTTCCCCTTTCCGGTGTAAAACGACCAATGGAACACGGGACTCCAGGTAAGTAGTAGTAAAAAAGCAATTATTTTATTTTCTTAAAAGGTGAACAAACACCATAAGAATAAAGGTTAAAAAGTGCAGCAATAGGTCCAACGCGTTTCGTTCACAACTAGAACTTCATCAGGGACCGCACAGTAAAAAATCACAGACAATATCATAGATTGTAAAATAACATCCTGTCTGATCCACTCTGATACCTGCCAGTCAATGCTGCAGTTATTCTCTGTGCCATGATATGCATGTGCCAGGCTATTTCTGGACTACCTCATAATTATACAGCCAACATATACTGTCCAACTGTTACCCAGGCTTGCTGATTAGCCTGGGAGCCAATCACAGAAATAAAATGCCTTGGAAAAAAACAGTGTTTATTCCTTACCCCATAGTGTTAAAACCACAATCTAGCCCCCCCTTTCCACCCTTAAATATAGTAAAATCTTACTTTTATTCCAGTCTGCTAGTGCTAGAGCCTCCTGGGTGATCACCCCCACCGGTCCAGGGGGGGTTTGCGGGGCTCCAAATGCTGTACGCATTTCTGTGTTCACCGTGCTGGGAGATCGCCCGCCTCTCCCCTCCCTAGCATCCACTAGGCCCAAGTGGCAGTGCGGCCGGACGACCGTAATGACCGCAGGGTGCGTTCCCAGAACGGTCAGTCGATTTGGGGGTTCAAGATTATGTTGCCAGTCGCTGATTGAGAGTCACCGTTTCAGGTAAGTATAGTCTTTTCCTCGATTCACTGGGTCCTCTCTAAAATTGCATCTTGTTGATAAGCAGGCCCCGCCCCCCAGTACTTCTTTTTTCTGCACATTTCCTTAGAAATGCTCCCGCCCACTTGTTCCCACGTAGAGGGGAAGGGGCGGGAGCGAGAAATTGAAGCGCCCTCGTGCTGCTGCCGCCATTGGCTGTCTGGGCGGGTGGTCGTGGCTGAGCGCGTTGATTGGTATGCCGCCGGACCAGTGTTTTACCGGGCACTAGTGAGCAGCAATGTAAGAGTTCCCTAGCGCCTGGGAACATAGCTGGCGGCACGCTAGAAATAATAGGTGGCGGCCCCCCTTTAAGCAGCGCCCTATGCGGCCGCCTCATTGGCCTATAGGAAGCGCCGGCCCTTCTTGGCACCATAACAACTACAGCATGTTGGTTAAGAAGCCCTGGTTTATACACTATTGAAAGCTAAGATGAGTCCATTTTTTGGTGGTTTGAGGTTGGTGTTGCATTTCTAGATATTGATTTGGGAACTTTAAAAGGGTGGACTTTTTGATTTTGATATTTTATCTAATGGAACACTATATGGTCAGGAATACAAACCTGTATTCCTGACCCTATAGTGTTAAAAACATTATCTGTCCTCCCCTTGCCTCCCTAAATATTGTTTACCATTATTCCAGTCTGCTGGTGCTGGATCTGCCCCATATCTGCCTCCTTGGCTGACCTCATCAGAAGTGGTGATCCACAATGCCTTGATGGTTATAATTGTGTTTCATCGTTAATGTGCTTTTCTTTCACTGCCGATAGCTAATAAGGCCACTAATATTCATTATTACCTCATTTAAGAGATACCTGTATATGTTCAATTTCAGTGCCCCGTTATAAAGATGTAAATTTAGTGCAGTTAAAATAAACTCAAAACGACATTAGAAAATAAACAATTAGATCTTTTTACACAAACAGGAAGCATATGCAAAACTGCAACCGCATATCCTGCTTTGTTAGCAGGATGTGAGGCAATGCATAAGTGTCACAAAAAAATAGGTTAAAAAGGAAATATTAAGGAACCACAGACTATGTTTAAAAAAGCTGCAGAATAGAATACATAGATTTAATTTTGTTTTATGAGCAATTTCTACTGTGGTTTCTTTCATTGTAAACTGCTTGTATATTACCCCATTGTAGTCATTTTTGTCACCATTACAATGTTAGAAGGAGACTCCACTGCCCAAATCTCCATGAAAAAAATGAAAATAACTGTTTAGTAGATATACTTCCAATGCATTTAATTATGCAAACCTCTTGCCAAGGCTGGTGACTTTTTCCCCAGCCCAGACTTTTTGTGGCTGTTAAGTCACATACAGCAGCAGAGAGTAGACGGTACTTTCCAGTTGCTGTTCCCCACGATGCCGACATCTTCTTTCTTCAACTTCTGGCGCTTCATCCACCAGGAGCCCATGTCAGTGCTGTACTCTAGTGATTGAGCAAAGGTACCACACTAATGTCTATCCAGGATCCTGCGAGGAGCCTCCATAGATATTGTCTTGTAATAAGTGAGACAATGTCTTATTGCCCCGGCAATGCTACCGCCTGGGGGAATGGCAAATCTTGACAGAGGTAGTGGGAAAAAAAAGTACACAATACCTGTATTTTAGGAAAAAAAAGACTGAAAAAGAATAAAGGAAGATCTGATAAGGAGTGAGGAAAAGAAGAGGAATAGCTTTATCTATTAACACAGTTTAATGTTTGTGCAATACGTTAGTCTGGTATGTAATTTATATAATGATACTTTACTACTTTGTATGCAGATATACTTTTTTTTTTTTTTTTTCTCCTTTTTCTCATTTAAAGGAAATATATGTACTTGTTTCACTTTCAAAGCAAGTTCCTATTGTACCTATTTTTTTATTGCCGAGTTCCTTTTGCCTGGAATAAACCTTCTCTTTTTTGCTACAAAGAGCTTTTTGCTTTTTCTGATGCCAGCTCAAGTATTATCTGCCCATCTTTACTTATCCTCATTAACAGAGCAGATCAGAAGTCTGTGCTTGCCAATAATGAATCATTCCTCACGCGGCTCTTTAAAGCTATGCCATGGAATTGCAAGCTGCATGGAAATTCTGTCCAATCTGCTATGATTATTCAGCTTAAAAGTAATACAAATGTTCTCAACCATCCTTAGTTATTGCAACATCTTGTGAACAGGGCATAATGAATGTATAGGAAACCATTAAAGGAACAGTCCAAGAACCATAGCTACTACTTAGTATTGTAGTGGTTATGGTGCCAGGAATGCCCTGGGCCGCCCATTGTAAGTCTCCATACCATTTTAGAACGATCTGCCTGGCACCGCTTCCTGTCTCTACTACTTCAGACAGAAATAGTAAGTTCTTGAGCTAAGCCTTACAGTGCACATTTAGCTCATTGGCTGACAGTGTCTAAAACAGTTTGACCACTTCTAATGGTGGGGCACCAGGGTACCCTTGCCACCATAAATACAACAGTGCACTGTAGTGGTTATGGTGCTTGAAGTGTTCCTTTTAAAGAAAGTAAACCGCACAATATATATAAGACCTAGATCTATACTAATAAACAAACCACCAACCTGTCATACTGATAACACAATACATATTAGTTATTTGTAACAGGCATTCTTAAAAAGTTTGTAAAAAATATTCTACATCAGGGTTAGATGACAGGCAGGGCCGTCATAAAAGCATTATAGGCCCCTAGGCAAAGTAGTGCACTGGGGTCTTGCCTACACATTTGTAGTTTACAAGCCTATGGGGCTCTATGCTCGTGGTACCCCCAGTCAGCTTGACCATGTGTTAAGACAGCCCTGATGCACATCTTGCTGCACTTTAATTCCCATAGTTCTCTGCTAGGATTTTTATCACTAGGGCAGTGAAGACTCATGTCCTTTGTTTTCAAAAATGAAACCTTGCCACTTGGAGTGTAATAGGCAGGGAGGCCATTTACTTGACTTCCCACAGTTGATAGTGGGGTCTATGAAAACCCTTTTTAAAAAAAAAACAAATAAAAAGATTCGGGAGAGAGACAATTTACTCTTTTTTGTTACATACTGGGGTCTCACACACCCCACATTTTCATTTTAAATTTAAAGCCAAAATGTATATATTTTGCACAACCTAATAACCAAGTTTTGGTTTTTTTGCAATATAGTTTACATTGCATACCCTGCTGCCCCAGCACCAAACAATTAAAATTATTTATATAGTGCCACCATAGTATTGAAAAAAGAGAAACATTTTACTAATCAGTAAGAAACTGGAAGAAAGGAGGATAATCCCAATATTACAATTTAGTAAGAATAAGCAAAATGATTGTTTCTTAGTTGATTGACAAAGGGAAAAGAAAATATTGAAAACTTTTATTCATAATCCTTAAAAAGCCTAATAAGACCATTTTATAAGACATTAAAACGCCATTTGAGTTTTATAGTAATTTTAGATACAAACTCCCCGCACTAAGCAATTAATTTTCCCTAATGAGATGCTAAATGCCTGAGCCTCATTTGGTGCAACACGTGCGTCAGGGGCTCTTAGTGAATTTCCTCACCATGAATAGATGAGTTTATGGACACAATTTCACCTATTTTCCTTAATATGGCTGGTGGGGTGTAGGGGATTTACCAATCTTTTGTTTCTCTCATTAGTTCATTGTTGACCTTAGAGATTTCTCCCTATAGTGAGAACATTACTAGGGGCTTTTAATCATTCAGCTTTTTATAATTGTTCAGTCGATAGGTGCCCTCGAAGGCATGTTAGGGCCATCTTGTGTGCTTTTGTAGTTTATATTAGGTTTTGTGTGTTTGGGTGTGCATGTTAACAAAAATTTTTTTGTTATCTGACTGTTTTCACTTATTCATATATTTTCCAATTTTTTAGATGTAGTTGCAACAATGTTGCTCCTTTGATTCATTAGTTTTTTAATAAAAAGGCTACTTTATATCTAATACTCCAGCTATTATACACAATATCAAGCAATTAGCATCTCGTTAGGCAAAATTAATTTCTTACGGTGGGGAATTTGTATCCAAAATTAAGATAATTCTTGCATGGCGTTTTAATGTCTTATAAAATGCTGTTATTAGACTTTTTAAGAATTATTAATAAAAGTTAAGTTTTTTTATATTTTCTTTGCCCTTTCACCATCCACTAAGAAATAATCTTATAGTGCTGCCATATTCTACAGCGTTGTATAATAGGTAAGCAAGACAAATACTAAATTCTAACAAAACATGATTGACATACTCTAACAGTAGGTGGAGAGGGCCCTGCCTCAAGGAGCTTACAATCTAAAAACCATACCATAAAATGAATGTAACCCCTGTAGCAGTGTACCAACAGACACTGTGTATTTGAAGGAATTCCTAAACAAGCATATGATCTTATTTCAACTCTCTGTAGGTGACTAAGTGCAAATAAGTTTGCCACGAGCATCAGTGTCTTGAACTCGTAAGTGCTGTGAAAATAAGTGTGTGTTAGTTACCCTGCAAGCTATTCTATAGCCTCGTCAGCAGACCCTTCATTAAGAACAAAGGTAAACACTACTAGGAAGCTATAACAGTCTGCCACCGCCTTTCCGAAATGCCCAGACCCAAGACTCACAAGGGAGGCAGAATAAGAACCACCGCTGGGGATCTATCCCATTTAGGTGGGGTAAACAACAGGTACAAAATAAAAACAGTAGGGGTGGTTCTGTTAAGGAAATTGGGAAAGGCATAACATAGAGTATAACTGTATATGAATTTAAATAAATAACGGTTCAATTGGCAACTCACACTTTCAATTCCAAATTCAAGCCTTCAGATTATCTTTGAAGAGATCACTCTCTTTCTTCAGAGCCTTAACAGTCTCAGGACCATTTAAAAGGAAGAAGAAGTGCAAATTTCAAATAAAGTGCATATCAATTTTATTTCCCTACATGTAATTTTAAAACAGCACATGTAGCAGTCAAAAGTATTAAACTGATACCAGTTCACCAGTCCTAAGCATTTCGTCCCTCCAGGGACTTCCTCAGGGACACTGACTGCTCTTATACAAATCAACCAACGGTGCAAAATAGGATACAAATAAGCCTTCCCTCCCCTCTCCCTTGATTGTCCAATAAGTCCTTCAATTGGTTGTAATTCCTCCAGCTGTTTCCAGATTCCTCCCTTGAATGACGTTACCACGCATGAAGTGCAGTGACGTCACCCGGGTCTGGCATGTAGTTCTCTCCGCCCTTTTTATGGCGTCATCGCGCTACTATGCGTGATCTCTTCAAAAATAATCTGAAGGTTTGAGTTTGGCATTGAAAGAGTGAGCCAATTGAACCATTATTTATTTATATTCATATACAATTAAACACTGTGTGGTGCCTTTCCCATTTTCTCTAGCAGCACCACCCGCACTTTTTTGTTTTGTATCGATGGTTGAAGATTAGAGGAAATCTTTGGGGTGAATTTACTGCCTAAGGGAAGTCTCATTCATTTAATATATATTTTTTTTTTTTAATCTTCTGCACATTTTTTCACTTTTAAAAAGGTATAATAGATTGTGATTGTTATCACAGATAGGGGTAAACAACAGGTCAGCCTTCAGGTAGCGAGACTGGCAAAAGCACCGTGACAAGCAGTCCAGTCTATCCTGCATTGTGGAACTGTCTCGTAGTAACTGCTGGAATAGAGGATTGTAAAGAGGTGTCTGCCTTCCAAGCAATACCAATCTCCTCCTTTGCTCCTATGGCTAGAGCGGGAGTGTCGGTGATGCAGAGGGTACACCTTTTGAAGACCATTGCTTGGAGATGGGCAGGGGCCATGGCTTCCTCCCAGGACTAGAGCGTAGCAGTCCCTTAATGTCACACTGGACAGCAGAGGCCTTTCTCCCAGCAATGGGTCTTGGACTCTGTATGGGTCGTGGGTTGGATAGCAAAAGCTCCCAGTTTCTCTGTTACTCTCCAAAATGGGAAGGTGCCAACCAGAAAGCAGCAAATAATGCATTAAGCCTGTCCAGAGTAGACAATAGCAAGTCTTTACTTTTGGAGAAGCATGTGGCGTCCGCCATCTTGGTGAGTATATAACGCTATATGCTCGAGTTGGAGGGGTTTCTGCAACACCAGCAGTAAGTACAGGGATATCCGTTACGGACAGGAGGTGCAAGGGTTAAAGCACCAGCAACTGTCAAGAAAATCAGGGCATCAGAATAGCCACCTTCCACTCATCTAGTCCCCCTGCAGGCCACAGATAGGCCTCATAACCGTCACAGGGGGTACCACTGATGGGTCGGAAATGCTCCAAAGGTTATACACATAAGCCCCTAGAGTGCAAGGAGACATTAGTTATCTCGAAAGGCGCAAATCAAGGCAGATTGTATGATTAAGTTGGTTATTCTCTCGAAGATTTGTCAAAATGCGACTGCTCAGTATGTCAGTCAAGCCCTGACCCCACCGTATGTGTTTTACAGTTAGCATTGTCATGTACATATGCATCAATCCTAAAATTAGTGGAGAATAGAGTATCTGTATCATCTTGGTGAAATGCTGAACATCATGAGCCGTCAGTCTTTGGAACTACACAAAAATGGGAAATCTATAGAAGTCATACTAAGGTATTTTTTCTCTTCTGAGTGTAACTATATGTTTGTTGGGACATTTGTCCCAGTCCCATATATTTTAATATATTTGTATAACATATTCCCTGTTATGGATATATGCTTTTTGGGTAGCTGATTCACATTCTTTTTGTTTGGTTTATCCTCAGACTGTAGTCTAGCCCTGTTGTCTGGGTTAATTTCAGTAGTGTCTGTCGATCTGCTGATAGAGCTAATCTCTTGGTACTCACTAGACACAAGTTCTTATCTACAGTTAGAGAAGGTTTTACAACAAAATTAATTCCTACTTCTTACCAAAAATATTTCTAGGTGATGTTATAGAATTCTTCACCTAAACGTAGGTGTAAATTCTTGTGAACTTTAATAGGGAAACGTCTACAAGACTGGCAAATATCATCCTAGACTTGGAATTATGTGAGAAGGTTAAACGTAACTTTTATTAAATTATACACATATGCCAAAATGAAAAAATAAAAAGAATTGCAATACAACTACTCAGTATAAGTCTTATTTGAAATGCTCAATATCTTCATATACCTAGGTACAAGAAGATACAGATAATGGTGCAGAAGATTAATACGGACTATAAAATGGCTTTTAGCAGAAATAAAATTATATATATGAACTGAAGCTTGAATGTCTTTGTTAAATGCCAAATTCGACCATATATGAAGGATGGTTGTGACTCCACCTCAGCACAAATTTCAGGAATAGAGGAGGAAATCTGATGGAGCAAATAAGGGAAGCAATAACAATGTATGCATAGATTAAAATTAATTTCCTGTAGTTTAGAATTCAGGGAGCTCTAATTAGTAAGTAATTTTTCCATTGCCCATCCATAAAGGTCTTGTGGACATGAACCTATAGGGGGCTATTTTAGCTGCTTCTAATGATTTTGATATAATTTTGAGAAGCCCCTCTCTAGATGTTCTTTCTGGAGGCACTACAATTCAAATTATATTGGGGGAATAGAATTTTAAGCATATAAAGCACATCCATCTACTCTCCCCTGCACATTTCTCCCATTCTCTGTAAAGTATAAAACCTATAATACTTTGTCAAAGGATCATTATAGTGTCAGGAAAACAAACTTGTTTTCCTGACACTATATAATCCTTGGGGAGCCCTCACCCTCAGGGTCCCCCTCCCGTGGCGCTGAAGGGGTTAAAATCCCTTCATTTTAATCCAGCGCCGGTCTCCCTCGGTACTGGCGACCTCTCCTCCCCCGCCAACCTCAGCTCCCGAGTGGAGCGGAATGCACATGCGGTGCCAGTGCCGCGCGCACATTACAACAGTCCATAGGAAAGCATTTATCAATGCTTTCCTATGGACGTTCTGCATGCTGGATGCGAATTTCTCTGAAACTGCTATGTTTACATGTGAAGGGTTACAACCTGAGGGACATTGCACCCAGACCACTTCATTGAGCTGAAGTGGTCTGGGTGACTATAGTGTCCCTTTAAATAGTTAAGTGAAATTTAAGGGGCGTACTAGTTATTAAGATGTCACTGACTTTTTCCCAATCTGGCAACATCACCAATCTAGAGTGGAAGGTGAATATGTAAGCACGCTATATCTTCAGGTTAGTTATAGTGTCCTGCAATAGACAACTGTTGTATACATGTTGAGAAACACGTCTCACCATCTGACGTCATGTCCTGTAATGGTTTTGAAACGTAACACTTTCATCTTGTTGACGCTTATTTGGATGCTGATTTGCATCATTCTTTCAGCACTTACTCATTTTTGTCATTGCCGCAGGAGCAGCACGGGTTTTCAACAATTTTGGGGTGACGCAACTCAGTGTCATACTGCCTCTTGTTTTCAAATCCCTGAGCTCTCTCAGTGTGCCTCAGTGAGAACTCTTTTTTTTTTTGTCAAATTGTTCTAAAGGGGTTGATGGCACCCAGACATTCTTTGCACCATAAGCACTACACAGAGCTGTAGTGATCATGTTGCATATGGTGTCCCTTTTAGGAACAATATGGCTTCATTTTGCAAGTTATTCTTAGCATATGTTATAGTACACCTGCTCTTGGCAGTAAGTGTGTGCTTCAGGCATTCTGTTCTATCGCCTCTTTGAAGGTATTTTGTTGAGATTGTTCCTCTTCAGGTATACATTTTTTAATATAACTTTTACCAGTTGTATTTTCCCTAACTCAGTTTGATGAGTTGTACTGAATGAATCCCAAAAGCAATTTATATAATGCATTGAAAAAAAACCCAATGTGTCATCTATTTTCTTAAGTGTCCAGTTAAGCATGTCTCTCTGACATCTGACTACTACACATGCTTTTTCCAGGGGAAAAAAAGTTTATTTTAAAACTAACACATATTTATTGCTTTGGAATATTCCACAGAAAAATCTGAAGGGAATTTTATCAAAATTACGATGTTCTTGGTAGATTATGGATGGAAAAAGTACAAATGAAGGGAAATGTAAAAACTTACCAGCTTCACAGACATATAAGTTAATTTGTTTTATTTTTTTTAATTGCTATTATTATAACAATTTATAAATAACATATACATATCTGTCAAATGTTGAGTTCAAACGCTATTGCTTGATAGGCAAAACCCACTTTGTCTCTGACCTGTGCTAATTACTTACTCATGATGTAGTTATTATTTTGTGGTTCTGTTTAGTAAAATAGAGTAGGTTTTATTATATAATTACTTATACAGTTAATGTACACTGGATAGAGAAACCAGATTGCCCTGTGTGAAGTATTATAGGATTTATACTTTACAGAGAATGGGAGAAATGTGCTTTTAAGTCCAGGTAAGAGTAGTTGGATGTGCTTTCTCTGCTTAAAATTCTATACCCCAATCTAATTTGAACCGTAGTGCCTCCAGAAAGAGCATCTAGAGAGGGGCTTCTCAAAGTTATATCAAAATCATTAGCAGCAGTTAAAATAGCCCCCTAAAGGTTCATGTCCATACTAATTAGAGTTCTCTGAATTCTAAAACACAGGAAATTAATGTTAATCTATGCATACATTGTTATTGTTTCCTTCTATTCTTGAAATGTGTGCTGAGGTGGAGTCACAACCATCCTTCCTATATGGTCGAAAGAAGCATTGTCCACAAGTGATACCATTCTGGTGGACCATACTTGACACCATCACCACCTTTGTCCTTGAGTAGTTTCTCCTACACCACAGGCACAGTCCCCATGGTAAAACTCTCTGTCCATGCACATGCTCAACACAGCTATAAAAAAAGGGGGTTAGGATCAGCGCTTGGTGCTATACAGGGCGGTAAGTGAAGCTGCAACCTATGGGTATGAGGTTCCCTCCAACGTCCTCAAGAAAGAAATGGCAAAAAACACAATGATAGGTCGCGCTAAAAAAGTGAAAGGATAAATATAAATATAAATAAAATAGTAAATGATAGAAAAATTATAAAAATATATATATATAGATTTACTCACATATAAAAAAGGCAAATAGAGAATAAAAGATAAAAATGTACATAAAAGTCCCAATATATGGTAAAATACTTGTAAGTTCCAATGTATGGTAAGATTCTAGTAAGTTCCAATAGAATAATGCAGGCTTGATGATGAAATCAATGTGAAGTTTAGATCTTCTATAGCTGGGGGAATCTTGACTCAATGTCGAACATATAAGTAGAAGAAAAAGAGAACTCCAATAGTGTAATTCTGTGATGAAATTGATAAAATAAGAAGTAAGGGAGGTATTTCACTCACCTATCCAAGAGCGTGTACTCGCTCTAGTGTGGTTGGCATTCAGTGGCGTTGACCCCCCACTGTCGGGATATAGGTGTGAATGATTCCTCGGTATGAAAAGAGAGGTAGAAACCAAATATAGTGCTCACTGTATAATAACAAGTAAGTCAGAGAAGTAAAAGGCGTACTTACATTTATCTGAGCAGGGAATACTGCTCAGTTTAATGGCGTAGGTGGTACAATCCCCACTTAGGATTCTTTGAACGATGGTCTGCTCCAAAGTAACGTGTAACCAGGTTAAAAAATAAATAAAAATAAAATAAAAGGTATATGGCAAATAAATAGTAAAAAGGCCAATATTCCTTTATTAATACAGTAAAAATATATAGCAATAGCCAAAACGCGTTTCGCCACACAGGGCTTTATTAATTGGCAATAATGGGTGTTAACCTGGTACATAGAAGTTTATATAAACTTAGGAGATACATGGTTATTTGAATTTTGGCGCCAAAATGACGTCATCATTACAGTGAGAATATAATAAAAATATTAAAAAACATAAATATAATAAGAACATGGATATATGATTAAAAGTACAACTCAAAACTTTATAAATTTTTAAAAAACGAGTGTTTATGGTAGTACTTGAAAATAGAATAGATTGTCATGTGATCGCGAGCTGCCGCGATCACATGGTGTATCCCAATGCTTGTTGGGAAATATAGTATTCTACTAAGCGTACAAGGAGACCGGAAAGAGGAAGAGGAGCACGTGATCGCGATCACTCGCGGTCACGTGATTGGGAATAGGATAAATGAGGAGTGGCACGTGACCCTACGCGGTCACGTGGTGGAGAGGAGGCTTATGGGGAATGTAGTAACAGGACGGAGGTCGGCTACAGAAGGCACGTCTCCGTCCTGTGCCGGCAAGTGTATGTATGAGGCACGTGATCGCCGACGCGGTCACGTGTCTAGGCGCCGAGCACCATGGGAAATGTAGTGCCTAACGGGGCACAACCCAGATAAGGGGAAAATAAAGAAAAAAAAAAAAACGTGGTATAAAAGCAGAGAATATGTATAAAGAGAGTCTAGATATCAGCAGGAAAAGTAGAAGTATGACTGCAGAAAAAGAAGAGGAGGAAATAAAAGACTAAAAGAGACTAATAAAATTTTTATCTAAACCTAAAGGGTTCTTTAAGTGTAATAAATGTATCGTGTGCAGAACCACAAAAGGTACTACAAACTCAAAAACTACTCACTTCTCTTCCACTAGAACAAAAATCTCCTACCCCATTAAAGATTTCATTGGATGTAACACTAAAGGCGTTATATACCTTTTAGAATGCCCATGTGGATTACAATACGTGGGCATGACCAAAAGATGTCTTAAAGTGAGACTGGCAGAACACTGCCGTAACATTAAGAGAGGCTATGATAAACACTCAGTCTCCAAACATTTTATCAGCCACAATAAAGACCCGACTCTTTTAAAAGCAACAGGGATAGAACAAGTTACCCTTCCTTGGAGAGGTGGAGACATCACGAACATTTTAGGAAAAAGGGAAATGTACTGGGTTTTCCAATTGAAAACTCTTGCTCCAGAAGGACTTAACGCCGAATTCGACCTTTTTAACTTCTTATAAAAACTATTTTTATTATTTTCTTCCACCATTAAATACTTTTCAATACTTCAGTCATTTTAATATCTCCACTTTTCCTTTTTTGATTTATATGTCCGACTATTTATGTATTTCCTTTTAATTAGCCCTTTATTCACCCTCCTTCTATGTATTAACACATCTTCTATTCATTTTAATCTCTTACTTTCCATTCTTTCCATTTTATTTCTTTTCCACATAGTATGCTTTACATATCCATACATCTCTTTGTTTTATATCTCTATTTTTTTCTCTCCTTTTCTTTTTTCTCCCTTTATATTTATATTTACTTTTATATACATTTTACTCCTATATTGTTTATACATTTTATTAGTCTCTTTTAGTCTTTTATTTCCTCCTCTTCTTTTTCTGCAGTCATACTTCTACTTTTCCTGCTGATATCTAGACTCTCTTTATACATATTCTCTGCTTTTATACCACGTTTTTTTTTTTTTCTTTATTTTCCCCTTATCTGGGTTGTGCCCCGTTAGGCACTACATTTCCCATGGTGCTCGGCGCCTAGACACGTGACCGCGTCGGCGATCACGTGCCTCATACATACACTTGCCGGCACAGGACGGAGACGTGCCTTCTGTAGCCGACCTCCGTCCTGTTACTACATTCCCCATAAGCCTCCTCTCCACCACGTGACCGCGTAGGGTCACGTGCCACTCCTCATTTATCCTATTCCCAATCACGTGACCGCGAGTGATCGCGATCACGTGCTCCTCTTCCTCTTTCCGGTCTCCTTGTACGCTTAGTAGAATACTATATTTCCCAACAAGCATTGGGATACACCATGTGATCGCGGCAGCTCGCGATCACATGACAATCTATTCTATTTTCAAGTACTACCATAAACACTCGTTTTTGAAAAATTTATAAAGTTTTGAGTTGTACTTTTAATCATATATCCATGTTCTTATTATATTTATGTTTTTTAATATTTTTATTATATTCTCACTGTAATGATGACGTCATTTTGGCGCCAAAATTCAAATAACCATGTATCTCCTAAGTTTATATAAACTTCTATGTACCAGGTTAATACCCATTATTGCCAATTGATAAAGCCCTGTGTGGCGAAACGCGTTTTGGCTATTGCTATATATTTTTACTGTATTAATAAAGGAATATTGGCCTTTTTACTATTTATTTGCCATATACCTTTTATTTTATTTTTATTTATTTTTTAACCTGGTTACACGCTACTTTGGAGCAGACCATCGTTCAAAGAATCCTAAGTGGGGATTGTACCACCTACGCCATTAAACTGAGCAGTATACCCTGCTCAGATAAATGTAAGTACGCCTTTTACTTCTCTGACTTACTTGTTATTATACAGTGAGCACTATATTTGGTTTCTACCTCTCTTTTCATACCGAGGAATCATTCACACCTATATCCCGAAAGTGGGGGGTCAACGCCACTGAATGCCAACTACACTAGAGCGAGTACACGCTCTTGGATAGGTGAGTGAAATACCTCCCTTACTTCTTATTTTATCAATTTCATCACAGAATTACACTATTGGAGTTCTCTTTTTCTTCTACTTATATGTTCGACATTGAGTCAAGATTCCCCCAGCTATAGAAGATCTAAACTTCTCATTGATTTCATCATCAAGCCTGCATTATTCTATTGGAACTTACAAGAATCTTACCATACATTGGAACTTACAAGTATTTTACCATATATTGGGACTTTTATGTACATTTTTATCTTTTATTCTCTATTTGCCTTTTTTATATGTGAGTAAATCTATATATATATATTTTTATAATAATTTTTCTATCATTTACTATTTTATTTATATTTATATTTATCCTTTCACTTTTTTAGCGCGACCTATCATTGTGTTTTTTGCCATTTCTTTCTTGAGGACGTTGGAGGGAACCTCATACCCATAGGTTGCAGCTTCACTTACCGCCCTGTATAGCACCAAGCGCTGATCCTAACCCCCTTTTTTTAAGGACATGATTGTGACTAAGTTGCCTACTGATCCATATTGTAAGTCTATGGAATGCAATCCAATCCATATACTTATAAATAACCCTGACAAGTTCTTAGATAAATATGGTAATTTATTTGGGTTTCAAATATATGGGACGGGTTTAGACCCTGGGACAATATTGTTTATAGGGATAGAGACTGATACGGTAACCTCCCAAACTCATCAAGTATACTATTCCTTTTATGAAGAGATGAGCATAGATAATAAGATCCCCCATAATGCTAAAAACTTGTTCATTGATTTAGCCGAGAGTATTGCCGGTAGTCTTAATGTTACCAACTGCTATGTGTGTGGAGGTACTAACATGGGAGACCAATGGCCTTGGGAAGCAAAGGAGGTAATGTCCGGTTCTGAGGCAGTTGACCAATTAATATCTACACAAGCCGACTATCATATGAGTGTTAGAGGTAAATCTGAGTGGAGATTGAAGACCTCCATCATAGGTTATGTTTGCATAGCGAGGAAAGGAATGATGTATAATACTTCTGTAGGAGAATTAACTTGTCTAGGGCAAAAAGCTTATGATGATGATACAAAGAATACAACTTGGTGGTCGGCTTCAAATGTCTCAGAACCATCTAACCCGTTTGCAAGATATGCCAATTTAAAGGACGTATGGTTTGATCTATCCATCACATCTAACTGGAGAGCCCCAGCGAATTTGTACTGGATCTGTGGTAAGAAGGCCTATTCGGAGTTACCACAGGACTGGGAAGGGGCATGTGTGTTGGGTATGTTAAAACCATCCTTCTTCTTGTTGCCTATTGAAACAGGTGAGACTTTAGGTGTTAAAGTGTATGATGTGAATCATAGGAAGAAAAGGGGACCCATAGAGATAGGTGCCTGGGAAGATAATGAATGGCCTCCCCAGCGTATTATAGATTATTATGGGCCAGCCACGTGGGCAGAGGATGGTACCTTTGGTTATAGAACCCCTATTTATATGCTCAACCGCATTATAAGGTTACAGGCGGTGGTTGAGATCATTACTAACGAGACATCACAAGCGCTCAATCTTCTAGCGAAGCATAATACCAGGATGAGGACAGCAGTTTACCAAAATAGATTAGCCTTGGATTATCTTTTGGCAGTAGAGGGAGGTGTATGTGGGAAGTTTAACCTGAGCAATTGCTGTCTTCAAATAGATGACGAAGGGCAAGCAATAGCTGAGCTTACTAGCCATATGGTTAAACTAGCGCATGTGCCTACTCAGGTATGGAAAGGGTACAATCCAAGTAGTTGGTTTGGTAGCTGGTATGAGTGGTTTGGAGGGCTTAAGGCAGTGGTAGGTGGAGTCCTACTGATTTTAATGTTGTGTCTACTCCTGCCGTGTCTTATACCCTTAGTAGTTAGGTCTGTGCAAAGCCTGATAGAAAATATAGCAGAGAGGAAGGCTGCTGCACAGATAATGGCAATTTATAAATATAAGGCTCTAGATCAGGGAGAACCAATGCAGGAAGACGAGTGTTGAAGATTCACATCATAGGATAAGTCTGGTCTGGTTCAAAGGTAACTTGTGGTGTATGCAAACCAAGGTTAAGTGATGCCTCAAGTAATTGTAAAATATCAAGAGGCATCAAAGGGGGGAATGTGGTGGAATCTCAGTAAAAATAAATTTAGTAGGCCGAGATTACCACGTGGCATGTGTACGTGCATATGCTGACGTATCGATCAGTTGGTTGCACGAGGCAAGATACGATCAGTAGTGTACGGAGCATGTGCAAGAATACAGGATGTAGTATTCCCCTCCTCCATTGTGCTGGACAAGCCATGCGGTCAAGCAGGAAGTTAATTCTTATTTGTAATGATTGGTCAAGAGAATGTGCGGGTGGAGCTTAATATGGGAGGAGTTATGTGCCTATATAGGGAGCCTGCACTATTGTTCAGGGCTCAGAACTTGCTGTATTTTTGGTGACATTAGTCCCTCTGAGTCCCGATCGGTGATCCAATAAAGAATCTCTTCCTTCCTGAAGAAACCTGTGTCCATCTCTCTGTGCTTTGCTTCCGTCAGTTTCTCCGGTATCAGTATAGCACCTTTTTGCTGGTATGACCAGCTGCAAACTAGATGCTTTTGCCAGACACCAGCTTCTGGCAGCGTTCCTAAGGAATCTTATCCCACTGCCCATGAGCAATGGCCTTCAGTTCAGTAATATTATTTGCCTACCGCCTACTTCAAATCGTACTAGAGATTTTCTATTGGGATCAAGTCAGGTGACTGTGATGGCCACTTTAGAATTTTCAAGGACGTCTTCTGCAACCAAGGTGGAATCTGAGGTATGCTTGGGATCATTGCCTTGATGGAAAGTCCAATAACGCCAAAACCCAGCTCTTAAAGGGACACTATTGTCACCTGAACAACTTTAGCTTAATAAAGCAGTTTTGGTGTATAGAACATGCCCCTGCAGCCTCACTGCTAAATCCTCTGCCATTTAGGAGTTAAATCCCTTTGTTTATGAACCCTAGTCACACCTCCCTGCATGTGACTTGCACAGCCTTCCATAAACACTTCCTGTAAAAGAGAGCCCTATTTAGGCTTTCTTTATTGCAAGTTCTGTTTAATTAAGATTTTCTTATCCCCTGCTATGTTAATAGCTTGCTAGATCCTGCAAGAGCCTCCTGTATGTGATTAAAGTTAAATTTAGAGATTGAAATACAATTATTTAAGGTAAATTACATCTGTTTGAAAATGAAACCAGTTTTTTTTTCATGCAGGCTCTATCAATCATAGCCAGGGGAGGTGTGGGCTACATAAACAGGGCTGCATAAACAGAAACAAAGTGATTTAACTCCTAAATGACAGTGAATTGAGCAGTGGAATTGCAGGGGAATGATC
>OW240915.1:95217805-95236624 GCA_933207985.1 Pelobates cultripes | reverse complement strand
AGGACCATAACCCTTCCAATCCACCAGATACTGCAAAGGACCACATAAGAACCTGGAGTCCAAAACAGAGCGTACTTCGTACTCCTCCTGTCCCGCAACCACCAAGGGAGGGGGAGGCGCGGAAGGAGTAGTGTATCTATTGCAGATAAGTGGCTTTAATAAAGGGAGAATCGATCTATGACCATTAGTATAGTGTTATATCCCTTTGAGACAGGCAACTCCACAATGAAGCCCATGGCTATATAAGACCATGGAATGAGAGGCACATGCAGCGGTTGTAAACCCACATTTGTAAAGAGGCACAGGCAGCGGTTGTAAACCCACATTTCAATTTGTGTTGAACCTTCGGGACAGCCAGGGCCTGTGCAAGGACTTTTGCCGCCCCCCGCATATGTCCTGCCCACCATGTGACATCTCAATGCCACACCCATATGCTCTGCCACATGGGCCAACCCCAGTCTGCACAAAGTGTCTTTTATCTGAAAAGACAGTGTGTTTACATTAAAAAGCCTATAGGCACAGGCTATAGACACCAGACCCACCACATTAAGCTGTAGTGCTTCTGGTGACTATAGTATCCATTTAATTAGAGATTAGTGCCACTAATAATATATTGGATTGCCTACTTACCACCAGATGAGGACAAGAGGATGATGATGGGCTCAGTCTGGCTCCACACGTCTGGTGTAGGAGAGGCTCTCTGAAGACTGTTTGTAACAGTGCTCACAACAGTTAACAAACAGGAAGCAGCTCCATTTTATGGGGCAAAGCTCAAGGTATGGGCCCCCAGGGCTTGACCGAGAGTATGCCTACAAGGCCCACCCATAAATCCACCTACATGCCCCACCCATGAGTTCTCTCACAGGAAGTGGAGTGTAGGTGTATAGGGGATGTGTTATATCTTATTGTAGAGTTTGTAATGTGTGTGTGTTCTTATGGAATGTAGTGTATAGTGATACCAATTTGTGTCAGTGATGTAGTGTGAATATAGGGGATGCAGTGTGTGTTTGTGTCTAAGGAATGCATTGTATGTTTCTGGGTGTGTGTGTGTAAGGGATGCAAGGTGTGTTTCTGTGTATGTAATTGAATGCAGTGTGTGTGCCTGTAAGGGGTGCATTGAGTGTTTAAGAGATGCATTTTATTTCTGTATGTAAGAGAATCAGTATGTGTTTGCGCGCGTAAGGGATGCATTGTGTGTTTCGGTGTGACTGTGTGTGAGTGGGGATGCATTGTATGTTTCTGTGTGTGCAGGGCCGGACTGGGAAAAAAATTAGGCCCGGGCATTTTTCAATCAGAGCGGCCCCCTAAGTAGGTGGCAGGGCCAGAGAGGGTGTGTTTTGTCATCACTAATGACAAGCACGCCCCCTCTCAAACTGAGCATGTTGGTTCAATGCGCAGAGCCCCGCTGAAGAGCTCTAGCACTAGAAAAAGGCCCTGTATTTGTTCTGCGCAGCGCAAGCAAATTTAAAAACATGCTTGCGCTGTGTTTGCTTTTAAATTGTCTCTGGTGTCTCCAGAAGCCGGATACCAGAGGACAAAAGGGCCAGGAAAGTGTATGGTGCATGTGTTTGGAGCCCGCTTTGGAATTGAGTGTGTGTAGAGTGTGGTGTGGTATTGTGTAAATAGGTCTATTTAATTTGTGTTTGTGGTGTAATATGTGTGGCTAGTGGCAGTGTGTGTGTAGGAGATCTAGTGTGTATAGGAGATTGTGTGTGTGTGTGTGTGTAGAGGATTAAGAGTGCATATAGGGTAAGGGATCTAGCGTGTATCTGAAGCGTAATGTGTGTAGTGGTGCCGTGTGAGGGGTGCTGTAGTGTATGTATATATATATATATATATATATATATATATTTGGACATATTGTATGTGTGAGGGGCGCAGTGTGTGTGTGTAAGAGGACTGCAGTGTGTGTGTGTGTGTAAGAGGGGTGCTGTGTGTGAGGGTGTTTTTATCTGCCTTCACATTCTAGGTTTCTAATTCTTTTTGTCTGTTAACTCACTGAGGGTTATTTTATTTATTATATATATGTGTGTGTGTGTGTGCTGTATATGTGTGGGAGTGTGCTGTGTGTGGGTGCTGTGTGAGTGAGGGTGCTATTTGTCTGAGGGAGCAGTGTGCGTCTGAGGGAGCTGCGTGTGTGTCTGGGTGCTGCGTGTGTGTTTGGGTGCTGCGTGTGTGTCTGGGTGCTGTGTGTGTTTCTGAGGGTGCTGCGTGTGTGTCTGAGGGTGCTGCGTGTGTGTCTGGGTGCTGCGTGTGTGTCTGAGGGTGCTGCGTGTGTGTCTGACGGTGCTGTGTGTGTCTGAGGGTGCTGTGTATCTGGGTGCTGTGTGTCTGGGGGTGTGTGTGTGTGTCTGTGTGTCTGAGGGTGCTGTGTGTCTGAGGGTGCTGTGTTTGGGTGCTGTGTGTGTCTGAGGGTGCCGTGTGTGTCTGGGGGTGCTGTGTGTGTTTGGGTGCTGTGTGTGTCTGAGGGTGCTGTGTGTGTCTGGGGGTGCTGTGTGTGTCTGAGGGTGCTGTGTGTCTGAGGGTGCTGTGTGTGTCTGGGGATGCTGTGTGTGTCTGGGTGCTGTGTGTGTCTGGGGGTGCTGTGT
Organism: Pelobates cultripes; assembly: GCA_933207985.1. NCBI lineage: Eukaryota > Metazoa > Chordata > Amphibia > Anura > Pelobatidae > Pelobates > Pelobates cultripes. The sequence goes on along the minus strand of OW240915.1, from coordinate 95,234,036 downwards.
GTGAGTGTGAATTTATTTTTTATTTAAATTTAAATATATTTTTTATTAATAATTAAAAAAAAGTTATATCCCCCTTTATCTTACCTTTAGCCTGCGAGGGGGGGAGCCGTTCTGCCATGAGGGGGGACCATGCTGCCATCCCTGGTAGTCTTAGTGGTGAGAGTGAACTCTAGCCTGCAGGCTAGAGTTCACTCTTGCGAGATCTGAGCGTTGCCGCGGTAACCGTGGCAATGCTCAGAATCCCGCGAGAGGACCCGGTAGAGCTGCTGGTTAGAGCTCCCCGGGTCCTCTCCTCCCTCCCCCACTCCCCAGCAAGCGGCCGCTTATAATTGCCTGTGGGCCACGAAGGCACACAGCAGGGCCGGCGCTCGGATAGCGCTGGCCCTGCATGGGCCGGCCGGGGAGATCCTGTGATCTCCCCTGCCGGCCTCGGCCCACGGCCACCGCGGCCCACCAGGCATTTGCCCGGTATGCCCGATGGCCAGTCCGGGCCTGTGTGTGTGTGGGGATGCATTGTTTATGTGTGTAGTGTAAAAGAGAGGGTTTGTGGGGTAGGATAGGGACTGAGAGGGGAGCAGCTCTTTATTTTTAAAAATTTTTTTATAGTGCTCTCCCCTCTTGTCAATTAGTGATTTCCCCTTCCATCCTGTCCCTCAGTGTTCTCCCCTTCTGTCCCTTAGTGCTCTCCCTTGTCTCCCTGTCCCTCTGCAGTCCCCCCTTGGTGGTCTTCTCACTACCCTCTCTCCCCCTTAGTGGTCTTCCCTCTCCCAAACCCTGTATTGGTCCTTCCCCTCCTCCCCTCCTTAGTGGTCCTTCCCCTCTCCCCCCCCTTAGTGGTCCTTCCCCTCTTCCCCTCTCCTTAGTGGTCCTCCCTACTTAGTGGTCCTTCCCCTCTTTACCCCTTTCTGGTGGTCCTTTCTCTTTTTTCCTTCCCCTTAGTGGTCCTTCTCCTCTTCCCCCTTGAGTGGCCCTTACCCTCCTCCCTTCTTATTGGTGGTCCTTGGCCTCATTTGGTGGTACCTCCCTCTTCCTCCCCCGTGGTGATCCTCCCTCTCCCAAACCCCTTAGTGGTCCTCTCCCTCCCTCGGTGTTCATTATCCTCTTCCCTTGAGTGGACCTTACTCTCCTTCCCTCTCCTTGGTGGTCCTCCCGCCTTACCCCCCCTTTGGTGGTCCTCCACTCTTAGTCCCCTTAGTGGTCCTCCCTCTGCCAAACCCCTTAGTGGACATTTCCCCCTCCTCCCTCAGTGGTCCTTACCCCCACCCCCTCCTCCCTCAGTGGTGGTTGGTGGTCCTTCCCTCTTCCCCCTCCCCACCCTTAGTGGTCCTCCCTCTCCCAAACCCCTTAGTGGACCTTACCCCCTCCTACCTCAGTGGTCCTAACCCCCCTCAGTGGTCCTTACTCCCCCCCTCAGTAGTCCCTACTCCCTCCTGTAGTGGTTCTTCCTCCCCCACTCCCTCAGTGGTCCTTACACCTCCCCCCCCTCAGTGGGCCTTACTACACCCCCTCCCTCAGTGGTCCTTACCCTCTTCTCTTCCCTCTTTTTTTGTTCCTCCTACCTATGTAGCATGGCCAGGCGGCGTGGACCGCAGTACAGGAACTTCTTTTTCCTTTATCCGGACGCTGGCAGACTGAAGGAAAGCACTTACTGAGTGAGCACTTCCTGTCAGTCTGCTGGCGGCTGGGTACAGGAAACAGAAATTCCTGTCCCGCGGTCTGCGCTGCCCGGCCACGCTACATTGGGTGACCAGCAGGAAGGAGCACTGTGCTCTTCCCTCCTGCCAGTCACTCAAATCTGGTGGCAGTCGCGTCTCTCTCCGGCCGCCTGAGGCTTGCTATAGCGCTTAGGCAGTGCAGCATGAGGAGCCGCACCAGTGATTCCCGGCGCAGGGCTCCAGCGCCCCCTGCTAAGTTGCGCCCTAGGGGGCTGCCTAGGTTGCCTTACAGGTAGCGCCAGCCCTGGGGCACTGGCGGATCCAGGGGGCGCAACGGGCAATTGCCCCCCCCGAGATTCTCCCCTGCCAGCTAATGCAGGGCTGGCATTGTCCAAGTGCCAGCCCTGCAATGTGCCTGCTTACCGGGGAGAGAGATCAGAGATCTCCCTCCCCGGTCCGCAGGCACTATCCTAGGGAGGGAGAGAGGCACTATAGGGAGGGAGAGAGGACCCGGGAGCTCAGCCTGCAGCTCCTCCGGGTCCTACTCTCGCGAGCACGGAGCGTTGCCGCAGTTACTATGGCAATGCTCCAAATCTCGCGAGAGTGAACTCTAGCCCTGGAGTTACGGGCTAACCACTGGGACCACCAGGGATTACCTACCGGACCACCAGGGATCCAGAATGTCCCCCTCCTCCCTCAGTAAAGGTAAGAAGGGTGGGGGGACATGAATGTATTTAATTTTATAAATGCTTTATTTTTTTTATTTTTTTTTTATCAAAAAGCCCCCCTACCCTCCTCACCACACATTCACACATTACCCCCTCCCATACAATACATACACATTGACCCCATATACACACAGCCCCCCCATACACACATACACTGTCTACTTTGCAGCCCCCCCCATACACACACTGTCCCCCACTTTTGCCCCATACGCACATACACTGTCCCCCAATACACACACTGTCCCCACACACATACACAGCCCCCATATACACTTTGCCCCCCATACACACCTTTTATACACCCTGCCCCCCACTTTACACACATTCACACATTGCATCAGACATATACTGTCCACCCATGCACACATACTGCCCCCACACATTACGCACACACTGTACACATTTACACACACACACACCCCCCCTCTCACATTACACCACTGCTCCTATGCCTTACTACAGCTGAATACAAACACACAGCTAGCCCCTCACACACTGCCCTGTGATCCCTTTTCTTCTCCGTGGCATGCTGGGAGGCAGTGAGGTCAGATCACTTCCTCCTCAGTGCCGCTGGGGAGGAGGCACACACCACACGGAGGAGGATGCAAGCATTGTTGGGGAGAGGGACTGAGAAGACTGATGGCAGACTCCCATCAGCCTGGGCCAACAAGCTCCCACTGGACCCCAGGGAAGCCACCTTTCTGTACCCTAAAGGTAAGGAGACAGGAGGGTGGCTAAATATTTTTTGTTTTGCTTATTTCTGATATCACTTTTATTCAAGTGTTGGTGTTTGTAATGTAACACACAGGGAATAAGTACATGTTAAAAATCCTAGAAGAACCTGACCGTTCCCTATTAAATATAAATTTTAAAAGTATTTATTTTAACATATTATTGCATCAAGTGTTATCAAACACTGTATACCATTTCCAAATGTCACTTTTGCCAAATTCTGGACCAGGGTATGTAAGAACAGAGTTGAGACATTATTATGGCCAAGGTTGCTGGGAGTTGCTGTCCAAGAGCTGCTAGAAGGCAGAGATTAAAATATGTAAATGTACACATATATGTGTGTGTGTATCTGGCTGTGTTTATGTCCTTGTGTGTATCTGGCTGTGTTTGTGTCAGTGTTGTATCTGGCTGTGTTTGTGTCAGTGTTTGTATCTGGCTGTGTTTGTCTGTGTGTCAGTGTTTCTGTGTGTATGTATACCTGTGTATGTGTACTTGTGTGTCAGTGTGTATGTGTACCTGTGTGTGTTTGTGTGTGTATGTATGTATGTATGTATGTATGTGTCAGTGTGTGTAAGTGTGCATCTGAGTGTGTGGTAATGCATACATCCCAGCATTTTAATGCCAACACAAATACACTCCATCTCTAGCACTGTACACATATACACCCCTGCATTTATACCTTTATGTATGTGTGTATCTGAGTGTGTGTGTACATACCTGTGTCAGTGTGTGTGTGTACCTCTGTGTGGATGTGCCAGTGTGTGTGTGTATCAAAGTGCTTGTATCTGTGTGTCAAAGGGTGTGTATCTGAGTGTGTGTGTGTATGTGCCAGTATGTGTCAAGGTGTGAGCATGTGTCAGTGTGCCTATGTGTGTATCTGCGTGTAAATGTGTATGTGTATATGTGTTATAGAAATCACACAACATGCAAACAGAGCCCTGCAAACACAAACATTACATACAAACACACCAGTTTGCTGAAACACCAATACTACACACAAATGTACACAACACTACATCCAAACAACCCCCTGCATGCAAATACAAACATTACATACAAACACATTCCTGTATTAAAACGCTAAAATTATATACAAACACCAACTCTACACACAAAAGTACACCTGCATTTAAAAGCCAACACTACAGACAATCACACATTACTGCATTCAAATGCAAACACTACACACAAGTACACCACTGCATTCCAATGGTAACAGTACATACAAATACACCCCTACATGCACACATACACTCTATACAATAACATGCTGACATTCAATTGCACAAACACTGCTCAAAAATACAACCCTGCAGGGATGGTAGATCCCCACCTGGCATAGCATCGCAGGAGTTGTATGACAGATGGGGATCTATCTTTTCTTTACTCTTGTGCTACAGGGCAGGCCTGAATTATTATTTTTTTGCACCAAGGCACTCTCTACATTAGTTTCGCCTCTAGGTTGGGGTGGAGGGAGTGATTGCATGCCAAGGGGGCCCAAGCAGATGCTTGCCCAGGGTCCAATCAATATTAAAGACGGCCCTGCCTGTCTGGATGACTTTCTTTTAGTCTCCCCTATATATTCCAGATTTTTATGATTGGTTATGATGATCTTTGGATCCTTCCACTAGGTGTCAAGATTTTTTAAGTGCCAATATGATAGCCAATAGCTCTCTGTTACCTATGTCATAATTTCTTTCCGCTGGGGATTGTTTTTTTTTTTTTTTTTAAATAGGCCACATGGGGGCAGGGGTTCGTCATGACTTTCTCTCTGGTACAGTATAGCACCAACCCCTGTTTCTGAGACATCCACTTCTAATATGAAAGATCTGCTGGGTTCAGGATGAGCAAGTATAAGGGCTGAAGCAAATGAAGCCTTGAGTTGTTCAAATGCATTAATGGCTTCTTTAGGCCATAATGTACCTTTAACCGTCTTACGTGTCAAATTGGTGATTGGGGCTATTATTGTAGAAAAGTTTTTAATAAATCTACGATAATAATTTAAAAACCTGAGGAACCTTTGGATAGCCTTTAAACCATGGGGTAGAGGCCATTGCAACACAGCCTCTAGTTTCTTGGGATCCATCTTGAACCCTGAGGCAGATATCGTATATCCAAGAAATTGTACCTCTTTCTGATCAAATAGACATTTTTCTAGCTGTGGTTGGTGGTCCTTCCCCTCTTCCCCCTTCCCCCCTTAGTGGTCCTCCCTCTCCCAAACCCCTTAATGGACCTTCCCCCCTCCTCCCTCAGTGGTCCTAACCCCCCCTCCCTCAGTGGTCCTTACTCCCCCCTTCCTCCCTCAGTGGTCCTTACTCCCCCCCCCTCAGTGGTCCTTATGCCGCCCCTCCCTCAGTGCAGGTTTGAGTTTAAATAACCCAGTAAATCCTGCTATTGGCTGATTTGGGTCCCATGACCCCAGAACATGCGTGCACGGCGAAAACGTGACGCCACTCGCACGTTCACGTCACTAGTGACGTCATTGTTGGCAGCGTTATTTATTAGCTGCTGATTTACAAACTACACGGAGGGAGAGGCTCTGGAGGTGAGGTGAGTAACAACTCCCTCCTTAATGTGAACACACCGATTAGATGCACATTGTGGTGCTGATCGGGCACCGTGATACTGTGACCGCACCAATCAGGTGGGCTCATACTGAGGTGCTGATCAGGCACCGTAGTCTGATATAGGCTATAATTGATTTCATTATTTTGGAGAATGGTTATTCCACTGCCAAACATTTCCTTGCCATAGATACCTAAGTAAATGCCTGTGTTTCTTGGTTATGGGGACTGAATGGAAGGCATCTTTTATGTCTATCTTTATGTTGAAAAACAATCTATGTACTAAGTCTGATTTCGAACATTTGTCCACTGACAAAGAAATGATCAGCCTATAATTTTAATGGTAGGTATATTTTAACAGTGAGCGACAGAATTAAAACAAAAAAGAAATCCAGAAAAAGCATGTCAAAAAAAGTTATAAGTTGATTTGCATGTCAATGAGTGAAATAAGTATTTGACCCCTTTGACTTAGTACTTGGTGGCAAAACCTTTGTTGGCAATCACAGAAGTCAGACGTTTCTTGTAGTTGGCCACCAGGTTTGCACACATCTCAGGAGGGTAATTGTCATGCTGGAATACCCATTCACGACCCATTTTCAATGCCCTGGATGAGGGAATGAGTTTCTCACCCAAGATTTGACTGTACATGGCCCCGTCCATTGTCCCTTTGATGCGGTGCAGTTGTCCTGTCCCCTTAGCAGAAAAACATCCCCAAAGCATAATTTTTCCACCTCCATGTTTGATGGTGGGGATGGTGTTCTTGGGGTCATAGGCAGCATTCCTCCTCCTTCAAAAATGCTGAGTTGAGTTGATGCCAAAGACCTCGATTTTGGTCTCATCTGACCACAACACTTTCACCCAGTTCTCCCCTGTATCAATCAGATATTCATTAGCACACTTCAGACAGGCCTGTATGTGTGTCTCTTGAGCATGGGGACCTTGCGAGCACTGCAGGATTTCAGTACTTCACAGCATAGTGTGTTACCATTTGTTTTCTTGGTGACTATGGTGTCTTGGTGACATTTGTTTTCTGCCTTGAGAATATGAACAAGATCCTCCCAGGTACTTCTGGGCTGATTCCTCACTGTTCTCATGATCACTGAAACTTTACGAGGTGAGATCTTGCATGGAGTACAAGACAGAGGGAGACTGACAGTTATTTTGTGTTTCTTCCATTTGCGACTAATCGCACCAACTGTTGTCACCTTCTCACCAAGCTGCTCTGCGATGGTCTTGTAGTCAATTCCAGCCTTGTGTAGTACTACAATCTTGTCCCTGACTCTCTTTGGTCTTGGCCATGGTGGAGAGTTTGGAATCTGATTGATTGCTTCTGTGCATAGGTGGCTTTTATACAGGTAACTCCCTTTAAGAGAGTTTCCCTAACCTCAGCTCGTTACCTGTATAAAAGACACCTGGGAGCCAGAAATCTTGCTGATTGATAGGGAATCAAATACTTATTACACTCATTGACATGCAAATCAATTTATAACTTTTTTGACATGCGTTTTCTGGATTTTCTGGATTTTTTTGTTATTCTGTCTCTCACTGTTAAAATACACCTACCATTAAAATTATAGACTGATCATTTCTTTGTCAGTGGACAAACGTATAAAATCAGCAGTGTAGCAGACTCTGCTGCTGTAACTATAGATTCTTATGTGACTTTACACTTTGAGTCATCAATTGCAAGATATGAAGGCAGAGAAAAAAACATTTGCCCCCTAGATGGTGAATCGTATATTACAGACATGCTAGTTCCACAATCATGAGGCTGAATACTACTAGTAGTGGTAGGATGTCTGCTGGTGGTGGTGCTGGGTATTGGCAGCAGTATTAAGACTCTAAAAGGCCATGGCACTACTGCTGATTGTTGACCTCCAGAAACCAACACCTACTCTTTCTCAATTTCCTTTTTGGGATTAGAATGTACCATTGATGGTGGGTGTGTTTTTGTGATTCAAATAAATTGGGATGTGAATGTGTACTGTGTAAACCAGGGGTTCTCAACCCAGTCCTCAGGTCCCCCTACCAGTCCAGGATTTGGGGATTACCTGGGTGTGTCTCAGGTGTTTAGAAAAAGGGAAAAAAACACCTTAGACACTTTTTTTCCTTTTTCTAAACACCTTAGACACACCCAGGTAATCCCTAAACCCTGGACTGGTAGGGGGTCCTGAGGACTAACGTTGAGAACCCCTGGTGTAAACTAACACAACGTTGTTAAGCTCCAATAGATGTTTATGTTGGAAAATAAGTTGCTGCCTTGTGGATTTACTACTACTGTAGCATTATTGGGTTTTACTTTAAGAATCTCTACACAAACTGAAAATGTGGGTAAAAAAATATTAGTTTAAATTTAAACCACAGCAACCAAAACAGAGCGACTAAATAATGAAGCACCACATAGACTTGTTGCTATTCCCAGCGTTACCCCCCTTGTTCTTGACAAGAAGCAGCAGAGGGTTAGCACAGCAGAGTCTAGCTCCTCAGGGTAAGCAAAACAAAGTTTTAATGATCAGGGTAGAGCAGAGTGCCGAGGTAGTGATTCCCAATGTCAAAAGAAAAACTTGACTTTCAGCCAGAAGAATTACAAGAGGAGAGTCTGGAGAGGATAGGCTGCAGCCTACTGTTTTCTTCAATTAGTGTACACTATTTTCCTGCATTTTCTCAACCTTAGCTAAGTAAACTTTCTGCCTCATTCAATGGAGACAATTTTAACATTATCTGCTACCACTGCCACAAGTAGCACTCCCACAGTTACCATCAAGGCTAATTTTGCTACAGATTCCCCTATCACCAATGCAAATGTACCTATATATTCAGCAGTCGCGGTTTAGGCTAATGTACTGGGACAAGGCAAAGATTGGGATCACTTGAGAGCCTCCAAGATGGGCAATTTGCAAAGTGCAAATTGTGCTGCAAGTATGTGACTAATAGGAGAAGGATGATAAGTCATCTCACTAGAGCCAGTATGCTGAGCTTACAACTGAAAAGACACCACAAGTCTGTATTACTGAAGTAAGAAGCAGAAAATGAAAGTACTAGGACAGGTAACAAGTCCACTGGTACTGTATCTATTTCTGTACAATTACCTACCACCATCACTATCTCCTACACTTTCATCCTTAGACATTGCAGGGGGGAAGTTGAGCATAGTGCCACTAGGCAAAAGGTACAGTCGGACTTCCAGTCTTCATTCCAGGAACGTGTCCATCAGCCCACGCTTCAACATTTTGTTAGATTTCATTCCCAGGTGATGTCAAAAGAGCTGGCTAACAAAATCACTCAATGTTGAATGGTTACATAGTTACAAAGTTGTGTAGGTTGAAAAAAGACTAAAGTTCTTCAAGTTCAACTGTGAAGCCCATTCTTGTATGCTGTTGAGCCACAAGAAGGCAAAACCCCCTCAATTGTAGCCATTTCCAATTATGCCACAAAAATGGAAACAAGACCATCTTGACTCCATAATGGCAATCAGATTTCTCCTTGGATTAACAAGCTGTTTACATACATTGATGGCGCTATATAAATAACATAATAATAATAATCATCAAGCATATCCTTGAATATTCTGTTTTTGCAAAAAAAACATCTGAGCCTTTTAAAAATGTATCCGTATAATATGATAACATAACCTCTTTAGGTAGAGAATTCCACGTGTTATACATTACGTAAAAAACCCTTTCCTATCCGACAGGTGCAGGAAAAGGTAGCGGCAATGGGAGGGTTGGAGAAACATGAAGAAATTTGAAGAACCTGGATGTTTATTACAGACTGGATGTGCAGGAAAGCTTTGTTCTTCTCATGAAAGAGCGGGTGAGAGAGTTGTCAATTTCCTACTGACTTTTTCCTTTCATTTTTTGAAAAAAAATCACCCTTTTTTCAATTGAAATAGCTCAGGCTGCTGCTTCCCATTTTTTTTTTAAAATTACCTTAACTGCTTTCGCCCTGTCTGTCTAAGTCTTGTGTTGTGGCTACGCCTTCTACCTCCACAGACACAGTTGGGATAAGCTGCTAGGGCACTATTTTTTTCCACGCCGAAGGCTGGTTACTATTTTTTCTCAGGAAAAAGTTAGTGGGCATATCCAATAGACAACCCACTTACCCATTCCACCCTGAGGAGAACAAAGCCTTTCCACACATCCAGTCTGTAGCCCCAGTGACGGTCCATGAAGGTGGAAAAAAACAGCTCCCTCTCATCAGTTTCTCTCAACCACAAGACTCAGTCAGGAACAGTGAAACCTGCAATTAAAGACATTTAAAAAAATGAGTCATTTATTTTTAAAACATGAGATTTTACAAAAAATTTAAGTACGTTCGTTCTTTTCAATTTTTTTGAAAAAACCCCTATTTTTGAATTAAATGACTCCTACCGCTGATATGGCACTGTTATTGTTTTGTTTTTATATAACTGGAGGAGGGTCACTGACACGACATGATTAGTTGTGAGGGCAAACTTTACTCATCTCTGGGTGGAAGAGGTGAGCTTTTGTTTCTGAATTTCCATCAAGTAGAGACAGTCGGGTGGCTGAGAAAATGATAAATAGTATTTTTGTGTCCCGAGTTTGTGTTTTGGTAAAGGATGTGAGGTAGCTGGGCTAGCAGGCATTGTAAAGAAAGTAAAAAACCTTTATATGTTTAACCCCTTAAGGACCAAACTTCTGGAAGAAAAAGGGAATCATGACATGTCACACATGTCATGTGTCCTTAAGGGGTTAAATTACATGGAAGAAAACCTCGGCTTAAAGGAACACTCCAAGCACCAAAACCACTACAGACCAATGATTTTGTGCCAGGAATGCCCAGACATACTCTCAGTATATCTGCTAAACCATTTTAGCATGGGTTTACACATACCTGGGTCTCGCTGGGCTCCCACATTACATTTGCTTTTGTTTTTCTCAGAACTGTAGAAGCTGGATTTCAGTTTTGTTCCATGGAAGAACTTGTTCAATTCATGCAATGGACATTCTCAGCTAATTAATGAATCTGTACATCTATGAGAAGCATGGCTTCAGTGTTGTTCTCTTCAAACTGGCACTTGGTGCTTCCCTTTGGAGTGGTGTTCCTTTAATGATCTATAGTACTAGCAACAATTTTACAATGGTTCAATCGTATATCAATGTGCTGCACCTACATATGGCAATGAGAGGAATGCATTAGTTATTTCTTTGAACTTATGACTAAATGTATCATAAATTACAGGAAAACACAAAGCAGTAAATGCCATACCCAGGACATACTTGAAAACGAGAGAAATCTCAATGTATCATTCCTGGTAAAATATTTTATAAATAAATAACCAAGTAGGGTTAAAGTCAATAAAAGCTAAGATATAAATAAGAATCAAAACCATGGAAGCATGATATCTTGCAAAATAAACAGAGCAGGAATTCCATGCCATAGCTTATAAAACTGTAATCTTATTTTCTTTTAGATTCAGAGCCGGCCCTAACATAAGGGAGTACAGATAGCCTCCTTAGGGTAGAGGCGGCTCTCTAATTAGGTGGTTTAGGCGGCTGCCTAAGGCCTCGCGCTGTCTGGGACCTCTTGGCCGCCTAAACCGCCTTAGAGCAGACTGTGTCAGGTCCACGGTCAGTGATCAAGGACCCGACACCAGGAGGGGGCCCGGTGGCTTGCTAGATATGCCTCTGGGTGCGAGGCCCCACCATGGCGTCTGCCCGGGAGAAGAGCTCCCATCGCAGACACCGGTCCTAAGCTCCTCAGTGTGCAGAGCTGCAGACCATGTGTCTCTCAAATTCTGACCAATCAGAGCATTGACACGGGTTACAAAGGCAACGCTCTGACTGGATCTCGTGAGATACATGGTCGGCAGCACTGCACACTGCGGAGCTGCAGACCGACGGCCATGGCTACAGGACAACCAGATAGCCTTTAACCACTTGCTCCCAGTATCCCTCCCCCCAGCATTAACCCTCTTCATCCCAGTATTAACCCTCTCCATCCCAGTATCCCCCCAGCATTAACCCTCTCCTTCCCAGTATTCCCACTCCCAGCATTAACCCTCTCCATCCCAGTATTCCCCCCAGCATTAACCCTCTCCCTCCCAGTATTCCCCAGCATTAACCCTCACCTCCATCCCAGTATTCCAAGCATTAACCTCTGCCTACAGTATTCCCCAGCATTAACCTCTCCTCCTGTATTCCCCCAGCATTAACCCTCCCCTCCCAGTATTTCACTCCCCAGCATTAACCTCTCTCACCCAGTATCCCCCCAGCATTAACTCTCTCCATAGCATTAACTCTCTCCCTCCCAGTACCCCCCACAGCATTAACCCTCTCCCTCCCAATATTCCCTTCCCCTGCATTAACCCTCTCCCATCCAGTATTCCACCAACAGCATTAACCCTCTCCCTCCCAGTATCCCCTTCACAGTATTACCCCTCTCACTCCCAGTATCCCCCCTAACACCATCACCCCCTCCCTCACAAGTATTACCCCTTCATCACAATATTCCCCTCACAGTATCACCCCCTTCCCCACACAGTATCACCCCTCTGTCCCACACAGTATCACCCCCTTCTCACACAGTATCATCCCTCTGTCCCACACAGTATCACCCCCTTCTCACACAGTATCATCCCTCAGTCCCACACAGTATCACCCCCTTCCCCACACAGTATCATCCCTCTGTCCCACACAGTATCACCCCCTTCTCACACAGTATCAACCTCCTTCTCTCACAGCATCACCACCTCACACACACTGCCACCTTCCCTCACACATACTGTCATGCCCCCCACACACTGTCAGGGCTCTGCCCTGTCAAATTAACCCCCCCAATTCTTTCACACTCACCTTCTCTCACTCTGTCACACTCTCCCCCCAACCCTGCCACACTTATCCTCTCACATAAAATGCAACCCTACTTTTTTTTTTCACTTTTGGTGTTAGGAGGGCCTTATGTTTGAGTTTTCGCCTAAGGCCTCATAAAGTCTAGAGCCACCTCTGCAATTGTGTAACCAGGTTGGTAGTGAATGCAGAAAACAGCAAGATAAACTAGGCAGACTGAGTTTTATTGAACAGCTGAATATAGCTTTCATCAGAAGTTTTTATTGAATAAAACGTGTATTGTGTTACATTACCTTCCTCTGTTTATTGATTTTGTAATTAATATGTAGCCAAGAAGTCATAAGGAACAGGTCAAGTGGCCTATAACAGATCACGGAATTGTCTCAAGCTGGTTGAACACGATAGTCAGGTGTTGACTTCTGAGATGGTGAGAATGTCTTTTATTAACTACCACATTCCTTTCACATTATTTCGTCTCGATTAAGATGTCTGTTTATTTCCTTACGTTTCTTGGGTAGTATATTCATCATACATATATGTGAAGGACATTGTTAATTAGGACAATTTAAAAGTAGAGTTGGCATGACTAAAAATATAATTCAACTGGTAAACATAGGCGTGCGCACGGGGTGTGCCTGGGCACACCCTAATCCCCGCGGCACGCCTATGTATTGAGACCGGCAGGGGAGATCTCAGGAGCTCCCCTGTCGGCTCATGCAGAGCCGGCGCTATCCGAGTGCTGGCTCTGCTCTAAGCCTCCCCTCACCGGCCCACAGGCAGTGAGGGAGGCAGGAGAGGACCAAGGGAGTTATTGCCGGCAGCTCCGCCAGGTTCCCTTGCGAGATCTGAGCGTTGCCGCGGCAACGCTCAGACCTCGCGAGAGTGAACTCTAGCCCCGCAGGCTAGAGTTCACTCACCACTGGACCACCAGGGAAGGCAGCAAGGAAGGATCCCCCCTCCCAGGCATAAGGTAGGAAGGGAGGGGGGAATATTAAGTAATCTGCCCCACCTCCTCTGGACCACCAGGGAAGGCAGCAGCACGGCCCCCCTTCCCTACATAAGGTAAGAATGGAGGGGGGATATTTATTAACTAATGTGCCCCCACCTCCACCCCCACAAATCACCCAAACATACAGCACCCACACACACAGCACACAAACTGCACCCTCACACACACAGCAACCTCACACAGCACACTAACAGGACCCTAACAAACACACACACACACACACACACAGCACCCTCACAAGCGCACACAAACACCCTCATCCACATAGCACACTACCAGCACCCTCACACACACACATCATACTAACAGCACCCTCACACAGCATACACACAGCAGTGTATGTGTTTGTGTGTATATGTGTGTATATATATATATATATATATATATATATACGCGGCGTGTGCTTGTGCTTTAGGGTGCACACCCTAATGCAATAGGCTGCGCACGTCTATGCTGGTAAAACAAAACTTTTGTTTGTGTGTATGCAGATGAAAACAATATAATCAGCAGTCGTGTGAATATGCCAGGGACATAAATTCCAATAAACAGAATAATATATCAGTAAGACATGCTGAGATGGTTGCACATGAAAATATCAATACGTGTACAAGGCATGTATATATTACCGTATATACTCGTGTATAAGTCGATCTCATGTATAAGTCGAGTGCAGTTTTGTGACCAACAATTGTGAAATATGCTATGCCTCGTGGATAAGTCGAGGGTAAAACTTGGGGCTATGAAATTCTGTGATTTTTATAATTATATACACACACACTCATACAAACACACACACTGCATTATATACATACACACTTATACAAACAATCTGCATTATACACACACACTCGTACAAAAACACACTGCATTATATACACACACACTCATACAAACACACACTCTGCATTATATACACACACACTCATACAAACACACACTCTGCATTATATACACACACACTTATACAAACACACACTCTGCATTATATATACACACACAAACACTCATACAAACACACACTCTGCATTATATACACACACACTTATACAAACAATCTGCATTATACACACACACTCGTACAAAAACACACTGCATTATATACACACACACTCATACAAACACACACTCTGCATTATATACACACACACACTCATACAAACACACACTCTGCATTATATACACACACACTTATACAAACACACACTCTGCATTATATATACACACACACACACTCATACAAACACGCACTCTGCATTATATACACACACTCATACAAACACACACTCTGCATTATATACACACACACTTATACAAACACACACTCTGCATTATATATACACACACACACACTCATACAAACACACACTCTGCATTATATACACACACTCATACAAACACACACTCTGCATTATATACACACACACTTATACAAACACACACTCTGCATTATATATACACACACACACACTCATACAAACACACACTCTGCATTATATACACACACACACTCATACAAACACACACTCTGCATTATATACACACACTCTGTGTATATAATGCAGAGTGTGTATATAAAGAAGAGTGTGTATATAATGCAGAGTGTGTGTTCGTGTAGTGTGTGTGAACTGGGTGGGGGGAGGGCATTTTTATTATTTAAATTTTTTTTTATTTTAATATTATTTTTTTATTATTTAATTTGTTTTTGTCCCCCCTCCCTGCTTGTTAACTGGTCAGGGAGGGGGGCTATCTTAATCCCTGGTGGTCCAGTGGCATGGGCTGTGAAGTGGGGGGGCCGGCAGGAAGCATTTACTTACCTTTCCTGCAGCTCCTGTCAGCTCCCTTCTCCTCCGTTCCGGTCAGCTCCACTGTACGTCTCGCGGTCTGGTTGCCGTGTGGATCGTTGCCATGGCTCTGACGGCCGCGGCTCTCTAAGTTGCCATAATACAGACAGTGACTCGAGTATAAGTCGAGTGGGGGTTTTTAAGCACAAAAAATGTGCTGAAAAACTAGACTTATACTCGAGTATATACTGTATATAAAATTATAAGACAGTAGGATTCATACAAACTGCTATACTGACTTAGTAACAAAGAAATCCTGACAGCACCTTTTGGAAATAAAATCATAGATGCAGTGGGATGCACATTAAAATAATAGAATTAGTCATAGACTGGTATCTTAACATGTAGTTACAAATAATAGAATGGCAATAAAAAGAATGGCATATATATAGCTACTGCCTTTCTAATGCCGTCACCATCAGGTGCTGAAATGGAGGTCTCAGCTTGCCTTATTAGCGAGCACTGTGCTTGAATAAATCAGAAACTTGGAACAATTTGCAGACAGAGATAAAAAGAAAAAAAACATTGCAATAAAAGAACATTAAAAATAGCATAAGGCTTATACAAAAACTAGTCTGATGTAGTAACCCATCAGCCCATTGACTGAGGCTGTTGAGGTGGTCAGTGCAATACAGGATCGGCCGCCATTTTATGCAAAGGCCCAGAGGACGATACGGCTTCAAATTTACCTAGAGGTGCTCAATACCAGCAGGGACCAGGTAAACTCCCACTGGTCCAGAGGGGGTAGAAACGGAGCTGGCAAGACGCTAAGGCTGCAGAGAGAGAAGAAAATCGTCCGCTTCCCCCACCTTGATCCAGATAGCAGGCCGCAGCTAGGTATCACGCCACCCACCGGCGCTGCTCATGTCAGAGGGCAGGATGGGTCCTGGCAG
>OW240915.1:95180659-95217705 GCA_933207985.1 Pelobates cultripes | reverse complement strand
GGGGAATTAAGAAGAACGGGGGATTAAGAAGAACGGGGTTAAGAAGAACACAGAGAGGATGGGGAAGAGTAAGAAGAACACAGGGAGGAGGGGAGAGAAGGGGAGATGAGGAGAACACAGGGAGGGTGGGGGAGTGAGAAGAACACAGGGAGGGTGGAGGGAGTGAGTAGAACACATGGGGGGAGGTGAGGAGAACACATGGGGGGGAGGGAGAAGAACACAGGGAGGGAGGGGGCTGAAAAGAATACCGTAGGTTTGGGGGAGGGGGGATGAGAAGAGCACAGGGAGGGTGGGTGTGAGAAGTGACTGCTAGGGAATGGGGGGGAGAGACCACTAAGGGGCAGGGGGGAGCTCTATAGGACAGGGGGCAGGACAGGGAGCTCTTTCACACTACGCGCGCACACACACACAATGCATCCCTATAGATACACAGAAACACACAATGCATCCCTACACACACAGAAACACAACATGCTTCCCTTACACACAGAGAAACACACAATGCATCCATTACACACAAAGACAATGCATTCCTTTGCACACATACACAGAAACACACAATGCAAACCCTTACACACACATGCAAACACACACACCGCTTCTCTTACATATACACAGAAACACAATGCATTTCATACACACACTCAATGCACACACTTACAGACAAACACCTTGCATCCCTTATGCATACAAACACAGATTCACAGAATACATCGCTTATACACAAACACACTGCTTCCACTACAAACAAATACACTGCATCACTTACACAAACTGGTATCCCTATACACTACATAACATAAGCACACACATTAGATCCTCTACAATAACACATAACACAACCCCTACACACTCCACTCCCTGTGAGCGAACTCATGGGTGGAACATGTAGGTGGCCTTTTAGGTGGGCCTTATGGGCATACTCACTGTCAGGCCTTGAGGCCCAGACCTTGAGCTGATTAAGGGCCCCCCAAAAAATGGAGCTGCTTCCCATTCTACTAGAACTTTGAATTTTGTGACCACGGTTACAAACAGCCTTCAGAGTTCCTGTTCTACACCAGACCAGTGGAGCCAAACTGCAGCCAATCATCATCCTCATCTGGTTGTAAGTAGGCAATCTAGTACATTATTAGTGACACTAATCTATAATTTACCTCACATTAAAGGGACACTATAGTCCCCAGAACCACTTCAGCTTCATGAAGTGGTTCTGGTGTCTATAGCCTGTCCATGCAGGCTTTTTAATGTAAACACACACTGTGTGCAGCATTGGCATTAGTTCATATGGCAGATCATATAGGTGGGGCATTGTGATGTCACATGGGGGGGACAGCAAATTTTTTTTTTGCCTAGGGCGGCAAAAATCCTTGCACTGGCTCTGATCCTGGGCAGGTGCACCAGTCTACTGGTGACCCACAGGAGGGGAGTGCACTGATTGCACTGCACTCTCCTCCTGCCCACACCAGTCTTTAGCGCAGTGCAAGTGCCCTCTGCCCCTAATTTACAGTGGCTCACACTCACAGCAAGCAGTGCCTGGGGCCCTTTGCAGAGACGGAAACAAAGAGGTTCTGCGGCAGCTGGGCGTCCTGCAAGCATTACATTAAACAGCTATTCTCCATGCAGCCACAGGTGCCGCTGTGCTGGGAGATTTTGATGACTCTTCACTTCCTCCCAGCCTACAGAGCAGCGCATGGGAGAGAGAGAGGAGGAGGCATGATTTAATCTTACAACAAATCCACTAAGCAAATCTTTATAAATTTGGGGGGATCAGCTCTGTTTCCACAGTTTATTGGTGTTTACTCTGATGTCTGTATTAATATTGAGGGATGTCTAAGTAGTAACGTCAGTGTGTGTCAGCAGGGCCAGTCGTTGGGGTGTGCAAGCTGTGCGGTCATGCAGGGTGCCATGACAACAGAGCTGCCCGGCGGCTAACACAGCTCACAAGTGGGGACACCAGTATATTCAATTTAAACGATTCGCTGGTGGTCTACTGGTGCGCACCAGCAGTAGGTGCAGTCAGATTATATCCTCTCCCTCGTGGTTTCGGCGCTCAGTTAGTGAGTCAGAGCACAGGCTCAGAGATTCTCAGCCTGCGCTCTGACAACATTGAAAGTCAGAGCCGTGAAGGAGTGGGTATGGCAAAGAGCTACTGATTAGCATAACATCAATATCCGTTATAAAACCAGGAAAAGGTGGGCATGGATGGTGAACTGATTTGGTGGTGCAATGGGCCACTTGACTGGTTTTGCCCCCCCAGGCCTAAGGCTGCCAGCCCTCCCCTGCCTCAAGGGTGGTGGCAGATTGCACACTCCTCATATTTCTTGACTAATCCAAAAACCAAAATGTAGTCTTAGCTCATACTCCTTCCTTCACTCACTCCTATAGTTTATCATTATCGAAAACAATGAACAGAGTGTTTTTATTACACTCATTAACAACTGTATTATGACATCACTGTTATTGTTAATGGTTTTTCCTCTTCATTCTCTTTTCCTGTTCCTAAATTTACTGCAATTTAAAATTAAAATAAACAATATTACCTTTTGAATAAAACAAATGTTAAAAACTAGGGATATGTTTGTATTTCTGACATATTTCTCAAGGTTCCTATTGTTTCTTTGGATGTCTATAATGCACCTGTTTATTGGTCCTCTAGCTATTCTCAAAAAAAGTTACAAAATACACTTATCCCATGAAAACTGCTAGACATGGGTTTTACGTGAAATGAATACACCCCACAGACCAAAATTTGATTGTCCTTACTGTTGGTCTTTTACTGGTTATGGAAGAGTCTGCCTTTAGCGAAAGGGTGACCAACCAAACAGTGCACCTAAGGAGACTTTGAGGATGAGAAATTTTTTATCCAGACAAAGAAATTATTTAAAAAACAATCTAAGTGAACTGTACATATAAAAACAAAGACAACAATAGTACAAACCAAACTCAAGCTAACAGGTCCCCCAAATGTAGCTTTCGAACTGCCAGGAGATAACTTGTGTAAAGTGGGTGACCTTCTCCATGTCCCCTTTCTGTTTAGAAGCAATTGTAGATTTCTCCTCAGGAGCATGGGCAATGCTAAATTAAGCAGTGGACTCCTTTGCATATGTAAACTTGAAGATTTTTCTGTGTTTAGTGAAGTGAAAGGGCCTAGGGTTGCTCCTGTGATATGTGATGGTGAAATCTTGGAAAATGTTGGCCACTGATCTAAGTGATTTTTGCCACAGCAAAGTTGATCTGGACACGTCGGTGTTAAAAGACTATATCTGTGATTCAAATATGTAGGTATTCTAACCCCTAATGCGGACATGACGTGAGTTTCAAAGTGGACAATCACATCTGTTGGAAACAATGGTGTTGCGTTAGGAGATTTGGAAATACAGTAGTAGCAATCTAAACAAATGCTTTTAAGTAGTCTGAGTTTCAAATGGACAGGGTGATACTTTAATTTAGGGGTGTTAGTGGAGGTATGGCCAGAGACTGCTCTGATATATTTCAGATGACCAACTAATAACATTTTATGCAACAATAATGTAATTCAGAACATGAACAATGTACTTTATGTACGCAGACTGATTCTAATCATGTTTATTGTAGTTTAAAGAAGAACTGTAAACCTCCCCCTCATCCCCCCTTGTCATCACTTCTGCAAAGACCCCAGATGATGACAATGCTGCTTTAAAGACACGTTACTGGGAGTATTAGTGCTGCATAGCTCTTTTATACACTCAGACACACTAACAATGTGGAGCTCTTAGAAAAGAGGGACATTACGATAGAAAAGATGAATTTGGGAAAAGATGATTTGGGTCCAAAGTAGTGACTGTCCCTCCTAAATAGGTACACTTGGAAGGTATGGAGTAGCCTCTAAGCTAAGGGAATGTCCTGCGCATGTTAATACTTTGGACAAATTCATCTTTCATATTATTTTACATGTTAATTTGAATATTAAAAATGAAATATTCAATATCACTTTGGGTTAAGTAAAAAAAAAAAAATAACAACAACCAAGCAAAAGAAGATAGGAACATACTCATTTCAAATGGTTATTTACATGAACATTTAGTTATTTTAAGGGGTGTCTGAAATCAAATCGTAATTATTTGTTGTTTTTAGCATTAGTGCGTCATTGCATGATGGAGCATTTTTTAAAAGTCTTTTTTGCTTTAAGGTCACCTACGTGTGAACTGCTGAAAACCACAAGTTGCACGAATTCCTATGACTTCACTATTTACTTTAGAGTGTGTGATAAGGCACTCACATGCAAAGAGGAGTATTGTTACATGAATAGGTCAGGAAAACCCAATGCTCTAAATATAACGATTAAAATAATTTTTACTTATCAGACCACAGATTTTTGCTATAAAATGAGCTGCTCATTCCAGGACCAGATTAAGGGCTTCATGGGCCTGGAGCTGATGTTTTGATGGGCCTAATTAAATGAGTATATTAAAGAAACACTCCATGCACCATAACCACTACCATAACTACCATAACCACTACAGAGCGCAATAGTGGTTATAATGCCAGGCTTGCCCTAGATTCCCCCAGTGTAAGTAGTCAAACCATTTCAGAATGGTTTAATTTCTTACATGGTGTCCGCCTAGTACTTTTACAAGAGCCAAAAGCTTTTACATGGAGTGCAGGGCTTAGCTAAGGCAGAAAGCTTCTGGTTCTCAGACTGAGGTAGTAGAGGCAGGAAGAGGCCCCAGGTAAGAAGTCAAATTCTTTGCCAGCTAGGTTTTCTACCATTTGCCCATCCTTGCAGGCATATTGCTGAGCAGTCTGTGTGTTTGAATAGTTTTGTTTGTAGTATGTGCGTGAATGTAAGTTGACATTGACATTTAAATGCAGGTGCATCTTGGCATTTGAATGCAAGGGCATATTTATGTGTGGTGTTGGCGTTTGATTGCCGGGGTATGTTCGGGTGTAATGTTGGCGTTTGAATGCAGTATTGTTATATAGTGATGGCGTTTGAATACTCAAATGTATACACATATATACATACACAGCCAAACAAATTCTTAGACGTTGATCTAGATGAAAATTCTTGTTCTTGGGTTGAACATTGGCCAAAAGATAGAGCACAGAGAGTTGTCATTAATGGTAAATTTTCAAGCTGGACAAAAATAAGTGGTGTCCCTCAGGGTTTTGTTGTGGGACCACTTCTATTTCACATATTTATAAATAATCTGGAAATAAGCATTGAAAGTCATGTTTCAGTGGTTGCAGATGACACAAAATTCTATAAAGTAATACAATGTACTACTTTCCAGAGTGGGATTTAGATAAACTGGGGGACTGGGCACTCAAATGGCAGATAAAATTGAATAGAACAGAAATAAAAAAACACACACCTACACACAGCCACGGGGGTAAAAAAAACCATGGGGTAAAAAAATTAAAACATTGTAACAAAAATCTACAATAAAAATATCACAAACAGTAATACAATTAAAACACCATATACCCAAGTGGACAATTGCACTCACAAAAGTAAGTTGTTTGTAGGCAGAACAGATAATCACTGCATCAAAAATTATTCTACTCCAACTCCCAATATTTTCAGTTATACTGAGACATGGGGGCACTGAGACACTTGGGGACACTAGGAGACATGGGGACACTGAAACACTAGGGACACAATGTCCCTAAGTGTCTTAGTGTTCCCATGTCTCCCAGTGTCCCTAGAGTCTGTGTGCCCATGTCCCCCAGTGCCCCTAGTGTCTTAGTGTCTCCACGTCTCCCAGTGTCTTTGACATGGGGACACAGACACTAGTGGACACTGGGCGACCTGGGGACACTGAGGGACATGGGGCACTGAGACACTGTGATACATAGGGACACTGTGATACATAGTCTCAGTGTCCCCCAGTGTCCCAAAGTCTCCCAGTGTCCCAAAGTGTCTGTGTCCCCATATCTCAGTGTCCTCTAGTGACATTAGGAGACATGGGGACACAGACACTAGGGGACACTGGGTGACATGAGGACACTTTAGGACACTGGGGGACACTGAGACTATGTATCACAGTGTCCCTATATATCACAGTGTCTCAGTGCCCCATGTCTCCCAGTGTCCCCATGTCCCCCAGTGCCCCTAGTGTCTTTGACATGGGGACACAGACACTAGTGGACACTGGGCGACCTGGGGACACTGGGAGACAAGTGGACATGTGAGTCCTTTGAAAGCATGGCGGTGAGCATATCATTAGACACATTTATGCCAAGCTCAGGATGCTGTTGGCCAGCATTCATGATCAGCAGGCAGCCTGACATGCATTAATGCCAGGCTAGCCTTCCAATTCTTTGGGCAAACACGCCTCCTTTTTGGGCATGTTGGTCCCTTTCGGAAATTTTGGTTACATGTTCCACATCAATGGCCCACCCTTTTACAACGCCCTTTGACTTCCTGCTTCTCTGGACACTGCTATTAGGGGGTATGGATTTACTTGAAAGATGAAAGCATGAATTAGAGAGAGATTAGCATATTTTAAGAGACTCTGAGTTTTCTTATAGCTGGCAACATCTCCACCAGATACATAACGCTTGAGAGGTATGACTGTTTTAGTGTTTTTGGTCGATAAGATTCTGTACTTAGGCCCCTCATAATTGTCAGCACCAGGCCCACTGGGCTCTTAATCTGGCCCTGAATATTTATAGACCACTTTCCATGGATAAGGAAAAAAACTTAAACTGAAAATTAAAATTAAATAATCAAAAATATTTAAAAAAAAAAAAAAATATATATATATATATATAATAAAATAAACAGCCCTGGCTCATTCCACCGTAGCTGATGACTTTCTTTACAGGGCACACTGTTTTAATGCTTTGAAAAGAGATAGTCACTATGCATTTCAGTGTACATGTTTAGAATTAAATATAAAACAATATTAAATTTTTGATAGGTCATGCTTTATCAGCACCAGTGACTACAATAAGTACCATATTGCAGGATAATTGTTGGGGAAAATCATTAGGGAGTTTGGTACTGTATGCACCATGTTTTCTGGGACACATCATCATTTATACAAATAGATGGGCAACATACAGAAAGTTCAGCCCTGCAGTATGTAGAAGTCACATGCTGCAGGTGATAAATCAGTCACAAATCCTGCAGCATATAAATTATCCATAATGCAGGGCAGCATTTTCATGTTGAAATTAAATCAACATGATGACATTATGAGTGTCCCAGAAAACATTGTGCATATGGCAACCCTATATATACACAAATGGTATGATTCTCCAAATCCCAACTTTCAATAAGTTCAAACAAGGTGGATCATTCTCAACTTGTAGCACTCGTCCGTGAATTAGCTAGAAATTGAGACAGAATTTTGCATTAACATTTTGAACTTTTTAACACCCATTCTCTTTTGCCTTTCTGGACTCTTCCTCTCCCCCTGTCTTTTTCTTCTACCTTCTCCAAGACTTTTTGACTGTCTTTCTATTCCTGACTCATGCTGCACTAGCCTCTGTTTCCCAGTACTTCATTCCCCCCCCAAGTTTCTAGTTTAACCTATGTTGATTCTCAGATTGTTCCTCAGTCTTCCCACTATTTCTGTTTACCCTCTCCATCAGTCTTTTTACCCTAGCTCCTCAATTTCCCCTTGCTTGCTACTACTCCCATCATTCACTGACATTTTACTCTGCTTTCTCCCGTCTTCTTTAACCAAGTCTATTTTTCGGGATAGAAGTTGTCTATGCATGAGGCTGGAAGTGTGCAGTAGGAGTTGTTGGAGGAAGCATGCATGTGTTGGGTGTTGTGGGGGTATGCATGTGTGTGTGATGGGAGTTGTAGTTTACCACATGTGTGCAAGTTT
The DNA here is from genome assembly GCA_933207985.1 of Pelobates cultripes. Taxonomy (NCBI): domain Eukaryota; kingdom Metazoa; phylum Chordata; class Amphibia; order Anura; family Pelobatidae; genus Pelobates; species Pelobates cultripes. Next base: position 95,209,882 of record OW240915.1, on the reverse strand, counting down.
GATGGGAGTTTTGTGTTAAACCTGATGATTGCCTGTTTGTACCTGAACTCACATGAACCTAATACTGTAATATCTTGACATTTGTACTACCAGCACCTATGTAATTCACTGTATATTCAAGAGATATAACTTTCATTTTTGATACCAATGAGACTGTATTTTCCTCGATATGTACCCATTCTCCTCTCTTTGTTCTATAATCCCAGTTTTCACTAAAACATATCTTGAAAAACTATAAAGAATTTATATATGTATAAAAAAACCTGATGATTCAACGAGATTGCGATATCCTCCAAAAATTACACGGTAGGCCTCAAATTTGCATTATGTGACAAGATGGCTGTACTCTTCAGGTGCTATGAATTATTACTGCCAGGAAATGGCAAGATGGGGCAGGCAGTTTCTAATTGAAATTCCTCCTTATGCCACATATTCTAAAAATCTGCCTGTCCTTACTATGATTTATGATATATTTTATTTTATCTATAACACCTCTCAAATATTGCATTTTTTTTTTTCATAAAAGAGTTGTGTTTTGACTGAATAATTTCTGGTAACCACCAGATATCCCTGCACTAAGGAAACAGAGGATATTGAGAAACATACTGCTTTTCTTTCTGTGACATAAAAAAAATAAAAAGTGAAAAAAAGTTATGACTAATTTCCCTATTGCATGGGAAACAAATCATTATGACGCATCTTGTTTCTCACAGTGAGCTATCTGACACAAGGTCATTTTAAAAATTCTTTAACTGTAGTTAAATTTTGTAAGATTCTGTAATTCTGCATATTTGATTTTAGAGCCTTGGCTCCATATCCGCAGACATCTTCATAAACAATCAGACATTTATAGTTAATGACAGAAGCTGTAATAAACATTTTTTTTTTTTAAATCAACCCAAAGTTAAACACATGATCAGACTTGACATAAGACCAAAAAACACAGATATGATTTATCATATAGCAGAGTGCCGCGTGTCCATGGCAATACCCATTCCCTGGGTGGGACTAGTGTTGTTCTGCTACTCCCTTCTCATTTCTTAGAAATCCATTTAAACTAGAAATTGGAATAAGTAATGTTATTACACACTTTCTCTTTAAATACGTTAGCTGAACAACAAAGTATTTCATTTATGACGGATATTCAATAATATGCTATGTAGCTATAGCAAACAAAAACAATAAATAGCTATAAACAAAGCTTGGCACACCGCTCACAATGTCTGTTAAATATACTAGTCAGTCAGTCACTCACTTTAATGAACTTTATTTCAGGCAGCAGGGGGACTACCTGTCATTCCAGGCATTCCCCCTGCTGGCCCTGCTATGGACGGCTATTCCGTCTATGTGATCGTGAGGTCCTCGCAAGGGATGCCAGGCAAGTCCTCCCATCGCGATTATCGGCGGGGGATCACCAGCGAGCGAGGCATGGCATTTAGAGCCATGGCATTTAGGCCAGGCATTTAGAGCCGGGTCCCAAAGGTTGGTATAGCACGCCCGCCGTCCTTAAGGGGTTACATTTTTTGCTCAGTAAATGGAACTTTAAATACCTACAGGAGGCTCCTGCAAGTTAAAGCAGGCTATTAACAGTGCAGGAGATAAGACATTCTAAAGTTCTGTGCAATAAAAGAAGTGTAAACATTAGAGCCTTTACAGGAAGTTTTTAGCAAGTCTGTGTAATTCACATGCAGGAAGGTGTGGCCAGGGCTGCGTGAACAAAGTGATTTAATTCCTAAATGTCAGAGAATCGAGCTATGAGTTTGCAGGGGCATGATCTATACACCAGAATTGCTTCATTAAGGTGAAGCTGTTTTGGTGACTATAGTGTCCCTTTAAAATGATACTCCATCCAAAAACAGTATTTTAATAAACCACTCTATTTTGCTAGAGGAAGAAAAGCAAAGCAAAAAAAAAAAAAAGATCTTACCTGTCAAGTTCTTGACGCAGTCTTGTTCTGTAGTGATGTCACTACCCCTCTTTGTAGGGGGAGTGATGTCTTGTAGGACTGCAGAGGAAAGGACTTGGGTGGCATAGAGGCGTGCAGTGCTGCCATTGGTTGTCTGTCCCCAGGCATGCTAAGGTTGCTTATAACAAATGCCTTTCTTGCAGATAATTAACATTAACCAGCCTCGAAGTCTTGTTCTGCACTAGTAAATGACATTGCCAGAAGTGAAGTTACACTGTTGTCTATAAAGCACTCTTTCTCTGTATGTGCAATGATGCTTGGAGTTACCCTTTAAAAGGACACTCTGAGCACCATAACCACTACAAAGTATTCAGACACTGTACTCGAAGTTAACCTGGCTCAAGCATTTATGTGTTTGTATGTGGGTGGTATGTTTATTCCTAATTATTGGGTTCTCTACCAGAGGCCTGGGAGTTTGAGGGTTCTGCGCAGTATCTTAGCTGTTCCTAGAAGTGCACTCTTCTGGACAATGATCTCAGATGTCCCACCTGGAATCTGTTGAAGCCACTCCCCCAACTTGGGAGTCACAGCCCCGAGTTCTCCTATCACAACTGAGACTACTACTACCTTCACTTTCCACATCCTTTCTAGTTCTTTTAGTCCTTGGTATTTCTCCACCTTCTCATGTTCCTTCTTCCTGATGTTATAGTCACTGGGTATTGCCACATCCACCACGACTGCAGTCTTCCATTCCTTGTCTACCACCATGATGTCAGGTTGGTTGGCCAGCACTTGCTTGTCTATCTGGATCTTGAAGTCCCACAGGATCTTAGCCCTGTCATTCTTGACTACCCTTTGTGGTATCTCCCATCTGGACTTAAGCAGGTCCAATCCATATTCTGTGCAGATGTTTCGGTATACAATCCCAGCAACTTGATTGTGTCTCTCCATGTATGCTGTTCCTGCTAACATCTTGCATCCGGCTACAAGGTGCTGGACTGTCTCAGAGACCTCTTTGCACAGTTTGCACCTTGGGTCTTGCCTGTTGTGGTAGACTCCAGCTTCTATTGATCTGGTGCTGAGTGACTGTTCCTGTGCTGCAAGGATTAGTGCCTCAGTGCCGTCTTTCAGTCCTGCCTTTTCCAACCACTGGTAGACTTTTGTCATGTGAGCCACATCCACTATCTACCGGTGGTACACCCCATGGAGAGGTTTGTCTTGCCAAGGAACCTCCTCTTTTTCTGCATCCGCTATCTGTTAAAGTCTGATGCTCAATGTTTTATCCAGGACTATGTCCTTGACCCTCATCAGACCCCGACCTCTTCAAGAGAAATCTAGTGTCACAAGTGGAATTAAAAAACGGACCACAGAAGATATATATATTCACACATTAGGGTGAGTCAAAAATTATCTGCACTCTGGTTATATTAAAACTTTGGTTAGCTGCACTGTCTTATCAGCGCTTTCTGTTGAAGGTCACTGTCTCCCCAGTTACAGCTGTGCAGGTGTGAACGTGTTACATCACTTCATTTGTAACTGTGGTGCAACAAAAAATGGCTGCCCCACTTGTGATTTGCAAAAATAAAGAACAGCTGCAATGATACGTTTTTTTTGTGGTCTGAGGATGTGCCTGGTGTTGATATTTATCAAAAACGTTGTGCACAGTATCGAGAAAGTGTTTTGTCACAAAGAAGTGTGTATGAATGGATAGAGAACCTCAAGGAAGGTCACACAACTATCAGCCATGAAGAAGGAGCTGGATGCCCATGGAATGATTCTGTCGGATAGACGAGTGACAGTGTATTATGGGGCAAATAATTTGCATATCAGCCATGGCTCCGCCTATGAAATAATCCATAACAGACTTGAGGTTCAAAAAGTTTGATTCACCTCTCGTGAAGAACTGAAGACAGTGGTGCATTCATGGTTCGCAGCTCAGCCCAAAACAAGTTTTAATAAAAGAATACAAAAGCTTGCTGACAGATGGACAAGTTGTATTGAAAAGCAAGGAGATTATGTATTTGTCTTTTCGAAAAGTGGATTAAAATTAATTCTACAGCCTTAGTGCAGATAATTTTTGACCCACCCTCGTATATATATCTCTGAATGTAAGCTAGTTTGAGCAGAGCACTCAGCACCTTCTGTTCCTGTACGTCCAACTTATCTTACTGAAATTACTTTATTCTTAGTTAACCTATTGTACAGCACTGCAGAATTTGTAGGCACTTTATAATTAATAACAATATTATGCATTTGTATTAGTATGCATACAGATTGACTTGTGCAAATGGACCCTGGTAGATTGGCTCCTCGTGGACGTATCATTGAGCAAATGGCAGTGCAATATTTAAACACAGTCATTTAATTTGGCATTTGGAGTTCTGCCTATGGCATCAAAAAAGGAGATTGATGGGAAGAGCAGATGAATGATGGCTAGGGGATAGCCACTAAATGTTGATTTTATTCACAGATTAAGTGAGAAGGAACCAAGACAGGAAAAAAATGAGGAGTTAAAAAAATATATTTTTTTATATATCATATTTAATAAAGATATATATTCAAAAATTAAAACTGTTTTACTGTTTCCTCTTCTTTTTCCCTCTATTGGTTACTAAAAATGTGCCTATTAGTGTACTGCAAAATATATACATAATTTTTATATTATGTGAAATCAAGGGACTGTACTCACCGTGACATGCATAAATGGGGTGCTGCTGGGGACAATTCGTACAATACACAAGATCCAGTGCACTCATTCATCCAGTGCAACTTCGGAGCTCGCAGATTTTATTAGTTTTCTTAAAAACACCTAATCTAGGCAAAAATAATGGGGGTTTAGTTAAAGTATATGATCACACATTACATAAGTGTGCCACATCATTGTACACCATCTTTGGCAGGTCCTACTCTAACAACCTAATGTCTGCTCTTATAAGATTAACCCACTTACCTGGGGAAAAAATTCCATCTGTGTATTGTAATATTTATATTATGTACATATTTTGGAGTACATTATGTACATATTTTGGCTTATTTAAATGTATCTCCAAATACTTTTCCATGGACGATATTCAGCGAAACCATTACATGAACAAGCATTGGACATTCCGAACAAAATGTTATTTTCAGGAAAATGATTCAGCCAAACTGAACTTTCCCACCATGCACAAGTCTAATAGGGCAATATCATATAATAATGACAACAAAGTATTTAACCAGGAAAAGTTCACACAGATTGCTTTGGTTTCCAAGTACGTCCTGGGGATGTTACCATAGCCCAACATCCAGGGGATGCTACTCATTTTATCCACCTCAGAAGGATGAAGGGCTGAGTTGACCCTGCCGGTATATGATCCTGCAACCAACAAGGGTTGAACAGATTCAAGAGATGATAATGCATAAGGTGTGTGCATGTAATAAATATACTAAATTATTTAATCCATAATGATATATTTAGCTTTTGCCATACAGCATCTATGTGAATATGTGTGCTCATGGATACATATAGCTATATATATCTATAGCATAATGTGCATGTGAAATGTTTTCATGAGAGTTCTTTCTGCTATATTCCTAAAATTAATGTGATGTCACTGTTTTTCAGTAATGGGTAAGCCCTTTCAACACCAGAAAACAAGGAACTGTTGATCTTACAAAAATGATCTCAATAGAATTCATGTAAAGATTCCACAATCTGTTACTAGCTTTGTTGTCAAAAGAAGCAAGTTGTATATTAAAGTTGTATATTAAAGGGACACTATAGTCACCACTACAGTTTGATGGTGTCTATATTCTGTCTCTGAAGGCTTTTAAATGTAAACTGTCTTTTCAAAGTGGCATGTATTTTAGTACTGCATTGTGTGTAGCACTTGGATTCAGCGTCTCCACACTCTGCATGGAGACACCGAATGCACCCCATCGAGATGCACTGATTCAATATATCTCTATGAGAAGATGCTCTATGAGCGTGGTACTTTACAACACATGCACATTAGCCTTCCAATGCTCTCCTATGGGAATGATGATGATCTCAGCTATAGAGGCAAGGCCAGCCATGGCGAGACACTGTATCTTCCAAAGAATCCTCAGTAATTTCATGTTCTGATAGACAGCCACTAGAGAAGGACTTAACCCTGCAAGGCAATTGTTGCAGTTTATAAAAAACTGCAATAATTACACTTGCAGGGTTAAGGGTGGTGGGAGTTGGCACCCAGACCACTCCAATGGGAAGAAGTGGTCTGGGTGCCTGGAGTGTCCCTTTAATGTAGTTGTTCTGGTGTCTATAACATGTCTCTGCAGTCATAGCACTGTGAACACTGCATTTTTAAGTTTTACATTATCTAGTGGCAGTCTCTCAGACGCCCACTAGAGGTGCTGCCTAGTCCTGTGCTGCACAGTGTCTCCATGCTCCATGAAATTCAGTGTCGCAATGCTCTTCAGTAAGCTAAAGCTTAGAGTGTCCCTTTAAAGGAGTCAGCTACGACATCATATCTTGAGTATACATTCTTCTGCAGTCCATCCAGTGAGAAGTACAAAATAAGACATTCAGCACTGCTACATTCAGCATAGCACTGCTACTGTTCACACACTCTTGAAAAGAAAACGTCATTGTAGATATTTCTTCTTTTTTTCTTAAACTAGGTTTGTTTTCTTTGTGTTGTTCCTGTTTTTAGGTTGTCTCGCTTCTGGAAGTGCAGAGGGCTTACTATATGAAGTAAATCAAAAGATAAAGCTATGTGGGTTATAAATATATATGATATAGAGGGGTGCTTCACATTAAGACAGCGACCTTAGAATATATGTATAAAAAAATAAGATAGAAATGTAGTGTGAGTGCTCCTATTTTTGTTAAAAAGTTAGGTAATATAGTTATTATACATAAAAACATTTTATTGGAAAACACACAAACTAAAAATAAAACACTTATTTAAAAGTATTAGCAATATAATTGTATGGGTATAATCACAGATGCAAGTAAAACAGCTTTGATTGTAATGCTGTGAAAAAAACCACTTCAATCAAAGTGTAACACTTAAAAGAATGTATCTAGCCTGGATATAAAAAGATACGAAATCATCCAGACAGTGACCAGATAGTAATCAAAAAGTCCAAATTTGTGTTTCAAGAGGAAAAAGGCTGCTTAACTAAATGGTGGAAAGTATGATGTAAAAAACGCAAAAAACGAGTCAAATAAAATCTCACCACTATACTGGAGATATAAAACGACCCTGCATAACAATAAGTAGTGATCAGTAACACACTAGCAATCAATCTTTGCAATAAAAAGTGAGCAATGTCTCGTAATAGTACTTATCCATAGGGGCCCCTCCACAAATCCCAGAGATGCTGATAATCAGAAAAATGAAGAGAAGACCATCCGTCCCAAATTCAAGATTCCTGTAAGCTAAAACTCTCCTAATCGGACAGGATACACACATGCCGATATTCACTTGTTCAGTGTAGCTGTCTGCATGAGCACAAACCACCCAGTAGCAATGTCTACCTAAGAACAAGAAATCATCTGTGGCCTGCCATTTTAAGTCCACACATGATAGTAACCCCGCTGAGCTTTCGGTCAAGGGGATAGAAAAAATAACTAAGATGGGGGACTTTGGAAAAAGAAAAAAAGCTCTCATAGCCGCAGAATCAAAACAGATTTTTAAATTAAATACCCTGAACCCACATGGCCTGAATGAGGAATCGGATCAAATGTTGCTATAAAAGTAGGATTTACCAAAGAAGGACCTTCATTTACTTTTATTTTTATCTTTACTTGGATTTTTTTTGTCGTATAATTGCTTTATCTATAGCTATCCTAGAGAGGTCTTTTGATATTGAGGGCTATTGTGTTTTACCAAATTATAACTTAAAGCATTGGCCCTTTAAGAATGAATTTGAGTATATATGATCGTTTTATATATTTTTATATATTTATACTTTTATATTTATAGTCACTATGGTTTCTCTGTACTTCGTTATATTGTGTGCCATTGAGCTCAACACAACATTGCCACCATTGATCTCAGAAACATACTTTTTTTAATAAATCATCAGGAGGAGTGTGTTAAACAATTTATATATATATATGGCAGTATATTTTTCCTTAAGAATATTTATGATTAATACTTTTCAATAATAGTCATGTATTTTGGAAGTTCTTATTTTTTTATTTTATATTATTTGTTTTACATTAATTTAATAAACTAGCATATTGGTGTAGATCAAGCATGTCAAACTCAAAGTCTGGCATGGGCCACATAAACAAGGTTTAGGTTTATGTGGGCCGGAAAAAAAAAATACTGTAAATTTTCATAGAAACGTAGGTTTATTTTAAAAAGTACAGTATAAAAAAAAGACCAGCATCCCCCTCTACTAAACCATAGCACCCCCTCTACCACGCTGTGCCAAATCTGATCCTCCCGCTGACACACACATATTCACTAACAGACAGACACACACACACTCACAGACACACACACACACACTGACAGACACACTTTTTATTGCAAAGATTGATTGTTAGCTTGTTACTGATCACTACTTTTTGTTATGCAGGGTAGTTTGATACGTCCAGTATAGTGGTGAGATTTTATGTGACTTCTGTTTTTAACATCATACTTTCTACCATTAAGTTCAGCAGCCATTTTCCTCTTGAGACACAAGTTTGGACTTTTTGATCACTGTTTGGTCACTATCTGGATGATTCTGTATCTTATTATATCCATGCTAAGTACATTATTTCAAGTGTTACACTTTGTAGTTGTTTTTTTTCCACAACATTACAATCAAAGCTACATAGTTACATAGCTGAAAAGAGACTTGTGTCCATCAAGGTCAGCCTTCCTCACATGTTTTTGTTGTTGATACAAAAGAAGGCAAAACAAAACCTAAGCTGTTCTGCTTTCATTTGTGATTATACCCATGCAGTTATATTATTATTACTTTTAAATAAGGGTTTTCTTTTTAGTCTGTGTGTTTTCAAATAAAACATTTTTATGTATAATATTTACATTATCTAACCTTTTAACAAAAATAGGAGCACTCTCATTACATTCCTATCTTACTATATAGAGTGACTTTATTTATAAAATCTGTTATCTGACCCAAATTAGAAATAATTTACATTAAAATGAAACCAACAATGGAGGGTATTCCATTCATAGGATCTTATTTACTAAAGCATCCGTAGACACCTATACACTGTGTAGCTTAAGAGGTTATGTTTCCAGACACTAAGATACATACAGATTCAACTGACAAATCATTCAAGATAAATAAGAAAAAAAAACACCTTTTAATTGCAATACATTAACAATTGTAGTGATCAAGTAAGTATTATTATTCAAACATGACATAGATGTAAACACTTTTATTGAAAAATGTCTTAATTACATTTGTATTTTGTTTTATGCATTTCCTTTGCATACAGCCTTGGTGACTGGCGATATGAGGGTTTCTGAGCTTGCATGCAAGTTCTTGCTCGTGGACGTGAAAAACAGGAGGCTGTGTGAAATGCGCGGGCATTAGATGCTCAGAATCCTGCTCCTCTGTCGATATGCCCCATAAAATTTTACCTGTGCAAGAAAGTCACTATACAAAGTCTTTGTGTTCCAAAGAAGACTTTACCAAAGTCTACTCCAGTGACAATTAGATATGATTACCTGGCAATCCCTCTAGAACAGGTGAGCTATAAACTTCTGAAGGAGCTGAAATATTGCTCCCATTTATGTTTGTACTCAACTTCCAGTATTGTAATATATCCTGAACAGGACAGACTGGCACCAATGCTGAGCAGATAAATCAATATATTATATCATAGATAAAGCCCAGATTGCAGAACAGTTCCATGATGGTGCTCACCCCTCTCAAGTCATTTGAGTGCTGGATTCCAAATGCATTGACTGTTAAAAATTATATATAGTTATTTAATTATATCTCAGGTTATATTTAAATGTTTAGGGTATTTAAAGCAAAATACTTAAAGGGAAACTATCACAGAAACTGAGTTTGTGTGTTTGGTGCCAGTATATTTACGATAGTGCCATTTAATTCAGGATTAAATTAAACATTGGGGTCATGTTTATTTCTTTAAAAATGCTCAGATCTGGTATCCCTGCAAGTACTTTGTTTGTGCAAATTCTAATCTGTTTCAAAGAAACAGTCACTTTTTAACTAGACAGATGAAGTTAAATGTTAATAGAATCCCTTTAATATCTAAGTCCATACTAAATTGATGGGATATGATAAAAATCACTCATTGTAGAATGTGCTGGCATGTTATAATAATATCCAATCCCTCCAGAGCAGGTGAGCTATAAACTTCTGAAGGAGCTGAAATATTGCTCCCATTTATGTTTGTACTCAAATGGATATTATTATAACATGCCAGCAGTATATCCCACAATGCTTTCTAAAACATGCCAGCATTTCCCACAATGCTGTCTATATGTAAATCTTCCACCACTATATTTTGGTGGAAGATATACATATAGGAAACCTAATATGTTTAATTGATATAGTAGAACTGGTGCAAATTGCCCAGGAAAAAATGTAGACAATATTATAAGCTCCTGTCAATAGTATTAAAGTCTAGGTTAGCAGAAAACAGTCTGGATTCTGACAAATGAGCTTTACTGGACAACATTGTAATTGAAGAATTATTCTGTTTTTGTTACCGATTAGAGCTTAAATTTCCACAGATTAGAAGTTAGTGTCCTATCTAGGCTTCGGTATAGTTAAAGGAACACTGTATTCACCATAACCACTTCAATCACTTGAAGTGTTTATTGTGCCTACTGTGTCCCTTTAATTTATTTACAGAAACAGACTTGGGTATACAGTTTTCATACTGAGGTATTGGCACATTTCTGAGAGATACGAGTGAACTAGTTGAGATTATTTTATGTCATAAATTAAGAACAATCTTCTTATCTAACATCTGTCAATCCGCTTATCAAATACCTATCAATAGATAATCACACAATAAATTTAAAATATGCTCAGAAACGAGTCTAAACAATAAATCTCCACTGAGACTGTCTCCCATGACCGTAGATACCTAAACCATAGATACCTAAATTCCCAAGATGTCCAAAATACTTGTTTAAAAAAAAAAAAAAAAGATTATGGTGTTCACTTATTTTGATAAATTGAGATAATTTGCTTTGTATAATAGGGACCTTTCAAAATATATTCTCTCTGTGCTATAAGCTTATTTTTATTTTGTAATCAGCATTAAGAAAGGGAACAGTTTCCTTACAGAGAACACAAAGGAAGCATGAAACAATTTGGCGGGAAAGTCCAACATCATCTGACATTATGTTGCAGAATTCTCTTTTTCTTTGTGAGATAGAACTAAAAAAAAATCACCCTGATTTATGCAGTTCTATACGCAGCTGTACTGTATGTTTATTTCGGCGGTATGCAGAGATATACAGAGCCTTGAGTTCATTTGTGATATTTTTTTTATATTGCATACAGAATTGTGGATTGCTGAAATCTGAGGAGGAAAGCACAAATATAGGATCTTGGAGGGAACCAGTTCCCCATGCATGTTTATAAGTAGGTTCTTTTGTAACTAGAACGCAAAAAGAAAAAAAGTAAATAACCAAAATGGCGGGTGAAAAATAGACCACAACGACAACCTGTGTCTGTGGGAAAGGAAGATGGAAACTTCAGCCCTGGAAAATACCAGAAATTCTTGCATCTGCTTATTCAAGTCCAAAGGTACTTGTCTCCTCAACAGCTATTAACAACTTCTCATGTAGCATGGAGTAGGATGAATATGGGGGAAGATCCAAGCGATTGAAGCATGTGTGTGCCCTGTGGATATAAAACAAGAACTTTGTAGTTTGTCTTATACTGATATAAAATAATGGAGAGTAATGAGATTTTAACAGTTGCATCTGTTTAAAACTAAACACCTCCAGGTTCCCTCACTACAGTGTATTTGTCTGGATTTTAAAGTGAAAGAAAAGAGAAATTAAAATTATTGGCCTAAAATGTTAAATTCAGTTTGAATTCCTGAAAATTCTATGTAAGCAAATATAGCTTTTGAGGTTCATGCAGCAAACATTGGTGGTTGGTTATCTATGGATTTGGGAATATGAGCCAAAACAGTCAATTTGTGAGTAGATACTGTTTGCGCAGTGAGGCAGTGGTTTACTGTCATATTTGTTCCATTGTCATAAAGAGGATTAGATGACATGTCCTGCCAAAAAGCAAAACATAATTGGCACCTTAAGCATTTCTTAGCTCTAAAACCTCTACCCGACAGTAGGTTTAGCTATCAAAAAGAGATGTGTTCAGCTAGCAATGGAAATGCAAAAAAAAAGTGTTTTTCTTTTACCTTGGAAGAGATGTTATTTTCCCCCATTTCTCTATACAAAAGCGCCTCAGTCCATTGCTACCTCGAAGAGCTGCAAATCCTTCATATGGCACACTGGATGTCCCAGTGACAAACTGTAAGAGTCGTAACCTCTGCTCATTGTTAAACCGCTCCACTGCAGCCCAAAACCACCGGATAACTATGTGCCCATCGTGGTAACCTTAAAGAAAAAAAAAACAAAACAAGGTTAGTTAATAGCAATTACAGCCAACCTTAGCATTTGTAGGATTCTGAGCAAAAGCGAGCGAGAGCCTCCCATCCACATTAACACACATGATTATGTAAATATACAAAACTAGCCAGTTATAAACCTATAATTAGCCACACAGAAATAATTATCCATTCACACATTAGCAACACGCTAATTCATGTATACAGACTCACACTAGCACACGTGCACAAGAGCAAACAGTACCCACAATTTTCATACATTTCATGTTTATTCAGATGGTGAGAAACAAAAACTGAGTAAAAAAAATAGTGAGTAAGCATTAGAGCATTTTGGGCACACCTAGCACACCCCTCGTGTATGCCTATAAGCAGTTTGTGTACAAACAGTGTTATTTTGGCTTCTTTTGTTTGCATAGAGTGCTGTTGCAATTAAGTTGGCTGGGGGGAACCTAGAACTTTAAAAATATTTGATTGGAATGTTTCTGCTTTGTATTTTCACCAAATAATAAAATAAATACAAAATATTCTGTTTTTGTACATGTTGGCCAAAATTCAGAATAGTATTTGACTGGTAAATATCTTATTTGTTAATTGGTAAAAATTTTTGTTGTTGATGGTACATATAATAAATGAGCCTTGGGAGATTAATCATGTAAAGTAAAGGTAAAGTAAAAGTAGTGGAATTTTATTTTCAAAACAAAGACAACTGTCTCTCGAGTGGATAATTTCTATCGTCAAGTGGATAATTTCAAGAAATTCCCAGATGAATTGGCTGCCCATTCGTCTCACCTTTCAGCTCCCGATTACTCTATTTGCGGATATCTGAAGAAGACGGTGTATGTGAACAAACTGCGTACACTCAAGCACCTCAAGGTAAATATTGGTGCAGAAATTCGAGTGCTAGAGTCTCAAACATTAACTATTATCATGTTGTGATAAATGCAATTGAAGAGCCAGACATTGCGAGGTGGCGAATGGAGCTCATTTAAAATATGTCATCTTCCGTACCTAGTAAAACAAATCTCCATATGTTAAGCATTCATTGTGTGTAATATCTCTATATAAAATTGCTTTATTAATAAAAAAGGTAATTGACTCCTCAAACCCTGCTCTGAATTTTGGCCCATTCTGTAGATGCGTGCCTATTTTCAGTTGCACTGATGTGACAGATATAGTTAATCATACAATAGCCCAGTGTTCTTACACTTATTCCTTAGGAGAAAGAGAGGATTTATTGCTTCTCTATTAGTACACTTGTGGTATTATTCACACATAATACCATAATACACTCTGGACCATCTTATTTCACTAGGCAATCATGTTTAAAACTAAACAAAAAAAAAAAGAAATGAATCACTGGTCATCCAAATGGGCACTTTAAAAAAGTCCACCAATGGAAAACAATGCATGGAAATCATTTATTGGTCTATTCAAAGCAAACAAAAAGCTATGAGCAACACAGTCTTCGACTCTTTGTCTCTTCATTCATGTTTGGCGTGCTGGAGAATAATTTGTTTGTTGCCTGTATAGTACACAATATGTACAGTGTTCTCCAACCCAGTCCTCGTGAACAGTCCAGGTTTTGTCAGTATATCAATTTGAATAAAACAGGGAAATACATAATCATGGACTGTTGGTGGGCCATGAGGACTGGGTTTGAGAACACTGGACTAGGAGAACTCCTGGGATCCAGGACATGCAGAGCCTTAGGGTATCAATTGAATTCTCCAACACTTTTGATTTACACTTGAGTATTGTCATCCTTTATAGTGGTTTCTTGTTTTCAAAACATATATTGTATGATGGATGAAGTGACACTGTACAAAAAACCAAATGCAATTCACAGTTAACTGACACTGTTAGATGTTCAGGAAAAATTTACCTCCTCTGTATTCTGTGTTATTGCGCCAATCGATCAGGTCTATCTCAGCAGTTCCAGCAATTACTAGTTCTAATTCCCGGGCATCGTACACCGACACAAGTCTGGAATCTACAACCTAAAAAGCAAATGTTTATACACTTCACTTGGACAGCTCATATGGGTACATACAACAATCATTATGTTTAAAGTTTCAGTCAGTAAACCACACTATAGTGGTTATGGTACCAGGTGTTTCCAGACAGACACCCAACTGTAAGTAGTCAAATTGTTTTAGAATGGATTGACTTATTACCTTGGGTCTGCAGGGCTCCACTGCCTGCACTAGCTATTTCTGATAGAGAGTCTAAAGCTCTCTACTTTAGCTAAGCCCTGCATCAATGATTGTTGGCTTAGCTTATTGACTGAGAGTGATCAGCTGACACTCTCAGGCAATAATCTACATTGCAGGGCATAGCTCAGGAAAACGAAAGGCAGCTCTTACATAGAAGCTTCTGGCTCTCCAATTTTAGTAGCAGTGCTGAAGACTGCGGGTATGTAGTGAAAATGCTCTAAAACAGTTTTACTGCTTACAATGTGGGGCATCAGTGCACTATAACCACTACAGTGATCTGTAGTGGGTATGGGGCTTTGAGTGTTCCTTTAAATACCCTAAAACAATTGCCTGCAGTCTTATTTATGGAGCAGCAGAGAAAACAATATCATCATATATAGAACCAAATAACAATTTATTATAATTTGAGAAATTCTAATTTATTTACAATTTTAGTGTATTAACGGTTTTATTATGAACCAATAACGCCCTCAAAAAGTTTAGAAATATATGGATACATTTTCTTTTCTGCTTTGAAAAATGTAAAAATTTATAAAGTGTAATACTTTACCGCAGAAGGAATATTTGTATAAACAAAACAAAACAAAAATATTCTTTTACACATTGCACCTACTGAAAATAATATAATTGAAATACCAAAAAATCCTCTGATTTCTAAAAGACATTTAATAGAATGTCCAATACTGGTATTTCTTGTCAGTGCGAAAGACATGCTACAAATCTATCAAAGGGACGTGATCACTGAGCTGTTCAGAGAGTAAATAGACTAAAGGGTACAGAGAGTGCACTCAGGTCATGCTCAGGGAAAGGTTCTTAAGAGATTCAATATTTGAAGAACAATTTATTTGATTTTGAAGTCTGTCTAAAGTTTGGTCTGTAAATCCATCTCCTGATGACTTATGGAAAGCTGTCTCGTCCCAACTGGTTCACAGTAGGCAAGGATTGATTACATATATTCATTTTTGTTTTAACCCTCTTAATTAGCTTTTATATTCCAAAAGCTTTTATGGTTCATATAAAGTAATGGAAATAAGATGAATATATAATATTTTATTAAAAACTTTTTTTTATTGTAGTAAGTTCTGCCCAATAACTTACCTCATAAAATCCTCGTACAAGCGCTTCTGTTTGCTGAACTACACCACGCTCGACTCTCCATTTTACCATTTTCTCTATATATTCTTTTTTGTTTTTTTCTGTCACCTGTATGTTTGCTCCCCCTGACTTGAGTTCTCTCTCTGTGACCTGATGGAAAAACAAGGTAAAAACTTGAACCACCATTATAAATATATCAGTCTAGTAACAAAGTTATCCAAAGTGGAGACTACTATTTATGACTTGTTTTATTAAATTAAATTATTGTTACCAGCAGATAATCATTTGAAAATTGTTAACCTACTTAAATGGAACATTTCCCTAAAATGGCAAGATCATGAGTTGCATGCTTACATAAACACACACATGCTTCTATGTACTTTAGAAATCGTTTAACCCCTTAAGGACCAAACTTCTGGAATAAAAGGGAATCATGACATGTCACACATGTCATGTGTCCTTAAGGGGTTAAGGGGACTCTCCACAGCCCAATTAGAACTGTAGACTATAGAAATATAGTCATTGACAAGGTTAGAAATAATGAATTTAAAAGGACCACTATAGTGTCAGGAAAACAAACTCGTTTTTCTGATACTATATAATCCTTAGGTTCCTCCCCCCACCCTCAGGGCCCCCCTCCCACTGGGCTGAAGGGGTTGAAACCCCTTCAGCCACTTATCTTTATCCAGCGCTGGGCTCCCTTGGTGCTGGTGACCTCTCCTCCCCCTCCGACGTCAGCTCCCGAGTGGACGTTCTGCGTGCTCAATGTGATTTTCGCATTGAGCGTCGGGAAGCGCCTCTAGCAGCTGTCAGGAAGACAGCCACTAGAGGCTGGATTAACCCTGCAATGTAAACATAGCAGTTTCTCTGAAACTGCTATGTTTACAGCTGCAGGGTTAAAACCTGGGGGACCTGGCACCCAGACCACTTCATTATGCTGAAGTGGTCTGGGTGACTATAGAGGTCCTTTAAGTAAATTAATAAGTGTGCCCTTCAAACTTTGCTTTCATCAAAGAATCTTCCATATGCAGCAATTACAGCCTTGCAGTCCTTTGGCATTCTACTGTCAAATTGGGAGGTAACATGAAGAGGTTTCATCCCATGCTTCCTAATGCAGCGCCCACATGATGGATAGGCTTGATGGGCACGTTTTATGTACCATACCATCACGATACTCCCACAACAGCTCAGTAGGGATGGTATCTGCGGATTGTGCTGGCCACTCCATTAAAGACAGGATACCAGCTGAGTGCTTTTTCTTTAAATAGTTCTTGCATAGTTTGAAGCTGTGCTGGGGGTCATTGTCATTTTGTATGGTGTCCAATCAAGCGCAAACCACAGGGTATGGCATGGCGTTACAAAATTAAGTGTGTCTTCCTTCTGCAAGGTCTCATTTACCCTGTATGAACTTCACACTTTTCCATCCCCAATGCACCATCACACCATCGCACCATCACACCATCACACCACCTCCACCATGCTTGACAGATGCAATCAATCATAAATCACTCATCCAGCATCTTTTCATATGATTTGTGACTCATGAATGTTCTTCTTTGTGATCCCAAAACCTCACATTTAGATTTGTCTGTTCATAACACTTATTTTCAATCTTCCTGTGTTCGGTGTTTGTGCTCTTTTGCCAACTTTAATCTTCTGGCCATTATGGCTTTTTCTTTGCAACTCTTCCTAGAAGGCCAGCATCTCAAGATCGCCTCATCACTGTTGATGTTGAGATTAGTGTTTTGCGTGTACTATTTAATGAAGCTGCCAGTTGAGAACGTGTGAAGCATCTATTTCTCAAACTAGATACTCTTATGTATTTGTCCGTTTGCTCAGTCGTGCACTGTGGTCTCCTACTCCTCTTTCTAGTCTTTTTACAGCCAGTTTGTGCTGTTCTGTGAAGAGACTAGGACACAGCGTTGTACAAGATCTTCAGTTTCATGGCAGTTCCTTGCATGGGATACCCTTCATTTTTTAGAACCAGAATAGACTAATAAGTTTCATAAGTTCTTTGTTTCTGGCCATGTTCAGCCAGTAATGGAACCCACAACTGCTGATACGACATATACTCAACTTGTGTAATGAATGCCAGTGTTATTGTTTCTTTAATCAGCAAAACAGTTTTCAGCCTTGTTAACATAATTGCAAAAGGATTTTCTAATACTCAATTAGCTTTTTTAAATGATGAACTTAGAACAGCAAACACAAAGTGCTGTTGCCATTGCCCTTTAACCCTGAACCGATGGATAGCGCCTGCAGACTAATACACCACAGTCACTACAATGGGAGGTAGTAGTTATGGTGGTTAGCTGGACCCTTTTACTTATGTACTGTCTCAGTGTACATAAGGTACAGAAATAGGGGAATCTCTAATTATTTGGAAGTGCTTAGGAACAATGTTCATGTGAATGGATGTTGTTATGCACATACCGTGTCTGTCCTGAAAAATAGTGCTAATATTGAAAATGGATGACGTTATTAATGTAATGCACCTGTTTTCACTGGTTTCTATGACATCAGCAATTCTACAACTTTAGATACCTTTTTAACACCTATGTATCTTTCAGTGCTGCAAGCCAGTGGATAATAAATGCAACATCTCTGTTTGAAAACAGGCAGACAGTAACCCAGTGAAATAAAAAATTAAAATAGACACAATTCAGATAACTGCATTCTCACTAACCTAGATCGTTTCATCAACATAGGCCTTGATTTTAATACACTTTCCAAATTATTCAATATTTTTACAAAGGCTTTTCAAATAATTCATCTACAGAAGTCACCATTTAAGTCTACAGGAATTTTTGTTGATAAATTATTTGAACATTTTTGGAACAGGATTGTATAGTGTTTTCAGACTGGCTATTCTGGCCTTAAATTGAAATTCACTTAAAATTTTCTTTATTTCTCACTTTGAATCTTTTCTTTTTATTTAGGAGCACTATGATCTACACATCTGTATTCACCCAAGTCAAGTAATGTAAAATATATTTATAAAATTCATGCTATCCACTGATCTATTCATACTAACCTGACCAAACACTTCCTCATTTACTGTGAATGTCAAATCCAAGATTTCAGTGATGTCGTTGTCCTTCATCCACTGCAAGCTTTGATGGAACTCTTCATCCAGGTATTCAAGGTCACTCAGGTCACAGGGACTATCAATATATAGATATAAAACTTGTTTGACAATGTAGAACACATACATTAATTATTTTATTTTAATTGTATTTTTCTTTCAATGTTACTCATCTAACAAAATGCACTTGCTAAAGAAAAAATTTTTTAAATCCTTTTTTTTTTTCTTACCTGACAAATCTATTTCCTTTGAAATGGACAGAACACACGAGACATATGGGATAAAGTCTCTTCCAAACGGAGGAGATTGAAGCAAACATAATTTTGTTGTCAATGGGTGTCTTTAATTGAGAGGATATGCCTTTCCTGAAACTCAAGCCTAGCTTTCAGCAGGTGGACCAGGTGTCCTCGCTAGGGAACTTATACTAAAATTTAGACTTGTAAAAAAAATAAAAAAAATAAAACATTATTTCACTCAAAGCTCTAATGAATTAGCCTTCCTTCTGTGAGGAAGAAACAGAACCAAAGATTTTAGCAGAGGGGTTAGAGAGAGAGGAGTGTACTGTAGCACTGCATTTGGATGTTTCAAACTCCGATTGGTAAAGGCTTTATCCCATATTCAATGAACCATGGACTCTCAACATTTTACGAAGTAAAATACTTTATTTTTTATAATAAAACTGAATTATAGATGCAACACTCAAGATGATCTCAGACCACAATGGAGCGAGATTTCTTATGTGAAGAATGAATTTCAAAGATGCAGTAATTCTAAACTGCTCATCCATCTAGTGAAATTAATATAAGGAATGCTTGGTACATACAATGAGACTGTTAAATTGTGCAGATTAAACTGTTTTTTTTGTAACAGAAAACATCAACTGCATCTCTGATTTTCTCCTAGAAGCACTCATACACCGGGTATAGGTGAGACAGATCTTGTAGCACTTCAAGAGAACCTGTCATGACATATTTATATTAACATATAACAGCACCACAGTTCATCAATCTATAATTTATCCTAGTGATACATTTTAGATTTATTGGCTTTGGGAGCTGTTATAATTTTACTTTTCAGAGATCTATTGGTGTTACGTCAATACTCTCTGGTGACACCGACACATCAATGCCAGTGTGTTATACTCCAACTGCAAAACCAGGAAAACTGCTTGCTGGAAAGTATCCAAGTGACAGACAGCAAGAGGAAAACCTTTTGCTTGAACTTGTATACCGAGGACTGATTGACAGGCTGGAGAGGTACGATATTTTTACAGGTTTCAAATAAAATCTATACATTTGTTAGTATTTCTGCAAACACAATGTATGTACGAAATTGAATGGCCTTTAATTTCAACCTAAATATCATGCCAGGTAACTGTAAGTTATAGACTCTCTTACTCTCTAATTTGACACACCATCAGAAGGCAGTGGAAAAGTAAATATATACATAGGTGGTACATTTCAAAGAAAAATAAAATAATTTTTTGTCAATGTGGGTTTTAAAAAAAATAATATTTTAGTCACAAATGTATAATATATTCAAAGGTTGTATTATATCCACTTACAGCCTCAGAAGGGCTTTGTAGAAAGGTCTGGTAAAGAAGGCATCCAGGAGGTATTGGTGGATAAGGGCAAGGCCAAGAATTCGTCCACTGAACCGAAACCTAGATAAAAATAATAATTTTCAAGTAAAATTTTTTAGGAATGTATGCATAGTATTAAAGGAAAAAAACGGAACTGTTTTAACATAGAGCATAATATCTGCATGTTTCGGTTTAATCCCTGGCATTAGGCAAAAACTGGCGAGGAAACAGCAGAGAAATCCACTTCACCTCACTAAGGCTAAACTCTGTAATGGGTAATAAAAACCCTGTTGGTTATTGACTGGGCAAGCCTTGTGATAGCATAGCTTCTTCAGTGATGCAGTTTGACTGGCAATCTAATAAGCAATCGCAGTGCATCAGAGCATGGTTAGGACCTGCCAAGTACATTTAAATACTTCTGCATCTAGGGATGCTCTCCATACTTTGACTTCCAGCCAATGTGTAGTGTTATAATGTAAAACAAATAACATTTACATTTTATTTAACTCTTTTGGCCTGAATAGAGTGGTAGACCAGAGTTTGCAAACCTTTGGCCACACTGACTCAAAAGGGGATATAATTATCCACTTAGACCAGGGGTCTGGTTTTACCCAGGTCAAGTAGTAGAGAAGCTTTGAAGGGACTTTGAAACTGGACACCCCTCATTCGTTGTAAAGAGGGAATAGGGGACCCCCTAACTTTTTATCAATACATATACATTTGATGGTGAGGTTCCTAGCGCTTGTTAGATTCGGGTATGGTAGCTGGTACTTCTCAAACCAGAGTCTCTTATCTCTGACCGAGGTATAGGTCAGAAAAGGGTACCAGGAAGCAGCGCCTTCTGGGTGTCCTCAAACTCGCATGGTTTTCAGTGTGACGGAACGCTGTCACTTATTTGTATATTTTCCCCAGATTCCTTTTGTATTTTGGTCACCCTGTGCCCATTATTGGTGGCAAACAGAACCAGCATTCATTAATGGAAGAAGCATACAGCATACAAGGAACCTAGTGGCCGAGTACCTGCAGCAGAAAGCAGAGCTGGCAAGTGAGTTGGCACGTTTGGGGGGAGCCCAGCGGCAGTGTGGGGTCCAGGGAGAAGAGACGGTCAGTCTCACTCCTCAGTGGCAGTATGCAGGCCAGGGAGAGAAGCGTGTCATCCTTCCTCCCCAGTGGCAGTGTGGGGGCCAGGGAGTAGAGACAGTCGGTCTCTCTTCCCAGCGGCAGAGTGTGTTACAGGGAGAGGAGGCAACCGGTCTCTCTCCCCAGTGGCAGTGTGGATTCCAGGGAGAAGAGACAGTCGGTCTTGTTCCCCAGCGGCAGTGTGCAGTCTCGGGAGAGAAGCATGTCATCATTCTTTCCCAGCGGCAGTGTGGGGTCCTGGGAGAAGAACTAGCCGGTCTCTCTCCCCAGTGGCAGTGTGGGGTCCAGGAAAAGAGACAGTCAGTCTCTCTCCCCAGCGGCAGTGTATCATGCAGATAGAGGAGACAACCGGTCTCTATCCCCAGTGAGAGATTGTGTTCCAGGGAGGTGAAACAACCGGTCTCCCTACCCAGCGGCAGCTGAATTACCAGGAGCGGAGACAATCGGTCTTCCTCTCCAGCGGCAGAGTGCAAACCCAGCGCAAGAGCTGGCATCAGGGCAGAGCACCACTGGTCTCTGTCCACAAGTTCCTGAGGCTGACCCCAGCGACCTGTTATGGTCTGGTCAGCAGGTAGCAGGCGAGACTATGGCTGCCGCTACCCCTGCCCTTAAGGATGCCCCTGCATCAGAGCAGAGTGCAGCCAGGCTCTGCTCTCCCCTTCCCTTGATGGCAGTAGAGGTGCGAGCCTCCGGGCAGAGGGCAAACGGCCTCTACCTACCTGAGTGGTGATCCCCGGGAGCAGGTGCCACCTGCACCGCTCCCCAGCAGAGGAGTGAGATCCAGGGGAGATGGAGTATTACTCGCTCCCTTCCCAGTATCCAAGCAGCCCTAAGAGAAGAGCACAGCCGGCTCTCCTCTCGAGAAGCCAGCCACAACCCCAGTGATAAACAGGAAGCAGGGCCCCGACGGACTCCACAACCTACGGCCATCAGCCTCAGCCAACCGTAAAAACTGCAGAGACACAGTTGATGGAATGGCTTGTTTTGGTGGGGGGTTTTACGGGCTCAGAGACTCATGTGTATCAGAGCCTGGGTTGCACAGCCTCGCGGGCTAAAGGCGCTTTATGTTTAAGTCACCCTGTATCTAGGAGGGTGCAGGGTGCAACGCCATCCAGACCCAAGGACTTTAGGGGCTGGTTGAGGACAAGTGCTGTTGCGGGCATGGCACTAACAGACTATGTATCCAGTCAAGACAGCTGACACATGTGGATAATGCTGTGGCTGTCGGAGGTAGACAAAGGGGAGATGTGTGACGGAGCGCCGTCACTCTTATTCGTATATTTCCCCCAGATTCCCTTTGTATTTTGGACACCCTGTGTCCATTATTGGTGCAGGGTAGGTTGAATGTATTACTTGTCTGTGCCTCTCCCCCTTCCTTTTATGAATTTATTGCTTGTCTGTGCCTCTCCCCCTTCCTTTTCCTGTCCTAGCAGGGTGTTGTCCAAAAGACACTGCCAGACCAGTTTAAACTAGCTGCTTTGTCCCTCCTCAATCTCCCATTGGGATCTTGGGATTGAAACCCCTGTTGTATTGTGTTGGAGACCCCATGTAGGGATCGGTGCCTAGGAAACCATGTGTGACCAAATAAACCTCAGTTGACTCCAGAACTGTGTGTCGTCCAGTTACTGGGGGAAATGGATGCCTGCTTGTTTTTTAAGGGTTCCAGAGTGGCTGAAGGAAGGTAATAGCAAAGGTAACCAGCCGGGTTACCCGTGGTCCACTACAGGGAGTCAATAATTTTCTAGAGCTTATGTTAAGCTCCAGATATATGTGACTGGGCGGTGTGATCCCCGCCTGTGGATATGTCGCTCAGCTTGGTTTCTTGTAGATGGCAGGTCAGGGTCAAGGGCAAGTTAAAATGTTGCGTGTTCATGGGTATTTCCCTCCAAATTGCAGTGTCACAGATATTCACCAATTACATAAAATGAGAATAAAAACCGAAAAATAATACTCTCTGTTTTGTTGTAAAGCAAAATAAAAAGAGGTATACTTAGAAAAGGAGAGCAAAAATTAGTTTTTTTCTTAATCCTGTGTAGAGTAGCTGGTTTCCTCCCCAACGAGGAGATAAAACGCGTCTCCTCCGGATAAAATATTCAGGGATAAAATCAGGAAGGTCCAGGTAAGGTAAAAAATGAGTTTTATTTAAAACAATGATAATAAAACCAATTACATAAAAACACTAACGCATATTACCCAAAGGGGCTTTTTAAAAAAAAAAAAAAGTGTTACAGTACATGAGGATCTGTCTTGTTTAAATAGCATACAGAATTAAGAATAAGAGGGTCATATTACTTACAGGTAGTCAGCTACAAACAATTTTACAATTTGAAAATACATTTTACTATAAAGCAGTGAAGGGGATTATGACATTGCAAGCGTGCAGTTAGAAAATGGCTAATTTTTTTTTATTCTTTATTTTCATAGTGCAAGGGAAGACATACAGGCTTGTGATGCAACAACAGCAATGACAAGCTTATTGCAAACTCAGAGACATATACAGTGTTACGGCATAAGAAGAAGTTGAACATTTTTATATTTTTAGGAAACAGGCTGAGACATAGATCTGAACTTAAGAACAGAGAAAGTACAGGAGAATGAGTGAGAAAGCTAGCATTAGATAAGGTATGTTGTCATGGTGTGGAGAAAAATTATACAGGAGCTGTGTTAAACATGAGGAGTTAAGTAGTGTAAGCTCTGTCAGAGCAGGCTTACAGTGCCAGAGGTAAGGAGGGCACAATGTACATCTGAACAGCGCCTGAGGGGGAACACATGGCGGTCATCCTATGTCCAGGCTGGGTAGGAGTTTCGCATGTTCGTGCAGTCTGCTTGGTTGATTGCCACTGCTGTGCCGCAGGTGAGCTTCTACTTCCCAGTCCCAGACCAGGAGAAGAGCATGCCTCTTGGTGACACTTGCTGGCAGAGCTCCATCTTCCCATCCGGGAGAGAGCATGCAGTCTACATAGTTCTACGTCTCCGATACCGTGCTGTTTGCCGGTGTCGTGGCTTTTGCAGCAGGGTGAGTCTCCGGGTGGGAAAAGGCAGCTGGCGGCATAGTAGCATGGTGCACAGCGGAACCCTCAGGCCTCCCTCAGCAGGAATGCCCTTCATCCCCTACCTGGATCGTGTCGGTGTGTGTCGGTTTTATCCTCTTCTCCAGCATGACCTAGAAGCAGGGAAAGGTTGCATCCAGTCTAGGTGAGATGTTGCATAAGGGAGCTGTGGAGTCTGCTGCGTGGCTTAGGGCTGGGACACGTGTCACAGGCACTGTGGCGTCCGCCATCTTGGTTTGGATTTGTCTCGCTTGGGTGAGTATCAATTTGGAGATTCCTCCACAACACTGACATCCACTTTTTTTCCCCCTCCAATTCTTTTTGATATATTTTACTTTAAAATGTATCCATTTTCTAACTGCATAATTGCAATGTCATAATACCCTTCACTGCTTTATAGTACCATGTATTTTTAAATTGTAAATTGTTTGTAGCTGACTACCTGTAAGACACATGACCTGTGGCACCACCTGACCCTCTCATTCTTAATTGTGTAGGCTATTGAAACAAGTCCACATGAACAGTAACACTTTGAAAATGTCCCTTTGGGTGAAACGTGTTAGTGTTTTATGTCATTGGTTTTATTATCTTTGTTTTAAATAAAACTAGTTTGTTACCTTACATGGACTTTCGTGATTTTATCCCTGAAGATTTTGTCTGGAGGAGCCACACGTTTTATCTCCTTGGTGGGGAGGAAACCACCCATGCAACACAGTATTGAGCAAAAAACATTTCCTTTTACTTTGCTTTTATAACAGCAAAACAGAGAGCACCATTTTCCTGTTTTTATTCTCATTCTATGTAATTGGTGAATTTCTGTGACACTGCAATTTGGAGGGAAATACCCATGAACACTCAACAATTTAACTGGCTCCTGACCTACCATCTACAAGGAACCAAGCTGAGCGACATTCTCAGGCGGGGATCATACCGCCTAGGCGTATATATCTGGAGCTGAACATAAGCTCCAGAAAATTATTGACCTACCACCATACGAGTTTGAGGACACCCAGAAAGTGCTGTTTCCCTGTACACTTTCCTGACCATTAACAATACATTTTATTCTTCTCTGCAGAGCACAAGTGATGGATGAAGGGTAAAGGCATTTTGTTAAGGCCACTATGTGCTAGTTAGTAGCCTCCACAGTTTCCACAGATGGAAATTACTTTTTGCTTTCATGAATTCCTTTCCCTACTTTGAGATTACATTTTTTTATGGCTTAAAAAGATAAAATTTAGGGTTGAGGTGAAAAAGTGCCAGTTAACTTCTGTTTTCTGTTTTGTGATTTACCATAAGAAATAAAATGCTGCTTCGATAATAAAGATATATGCAACTAGTATGATGTTCAATAAAGAATGTTAGTAAATCTCAGCCAACAGTGGAAACACAAAGTACTAATTATAAAAGAACAACCTGGCTTGCCAGATATTGTGAAAATACTTGGTATTAGGGCTTTAACCACCATCCCATTCCTTGAACTCTGGTTTACTGCGTATGTACTGTAATTCCTGTCACAAAGAGATGATGACACTTGACGTTTGGAGTAATAAATCTGGGAAGTGTTTGAGTTAGACAAATAATCCACTGACATGCTGTATTAATTAGCAAAAACAACAAATCAGGTGACTTGGGTAATATGGGGAATAAAAAGGCTATGCTTCACATATGGCCATTTAAACAGGGCTCTTGTTGAATTCCACTCACATATCTTTGTTAGGGACCAGTGCCACATTAAGAAGCACAATTTTTAATAGTTACTTGTACTGCTGATAAAACCAAAACAAATAAAAAATAAAACATTGAGAGGCATTTTTCACGTGGAAATCTTCACTGGAACGCTCACTGTTTCTTTAATCAAAGAAGGCACTTTAAATGTAATATTGATTGGCATCTATGTCAAGTAGGAGGTTTTCTGTGCTGCCCTGTGATGCTTTGTGTATGTCAGTAGCGCATTGTGTATGTCAATAAAGCTTGAAACTTTAGTATTACGTTGACCATGGCGTTCCTTTGGTTCTGGTATGTTGAGGATTCATTGAGTAAACCCCTTGAAAAATTATTTTATTTTCACAAATGTTTTTTTAAAATCTCTGACAGTACAGTTGGCTTGTGCCGTGTGATGGCTCTTTAGTATTCTATGTACCGATCCCAAAGAACATAAACAAGGACATCCTTACGCAGACTGCTTTGAAAGAACATGATATTGTAAGTAATAAAATATTACGACTTACCACTCAAGATGGTTTTCAACAAATGCAGACATGGGACTTATTTGTACAGTGTAGGTATCATTTGCCGAATACTCAAACAAACCATAGTAAGGATTGAAGAGCTCTTGAGAGAGTAGGAAAAAAAACTCCCGAGAAGGGCCGCTATAGTCCAAGCTAGAAATAAAATGAAAATGACTTTGTTATCATATTTTTCTTGCTTTTATTGAACAGACATACATTTGCTTTATACAGTGGCAACAATTTATGCTGTACTTAAAGAAGAAACAGAAATAAGTTACAAAGAGCATTGCAAACATCTTACAGTCTTCAGGATCATGTAAAAACGAAATGAATATATTACTGTAGTGATGTAAGATTACAATGTCTATTCAATTTGCGCTTCAGAAAATTATTTTTATAGAGTGAGCAAGAACGGTCGTGTTCTGAAATATTTAGGCAGAATAACTTATCTGGTTCTCAGGGCTGCTATCAGAAATTTTGGGGCCCCTGAGAAAGCACAAGGTCTGGCCACCCCCGGGCACGCCCACAAGTCCGCCCACAGGACTCCTACCTAGTCCGCTGACAATGATGCAGGACTGAATGTGGTGTGTAGTGGAAGTGAATTAGAATGTGTGTAATAGATGTAGTGTTTGTGTGTATTACATACTGTTTGTGCAGTGAATGCAGTGTGTGTTAGTGTAGTGAATGCAGAGTGTGTGTTAGTGTGTAATAAATGCAGTGTGTGTTTGTGTGTAATGAATGCAGAGTGTGTGTTAGTGTAGTGAATGCAGAGTGTGTGTTAGTGTAATTAATGCAGAGTGTGTGTCAGTGTAATAAATGCAAAGTGTATAAGTGTGTAGTGAATGCAGTGTGTGTTAGTGTAATAAATGCAGAGTGTGTGTTATTGCAGTGAATGCACAGTGTGTGTTAGTGTAATTAATGCACAGTGTGTGTTAGTGTAAGGAATGCAGAGTGTGTGTCAGTGTAGTGAATGCAGAGTGTGTGTATTTTACTAGTGTATGTGTGTTGTGCAAATGGAGCATTTCCCCCCCACCACATTAAATGTAATAACAGTTATTCCCCCCTCCCTGCTTCTTACCTGGCCCAGGGAAGGTGGAGATTCCATCCCTGGTGGTCCGGTGGCATTGTGGGGCCCCCCCGACTTCCTGTATTTGCAGACTGCAGCAGTACATTACAGCTCTTCCCTCTCTCTAACTCCCGCGAGCGTGCGTGCCGCGCGGAGTGTTGCCGTGGTAACTCTGCGGGGCCCCCTCTACAAATATAGGGAGCCAGGGGCTCGCGGCTTTACATATATATAGCGATCATCGCTTTATATATGTGCAGAGAGGGAATATGGGGCCTGGTACTGCCAAAGCAGCCCGGGCCCCTCAGGACCGCCGTGCCCGTGTCAACTGTCATGGTTGTCTCCCCCTGATGGCGGCCCTGCTGGTACTTTCAAGTTGGGCAGGGTGCTCTGACTTGTACGTGGATTTTAATCTGAAGTTAACATTTAGACTCTTGTCCAATAACATAAGGCAGCGGTTCCCAAAGTGTGGGTCGCGACCCACTGGTGGGTCGCAGGGCGATTCCCAGTGAGTCGCGCTGACCCACACATGCAGGGCCGCCGGCTAGTCAGGCAGGCAGACTGATTAGTCGGCTCTCGGTCTGTGACCGCGGGACCGACACACGGAGGGGGCCCGGCGGCTTGCCCTGTATGCCTCCGGGCTCCCTCCAATCAGTCTGCCCAGCAGCTCCGGTCTGTAGGGAATCTATTAAAAGGTAGGACACAGCCCCCAGATCCTGCCCCCCACTCAATGTAACCCCTTTTCTCCTTGCCCCCTCCAAAAAAGCCCTGTAACCCCTTCGCTCACTGCCCACACTGTAAACCCTTCTTGCCCTTCACTCCCTGCCCCCTTCACTTCCTGGCCCCCTCCCCCCTGTAACCCCTTCACTCCCTGCCTCCCTCCCCCCACTGTAACCCCTTCACTTCCTGCCCCCCTCCCCCCCTTCTGCCTGCCCCCCCACTGCCCATTCTCCTGCCTCCCCCACTGCCTTCTCTGCCCTGTAACCCCTTTGCTCCCCTGCCCCCTCCCACACTGTGGCTTCATCTGGCCTGCCCCTTCACTGCCCTTCCGTAACCCTTGCTCCTGCCCATTAGCCACAACCCCTACTCTGCCTACCCCCCTGCCATGACACCTCCCTGCCCTTTCCCTGCCAACCCCTTCTCCCCCTGCCCCTCTCTCCACACTGTACCCCCTTCTCTCTCTGTCCCTCTCCCCACACTGTACCCCCTTATCTCCCTCTCCCCACATTGTACCCCCTTATCTCCCTCTCCCCACACTGTAACCCCTTCTCTCCCTGCCCCTCTCCCCACATTGTAACCCCTT
>OW240915.1:95133528-95166560 GCA_933207985.1 Pelobates cultripes | reverse complement strand
ACATATTTTGGTTTTCTTGTCCAGAGACGCATACAGAATACAACAATCTGACTTACATAATATCCAATAACTTTTTGGGTAGTTGTTATCTGCAATCTATAAGATATAAAGTAGAAATTAACGTTTTTATTTAACCCCTTAAGGACCAAACCTCTGGAATAAAAGGGAATCATGACATGTCGCACATGTCATGTGTCCTTAAGGGGTTAAAGCAGGTCCGAACAAGAAAAGATTAAGTTTTTGTCAAATCCCCATTTGATACTAAAACAAAACCATCTCCCATATTATTATTATTATTATTATTTATAAAGCGCCAACAAATTCCGCAGCGTTGTGCAACGGGTGGACTAGCAGACATATATTTGTAACCAGATGAGTACATTGACAGTAATGCCCCTTTCCATTTCCTGATCAAGTAATTAAATTAATTTCTTTATAAACCTTTTGCAGTTACTAAAACACAATTTACAAAACTAGTTCTCATAAAAAGCTTCGTAGATATGCTCAGGAACAGATAACATTCATATCAAGGTGCCTGTAGCGTTACTCACCTTATCCAGGGGCCGGCCGCGGTCCTCTCTTCAAGCCACGCGCGGTCCTGCTGCTGCACGAGCCGCGCGCGGCTCATCCGACGGCCTCAACAGGAAGGCGGGCAGTGACCGCGAGAAGCGGTCACGTGTCCCGCCTGAATCTAAGAGCGCGCCGCGAGTCTCGGGCGCGCTCTTATAGAGACAGTGGGAGCCTAAATTGTTAAAAGGCTCCCATTGGCCCCTGTCATGCCACACTCCCCATACACTTACCTTTTGTGGATATGACAGGAGCCAATCACATTAGTTTAGAAGCTATATATACTTACCTCTCCCTTTACTCCCTGCCCTATCGTGGTTTCTGTATCAGTTCCCTTTAGCGCTTGTTGTGTTCAGTTGTGTTTCTCCGTTTTGACTTTGGCTTTGTTTCTGACTACGTTTTCTCTTTATCCTTATCTGTTCTGGTTGTCGGCTTGCTGTTTACTGTGTACCAGACCCCGGCTTGTCCTAGTTTACGCTGTCTCTCTGTGTCCTTGACTTCGGATCGTCCCTGACTCTGCCTCCTCTCATATACGTCGAGTCCGGCCATTCTAAGGTCCGGTAGACGTATTTCTCCTCTGTGTTGTCTTCTGTTTAGCCGAATCCTGCGTGTTGGGGTATATTCTCGTTACATTACGATAGGGCCATGGACCCCGCAGATTTGGCTCAGCAAATGGCTTCTCACGAGGCAAGGTTTGTAGAACAGGATCATCGTATGGATCAGATAGCACAGGCTCTCCAGACGCTCTTGTCTAGAACTATTCCTGCAACCGCACCTAACCCTCCTACACCCCATCCTCCCGAAGTATCCAATTCACCCAATACTTTGCCCCATTTAACACCTCCTCCTAGGTATGGAGGGGAAGCCAAGACATGCAGAGGTTTTATTAATCAAATAGAATTCCACCTTGAGATGTATCCTCATTCCTTTCCCACTGATAGGTCTAAAGTGGGGTTTTTGATGCATCAACTTACTGACAAAGCACTTGAGTGGGCAAATCCTATTTGAGAGGCCAATGGACCTATGGTGCATAATTTCAATAGCTTTCTTACGGCTTTTCGTAGAACTTTTGACACAACAAAAAGGTCAAAGAATGCCGCAAGAGCATTAATGAGAATTAAACAGGGGTCTAGGTCTGTGGCTGATTATGCTATTCAGTTTCGTACCCTTGCTTCACAGGTAGATTGGACCAATAATGGGTTAACTACTGCGTTCATGGAAGGTTTATCTGACACTATATTAGATGAGGTAGCGGCAAGGGAGCTTCCTATTCCATTAGAGGACCTTATTGACTACCTCATTGATATAGATAATAGAATTCGTGACAGGCTCTATACCAAGAACAGGAATAGACGTGTAGTCACACCTACTAACCCCAGAGTTGATAAACCTGAGAGTGTTAAAGTATCCGAGGAGGAACCCATGCAATTAGGGGTTGCCAAACTCTCAGATACTGAAAAACTACTTAGAAGAAGGAACGGACTCTGCCTATACTGTGGTAGGCGAGATCATATGGTAAAGGAATGCCCTTTGCTTCCGGAAAACTCTCGCACCTAAGACCTTATAGGGGACTGGCCTTGGGTGTGATATCTAAGTCTCCTAAATTGCCTCCTAACCGTTTGCTTCTCCCTGTTTCCCTTCATACGGGAGAGAGTTGTATAGCTGAAAGCATACTAGCCTTGGTTGATTCCGGGGCTGCTGAGAACTTAATTGACTCTTTGTTACGAAAAATAACATTCCCGTCAGAGAGAGGCAGATACCCTTGGCCATTGAGGCCATAGATGGTAGACCTTTAAATACTCCAGTAGTTACCCATGAAACTGTACCATTATTCATGTACACAGGGGTTTTACACCTTGAGACCATTCGGTTTCAGGTTATCACCTCTCCCTCTTCTCATATCGTGTTAGGGTACCCATGGTTATGTTCTCACAATCCCATTTTTGACTGGGAATTGGGGCAATTAAAATCATGGGGTAAAACCTGCCACGACTCTTGTATGAGTAAAGTTACCCCTTTAAATACCATTAATGTTCCTACTACTCCTCCTTTATCTACTGTTATACCTCCTCAGTACTTGTTTCTCAAAACTGTATTCGATAAAAGGGAAGCTGATAAATTACCGCCTCACAGATCCTATGATTGTGCTATCGATTTATTGCCTGGCACTATACCTCCTAAGGGCAGGGTGTACCCTTTATCTATTCAAGAAAACCGTATCATGGAGGAGTATGTTAAAGAATCACTAGAAAAAGGGTTCATTAGGAGATCCTCTTCTCCGGCTGGAGCAGGGTTTTTCTTTGTATCTAAGAAAGAGGGTGATTTAAGACCGTGCATTGACTATAGAGGTCTAAACAAAATCACTATCAAAAATGCATACCCTATACCTTTAATTACAGAGTTATTTGACAGGCTGAAACATGCTACTGTGTTCACCAAATTGGACCTTAGAGGTGCATACAATTTAATACGCATAAAGGAAGGTCACGAATGGAAGACTGCATTCAACACTAGGTCCGGTCATTACGAGTACACTGTTATGCCATTTGGTCTTTGCAATGCCCCAGCAGTATTTCAGGAATTTATTAATGACGTCCTAAGAGACTTTATTCACACATTTGTAATTGTATACTTGGACGACATATTGATATATTCTACAGATTTGCACACTCATCACAGACATGTCACAACGGTCCTGAAGACCCTTCTTACTAATGGTCTTTATTGTAAACTAGAGAAATGTTTATTTGACCAATCCGAAGTCCAGTTCTTGGGGTATTTGATTTCTGCCAAAGGGTTTCGTATGGATCCCCAGAAGCTTTCTGCTGTCATAGAGTGGCCTCTACCACAGGGCTTGAAAGCAATTCAACGTTTTCTTGGTTTCTCTAACTATTATAGACGCTTTATTAAGGGTTTTTCATCTATTGTAGCACCTATCACCCGTATGACAAAAAAGGGTGGTAATACTCGTGTCTGGTCTCCCGAAGCACTTCAGTATTTCTTAAAACTACATTTGCCTCTGCACCTATTTTACAGCACCCTATCCCCTCACTGCCTTATATTCTTGAAGTTGATGCTTCTGAAATCGGGGTAGGTGCTGTTTTGTCCCAAAGAGAATCGCCTGAAAGGCCATTGCATCCTTGTGGCTTCTTTTCTAGACAAATGTCCAAAGCTGAAAGGAATTATGATGTGGGTAATTGTGAACTCCTTGCTATTATCTTAGCTCTTAAAGAATGGAGACACTTGTTAGAAGGAACTAAGGATCCTATCCTCATTTTTACAGATCACAAGAATCTATCCTACCTTGGTGAAGCTAAAAGATTATCTTCTAGGCAGGCTAGATGGTCACTATTTTTGTCCCGTTTCAATTATATTATCACCTATAGGCCAGGTGATCGCAACATTAAAGCAGATGCTCTGTCCAGACAGTTCGAAACTACTGACAAACAGGAGGTTGATGTTACTCCTGTCATTCCCCCAGACAGGATAATAGCCACTACTATGTTGTCTATTTCTTCATCCCTCTTGCAGACCATACAGGCGAAACAAAGTATGGCACCTAACGAGAGGCCTATTGATAAATTGTTTGTTGATGTTCCAGAGAGACGGGAGATTCTGTCATTATATCATGATACTAAGACTGCTGGACATCCTGGTATTACCAAAACGATGTCAGCAGTTTCTCGATATTTTTGGTGGGGTTCCTTACGCAAGGATGTCACTGACTATATAAGTGCTTGTACTACTTGTG
Organism: Pelobates cultripes; assembly: GCA_933207985.1. Classification (NCBI taxonomy): domain Eukaryota; kingdom Metazoa; phylum Chordata; class Amphibia; order Anura; family Pelobatidae; genus Pelobates; species Pelobates cultripes. The sequence continues at coordinate 95,162,242 of OW240915.1, read as the reverse complement.
CATGTATGAAAACGTCTCGTAGAGTTCCTTGTGGGCTTCTGCATCCCTTACCAGTTCCCGAGAGACCTTGGTCTAACCTATCCATGGATTTTATTGTTGAATTACCCCCTTCGAATGGTAACACAGTTATCCTGATGATAGTAGATCGGTTTTCCAAGATGGCTCACTTTGTGTCTCTTCGCAAGTTTCCCACATCCAAGGAACTGGCTCTTGTCTTTGCTAGAGAAGTATTTCGGTTACATGGTATTCCTGTATCTATCGTGTCCAATAGGGGTAGCCAATTTATTTCCAGGTTCTGGAAAGCCTTTTGCTCAGAAATGGGTATTTCTCTCTCATTTTCTTCTGCTTACCATCCCCAGTCTAATGGAGCTGCTGAACGTGCCAACCAGTCTCTGGAGCAGTACCTTCGTTGTTTTGTGTCTCACCATCAGGACAATTGGTCTGACCTGCTTCCTTGGGCTGAGTTTGCTCGGAATAATGCCACTCATGATTCTTCCGGCAAAAGCCCTTTTTACGTTGTCTATGGCCAGCATCCCGTTGTTCTTCCGGCTGCATTCTCCTCACAGGGCATGCCAGTTCTGGATGAGCATTTGGCTGGTTTGCATAATACTTGGGAGCAGGTTCAGCGTTCTTTGGTGGATTCCGCTGCTCGCCAGAAGGCTCAGGCTGACAAGCATCGCAGGGCGGCTCCTACTTATGTTGTGGGGGACAGGGTTTTGCTTTCCACGCGGAATATTCGCCTGCGGGTGCCTTCTATGAAATTGGCTCCCCATTTCATAGGTCCTTATCGTGTACTGCATAAGGTTAATCCTGTTTCATACGCCTTGGGTCTTCCTAGGAATCTGCGTATTCCTAATGTATTTCACACCTCGTTGTTGAAGCCTTACGTACGCAACAGCTATACCCGGCATTCCCCGCCTCCACCTCCTGTCTCTGTGGAGGGTTATGAGGAATTCGAAGTCTCTGCTGTTCTTGACTCTCGTTACCTTAGGGGTCGACTTCAGTACTTGGTGCATTGGAAGGGTTATGGGCCTGAGGAGCGCAGTTGGATTTCAGCTGATGCTGTTCACGCTCCCCGCCTTGTGCGTTCTTACCATTCTCGTTTTCCTGCCAGGCCTGGCCCTACCCGCCCGGAGGGCGTGTCCTCAGGGGGGGGTACTGTAGCGTTACTCACCTTATCCAGGGGCCGGCCGCGGTCCTCTCTTCGAGCCGCGCGCGGTCCTGCTGCTGCACGAGCCGCGCGCGGCTCATCCGACAGCTTCACTGGAAAGGCGGGCAGTGACCGCGAGAAGCGGTCACGTGTCCCGCCTGAATCTAAGAGCGCGCCGCGAGTCTCGGGCGCGCTCTTAAAGAGACAGTGGGAGCCTAAATTGTTAAAAGGCTCCCATTGGCCCCTGTCATGCCACACTCCCCATACACTTACCTTTTGGGGGTGTGGATATGACAGGAGCCAATCACATTAGTTTAGAAGCTATATATACTTACCTCTCCCTTTACTCCCTGCCCTATCGTGGTTTCTGTATCAGTTCCCTTTAGCGCTTGTTGTGTTCAGTTGTGTTTCTCCGTTTGACCTTGGCTTTGTTTCTGACTATGTTTTCTCTTTATCCTTATCTGTTCTGGTTGTCGGCTTGTTGTTTACTGTGTACCAGACCCCGGCTTGTCCTAGTTTACGCTGTCTCTCTGTGTCCTTGACTTCGGATCGTCCCTGACTCTGCCTCCTCTCATATACGTCGAGTCCGGCCATTCTAAGGTCCGGTAGACGTATCTCTCCTCTGTGTTGTCTTCTGTTTAGCCGAATCCTGCGTGTTGGGGTATATTCTCGTTACAGTGCCTTTTTGCGATTGCTTTATCATATTTCTATGTTGTGTTTTGAATTGGCTTCTCTCCTGTAAAGTCCTTGTTAATACATTCATTGGGTGCAACAAGAGACTGTATGTAATAACATACAGAGATACTGATACACGTTACGCAGCAGAAAAAGTATTTGAATTGATGGCTTTCAAAGACAAGACGATCCCTTAAGCCGTACAATATGTTCAGTGTAAATCCTCCCCAATTAACAATTTTGTGAAATGTTATTTGTTTCATTGGCCATTGTGGCTTTTTACATGAAGTACAATTATCGGGCTGTCATATATAATCTAGTAGCAGGTGCCTGTCATTGTATAAAGCATGAAACTAGGAGAATTGTATTATTGCTTATACAAGTAATGCCAATTGCCTTAAGGAAACTGTATCATCAAATAACCTAGTTCTACCACAATCGTTATTTTTAGAACAAGAGATTGCTGAAGGGACGCTGCAAGCACTATAACCACTAATGATCCATTTATCCGTTATGGTATAAGGAGCTCCATGTCTATTTCTCGCTTTCCTTTATTCTATAAATCAGCAGTATTTTGTTGAAATTAACAGAACTCCCTGCTTTGTGATATTATAGGGGGAACGCAATTTCCTTAATAGATGTACCATACGTCTTCAATATTAGTAAGCAGTTCTGGACCTTTAAACTCTATGCCTCCTGCTACTTCTTTCAAAACTCAGCTGTCAACCACTGTGATGTAGTTATAATTCTTTTCTCTTTCTCTATGAAATTTAGTGGGCCTGTGGGACTCCACAACTCTGCAACAGTGTGTCAACAGCATTTTTTTTTAGCTCTCCAGAGTTTGTAGTCACCTGTGGTCAACCTCCAGGTCAACTTCACTCAACCACCTCCTCCCGACATAGACAATGTGCAAGACGTTTGACCCTATGTCACCATTAAATGCTACACAAGTCTCTTGTAGGGAGGTTGGCTGATATGGTGATTCCGGGAGGTCACATTACATGAAAAAATAAAAGTAAATTCTAGCCATAGCCAGCAGTATAGGACTTGAAATTTTGAGTCATGTTCTAAAGTATGGGCATGTAAAGCTTACATGTGACATATAATAACAAAGTAACCTACCAGGATCACTCATTAAATGTATATACGGTCTTGTATACCTGCATTGGGCATGTACGGCTGTGAGTATTTTCATTCATATAAATCCAATAATGAAGCAGCTTGACAAGTTAATATAGCTGGTGAATGCTATTAATTTACAGTAGTAGTTTCTTGCACGTTTTTTTTTATATTATTAAGCTAGGATTTCTCCACATGTTACAGCACTTAACCTGCATACAGCTAAATGACATATCCCATAATAAAATATACACAGAACTTCCTCTGGTAATTTTTTTTACAAAGATTGCAAAAGCCAGCCACTCTGCGTAAGTCACTGCAGAAACTGCAAATCCTGGGAATTTGCAGCAAACACAAATATTCAGAGGATATGGGTTTTTTTTTTGGTTTTTTTTTTAATTTTGTTTTCTTTGATTTTTATTTTTTGTATATCTTCAAAATGCATTGAAAGAAGTGGGGTCCAATTCAGTATGGAGCCATAAGAATTACACCGGCTACATGCTTATAGGGATTAAAATGGATTCTATAATGGCTCTGTAAAACGTCTGGGGTTTTTAAGGCTCATAGCCCATTTAGACAGGTTGTGATGGACTGAAGAGGAAAATCAGAATAGTCATACTCACTGTCGATCTTTCATCAGCTATAATATTAATATAGATCTGGCAATGAATTGGCTTGATTGACCTTGTAATGAGAATGCAGCCCATCCATAACAGAGGATCTCGGTGCAAGTCCACAGCCACTTACTGGAGCGTGAGGCTGCCTGGCCAGAGGGACAGATAGCTACTGCAGCAAGGGGGGCATGGCTTTAGCAACATGGGCCTGCAGAAGGCTGAGCAGACCACTTATCTTGTGTAGGGTGGTTGGGGAGCTCTTTGAACTGAGCTATTACTTCACTGCACACCACAGTGGGCCCCCAGCAGACTCGGGTTCAGTCCATGACAGATTTGCCCAAGTGCTCAGTCTGCCTTTAGCACTGTCCCTCCATTTAGTGTTAAGCCATTTTAGAGCAGTTTAACACTAAATAAGACTAAACCGCAACATGGCCTTACTGTAGGTATGGCTAATGCAAAAATCACACACTTCCATCCAGCCATACCAATTCATACTAGCGATGGGTGTTCTGATAGGCTGAAAGCAGTAAGCTGACACTTAATCATACACGGCTGCCTATTGCAGTTGAAGCTGATACTTCCTTATTAGTCCATGCAACATAGAGGGGATCTCAAAACTGTTCATAAAACAAAGAGCATTACGATGTCTTATGATATTTTTCTTTAATTGTGTTAGTATTTTAATTAAACAATTTTATCTTTATGAAATATTTGGACATGACAGAGCCACTTTAATATTGATCAGACATATCATGGTTAAACCTCAGAAACAGAGAAGGAGCTATAATTATTCAATTTGTTGACAGTCTTGGTATGAAACAGTACATTTGTGTGTAGCATGGCCTGCCTGTTCTGCTGGTGTGTGAAGATTCTACCCCCGACCAATATATGTTAACAGATGTGTTAATATCATCTCTTTTTATTTAGATTTTCAAGCTCTTGGGCTAAAGAAAGGAATGTTTTTCAATCCAGATCCATATTTGAAAATCTCAATCCAGCCAGGAAAACACAGCATCTTCCCAGCTCTGCCCCATCATGGTCAAGAGAAGAGATCCAGGATTGTATGCAACACCGTCAATCCTATCTGGAAGAGAGAGGTAAACAGTGTTATTTTCAAGCAATACATGGAACGTTGTGATATTCCAATTTATACCATTCAGATTGTCAGTTAAATGCTGTATACAGAAGCATTACAAATATCAATGACAAATGTAGAGAAATCACATACATTTTATGAGCCTCCTAATATATTGAATTTTTCAGGATTACTGCAATTAGTTTTCAGGTTACAACAAGGCACTGACTTATTCAGAGATGAAACAATTTTATATACATATATAGAGAGAGAGAGAGAGCGAGCGAGAGAGAGAGAGATCGAGATCCAATTCAGTCTTTTCATTTTAACTAGATAAAAAATATAACACAAGGGGGGCTCACTGCTCACTGCTCAATCAAAGCCAATAAAGCATCAAATATAACCCCACCAGGCAAATTACCTCACCACACCGGCCTCCGGCCTCCGGTACACAGCAGACTTAGGCGACCTACTGTGGAAGCCGCATGGTACGTCTGGGCCTAAAATGGCAGCCGACATGGAGGAATACTCCGGCAGTTCGGAAGACATCCCCCTAAACAGCCCCGAAACTCAGTGGTATTAAAGGCCTCCCATACCCACAAAGACAACAGCGGGGCTCCCGGTCACCACAGAGATACTCCCCACTCTCCTAAAAGACCTCCACCAGACACTTTCCACAGAGATATCCCAGGTGAGGGAAGACGTGAAGGGGTTCACAGCTCATCTCATGGCAGTGGAGCAGACAACTTAATCACATAAAGCACAGAAGCAGGTCAAGGACCTCACCTCTGCTCACAGAACACTCAGCCACCAACTTGCAGCTATGGAGGACAAGCGAAGGTGGAAGCACGTTAAGATCCGCGCCATCTCCGATAAAGTAACCCCAGCAAAAATGCCACATTTCCTCTGCAGGCTAATTGCAGCCCTCCTACCACCTAGGCAAGCGAAGGGGATGCAGCTTGGAATGTTCCGCCTGCACAAACCACCACTGCTTACAGGAACTTCTACGGGTGACCTCTTAGTCAAATTTAAAAACAGTCAGGATAAGCAAGCCATCACAAGCGCCATCAAGGGGAAGAACCCCTACCAATTTGAAGATATGGCCCTAACAATCTTATGCTACAGTGGCGGAAGTCCCTCCAACCGCTGACATCGGCACTAACAGCCAAAGGGGTGAAATACCCCTGGGGACCATTACACGTACTCCTCATACAGCATCAGGGTTTCGACTGCAAGGTCACAGAGATCGCAGAGATGGCCACTTTCCTGGAGGCTATGGGCCTAATAACCCCATCTACCACCACTGCCTGGGACCGAGCCATCATTGTCCTGTTTGCTCCCGACTCTAGTGGCACAGCTGGGAAAAAGACCACCTGGACCATTGACACTTATGTTTTTCCTGTTATTTTTTTACATATTTGTGTTGGGTTTTACCCCCAATTTCAATCCCTCTGAAGTATAATATTACATAGTTTCAGTATTCCCACATGCTTACAACGTGACCATTGGCCCTATGGCCACCACTCACAGAAACCGGGTGTAACCCGGACATGCTGGCTCCACATTCTCACCAACCCCCCACAGCTCCGATCCTGTTCATCTCACAGTTTGTTTATAGTCAGGGAGCTGATTATATACCGCATTAGATGGCAAGTCAGTATCCCCTAGTCGCTTTTGTAACATACAGTAGCCTCGGCTATGTGTTAGACCCCAGTTACCATAAAGCCCTACGAGCACACACATAGCCCACAAGTGATATTTCCTCCAAAGCTCACACTAATGACATGTTGGCCCTATCTTGTGTGGGCTGTTGTTCCCACCTGAGCTCCTTATTTGAGACATACACAAGCATCTCACACCTCTTCCTGAGTACCTACATTGGTTTGGGGCACATGGGCCAAGGATAGTACTGCTGTCAATACGGAATTTAATTGCTACATACTTTAACATTCTGCTGTTCTAATCTGCATCATACTCTTAATTTAACAATTGTGCCATGCTTATGTTTTAATCTGTTTTAATTGGGCTTGTTATAGCTATCGTGGCTATTCAAGCATGTTATCAATGCTGGCACAACAAAACTAAAGAATTTTAAAAAAAAACATTGATACTTGACCATTTTTGTCTTTTCCTTCCCCTGTATAACTAAGAGATTATTCCCCCTTGTGTTTTATATATATATATATATATATATATATTTTTTATTTTTATTTTTTATTTTTTTTTTCATAATTCTTCTTTTAACATGTTTGGTTGCATCCAGACAAACCAAAATCTCTGTAATTTGGAGGCTGTAAAATGCAGATTTTTCAGTCCAAAAGGCCTTGTAAGATCAAGGAATATTTTTCCTAATCTGGACTGGGGGCATTCAGTCTTTGGGAATAATCCTGAGTGAAAATGTATAACATTGATGTTTAGGTGACCACATTACATATATTATATAATATCATGTTTTTCTAATATCAGAGGGGCGTGTTCACTAAACATTAAGGCCTCAGTAATTGACAATACACTTTAATACACTTTATAATAAACAATATTTCACTTGTTGCTACATTTCTGTTTGTTACCACTAGATGGTAGAATAGTACCAAACGATTGCAGAAATTCTCCAAGCTGGAGTTACCATGTTCTATTTAGTCATTTATTATTCTTTTCTAATAGTATTTTTTTAAATATTTTCAGAATATTTTTATAACAAGCAATAATAAAAGGGAACAGAAAAAGGGGGATAAAAAATGTTATTTCCATATAGTTAATACAATGTTAAACAAAAATCTGCACACCAGCCAAAACTTGCTTTTCCCACAGAAATCCTAAATCTGCAGTGATGTTACAACTGCAAAGGATTCTGGGTGGGCATATGCAAATTAGTTTAACAAAGGATCAAAAGATTAAAAGGAATCCATGTTTAAAATGGAATGAGGCAAAAATGTGATTCTTTGTTAAACTAATTTGCATATGGCTTGGCTGGTGTGCAGATTTTTGTTTAACATTGTATTAACTATCCACAGACTTCAGCTGGAAGGGGTTTTCAATCACAATTTTTCCCCACCATAACCTTTTTGGATTTTGCTTCCCAAGCACTACCAAGCCTCAATAAGCAAACCAGTAAACAACCTCATGCTGATGAGTTGCATTTACAACGAAACAGCTGTCCATGAGTGGTTCACTGGTTTTGCATGTTTTCCTAAATTGTGTTCCAAGCAGTTGTATACTGCAAACACAGATTAAAAGGAATCCATGTTTAAAATGGATCGAGGCAAAAATGTGATTCTTTGTTAAACTAATTTGCATATGCCCACCCAGAATCCTTTGCAGTTGTAACATCACTGCAGATTTAGGATTTCTGTGGGAAAAGCAAGTCTTATGGCTTGGCTGGTGTGCAGATTTTTGTTTAACATTGTATTAACTATCCACAGACTTCAGGTGGAAGGGGTTTTCAATCACAATTTTTCCCCACCATAACCTATTTGTATTTATATGTATATGTATATATCCAAAGAGGTAGCAGCACTCACAGAGTTTTAAAATCCAATCTTTATTTTCAATATGTTAAAATCACGATCAACATTTCAGTCCTATGTCCAGGACTTTCATCAGGATCAATACATATACATACAATGCATCTTAAAAACAACCGTTTATATAGGCAGATATAATGGCTAAGTTGACTTACCCCCAGGTGAAGTGATTCCCAGACCGGCGTCCTAGAGTGGCCAGTTCGCCTTTGCAACCGTGCTCCGCCCCCCAAGTGCCATCATAGCGTTGACGTCATGCGTGTTTCCATAGCAACGTGGAAATGCCACAGCGTCGCTATGGGAATAAGGCACAACAAATGATTAAAGGATCACTATAGGGTCAGGAACACAAACATGCATTCCTGACCCTATAGTGAAAACCCACCATTTAGGTGGCTTGCCCCGCCTTAGTCCCCTCAGAATGGGTTAAAACTCACCTTATTTCCAGCTCTCCGTGGGTCTGCCGGCACTGGCCCCGCCCCCTTGGTGAAATCATCAAAATTGACGATTTTTAGCCAATGGGGAAAGCATTGGATTGGCTAAAATCGGCAAGAGGGCAGGCCAAACGGCGTTTTGGCCAATTAGCACCTCCTCATAAAGATGCATTGAATCAATACATCTCTATGAGGAAAATTCAGCATCCCCATGCAGAGCGTGGGGATGCTGAACATCAGAGATGCTTACTGTGCAGCCCTGAGCCAGGAAGCCCCTCCAGTGGCCATCTAAGGAGTGGCCACTCGGAGGTGTCCCTAGGTGCAATGTAAACACTGCCTCTCTGAAAAGGCAGTGTTTGCATAAAAATGCCTGAAGGCAATGATTATACTCACCAGAACAACTACATTAAGCTATAGTTGTTCTGTTGACTATAGTGTCCCTTTAAGTGACGGTTTACAAGTAACGTGCAGCTCGATCTAAGGATGAACGCTTAAATGTTGTAGGGAAATATTGTATACCAGTTATGTAATATACTGTATAGAGGACGTAAATACTACATGTTTCTATGTGTGTGTCATGAAAAGTGCTGTGCTGTTCACAATTGCAATGTATTCACTTTAAGGGAGTGCACCTATAAAACATAAAGTGACAATTGTTGTGCAAGGTGCTGATAAAATATGTAAATTGCTACAGTGAAGGTAAAATACTATTGTGCAGTTAAAGTGCCGGTCTGGGGGTAAGTCAATCTAGCCATTATATCTGCCTATATATATGGTTGTTTTTAAGATGCATATATGTATTGATCCTGATGAAAGTCCTGGACATAGGACTGAAACGTCGATCTTGATTTTAACATATTTAAAAAAAGATTGGATTTTTTTTAAACTCCGATATTTGGTGTTTGTTTGTTCGTCTGACATTTCTATTTATTCATCTTTGTGACGAATGAATGAATAGACGAAATTCTCGTCTGAATTTCGGACAATAGCCCCAGTGTTTAACTGGGCATGCACAGAAATTATACAGCACTTTCTAGTGTGGGCAGATGATGTGTCCCACAAGGCCTTCATCTATCCACACAAAGATGGCGGCGCCCAGGATCTAGGTCCGGGCACAAAATAAAGATTTTTTACAAGGTAATATGGGGGCCCAGGGGCATATGCGGTGTCTAGGGGGGAAATTAGATGTAGTGGAGTCGGGGGGGAGGGGTAAAAGAAAACGGTTGCGGCTATGACAGTGGTTAAAAAAAAATAAGTATTGTACTTACAATTCCTTCAGCAGGATTTGCTCTAGTGTTTAAAGCCTGGGTGGTATAATCCCCAATTTTTTGCTGATATCAGGAAGCATCATAGTGAATAGGTAGTTAAGAAGGTAAGTAAATATGTGGGATTTAAAAAGTATACTTTTATTACATAAATTAAATATCAAAACATATAATAAAAACTATAAAATAGTCTACAGTCTTAAAAAAAAAGTTTTTGTCTTTATCTGATTATCTTCTATATATAGTGAGATTAAGGAAATTAATTTCCTTGCTGCTGTACAAAAACGTTAAACTGATGTCCCAATTGTTTGAATTAATATATTCAATGTAAAGTTTTAAAAATTCTTCTCCACCTTTCCAAACCATAATTAAATTTTCGATATAATGTTTGTATAGCACCACATTTGCACCACAGCCACTTGTATCATTCATATAAATCGATTCATATAAATCGGTTGTTGTAGCTGGGGGCAAAACTTGGTGCCCATTGCTGTACCACACTTTTGGAAGTAGAAGTCGCCCTGGATCCAAAAGTAGTTGTTTTCCAATATGAGTTGAATTGATTCCAGGACGAAATTAATCTGACTTTGGGGATAAGAGGAGGGAGTTTCTAAATTATGTCTAACTGCGTTTTGCCCTACGTTATGTTTGATGCTGGTATATAAAGAGGAGATGTCTGCTGAGACTAAAAAACATGATGGACAATTTTGAACCAACAGCTGGAGAATATGGTCCACATACTCAGATGATCTACAGGAAATATTTAATTTTATTCGGTCTTTAAAAAAGTGTCTCACTGCCTTTATTATGGAAGTAAATATATCCTGAGTGAGAAAATTTTGGTTTGTTTATTTCATTGGTATTCATAAATATATTCCTAAAGAAAATTACAGTCTTTATTCAAATGTTTTTTAATATTTTTAGAGAAAATAGTACACTACAATAGTACCAAAGATACAATAAATTCTATAATTTGACAGTGTCAATAATACATAAAAAATTAAAACTAACAAAAAACGGGGAATATTGACAATAATATACATCCAAGAAAGAATTACTTTAAATTGTCATAAAAATAGAGAATAAAATAAACATATATTAAAAAATGTAAGTAAAATAATATGTCAACAGCTATTCAGTCAGGTGGGGAACGTGGACAGCGGATAAATTACAAGGCCCTACAGTCTTCATTCTTTGGTCTGTTTTAATATATCAGGAATTATATTTAGATTGTTCATAAATTCACATATTAAGCTCTAATCTAAAAATTATGATACTCTAATGGAAATGTTTGTGTTGGAGTTACAAGGGATATTTTTGCAGTGCAAAAATATATTTTCATAAAGCAAAACAGACCACACACAGGAAGCAACCATGAAACCTATCTTGTCCATAGACTTACACCAATGCAGTGATACTTATTTCATACAATATAATTTTAAAAAGTCTCCTTGATTACAAATGAATGCAGACATCACATGAATATCATGTGAATATTTTGGTGCTAACAGCCCATCTCTCTGAAAAATATAATATTGCCTTTATTTAAAAAAAAATTTGTTATGGTAGGGTTCAGTAAAGCACATCTCAAAAATAAGTCTGCTCTTAAATAGTCACCTGAAATGTTTAACGATCTCTTCTGAACCTTGATTAGAGACTACATCTGAAAAATAACTTGGTGTATTCCTTTAAACAGCATACTGACTGTGGTACTGTCAATAACACATTGTAGGTATGTCTTATTTTCCATTAAGTTTATTGGTGGTTTGTTATTCGTTGTTGTTTTTTAAAACCGTATGCTATATCATCAAGATTAGATTTCTGAGACTTCTTTGTTTTTTTTATTGCACATTGATATTAATTGACCCAAAATCTTGCTTGAATAAGAGATTTCAAACTTTGAATAGGCCGTTCATTTATTGTTGTCTCATGCAGCTGTTCAGCTTTGTCTCTCTTCCAACTGATGTCTTGGAAATTGAAGTAAAAGATAAGTTTGCAAAAAGCCGTCCCATCATCAAGCGTTTTTTGGGAAAGTTGTCTATGCCCGTGCAGCGTCTGTTGGAAAGACATGCCATAGGGTAAGTCTTAAGCGGTTAATGTAAGTGACTAAATATTTATGTATTTCTGTGGTGAAATGATACTGCTATCAAAATCTGTGTTTAATTGCTTGCTGCTGAAACTTGAAATGTTGAAGTTGATAATTTCAGAACTCACCTCTTGGTTGGACTTTCTGTATTGTGTAAATCAGTGTTTCTCAGTTTCATGGAACAGTACTTCTGCAAGTCTTTAAAAAATTTGCTAAGTACCCCTGCCTCGAGAAAGTAATTTCTATGTGTAATCTTCATGTCTTCCACCTCTGCACCCTGGCACACTGTTTAGTGAAGCCAAAAGCTGAACGAGCATAAAGATTAAAACTATCTCGCCGCTTCTGCCTCTATTCTCCTTCTGAAACAATGTATTTTGGCAGAATTGGCATTGCTGCCCGGGTAGCAAGTGCCAACTCTGCATTAACGCACAGCCGGCTGCGTCCTGGGGGCGCTAAGGTAAAATATGAAGTTGGTCATATTCAGCACAGTGAGACACTTTATTATGTATGCGGCTACTAATGCTAAGTAAACAGTGTACTTGATACTGCTACAGGGTCTTTAGGCATAGGGTTTGAAGGGGTATAACAGTCTATATTTTGCAAGCTATGTTTCTGTTTAATTTATGCCACCTTTTGAATTTAAATTAAGAATATGTTTGCTTTTGCATTCTAAATTATAGCGATCGTGTTGTCAGTTACACCTTGGGTCGTAGACTTCCTACAGATCATGTCAGTGGACAACTGCAGTTTCGATTTGAGATAACTTCATCCATTCATCCGGGTAATGTACTGTCATTCTTTTCATTGTTGTGTTAGTTTAATTTATTTCATGGTTGTTAATGCCTCTGCATTTGTGTACATTCTCCCCTCCTCTTTTGTAGCTTAGAATGTTTTTCTCCATTTAAGTAAAGTTTCCAGATGGCTTCTCCAAAAATATTGGACACAAGACACAATAGGTTCCTACAAAACAATATTCAAAGTAGAAGTTACTTATTGCCCAAATATTGAGTTGCTCAATTTATCCCCAACATATGGTAAAAGTATGTGCAACCACATAATTGTTTATAAATTCCTTCTTCTTTCCTTCTAATAGGATATTTGCCATTTGGGTCACTGGTAACAAAAAAAATTGTCTTATGGTGACAAACCATTAAAAGTGAAATTTTAACATTCCATTTTCTGTCTTTGCTTGAACTTTGTAAGCACTTTAAACTATATTTAAACTATATACGGTGCACTTAGTAAGACTCTGCTATATATTGGTAGTATACAATATAACAGATACAAATGGAATATGGAATAAAAGATAAAAATAACACGATATGTGTCACTGTTACCATAAAGGCTACACACCGCTACACAAACATGTAAAACACTTAAAGACTCATTAGAACAATAATAAAAATAATCATTGCACTTAACAAATCTGAAAGCCATTTCATTGTACTATGGCTTATTAAAGGATTTACAGCAGGCTTCACAGCAGGTGACATTAACTAAACTGTCTCATATGCTTATGGCATGCTTTTGGTACTGTAGGTATTGCTGCTGAGACCGACTCACCTAAAATCATGATTTACTTGATGAGGGGAGTTTGAAGCATTGGAAAATGTAGATGATCAGTGAATTTGGTGTGGGTCCTCCAAGGAAATTATTAGTTGATTACTGTTGACTGCGTAATTAAACAAGGTTGCTAAGACTGGAAAAGGATCCATTAATTTGAAAGAATTCTTACTTTACTTTGCAGTATTTTTTTTAAATTGACTCTTTTTATTCACTGATTTCTTCATGATCTCTGGAAATACTGTAGTCACATTGTTAAAATATTTAAATAGTATGTGTCCTCGAATATATAGAGTTATTTTGATACAATTATAGAAAATTATTATTGCTTTTGATATTTACTCATTGTATTATATCTACTTTCAGATGATGAAGATGTCTCCATTACTGCAGACCCAGTGGAAGTAGCAAGCCATACAAGTCCCATTCGCATTCCTGCTGAGGAAGCATCTAATGGACTACAAAGGAGAACATCAGTTTGTATAGCAAACTCAGCATTGTCAAATGGATGCATTTCAGCTGGTGCTAGTAGCAAAACCTCTGCAGTTAACAGCAGGTCTACTAGTCAAACCAGTTTACACAAAAACTCAAAAGAAACCACAGAAACTGATTGTCTTTCAATGAACGCTGAAGAAAACATTGAATTTGGTCAAGCAGAAGTGACTTCACCTGGGGCTGTCTTGGATTCCGACCAGGGACAGTCAGAATCTACAACTGAAGATTCTGAACCCAAAGTGGAGAATGGAGAAGTTTGTGCTGCCAATCAAATAGTTGACACATATACAATCAATTCAGAGGAGGCAACTGTATTAGTGGAGGCCTGCAAGGATGAAGAGACAAATCCACAAGATCCATCAGGATTATGTCAAGAGCAGGATACAGAACCTAAACTTAGAAACACAGTAAAGAGGAAAACTAGGCCTTGCTCGCTGCCTGTGTCAGAATTGGAAAGTGTTATAGCATCAGCTTGTGGGGAGCCTGAAACTCCTCGTACCCATTACATTAGGATTCATAATTTGCTCCATAGTCTCCCTTCTGCTCAGATTTTAGGGGACGGAGAAGAAGAGGAGCCAAACAGTGTGGATATTGATGAAGAATCCACCGTTAAGGAGCTTTCTGAAAAAGATGTAGTTAGTGAGACAGAAACTGTAATGCCTGACCCTACTTCTGAAATTGTCGGAGATGAAAATGATGATCTAGAGAACAGTAGAAGTACTTTACCCCTTGATAATTCAATTGAAAACCTCCCTAGTTGTAACCTTCTTTGTGTGGATGGAGATCTACCTAGAACTGAAAGTGAAAGTGAATCAAGCCCTAGATTACATGGTGATCATGACTGTGATACTTGTGACACCTCATGCTACAGCACATCTTGCTATAGCACCTCTTGTTACAGCACTTCCTGCTACAGCCCTTCGTGTTACGATAGCCACAACCGTTACTCTAGTCACACACGCTTTTCTTCAGTGGACAGTGCCAGGATCTCTGAAAGTACTGTTTTCTCCTCCCAAGATGATGAGGATGACGAAAATAGTGCTTTTGAATCTATGCCTGATTCTAATCAAAGCCCAGAGCCTGACAGAGACAATAATGATGGCTCCATACACTGGTCAGATGATGTCTCTGGCCAAAGTGGGAATTCGGACAGAACTTCTGGTGGTATGGATTCTCCTGTGGCAGGGCCAAGCAGTAGAAGAGAAGGTTAGACTATTTCTCTGCATTTTTATATTATTTCCAATACTTAATTAAGTCCTTAACTACTGCAATATTAAAAAGAAAATAAATTGTGACTTTGGTTTTAAAAATAGTGTTCCTATATAGCATTTAAACCAATGGCAAAACAGCTGATCTGGGGCTGAAGAGACATGCTATAGACCCCAGAACCGCTACATTAAGTGGTAGTGGTTCTTGTGCTTAGTGTACTTTTAATGTCGTTCCAACAGCAGCACACTCACTGATGGCATTTGAGGCATGCTGTATAAACTGTTTTAATCTAACATATTGTTATATTTATGTATTTAGAGCAATTCCCACTGAAACTAATGAAATTATCTTACCTTTGCTCTTGTTTTAAACCTTGGTTTATTAGTTTTCTTTATACTATTATTAGTTATTATCATTGTGATTACAGTGTTCTGTCAGATCACATAGAAAATGACAATAAGAGCAATACATTTTGGCACCTACTGTGCATTTGTGGAGATTCTTTTGACTCATCTCAGTAGGTTTGTCCAGTCAATTCAACTATTTTATAAATAAAACCATGATGAACATAGCAAAGTAATGAAATTAAAATAAAGGCATGGCTAGTAAATTGCACAGTCATTCAATAAACTGGGAATTGCTGGGAATTCAATATGAATTTAAAATGTAAAGTTCACTTTGAATTGCTATAATTTGAATTTCAATCAGTTCACACTTACATGAATAACTCTAATAGTGTTTAATAAATGTCAACCTCTCCTTCATTCTACCAAGTTCAATAAAAGGAGTACTTTTATTTTTCATGATAATCACATTCTTTAAAAACTACCCAAAGCAGAAAGAAACCTAATAACCTGATAAAATCATACAGTTTGATTTAATTCATATAATGTCTAAGCTTACTTTTTATTCTTTTTTGTTGTCTCAATTCCCTTTTACAGACATAATTTTAAGATTGACATCATGTGTGCAGTAATGAGATTAAGAATTGACAAAAACACTAGTGTAGAGCATTTTAATGAGATGAAATGTAAATTTTAATAATACTTAAACACATATTGTGTACCTATTGTGTATTATTATAAACCTAAAGTAATGTCACTGCTTAGATTCTTTTGATTTTATAAAGATGCCTAATCGCAAATGTAAATACTATTAGTATTCATGTGAAAAGCTCTTAAAGACTGATTAGATTTTTCATTTTGAATACATTTCGAATTTACATAAACATGCAAAATATAAACCAGTCGACATACAAAATACACATTTTAAATCTTTAAAGATTAATTATAATTAACAAACCTAATGTGCTGAGTCCACCAACTGTGTCCAAGTATCCCAGAGTAGGTGGGTTCTGTCTGTACCCTGATTTCTCTCTTGGATTTTCTCATATCTTAAAAAAAACTTTTGTTTGTTGGGTAACATTTTGTTTACATATCTCATGGATTTCCTCTAAATGCTTTGTTCTAGGTGTCATAAATCTTGGTTAGATTTCTAAATTCTTTATTTTCCTAGTGTAGAACAAGGAGTGTGTACTAGCCTGATTTCCGTTAAATGTGCAAGTAATTTACTAATTACCTGATACTTTTATTTTTAATCATTTTATCATCCAAGCCATCTATGACCATGTACAGATGTCTTGTGTATCTTTTTCCCACTTCTCTGGAAGAAGGGGGTAATAATTGGAATATGTTTTAAACAATTGCTTATTTTTTTTAATTTGCCTGCAGTTGACATAAGTGTGTTTTGAGTATTTCTTACTTAGGTTATCATTTGTTCTTGATAGAGCTCTGAACGACATATGGTGATGTTAGATCAGTGCTGATACCTACTAAACTCTTTCTATTTCTAGGTGATGGTCCTTTACCAATCAACTCCCCAGCAACTCCACCTGTAACTCAACTTCCTTCTTTGAGGTCGGATCACCATCATTACCCAACTATAGATGAACCTCTTCCACCAAGTAAGACCCCATTTGTGTCATTTGCAATAGTATATGAGATTGAAGTATTTTCTTGATTTTCCATTTCATACAATACCTAAAGCTGTCCATATGAATGCTGAAGTTTCATCAACTATTTCAGTACTGAACTGCTCACACGAAAACAGTTTACATGGAACACTGCAGAATACTGGAATCATTTTTAATATAAGGAGTACTGATTTGTAAAATAGTTATTCAAGTTCAAGTAGACACAATCCTTACAAGAAAAAGTTAGCACAGCAATAACAATCCATCATATGCCTGTTAGCATCTTCAAGGTCTTGAAACTCACTAAAAACACTTTTTCTAACAATTGCAGGTACTTCACACAGTTGTAATTAATTGTAATTAAACTGCTTATTTGTCCTTTAATTGGTATAAGTAATTAACACAAAATGGTTAGTCGACACAATACCTAAAATGTTTATTTAGAGGTGCCCTAAAGAAACACACGCACTGCATTGCATTGTTCATGTGGCATATAATAAGTTAATATTACATCTGTCTTTTATTTGCCTTCCCAATGCATTTGACTGTGTGATTAACCCCTTAATGTCTCTTTAGGCATTCCATGCCATCCTCCACAGAGTGGGCTTTAATGACGTTTAACGCTCTTACATTTTGTGTGAGCAGGGATAAATCCTCGCTCAAACCTGGAGACCCAGGTATCAATTGATACCCCAGGCTTCCCTCTGTCAGCTTTGGCTATATTTAGTACAGAAGAGCTGTATGTATCGAGCAAAGTGAGCACTGCATACAGTCCTTTAATTCACTTAAATTTCGCATGGATATGCGATCTTGTTCGGTAATTGTCAGAATGCCAGAGCTCAGAAGGAGACCCCTGAAAAGACACTGACAGGTTCTCGCTGCATGCCCCCCTGCTGATTGTGATTGGTGCTGGGCTTTGACAACTGCCCGGCACTGATCACAGTATTACAGCATGCAGGTTGAAACATTTTCTTGTGAGGGTTAAATCCCTGTTCACACAAGGGAGATCCAGGTATCAATCAATACTGGGGTGTGTCTTCTATCACACCTATATTTAGTGGCCCCAGACTGACGGGTGAACTGTATGCAGGGCTCAAACTGAGCTTCATGCAGCCCTTTAAATTTTAAATTCTGAGCCTGCATATCCCCCCCTGTTATCGGCACGGACAGCATGAGAAGGAGATTTCCGTGTCTACTGAAAACAGCTAGTAGATGGTGAACAGACTGCTCTCTACTGATTACGGTCTACGGTTAGGGTTTGTGTTAGCCTTAGTGTTTGGTTAGTATTAGTGTAGGGTTAGGGTTATTGCTCTTTTAGGGTTAGGGATAGTGTAGGGGTAAGGTCAGGGAAGGTTTATGGTTTGTGTTAGTGTAAACATAAGGTTATGGTACTATTGCTGTAGGGTTGTGGTTTTGGTATAGGGTTAACATTAACTACCAAAGATTAATTTAGATCCTAGACATGAGGCTTTTAACAATCAGGACCGATATGTTCATCTATTATAAAGTTCCTTTTCTTACGTTGCACTTTATGTGTAAAAATTATTATAAGCAAAAATGTAAAAAAACTTTTTTTTCAGTTTTTCAACTTTTAGCATTTTCTTCATACATAATAATATATTAGGTGTACTTATAGATTATTAAAAGGAAGCCCTTTCTATCCTTTAAAAAAAACCAATATAATATGGTAGGACAAACACATAGTACTTTTTTTTTTTTTTTGTCCCGATGCACAGGCATGAGATACACATAAATCAACACAATGCCCATAGCAGTATGCACAACAACTCAGTAGTACAATGCAAATAATAGCATGGGGAGTGAGGGCTTTTTTCAAATTAAAAAGTGAAAAGAGCCTTAAACTCAAAATACCACAAATAGCTATATGGACCCCAGGGAGGCCTCATAGAAACTGTAGGTGTCGTGGCAGAAGGATTATATACAAGGAGCAGAAACAAAAAGCAGCAAGTGACGGCTGAAAAAATATGTATTGGAGTTATGAGAACAATCAACCGATTCCCAAGTTAGGAATGGGTATTACAATAGTGCAATTCCCACTATATGAAGCACCAGGAGTGGTCCAGGGAAAAGCATTGTACCAGCCCCAGGCTGGAATAGGAATCTACACCATGTGGTCACACCCAGCAAAGTAGGGTGCCCAAGTCCTTCCCCCAGGGGGATCGTGTAGGTACCAGGAGATAATGTTGCTACATCTCTGTCATCTTCTAATGACCCTCCATGGTAGTGGGTGGTGTATTAGGGACAAACTTCATATGACTCTTCATTCAGGCAGGCATAGGGAAATGTCTCCTTTATACTGTCATTTGTCTTCATCCATAAGTCATGTATCAGATGGTGTCTGGGTCGACTGGTGAGATAGCTTAGCCCAAAAACTCTCATAGATGTAATCAAACTTGGTCAGAATACCTCCTGACAGCAGGTCAAATTCCAGTTCTCTGATCCATCACTAATGCAGGCTGCAGTCTATCAACCACATCAACTAGCAGCCTCCGGGGTTGCTAACATCCATACTCTTTTATTTTAAGTGAATATGTAAATTATGTTGCCTGTGAAGCTACATATAGTTAAAATTTAAAAGTGCAGCAGAACTATATATTTTTTACAGTTCAAATAATCAATCAATAGCCATAACATTTGACAGCATCAGGGGGCAGGTTGATGTCAATGTTATATTTGTATTATCTTCAATATATTTTTATACAGATTGGGAAGCTCGTATAGATAGCCATGGAAGGGTGTTTTATGTGGACCATGTGAACCGGACAACAACATGGCAACGTCCTACTACAGCAGCAACACCTGATGGCATAAGCAGATCTGGGTCTATCCAGCAGATGGAGCAGTTAAACCGCAGGTAGGTTTACTTTTTTTTAAACATTATATACTTCTACAATCTTTGCATCCTTTATTCTTTTGAAATCCACAGTAACGAGTCTTCTGCAAGCAATCAAAGGAACATGTTTGTGAAGTCTGGCAATGCTGCCCTCAAACCTTACCAAAAGTTGAGGATTTTGAGATGTATTCTGGACCTGAATGGAACTCAGCTCTGCTCAGGGATATCTCTAGAAAACATGTGCTCTTAGCCTTTAAGACACAACTATTCCTTGTTGCTGTTTTTGAAATAATGTTGCAGATATATGTCAGACCATGTACCCATTACAAAATGCTTGTTAATTAAAGGTATCAAAATATCCAAAGAACAATTGCAACAGAAAGGCCAGAGGAAGACGCTGCTGCTGCTGCTCGCAGTGACAGAATTCCTGGTGTTGGTGACTCGGAGACAGACCTTTCCCAGCCAAACTCTGGTATAAAACATTTATTCTACAATGCATTAGTTTTTGTTTGTTTTTTCATTTTGGTTTTTCTCCCATTACAGTTAACCTCTATTGTATAGATTATGTATTTTTATAAGTTATATGTTATTCTTTTCTGGTTATATTTATTGAGGCTTCTTTTTGTTTGTTTTGCATGTGTTTTTACTTCATTAATATTGTGGTATCTGTTTTGGTTTTTGTTTTATTTGGAATATATGGGCTATTTTCTATGCTTGTCAATATTAGTTACTCATGCTAAGGTGGATACCTAGACACCCACATTCAGGGCCGGTGCAAGGATTTCTGCCGCCATAGGCAAACATCCATTTTTTATGCATCTCTATGATAATACCTACATCCAAACACACATACTGCCTAATACCTACATCCATACACACATACTGCCTAATACCTACATCCATACACACATACTGCCTAATACCTACATCCATAAACACACACTGCCTAATACCTCCATCCATACACACATATTTTCTAATACCTACATCCATAAACACACACTGCCTAATACCTCCATCCATACACACATGCTGCCTAATACCTACGTCTGTACACACATACTGTCTAATACCTTCATCCATATACACATACTGCCTAATACATGCATCCATACAGTTTCTCACTCATCCAGCACGCTGTTTAGTATGCCGGGGCCGGAGTTATGTCATATTCCGGCTCCCGGCATCACAGATGTGCGCGAGGGAGCAGTGGGAAGCTACAAGAACAGCCTCCCTCGCTGCCCACCCTGTCGCCACCTGCCTCCTCTCCTCTGGCATTCATCGGCAGAGCAGGCACCTGCTATCAAGGTAAGCAGGTGCCTGCCCTGCCATACTGAAGAAGGACAGCTTTGGGGGCGCCCTGAGGCGGCCAGATGGAGCCTTCAGCACGTGAGGATCGGCCCGGCTCTGGAGGGGGGGGGTCTCAAGAAACATTATGCCAACATTGTAAAATGTACCAAATGGGACAAAAAAATTACTTGATAGGAAGCCATTAACTGGTTTTGTTTGCCAGTTACTAAATGATGCAGCAATTTTTCTAAGAGTAAAAAAAAAGCAATTTTTTTGTTTGCATTAACGCTAAACCTAGTGACAGAGGTGCAAGATTTTATTGTCAGTAGAATGCAGTGCATTGCTCATATATAGTTGCAAGAAAAAGTATGTGAACCCTTTGGAATGATATGGATTTCTGCACAAATTGTTCATAAAATGTGATCTGATCATCATCATGTAAGTCACAACAATAGACAATCACAGTCTGCTTAAACTAATAACACACAAAGAATGAAATGTTGCCATGTTTTTCTTGAACACACCATGTAAACATTTACAGTGCAGGTGGAAAAAGTATGTGAACTCTTGGATTTAATATTTGGTTGAACCTCCTTTGGCAGCAATAACTTCAACCAAACGTTTCCTGTAGTTGCAGATCAGACGTGCACAACGGTCAGGAGTAATTC
This sequence comes from Pelobates cultripes, assembly GCA_933207985.1. Lineage (NCBI taxonomy): Eukaryota > Metazoa > Chordata > Amphibia > Anura > Pelobatidae > Pelobates > Pelobates cultripes. The sequence continues at coordinate 95,140,252 of OW240915.1, read as the reverse complement.
TTGACCATTCCTCTTTACAGACCTGTTTCAGTTCAGCAATATTCTTGGGATGTCTGGTGTGAATCGTTTTATTGAGGTCATGCCACAGCATCTCAATGGGTTGAGGTCAGGACTCTGACTGGGCCACTTCAGAAGGCGTATTTTCTTCTGTTTAAGCCATTCTGTTGTTGATTTACTTCTATGCTTTGGGTCATTGTCCTGTTGCAACATCCATCTTCTGTTGAGCTTTAGCTGGTAGACAGATGGCCTTAAGTTCTCCTGAAAAATGTCTTGATAAACTTGGGAATTAATTTTTCCTTCGATGATAGCAATCCGTCCAGGCCCTGACGCATCAAAGCAGCCCCAAACCAAGTTTGGATGAGGTTTTGATGTTGGTGTGCTGTGCCTTTTTTTCGCCACACATAGTGTTGTGTGTTTCTTTCAAAAAACTCAACTTTGGTTTAATCTGTCCACAGAATATTTTGCCAGTACTGCTATGGAACATCCAGGTGCTCTTGTGCAAACTGTAAACGTGTAGCAATGTTTTGTTTGGACAGCAGTGGCTTCCTCTGTGGTATCCTCCCATGAAATCCATTCTTGTTTAGTGTTTTACATATTGTAGATTCGCCAACAGGGATGTTAGCATTTGCCAGTGACTTTTGTAAATCTTTAGCTGGCACTCTAGGATTTTTCTTCACCTTATTGAGCAGTCTGCGCTGTGCTCTAGCAGTCATCTTTACAGGACAGCCACTCCTAGGGAGAGTAGCAGCAGTGCTGAACTTTCTCCATTTATAGACAATTTGTCTTACTGTGGACTGATGAACAGCAAGGCTTTTGGAGATACTTTTATAACCCTTTCCAGCTATATGCAAGTTAACAATTCTTAATCGTAGGTCTTCTGAGAGCTCTTTTGTGCAAGGCATCATTCACATCAGGCAATGCTTCTTGTGAAAAGCAAACCCAGAACTGGTGTGTGTTTTTCATAGGGCAGGGCAGCTGTAACCAACACCTCCAATCTCATCTCATTGCTTGGACTCCAGTTGGCTGACATCTCACTCCAATTAGCTCTTGGAGATGTCATTAGTCTAGGGGTTCACATACTTTTTCCACCTGCACTGTGAATGTTTACATGGTGTGTTCAATAAAAACATGGCAACATTTCATTCTTTGTGTGTTATTAGTTTAAGCAGACTGTGATTGTCTATTGGTGTGACTTAGATGATGATCAGATCACATTTTATGACCAATTTGTGCAGAAATCCATATCATTCCAAAGGGTTCACATACTTTTTCTTGCAACTGTAAGTTGTAATGAAAGTAAAATTAGTAAGTTAATACATACTTGGGTCTGTGAAATCCCAGCAAGTAATTAGAGAAAGCCAGTTGAGTCCTTCACACTGACAGAGCTGATTCTCTCTCTCTACACCCAATAAATAATTTGAAAAAGTAAGGTTCGTTGAACCTCAATAAAAACAGAAGACCAGATGTTTGTGCCCTCCCCTAGTCCCCACAACCATTATTACTACATAGTTTCATTATGGACTGTTTGCTAAACAGTGGGTTGTTTATTACCATATTTTTAGCTTGCTTATATTCTCATTAATTTTCAAAGTTAATGCAAAGTGCCCACATTTGTGTATTCCTGTTGCCAAGTACACAGGGTGAATGTGGTACCTCAGATCTCATTCATATAAAAACATAGATCTGTTATAAATACATTCCCCTGTAATAATGCGACTGAACAGAAACAAATATTAAATGTTGCTAGCAAACACACACTCATTTTTTTTTTATGGAGTTTTAAAAAAAGGGACACTATAGTCACCTGAACACCTTTAGCTTAATGAAGCAGTTTTGGTGTATAGAACATGCCCCTGCAGCCTCACTGCTCAATTCTCTGCCATTTAGGAGTTAAATCCCTTTGTTTATGAACCCTAGTCACACCTCCCTGCATGTGACTTGCACAGCCTTCCATAAACACTTCCTGTAAAGAGAGCCCTATTTAGGATTTCTTTATTGCAAGTTCTGTTTAATTAAGATTTTCTTATCCCCTGCTATGTTAATAGCTTGCTAGACCCTGCAAGAGCCTCCTGTATGTGATTAAAGTTCAATTTAGAGATTGAGATTCAATTATTTAAGGTAAATTACATCTGTTTGAAAGTGAAACCAGTTTTTTTTTTCATGCAGGCTCTGTCAATCATAGCCAGGGGAGGTGTGGCTAGGGCTGCATAAACAGAAATAGTGATGTAACTCCTAAATGACAGTGAATTGAGCAGTGAAATTGCAGGGGAATGATCTATACACTAAAACTGCTTTATTTAGCTAAAGTAATTTAGGTGACTATAGTGTTCCTTTAATTATGATAATTCATAAATATAAACTACTGCAACATTTGCTTTTATGCATTCGCATCCACAATAACAATAATGACAATTATTTATATAGTGCCAACATATTCCACAGTGCTGTACAATAAGAAACAAAACAAACATTTAATTCTAAAAGAACATGTGTGACATACGGGAGCAGAAGCACAAACAATCAATTTACAATCTAAAGGAATAGATCAGGGCATTAAATAGTACTAGTAATGGGGCTTAGATCAGGATATCAGAAACAATACAGCTGGCAGAATCAGACAATTAATCCAAGAGATATTCAGGGATAAACCTGGACAATCCATTTTTTTTTTTTTAAATTAAAAAACGTTGTAAATTTGCTGTAATTCCACCTGGCGTTCAGTAAGTTACAGGCGCTCATATTATATACAATGACTGATGGGTTCATTTCAATGCTTGTCTTGTAATGAGCATTGTTAATGTTCATACTAATAGCCAGTAGATGCTTTGGGGTAAAAATAATAGCAGGTTTCCTTGGTTTACCCCATGCATTTGGTTCTCCCTGGCCGAACTCATGTTTGCCTTCACTAATACCAAAAACCACCGCATTTACAGCTTTGCAAAGTAACCACAGGTCAATGAAAAGGAACATATTTGAATATATTTGAATATATTGCTATAACAAATCCGCCAAGAGACTATAAAGGCTTGGTCAGCACAAACATACTTCACTTGTGATCATCTGGGAAAGGTCACATTAGCTGACGGTGTGAAGTTGACTTAACAAATGTATCCACAAGGGTGGTCATTTTTACTGTCTACCATGGAAACCAGTTAATGTTTACTTTTCATTTTCATGGGTGATGCTAAAGAAAATATTGTCAGCCCCTTATTCAGGGGCGGACTGAGAGCCTTTGGGGCCCCCGGGCAAAATTAGATCCCAGGCCCTTTGAAGGCCAAATATATGTGCATTAAATAAATGTTAAATATAACTCATAATACAGCATTCCTTTGGATGTGTATATTGTGAAGACCTGTGTATCAATGCATGTTTGTATTTGAGTCTGTGTGAATGCACTTGTGCATGTCGGGATGACTACATGTGCTTTTTTTGTATATAGTGTCTGTGTGAATGCGTATGTGACAGGTGACAGTGTGTGAGGGAGAAGGTGACAGGTGGAAGAGTGTGGGAGGTTGTGACAGGTGGCAGAGTGAGGGGGTACCTGGTGGCAGAGTGAGGGAGGGAGGGGTTGAGTGGTGGCAGAGTGAGGGGGAGACACAGTAAGTGGGGGTGACTAGTGACATAGGGAGGGAGAGGGGGTGACTAGTGACAGAGTTAGGGAATGGGTGACTAGTGGCAGAGTGAGGGAGGGAAGGGGTGACTGGTGACAGAGTGAGGGGATGACTGGTGACAGAGGGAGGGAGTGACTAGTGACAGAGGGAGGGAGTGACTGTCACTAGTCACTCCCTCCCTAACTCTGTCACTGTCACCCGCTCCCTCACTGTCACTAGTCACCCCCTCCCTCACTCTGTCATTAATCACCCCCTCTGTCCCTAGTCACCCTCTTCCACACTCTGTCACTAGTCACCCCATCCCTCTCTCTGTCACTAGTCACTCCCTAACTCTGTCACTGTGAAGGAAGGAAGGGGTGACTGGTGATAGAGTGAGGGGATGACTGGTGACAGAGTGAGGGAAGGGATGACTAGTGGCAGAGTGAGGGAAGGAAGGGATAATTGGTGACAGAGTGAGGGAATGACTGGTGACAGAGTGAGAGAGAGGGTGACTAGTGACCGAGTGAGGGAGGGAGTGGGTGACTAGTGACAGAGTGAGGAAGGGGGTGACACAGTGATAGTCACCCCATTCCTCCCTCTGTCACTAATCACCACCTCCCTCACTCTCACTAGTCACACCCTCCCTCTCTCTGTCACTAGTCACACCCTTACTCACTGTCACTAGTCACACCCTTACTCACTGTCACTAGTCACACCCTCCCTCTCCCTGTCACTAGAGTGAGGGGGTGACTAGTGACAGAGTGAGGGGGGTGACAGGTGACAGAGTGAGGGAGTGAGGGAAGGGGTGACTAGTGGCAGAGTGAGGGAGGGGTGACTAGTGACAGAGTAAGGGGATGACTGGTGACAGTGTGAGGGAGGGGGTGACACAGTGACGGAGGGAGGTGGTGACTAGTGACAGAGTGAGGGAGGTGGTGACTGTCACTAGTCACCACCTCCCTCACTCTGTCCCTAGTCACCCCTCCCTCTGTCACTAGTCACCCCTTCCCTGCCTAACTGTCACTAGTCACACCCTACCTCACTCTGTCACTAGAGTGATGGGGTGACTAGTGGTAGAGTGAGGGAAGGAAGGCGTGACTAGTGACAGAGTGAGGGGATGACTGGTGACAGAGTGAGGGAGGTGGTGACTAGTGACAGAGTGAGGGAGGTGGTGACTAGTGACAGAGTGAGGGAGGTGGTGACTGTCACTAGTCACCACCTCCCTCACTCTGTCCCTAGTCACCCCTCCCTCTGTCACTAGTCACCCCTTCCCTGCCTAACTGTGACAGTGAGGGGGGTGGACTAGTGACAGTGAGGGGGGTGACTAGTGGCAGTGAGGGGTGACTAGTGGACTGAGGGGGTGACTAGTGACAGGGGTGACTAGTGACAGGGGGTGACTAGTGACGGTGGGGGGTGACTAGTGACGGGGTGACTAGTAACAGTGGGGTGACTAGTAACAGTGGGGTGACTAGTGACGGGGTGACTAGTAACAGGTGGGGGGGGTATTACTATAACAGGGGTGACTTAGTGACAGGGGGTGACTAGTGACAGGGGGGGTGACTAGGTGACAAGTGACTAGTAACAGTGGGGTGACTAGTGACAGGGGGGTGACTAGTAACAGTGGGGGGGGTGACTAGTGACAGGGGGGTGATTAGGACGGGGGAGGGGGGTGATTAGAGCCTACCTGTGCTTCCTCTTCTCTCCCTGGCTGCTGCTCCTTCCCCTCGCTGGGCTCTGTGTGAGAGGAGTAAACAGGAAGTGATGTCACTTCCTGTCCCTCTCCCATCACACAGAGCACCGCGGGACTGGGAGAAGGAGACCTGGCAGAGAGTGGCTGAAGCTGCCAGGTCTCATGGGGGGGAGGGGTGATTTACAGGGCGGTAGGTTGTGGGGCCCCGTGCTGCATCAGGGGCCCCACAACCTATAAATGAAATAGTTTTATTTTTTTTAATTTTGCCGTTCCAGTTGGAGAGATCTCTGATCTCTCCAGCTGGAGCAAGGCTGTGCTGCCGGGCCCCTGACTGCCTCGGGCCCTCGGTCCATGACCGATATGCCCGAGTGGTCAGTCCGCCCCTGCCCTCTATAATAAGAGAATACAACCAGAAGAACAAAAGAGCTCTGGCCTTCTGGCCTTCATAGTAAAATACAGCAATCATAGTTACATAGTTACATAGTTACATAGTCAAACCTAAAATATCAGAAAGGTGGTAGCCAAACATTGCGATATACTAAAGAGTGACCATATGCTTAATCAATTTTTAGATGACCAACAAACATTATATTTTCCCAAGCTTCCAATTTAAAACTTATGCTGGCACCTATGATAACTCTAGAAACCATCTTCATGACACCACAGAATGCCTATTAAAGACTTCACAAGGTTCAAGAAATCCATAGGTTGTAGGAATAATCCTAATTTCGATTACATTCAAGATAATTTTCTCTCATTGGACAACAAGAAAAATAACAGAGTAAAATCTAATATGGACTGTAACAAAACAGAGGGTAATCTATTTACTTACATGCCCCTGTCCAAAACAATATGTAGGAAGAACAAAAAGGTTCTTAAAAATAAGAGTGTCAGAACATATAAGAAATATTAAAAAAGGATTGCCTACACATAATCTGTCAAAATATTTTAATGATGTTCATGGAAGAGATCCAGGTGATTTACAGTTTTTACCTATTTAAAAAGTCAATGTGCATTGGAGAGGGGGAAATCAAGACAAAAATCTAGACTAAATAGAAATCTTTGAATCTATATTTTTATTTTCTATTTATTTGTTTTTTTATTTGACTTATTTTTTTTATTATTATTTCGTTTCACCTTATTGCATAGTCATGTCTCTATATTTACACAATTCTTTTTTTGCCACACTTCTCTGACAATCTACCATTTTAACGTGTGGTTATTTAGTTGCCAGTACATTGTATTATACTTATTCTTTCACCCCTCTATTCATTATTTTTCATTCTTAATTTTCTCTTGCTCTTCAGATTTATCCTATTGTATTGTTGATACTATGTTTCTTTATTTGTATTTCTAATCTGTTTTTTTTTCGCTTGGCACTAACTTCATTTTTTAATTATTATGTACTATATATTATCTACTATCTTTATTTTCATTCTCATTCTCA
>OW240915.1:95117362-95133428 GCA_933207985.1 Pelobates cultripes | reverse complement strand
CAAGAGACTATAAAGGCTTGGTCAGCACAAACATACTTCACTTGTGATCATCTGGGAAAGGTCACATTAGCTGAAGGTGTGAAGTTGACTTAACAAATGTATCCACAAGGGTGGTCATTTTTACTGTCTACCATGGAAACCAGTTAATGTTTACTTTTCATTTTCATGGGTGATGCTAAAGAAAATATTGTCAGCCCCTTATTATCAATTATTAAATGTTTGAAAAGTTTTGACACATAAAATCGGTAACCACTAAAGTCAGAGGCAGAAATTACTTATTTGACCGTTAATAATTCTCACAAGAATTGAAGGAGAACATTAAATCTACACGTGTCCCACACCTCAGAAATAAAAGAATTTTCAAAACATTCCTGTTTCTTTTAGTTGATCAATTGTAGCTGCATCAATTTACTAAAACAAAAATGCAAAAGAAAAATTCATAGTCTTCTAAGTAGCTAAGAATAGATGGAGTTGGTAAACTTGAAAGTAACACAGTGATGCTGTAAACAGAGAAAAGTATAGGAAAGTAAGATTGGGCAGCAAATCACCACATGATGATGTGCCTTAAAGAGATACTATAGTCACCAGAACACCAACCTAATGTAGTTGTTCTTGTGAGTAAAGTCAGGCATATTTTCAGAGAAAAGGCAGTGCTTACATTACTGCACAGGAACACTTCCAGTGGCTGTCACTCCAGTGAACACTTCCAGTGGCCAGTGAGGTGCTTCCTGGGTCAATGCTGCAAAATGTACAACACTGATATTCAGCGTCTCCACGCTCTGCATGAAGACACTGAACTTTCTCCATGCCGCGCATGCCTATGGGAAGGCATTGGATTGGTTGAGATCATCAATTTGGATGATCTAGGCCAGGCATAGGCAACCTTCGGCACTCCAGATGTTTTGGACTACTTTGCCAGCATTATGGGTGTAAGAGCATTATGGGAGATGTAGTCCAAAACATCTGGAGTGCCGAAGGTTGCCTCTCCCTGATCTAGGCCAAGGAGGCAGATCGGGGGCGAAACCAGCTTCAGCTCTGAAAAAGTTTTTACTTATTTAAGGGGGCAGGAGGACGCAACGTGGTTTGTTACACGTGTGTACTCGTGATCAATAGTGTTCCTTTAAGTTTCCCATTCCAGTCCCCAAAATATTGGCAATTCCTTTCAAGAAAAAAAAACATGGTACTATCTAAATATTGTTACTGTTTATAATTGTCTTAATTATTATGATTTTTGCAGACCTTTCTGTCATTGTTTTAAATGTTCTCATTGTTATTTTCTTTACATTAAATGCACACTATAGTTAAATAATTTTGCTTACTTACTTTTTTTTTTACAGAACCAAGAAGAGAGGGTTCTCTAACAACTATAAATTCCCAAAAAATCACTTTATTGCTGCAATCACCATCTGTGAAGTTTATAACAAACCCTGAGTTTTTCACTGTGCTGCATGCTAATTATGTAAGTGACAAGTTATATGTGAGAATTTAGAAATACACACTACTTCAAAGGAGATATACATGTGGTTTAATGTGCTGACAGTCTATTGAAATATGAAACAAGTAGACTCATTCTGTGGAGCAGCTGTAATCTAAATCAAAGCTCCAACCTTTTCATTGTACAAGTAACACATGGGGAATATGTCTGATTTAAGGATGGAAAATTATAATTTGTCACCCTGGTCTAATTATATATTTATAGACCTCTTGGGAGGTATGAACCAACCAGCCGTACGTAGTTGGAAAAAAAACATACCAAGAAACTGTGAAAAAAGTCTCAATTATTGTTCCTTTGATTCTTCTAATTTGCACCTTGACCTTAGCCACCAGTAATATTACTAATGATAGTTTTGGTGCGAAATCTAGTGAATTTAAGGAAAATATCACTTAAATGAAATAGTATGCAAAATGAATGTATTAAGGTTTATTTTTAGAATGAGTTCACCTGTCCTATATGGTAATCAAAGTCTGCTTTGTGACTTATATTAGCACAATTATTATATTGAATGCAAAAAAATTTAATAACTTTATGGGAAAGTTTTCAATTTATCAAGATACCAGTTGTTCTGTGATACTGTCAGCTTATATTGACGCTTTTTCTGGAAAAAGAATATGTTGGTTTCTGTAGTGGTTCTTTTTTCCCTGTTATAGTGTTTTACATCCCTGCTGGCCCCTCTGCCACCTCATCCAGTCCCAGCTTTATTTGGCAATGGCACCAGTGATTGGATGACAATCTCAGCCTTTCACTGGCCTCCCATTGAAAAAATGCGTTAGAAATGTACAAACATATGCACTGGGAGGCCAGTGATAGGAGGAGAATATCCCTATGGATGCTATAAATATGCTTCTATTAAAAATCATTAACTGGATGGTTCATTTAGGTCTGATAAAAACAAATTTGCAGAATAGAAGCTTTACTAAAATTAAACAGAATGCATCATCATTGTTGTATCTAAATTCATAAAGTCATGACTAGTAGAGACTGATGCTTAAACTGCACTTAAACTGTGCAGGTGTCCATACAAGCTTACCTCACTTCAACCAAATAAAGCACTAGTGTCATCATACCGTATCACTGTGTCCAACTTGGCATTTCAACTGCAGATATATATATATATATATTATTTTTGGAGAGTGTGCTAAATACACCTAACTTACTGAATGAGTGAATGAGTGAGTGAGTGCGCTGGATCTTGTATGTTGTATGAATTGGCCCCTGCAAAACCCTTATAACGTATGCATGTTCAGGTAAGTGCAGCCCTCTTGGTTTCATATGTCTATAAAATGTGGAAATGTATTGCAAGGAACAATAAAATGTCTCAAGCATAAGGAAAATATTAGTCATGTTTAAGTCAGCAAGTCATACATTAAGTGCTCCACCTCTATATTTTCACCTGGTTTCTATGCCTTGTGTAAGAGAATCCAACAAATATATGTCTGTCCAGAAATGTATAAATGCATTAAAATGTGTTGATGCATTCAAATATAATTAGCATTATAGCAATCACTGTGAACTATTTAAAAAAACTGATTTATAATAAAGCGCTACATAATCTGTTGGCGCTATATAAATAGCAATAATAATAATAATTTATGATTTAAATGTTAGTGTTACAATACATATCTAATTCTTCAGCACAAAATGTAAATCGATTCCATTAAAAAAAAAATCCATCCATTATTTTATCATATTCAGAGTGCCTATCGAGTCTTCACTAACAGCACCTGCTTGAAGCACATGATCCTGAAGATCCGCAGAGATGCCCGGAACTTTGAACGCTACCAGCACAACAGGGACTTAGTGAATTTCATTAACATGTTTGCTGACACCAGGTTGGAATTGCCACGAGGATGGGAGATCAAAACTGACCAACAGGGAAAGGTATGACTACTAATTTAAATGGTAATTATCATGTAAACACTGTGTACCATGTACACACATACAACGCTGTAACTCCTACAATGAATTTGGAGGATCAGTTGTCATTGCAAAGGTTTTCTATGCAGAAACATTAGAATGATGCCATTGTAATGAATTTAAATTTGAAGTCCACATTTCGAAGAATGTTTTTTTAATTGGGATCTTTGTTTGTTTCATTCATTATTGTTATTGTCTAATAATTAGTAATAATAATTCATTACATATTTAATTAACCATAATGTCCCCTTGTTGTAGTCTTTCTTTGTAGATCACAACAGTCGAGCAACAACATTTATTGATCCGCGGATTCCTCTTCAAAATGGACGCCTACCAAATCACTTGACTCACCGGCAGCACCTTCAGCGGCTAAGAAGTTACAGTGCAGGAGAGGTAACCTCAAATGTAAAGGTTTCCTTTATATGTAAACTATTGCGTGCTATAATTGGGTATATCATAATTACAAATGCTGTCTTTACTATGACTTTAACCTTGGATCAATCTCCATGCTTAGTCTTCCCTGTTAATTATTACATCTATTTGATAGAAGATTTATGTTCCGGTAGCTTTGGCAGAAGAATAGGTGGCAAGCTTTTAATGGAAAAGTAAATGTTTATTGACTGTATCAAAAGGAACACAATACTATAAAGCAAAGTTTTGAGGATGTAACAGAGTTCCTAATATTTCTATATCTTCCATATAGCCAATACCTGACTATATTAGGACCAGAGTTTTTAGTTCATGAAAATGTCTACAATGCACCTTCGTTAACACCCTGCACATTAATAAATATGCTATACGGTGCTCTGATCATACTCTGAGCATTTGACAAGCTGACCCCACCCAACCTTTTAATAGTAACCATGAATAATCCAGAGCAATGGCTTCCTTGCGGTGAATTACTCATTGGTACTGTTGGTAGACATGCCCACATGATGTCTGCTGCTTCAGGGCATGCAAGATTACATCAGCCACGGATTTATGAATAGAGGGTAGTGACAGCACTGGCAAGGCCTCTCTAATCAATGTGCATGTGATGGTGATTCCTCAAGAAAATATAACCATTTGCAAAATGCTTAAAATTAGCTTAATTATCAATTCAACACCAAAGTGCTGAATAAGATATAATCACCATGGTAACCTCTAGATCTTTCCCATAATATACCAGCAAAATAAATAATATATTAACAAAATAAAGACAGTTGTCTGGGAATAAGTGTAAAGCCATGAAACCACCATTAAGTACACACACGTGTTTACTAAAATAAGAATTCCAAAGGAATTTCAAAATTAAGGCCAGAGTAGCTGACATGAAAGTAGACTTGACCTAGAGAATGTTTCAAATTTGGCTATTTTGACAGTACATTTGAAATTCGTTTTAAATGTAATTAGATTTCTCACTTTTGTAAAATAACCTGATAAAGTATTACAAGGGAAGCCACCATTTTAGAATATTAGGGCTTTTGTGATTTCACTATAGTCATGTAAACAACATGTTTGAACAAAAATGTATTTAGCTTTATCGTAAGCACAATATGTACTATAAATTCAATGAGAAATTATCAGTAGCTTCCTAATAATTTCCTCTCTATTTATTAAGAATAATAACTATTTATAATCTTAGAAGAAGCCTAAATATTATAGCATATTTATAATATAACCTCTATTTTTTTATATTTAACTTTTTTGGGACATTTAAGAAACATGCCTTCAGGTATTGACACTGAGTACTCTGAGCCTCGAGGGGCAATATGTGTTTAGAATCTGAATTAACTATTGGCCTGCTCATTAGCATGGTGCTGGCATTGGCTTAATGGTGAAAATCTCTCTGGCAAAAAGACCATTATAATGTGTAGACATTGTCCAATTTGAGAATAAACATCAATATTTTTTATTATAAATTACATTTACTAAATCAGTTATGTGATGGTAATTTGTACTAACAGTTAATTCTCTTTGCAAGGCATCAGAGGTTTCTAGAAATAGAGGGGCATCATTATTGGCCAGGCCAGGTAGCAGTCTGGTGACAGCCGTTAGAAGTCAGCACCAAAATGAATCAGTACCTCTGGGTAAGTAAAGTGTGCAAATTGATTGATTACTTTTTAATGCACTTGAATCATGCTGTCTGTCAAAAGAACATACATTACTGGGACAAAGTTTAAATAAATAAACACGTAAAGCTTGTTAGTGTGCTTCTTACTACTCTGCTTTATGATATAAATTACAATTTCGGAATCACTTTTATAGATGTAGACAAAAGCTTTACATGTGCAAGTTGATGACCTATTCAATAAAGGTCTGAGTATGGTCTCGTTAAACTAAGCTGCACGTTGAACCATCAAGAATTGGAGGTAACTGAAAGAAACAGCGTTGTACAGACAATATAAAAACTATGACAGAAAATCCTGAAATGTTAGGATTTAATCATGCATTGATAAATACAAAAGGAAACATGTTGCTGTCTGTGTAGACGGTGTACTAAAAACTGCTTATATTATACTGCAGTTGTGCCTTCCCTATTTCTTTGATTTAATTCTAATGGTGGCCAGGCTTAGGTAGGGCACCGGGGTTGCAAGCATCTGCAATGAAATATTGAACATTATCCAAAAAGGAAGTGAAGGCCATGTATTTTGAATATAGAAACTGTGGCTTCTGTCAAGTGTTGTGAGCAGCAGGGGGCACTATGTATCTGTCAAAATTCTGTTTAGATATTTCGTTTGCTTCTTTTGTATGCTAGTAGCTCACATGTGTGGATAATAGGAAGAAGCATTCAGCAGAGTTTGTGCATGTCATACAGTTTCCTTTCTGTCTGCCCACTGTCTATGCCTTTTTTCTTATTTACTATTGCACAGTGGCGCTGCCTTAGTACGTTCATTCTTTTGCCTTGCATAATGTACATTGAAGTTGTAGAGAAACAATTATTACATAGAATCCCTTGAAGGTTATTTCAAATACTAGTGCGCTGTTTGCAGTAAATAAGAGAGGTTGATCCCTAACTCATATGCAATCATGTGACCCAATTAAAGAGCACACATTTCATTACCATCTCAACAATCAAACGAGAGTAGGGCAGACAAAAACAGGCTGACATGCACTTAAAGGAACATGCTGTGCATCAACACACTTTAAAAGGACACTCTAAGCACCAAAACAACTTTAACTTAAAGAAGCAGTTGTGGTGGATCAATCATGCCCTTGAAGTCTTCCTGTTCAATTCTCTGCCATTTAGAAGTTTCATCACTTTTGTTTTTGTTTATTCAGTCCTAGCCACATCTCTGTTTTCATTTCAATCAGATCTTACAGCACATGTGTTTACTTTAGATGTTCTTATCTTCTGCTTTGTTAACTGAACCTTATTCACGCACATGAGGCTCCTGCAGGCTAATTAACAGAGCAGGAGATAATTAAACAAATTAAGGGAAGCTAAAAAAAAATAGAATTTCTTTTAGCAAGGGAGGCTGTGTAAGTCTTTTTCAGGGAAGGTGTAGTAAGGGGCCAGCGACAGAAATACAGCCAGTGTGTGGTTGCACCGGGCCTGCAGGTCCTATGTGTATTAGTTTTGTGTATTGTGTTACATAAATACACAGAAGCTTTTAAGGCAACATGCTGTCATACTTGCTATCATGCAGTCATACATGATGCCTGGTACATGTGCAGAGATAACATTAAGAGTCTCTTGTTTTGCTTTTGAAACTCATTTTAAATCAGGCATAATGTCCGCTGTAGCTTCCTTTAATGGATGGTATGAAAATGTATGACAGGTGTTTTTGATTATTTCTGACTAGTTTTGTTTATTCATTGCAGCTTATAATGATAAGATTGTAGCCTTTCTGCGGCAGCCAAACATTTTTGAGATGCTACAAGAACGTCAACCGAGTTTGGCCAGAAATCATGCACTCAGGTATTTGAATAGTGTGTCTTATTGTTTCAACACTAACTCAATTTTAATCAAAACATTACAGTAAAAACAATGTGTTCCAACATGTGATGTATCCTACAACCTTCCAAAATTATCCTAACCATGGATATCAGTGATATAGTCTACTTGAGCACTTGTCTGACACTTGGATATACTAAACGCACAAAACAACAAAATAGGACTACACACCTACTTAGGTTACCTGTGAGGCCCAAGCTTGTTTAGTTCTCATTTCAGCCTATGTCTTTGCGTCTCAATCTCTTTCTGGATCATAGTGATATTTATTGAAATATCCCATTATATATATGTGCACATTGAATGCAGGACATGTCACATCAGTTCTCTATAATAGATAGTAACCTCTATTAACAAATCAAATAAGAGGTAGAGTGACTTCCTTGTAAAAATCTCCTCCTTATTCAGTAATTCGAATCCTAACCTTACCCCTAACCCTACCCCTAACCCTATCCCTAAAATTAAGGGAATGATAACAGGCATCCAACCCTAACCCTGCTAGGGGGGGGCGATGGTTAGGGTTAATGTAAGGGATAGGGGTAGGGTTTGGATTAGATTCCTGTCATCATTCCCTTCATTTTCTCTCCCTCTCCTGTTTTGCCACTTTTCAGAAATTCGGCACTTTGGCAATTCGGTTCGGCAATTCGGGACATCTGCAATTCGGCACTTCAGCAATTCAGTTCAGTTCGGCACTTCCGAAATTCACCAATTCAGCAATTCTGACATTCGAAAGCATCCGAATGTCCTAATTGCTGAAATTCGTCCGAATTTAAATTCGGACCAAAACGAATTGCACTTGTCTACTAATTCATGTTTACACAAGATCACGTCTGAAAATTTCCTTTTTTGTTTGTCTGTGGCAATCTGTTATTATTATTGTTATATTTATTGTCACTATACTCCATTATGGCTTTTTCAATTTTAGGGAGAAGATTCATTATATTCGCACAGAGGGTACACATGGCTTGGAGAAATTATCATGTGATGCAGATTTAGTAATATTGCTAAGGTACATACATTTTTAAAATTCACATAAAAAACGTGCTTTGATTACTGGAATGTAAACAATTTCCTATTGTTGTGTTGGTCAAGAAAATGGCAATCAAAATATTATATTACCTGCTCAAATAGTTAGAGCAGGTAATATAATGTTCATATAGCTCGAAATCTGGACGCCTTCAATTAGAGAAGTTTAGTAATATCAAAGGACTCACATTGTTAATATACCAACCTTCTATTTGGAAAGATGTAGGTAAGGGATAGGCAACCTTTCAGTAGTAGTGTGCCAAAATAAGATTTTGAAGTCTCTTGGCGTGCCGATCCTTTGTTTGAAAAGTGACTTGTGTATGTTGCCGTACTTTGCTTGTGTTATTTCTGGGTACTGCAGTTTCTTTGTAGCGTTGTACTTGTGCATATGTGAGCGTTTATATTGTAAAGTATACGTTCATGAGTAGTTTGTGGTATTGTGTATGTTCCCTATGAAAGTGGGCTGGGTATGAGAGTTGCTTGTGTAATATGTCACAAGGTGTGTGTATGTGTGGGGCTTTCATAGGGTGCTGTATGTGACAGGCTGCTTGTGGGGTTGTGTGCATGTATGTGGGTTATCAGTGGTATTGTGATTGTGGAGATGTGTTTGTGTGTGGGCTTTTTGTATTATTTGTATGAAGTAGAGGCTTATTGTGTATATCTAGCAGTGTAGGTGGCTTCCCTGGGGTCCAGTGGGGACTGGCCTGGCCAGGTTCAGATTAAGGGCAGGAGTTGCAATAAATTCTGCGGGCTGCTCTAATCCAGTGCGTATTCCCATATACAAGTTCTGGTACAAAGTGATTTGAGGTTACTTCCTATAAGTGCTTAAATGTGTAAATTGAGGATTGCTCAAAGAACTCTTGATGGGCCAGAGCCAGTTTAGCTTTGGCAGCCTTGAATGCTGTTTAAAAGCACCTCGAGTGCCATGCATCTCACACGTGCCATAGGTTGCTGACCCCTGAGGTAGGTTTTTGTCATATCCTTTCTTAAAACTTGCTTTCTGAGGCCTCAATTTAATATCGTGGTGTAAGCTTTTTTAATTATTTATTATTTTTGGATAAACTTTAAAAATTATTGACTATTATAATTTTGTAATATTTAGAATTTTTTTATGTGTTGATATCTTTTTTTATATGTTATAAAATTTGATATCTTTTTTTTTTTTTAAATAATTTTGTTTTGTTGTGCAAAAGATTAACAATCAAGCTTGCTATGTCACAACAGCAGAGCCAAGCATTTCAAGAGACAGTATACTGTGGCATGTGATCAAACTGCACATCCCCAGATTAGGCAGATTCAGGTGTTGGGAGTTAGTTAGCTCAAGAAACTCCCTTGTCAGGCTAGGAGCTCTGGCAATGTGCGTCCGGCGGCCATGCTGGTCAGGTCCTGCCCCTCTTGAATCCTTTCTAAAGCTTATCCAATGATATTAACTTGATATTTGAGGGTTTTATTTCCAATAATATGTTCCCTCATCCTCCACAAAACCTTACTTCAAGCAAAGATATGTTCAGCACAGCATGATATGCACAAAGCTGAATGCTTACAAATAGCTTCACACAATATGTGTTCATAAATAACTTCACACAATGGTTAGTGCTTGCTAATTGCTGATTGTACTCACATAGTTTCACACATTGATGAGTGTTCACGTATAGCTTCACACAGTGTTAGTGTTCACACAAAGCTTTACACTATGTACAGAAATCACATTACTTGATGGTAAGCTCAATATTACCTAAATATACAACTTTGTATTTAAAAATGCATGTAATCTTTGCTGTTTTATGATATTACCTGTATATGTTATGTTTTTTCACTGAGGTATTTTACATGTTCAAAAAAATACAATGTTAAATCCCAACTTCTGTGTAATCATTATAAACCTATTTAAAATTGTGCTCATGGAGCTGGTCTTGAGGCATATAAAAGTAAAGCGGTTTTAGCCCATCGTACAGATGCTATATAATGACAAAGGAATTTAGATAGCGAGATCTCATAGTAGAATATGTAGCATGAAATTATATATCTTACAAAACAGAAGCTTACCATCTTCACCCAGCTCCCAAATCTGGAGTTAAACCACAAGCAAGGCACTTGTAGAACAGATAATGTATAGCTTTATTTGTTTAAATTTACAAACAAATGCTTGCAATATAATATGAATATGTCATTGTCACGTTTTGTTGTGTCATCATTATGCGTGTTAATACTGATTTTCTTACTTTATAGCCTTTTCGAAGAAGACATTATGTCATACATTCCACTTCAGGCAGCTTTCCATCCAGGTTACAGCTTCTCACCACGTTGTTCTCCTGGCTCTTCACCGCAAAACTCTCCAGGTGACTATGTCTCTATGTCAGCAGAATCTTATTTATAACGCAAAGAACAATATTCAAATAGATGTGTATCTGCCCGCCACGGCTGGCTCAAAGGAATAGGAGAGAGAACACAATGAAATTCACTGGAGGCCTTACATGATATCCCACCATCATTGCTTCTAGACTGTTGACATGCAGAGATCTATTCAGATGAGATCTGCTGGACCACTAGGTGGAGTAGACCGGCTCCCAAAGTTTCCAAACTGGTGCTCACGTGGATTTAGTGTGTTGTTAATATATCAATTGAAGCATAATTAGGAATTCCCTAACAGGGCTGTTAACTAAAGTGAGAAATGTGGGGAAATCAAAGTGAATTTCAAATTAAACGGCAAAACAGCCAAACTGGAATCAGCTCGTTGAAGTGGTCCAGGGTGCCTATAGTGTTCCTTTAACTTTAATTATCATTATATCATAAATCAGGTCTAAATGAAGTGTTGGCATGTTATGAAACACATTATATATGATCTCTCTGCTATTTATTATACAGGTGTGTCTTTTGCTTCAGTGCACACTCAGGCATTACTCAGAACACACACACATATATATATATAATCACTTATATAAAGTTCAAAATGACAATTACATTCAGAACACACATGGCATTTCATACAAATGTGTAATTTGACACTTTTCCTATTACCTAGGTCAAGTTATAAAAACTTGAGTTTTTGATCTAAGCACCAGTTGATATTACAGTTGAGAACTACTTTGTTAAGTCAGTAAAGAAAATCATATTTTAGTCAAAATAATTATTGTTTCACATAGGTGTTATATGTTCAAATACAACATTTGGTAACTTTAGTAGCACTACCTGATTCATTTATTGGTTTACATGAGCACTTCCCATTCTTGTTTTTTTACATTAGTTTTCTAGTTCTGAGTGGTTCAACTTTTTCTTTTCCAATTTTTTAATAAGGGTCACATGAGAAACAAATTACATACAGAAATGTAACATTGACGACTCATAACGTAAAAGTAAAAATAATTGATCATATTGGTCACAAAGTCAAATACTAAAATTAATACAATTACAAGTTAACATTTTAATATGAATGGAAAAATGTGACATTGGAAATTTAGGAAGATGGTCTTCCCATTCTGTATGTAAAATCACATCCCATGGAGGGTGCTTTTCTCATTCTGTATCCCATGTCTCATTCTGCTGATTAACATTACCTTCCAGGACTGCAACGTGCCAGTGCCAGGGCTCCCTCTCCATACAGAAGAGATTTTGAAGCAAAACTAAGAAACTTCTACAGGAAACTTGAAGCCAAAGGATATGGGCAAGGTCCGGGTAAAATTAAGTAAGTGTACCTTCACGAACAGGGTTTTACTTTTCTCATCCATAATATTTGCAATCCCAGTTCTGGATGATGGCGCATCTGTCAGTGGTGCAGAACCTGGTGCTTTTCATCCTCTGCTAATGAGAAGTTCCTCCATTTAGTAAATTGCTTGCATACTTTCAGGTAATTTAATTTCGCTGAGAAGGTTAACTCCAATCCATTACGCTAAATCAGTGCACAAACACAGTGAGGCATAAAGAGACAAATATATAATATTTATTTAAGCAAAATATAATGCAGATGATAAAAAGTGAAATTTATACCAATCCTTAATAGGGAGATGTCGGCACTGAAGAACAATGGCCACCCTATAAAAAAATATACTTCCCTACGTCTGAAAGTTTTCCGGCTCAGTTATTTTGATCCAAAATGTGCTATCATATGGTTAATTCCTGGTTTAGCGAGTAATCCTTCTTTTTAATAATGTCCTTTTAAAATGCCTTTTCACTGTCCTTTTAATGTGAAGCTGTCCTTTCCAGTCTCCATTAAACTTCTCTAATAGAGTAAATCTCTGCCAGAAAGAATGTTAATTAATCCCTGATTGGCTGTATGGTTCAGTCGTGTACACTGTAGATGTAAGGTCCAGCTGAGGATCCCACGTTTAGCACATCTCAGTTCTGCAATCCCTACATTGGATATTCTTGTTCATTTTTTGAACTAGTCTCGCTTGGCTACAGTGATTCTCAGGAGGTCTCGAAGCTATAAATATTATAGTCTTGTGTTTATTTTACAGTCTAGTTTATAAATGGATTTCAAAGTATGAATGTTCATAATTTATTCATGGATACTTTTAGTACAGTGATAACTAGCAAACATTTGTAAGTAACATAGTCATTGGCTATGTTTTATTTGGAATTCATTTGTATATTTGATGCTGAGTGAGCATCATACAGATGTAGTCCACAGCATAGTTTATGTAAAAAAATATATATAATTATACTTTTTACTATTTTTGTTCTTTTATCGACTGATAAATATACATTGCTGTAGATCGATTTTTGTGCACTTGAAAGAAAGGGCATTTTATTGGCTTAAGTGGAAAATTCAATACCCATGAATTGGCGAAGCAGGTAACACAGTCTTTTTACAAGAACCTTTTACGAAGTGTAATAATTCAGATGAGACGTTATATAGACAGGAGAAGCAATATATATTGTATAACTGTTGTAAGATCTTTACACTTTATTGTCGAGTCTCAGTTTCAAAGGAAGCATCTGCTACATGTATTAGCAAGGCACTGAATAAATCCAAAGAAGAACCATATAAAACAAGCTGCATTTTTTTAATTTTTTTAAATAAAGAACCTTTATATATTGATTCATACAGATATTTTTGTTGTCCACAAGATTATTCTGCTATCCTAGTGGAAACATCTATTTTGAATCACTGATTTATGTGTTAAATCCTCTTTAACTAGAAGGTTATAGATATTGTATCACTCACTCCTATAAAAGAAAAAAAATGTTTTTTTTTCTTGCATTCGTGCATTTATTAGCTGTGCTTTGTTTTTGTCCTCTAGGCTCATTATACGTCGGGATCATCTTTTAGAAGGCACGTTTAACCAAGTAATGGCTTATTCACGCAAAGAGCTCCAAAGGAATAAGCTATATATCACATTTGTTGGAGAAGAAGGGTGAGTATCAATACTATGTAAAATTACCCTTTATCCAGTCTCGGTATAGTCACATCCGTATGCGTAGATATGTATCTGAACATTTTGAAGATAGCCACAGCATACAGTGTTATCGACTTGACAATATCTGTCAAGATTCCATGATAAAGAAATTATTAAGTAACTGAAAATGAGATTTAACCTCTTAAGGACAGCGGGCGTTTTATGCCGTCCTTTTTTAGGTGGTCCTAAACGCTGCCGAGCGGCATAGAACGTCCCCACCTTCCTTTGTACTTACCTTTGTTCCCTTGACGGTGGTCACAATCCTGGGGTCTGACAGACCCACTCGGCCATATGATCGCGGGGCCCTCGCGATCACATGGCTGGAATAGCCGGCTTATGCAGTGCCTGCAGGGGGACCGTCTGAGCTCTCAGGCTGTCCCCCTCATGCCTGTAAAAAAGTTTGTAAAAGTTATTAAATAGTTTTAAATTAAATAAAAAGTACTTAGTAACTGAAAATGAGAGTTAACCCCTTAAGGACAGCGGGTGTTCTATGCCGTCCTTTTCAGTGAGGCTTTTGGCACTGTTCCACATAATAGGCTCATCAATAAACTGAAATCTTTAAGTTTGGATTCCAATATTATTGAATGGCTAAATGACAGGCAACGGAGGGTTGTAGTCAACGGAGTATATTCGAAGCAAGGTCTAGTTACCAGTGGGGTACCTCGAGGATCTGTACTTGGGCCCATTCTCTTTAATATTTTTATTAGTGATATTGCAGAAGGTCTTGATGGTAAGGGATGTCTTTTTGTTGACAATACTAAAATTTGCAACAAGGTTGATGTTCCAGGAGAGATAAGCCAAATGGCAAATGATTTAGAGAAATTAGAAAAACGGTCAGAGCTGTGGCAACTGACATTTAATGTGGATAAGTGCAAGATAATGCATATTGGTTGAAAAAAGCCAAGGGCAGAATATAGAATATTTGATACCCTACTAACCTCAACATCTGAGGAAAGGGATTTAGGAGTAATTATTTCAGATGACTTAAAGGTAGGAAGACAATGTAATCAGGGGTGTACCTAGTGCATTTGGCACCCGGGGTGGATCCTGTGCTTGGCACCCCCTTAACCCCCCCCAAAAGCCCCACCCCCAGCACCAGTTTGGCTCCGCCTCTGATTTTGCTTAGCTCCGCCCCACTTTTCCTCCGTGCGGCCAGTTTATCAGCTGTTTGCTTGTGTGAGCTATACTGGCCGCACGGCACCCTAACTACCATGGGGCACTGTGCGGCCACAGCTCACACAGCCCCCTCCAGCCAGGGCCGGTGCAAGGATTTTTACTGCCCTAGGCAAAAGTAAAGTTTGCCGCCCCCCCCTATGTGACATCACAATGCCCCACCCATATGATTTGCCATGTTATCTAACGCCAGTGCTGCAGTGCCGCCGTGTTTACATTAAAAGGCCTGCAGGGAGAGGCTATAGACACCAGAACCACTACATTAAGCTGCAGTGGTTCTGGGGACTATAGTGTTTCTTTAATGTGAGGTAAATTAGAGATTAGTGCCATGAATAATATACTAGATTGCCTACTTACAACCAGATGAGGAGGATGATGGGCTCTAGCTGCAGTCTGGCTCCACTGGTCTGGTGTAGAACAGGCTCTCTGGAGGCGGTTTGTAACTGTGGTCACAAAAATGAATGTTCTAGGAGAACGGGAAGCAACTCCATTTTTTGGGGGCCCTTTACACAGTTCAAGGTCTGGGTCCCAGGGTCCACCTTCATGTTCCACCAATGAGTTTGTTCACAGGGGGTGGAGTGTTTAGGGGATGTCCTGATATGTGTGTAAGGAATGCATTGTGTGAATCTGTGTTTGTATGTGTAAGGGCTGCAAGGTGTGTTTCTGTGTATGTACGGGATGCATTGAGTGTGTGTAAGGGGTGCATTGAGTGTGTGTAATGAATGCATTGTGTGTTTCTGTGTGTGTAAGGGATGCATTGTGTGTAACGGTTGCATTGCTTGTGTATGTGTGTCTGTGTGTGTAATGCAGTGTGTGTAATGCATTGTGTGTTTTTCTGTGTGCAAGGGGTGCATTATGTGTGATGAATGTCAATCTCCCCCCCTCCAATTTCCTTCTCTCCCCCCCTTCAATTTCCTTCTCCCCCTCCCTCCAATTTCCTTCTCCCTCCTCCCAATTTCTTTCTTTATCCCCCCAATCTTTCTTTATCCCCCTCTCCAATTTCCTTCCCCCCCAATCTCTCCCTATCTCCCCCCAATCTATCCTTATCCCCCCTTCCAATCTCTCCTTATCCCCCAATCTCTCCTTATCCCCCCTCCCAATCTCTCCTTATCCCCCCTCCCA
>OW240915.1:94768784-95117262 GCA_933207985.1 Pelobates cultripes | reverse complement strand
TTAGTCCGGCCGGGTACAGGAGACAGCTGCTCCCTGTACCCGCGGACTATACTGGGCTCGGCCACGCTACAACAGAGGGAGTGACAGGAGGGAGCGCATACAGGCACCGAACCAGTGGTCAGGCTATACTACCAGTTTAGATTTGGAAGGAGTCACTCATTAACTATTTGATCTTTTAAGTGTTATAACAGATCAATTCAAGTTTTTGTTTTTTTTCTTGTGTATTTGTTTCATACTGTCAGACATGGTATTTACTTTATCTAATTTACCTGACAGACATTATAAAATTTACTTTTTTTGCCTTATCTGAGAGATAAAACGTATCATTACTGGCTAGTTCCCCTGTGGGATACACTTCAGTGTCTTTCAGTTTCAATGTAGTCCTTAGAGGTTACCCCCCATTCAGAAGTGTTTTCCTCTTTATTATTGGCTCGCTATTACTTATTTTCTTATCACCTCCCTAGAACCAACCCCAACTCAATGTCATCTTACTTCTTAAAGGGACACTATAGTCACCAAAACAACTTTAGCTTAATGAAGCGGTTTTTGTGTATAGACCTGCCTCTGAAATCTTATTGCTCAATTTTCTGCCATTTAGGTGTTAAATCAAGTTTGTTTTTCTTCATGCATCCCTAGTCACACATCCCTTGGCGTGACTGACACAGCCTGCATGAAAAAAAAAACTTTCATTTTCAATCAGGTGTAAGTTACTTTAACCCCTTAAGGACACATGACATGTGTGACATGTCATGATTCCCTTTTATTCCAGAAGTTTGGTCCTTAAGGGGTTAAAAGCTTTTATCTCTGCCCTATACATTTTACGTTAATCACACACAATAGGCTCCTGCAGGGTCTAGCAAGCTATTAACAGAACAGGAGATAAAAAAGCCTAAATGAAACAGAATTTGCAATAATGGAAGTGTAAACATTAGATGAATCTTTGGTGGGGAACCTTTGGCCCTCCAGATGTTTTGGACTACATCTCCCATAATGCTCTCACGGCCATAATTCTGGCAAAGCATCCAGGGAGATGTAGTCCAAATCATCTGGAGGGCCAAAGGTTCCCCACATCATGTGTCCTTAAGGGGTTAAACTCTGCACATATAGATATGAACACTGTATCTGAGTACATAATCTCATATACTATTTGCTATTTACCCCACTTGTATGCCTTTCATATTCATTTTTGTTAATAAAATCTATTATTGTATTACGTTGATTTTGAAAAGATATAAAATGAAAAAATCTGTTTTGACAAACAAAACATATATGAGAAAGCACCTAATAACAGGCCAATGATACACTAACTAAAGCACTTTTCATCCACTGCACATCATGTGTGAAAGCGTGTGTGGTCTGTTTTCCAGGACACAACAATAGAATGCAGCAGAGTTGGTTTCTGCGTATATTGGTTGTAATTTTCATCTTTTTCAGCTTCTGCTGAAGATTTCTCTGAAAATCACAAGACAATTACAAGAATGGATCTTTAAATGGGGTGAATAATGTTACTGATCTAAGTGTATACTTTGTCTTGGATATTGTCTTACTGCCATGCAAATGTCCATGGAAACAACTCCACTAAAAGTGTTCCTGTAATTAAATGTTGGGTTTTGAGTCTCTATGTTAATGTTGTGTCTCATACTGGTCAATAGGAAGCAATGGTACAATCATTTATATGCTGCCAGCGGATGTTACCTCTGAATACCCAGGCCAGAGCCAATTGGTCTTACCATCACCTTGACCCTTATAGAAACACAGCAACATATCTAAACCGGCCATTATGAATCAAGGTTAAAGTAATAATGTAATCATTATCAAACTACTATCAATGCAGCAGCACTGATACGGTTCTATTACGTGGACTTGTATTCTCTCCCGCGGCCCCAGACACCTACGGCAGACAAATGAAATGCCTGCTGGACTCCATCAATTGCGGCACATACCTTGCCCTCTCTCGATAGGAACACAGCAGAACTGTTAGATGACCCTATATCTCCCAAGGAACTGGCCATAGCAGTAAAGAAAACGAAACCGGACAAGAGCCCAGGTCCAGATAGCCTGCCACTTGGCTACTACCTTTGCGGACATACTCTACACACCACTGTTAGCCACATACAACACCATAAGAGAGGGCCACAGATTCCCAAAACAATCCTTAGCAGCACACATTACCATTCTTCCTAAAGAGGGCATGGACAGGGAGCATTGTGGCAGTTATTGACCCATACCACCTAAAAATTGTGATATTAAATTAATGGCCAAAATCCTAGCCCCTAGATTACAAATACACATACCCTCGCTGGTGCACCCAGACCAGGTGGGGTTTGTGCTGGGGACGGAGGCATGGGATAATACAATGAGTAACCTCACATTGATGCACAGACGAGAAATCAGCCGCTACGGCCTTCTCCTGCTGTCTACGGACGCAGAGAAGGCCTTCGACAGGGTCTGGTGGAAGTACTTGTTCCGAGCGCCAGCACAAGTCGGTTTGGGCCCCAAAATACTGGGATAGATTAAGGCCTTATACACACAACCTACCATCCAGGCGGTGGTTAATGGGGCGTTGACTGACAAATTTGCCATCCAGAATGGCACCCTATCCCCACTGCCATCCAGGGATGCCCCCTATCCCCACTTCCCAATCGTCCTTGCCCTCGAACCCCTATTGGTGTTGATCAGACACAACCCCGACATCACGGGAGTGACCACAGGGAACACACATCACAAGATAACCGTGTACGCGGATGACTTACTCTTCTATGTCACAAACCCAGAGGTGTCACTCCCTAACATCCTAAAAGCATTTCATGACTTTAGCAAATTATCAAACTTAAAAATAAACTTCTCCAAATTGTTCATCCTAAATATTAGTGTCCCTGGGCAATCCCAACATAGGGCAATCCCAATGCGCCAACACTACAACTTCCAATGGGCAACTCACAAAATCAGGTACTTGGGCACTTGGCTGAAACGCAGAGAGGGACACTTATTCAAAGAAAACTTTGCCCTGATGCCCGCAGCATTTTGCACAGAAATGCGGGAGTGGTCATACTCGCACATCTCTTGGCTGGGCAGGATCCAGGTGGTTAAGATGAACTTTCTCCCATGCCTTTTATACCTGTTCCAGACTATCCCTATAGCGATCCCTCACACCTTTTCCACCTCCCTGGGCACTGCTCTTGGTCACTATATCTGAAATTGGAAAAGGCCCAGATTAAAACATACCCTGTTAACACAACCAAAAGATAAGGGTGGCCTGGCAATGCCCGACTTTTCCCTTCACTCCTGTCATCTCCTGCAGATCATGGAATGGTCCAAACAAAAGGTACACAAACTGTGGAAACAAACGGAGGAGAATGCAGCGGGTATGCCCATTGCATACTGCCATGGCTACAGCCCAGGGCCATGGGGGAGGTTGGAAACTGCTCCTCGTACACCAGAGCCACCTTAGAGGTGTGGCATCGTACCATGGAAAAACGCACAATTTTGACATACCCATCCACCCTACTCCCCCTGACGTACAATACGGACTTTCCACTGGGGCTAGACCCAAATGCATTTAAAACACTCATAGATGACTCCCGACTTGGGCATGTATACTCCACAAAGGGGCTGACGATCCTAAAAGACATGAGAGGTAACGCGAACATAACCTTTCTCATGTGACTGAAGCATAAACAATTACAAAGCTTTATTGCCACACTTCCCCAATGGACAGCAATATCCTGGGCCCCCACCTTATTCGAAAGCACTTGCCTAAACCTGGAACCATTAGCTCATGGGGTCTCCTTCATATACCCCATGCTATGGGCACATACCCCTACTGCACAACCAAGCTTTCAGGGGGAATGGGAGGTAGATCTAGACCACACCTTTACCAATGCAGAGTGGGAAACAATATGTTATCTCACACACCATTTCTCCAGCTTTAGCAAAACACAAGAGACAGCTTACAAACTACTAACCTTCGGGTGCCGTACTCCCTTAACCCTCCACACGATCACCTTGGAGCACTCCCCTTTATGCTGGAGATGTGGGGAAGAAAGAGGCACACTGCTCCACATATGGTGGGGATGCAAGAAGATCCTACCATTTTGGAAGGGGATATACACAATGCTAGAGCTTTTTATGGAAAGTCTACCCCCTTTAAACCCACAGAAATGCTTCTACTTCACACCAAGACCCCTAGAACCGGCTATAAGAAATCTCTCAGGATCCACATTCTGTAATTAGTAATCCCACAACACTGGTAACAACAGGTAACCCCTCCACTGAGGACATGGTTCTCCAAAATGGAAGAGCTAAGATCAATGGAAGACCTTTACACCACCGCAGCGGGCACACACCAATCACACATAAACACATGGACACAATGGCTGCTTACGACAACAAAACCAGACTTTGCTGACAAATTACAGTACTAAATGACAGGGACAGATCGCAACCTTAACCAAGGCAAAGACACATGACGCTGATGTCCCCCTGATGCCCCCACATCCACTCCTTCTACCCTGCCTTAATACCTTATCCTCACGCGTAGACTGAGGCTCTGAATGGACCACTGGGACTCGGGAGAGAGGTCTGCTGGGTGGACTCTCTCGATAAGTTAATATATGAAAAATAATAATGAAGGAACCCAGTGATCCGAGGCATACTATGCCACTGTAACAAACTGCTACAAGACGAGATAGAGGTACTGCGAGTCCTTAACTGACAGGGGCCTGTGAGCCCGCAGGTACACTCACCCTACGTGACTACCACTAAACCTTACATGGTCCACTCGAGACCAGCGAATCCCACACTGACACACTCCTGAAGTTACGTAACATACTTACGTAGAATATAACAATCAACATTAAACTTACAAAACAGGAATGTAAGGGGTGGGAATATCGGTACCCGTGACCCCAACAATATACTATCAATGTTACCACGGTAATGGGACACAATAAGGGACCTGCGAGTCCTCAGATGCTTGGGGACTGCGTGCCCACATATGGCTAAGATTTTCTATGATTATTGCATTTGTTCTTCTTGACTGTTGAAGGGACCTGTGAGTCCTGAATTACATCTTTTGAGCATATTATACTTGTATGACTGCTGTTAAAAACACAATAAAAATTATATTTACAAAAAAATAAAAAAATAATTAAGAATAGAAGTGGTCCAAACACATTATAAAAAAGTAAACATCTTGCATATGAAGTAATGCAATTAGCATCTCAGATAAACACCATTTTTCACTATATCCTAGATATTTACCTGACAACGTGAAGCTGATGAGCCTGCGGTTGCCCTGGCCAGATGCTGTGTCTTCATTATTGATATTTTTGAAGACCTGCAAAGAGATATGGGTGAGATATTGGTGTCAATGATACAGCTCCCATTAGCTACTGCTATCCCATGAGTCTTGATAAGCAACTATCAATTAAAGTCTTCCACTGCACAATTATTGATTGAAACAGCCTTTTAACAAGTTGATGATTTTATCAGGAAGAAGCAAAGTATTGCATCTGTCAGCTGCAGCTATTTTCTGACAGACAAGGGTTGTCCTCAAAATGGTTACCACCTTTTAGCGCAGTTGCAGACTATTCACTAAACACCAAATTGTCGTAAATTGAAAAACACACCGCAAAATGTGGGCAAATGTTTTTAATTTGGAAATATTTTTTAGCTCAGCATGGCAACTTATGTTATTTTGCAATTTGTTAATCAATTCGCTACAATATGGTCTGTGATTAACCTCTTATGATAAGTAAGAGTTTTTCAGTTTCTAAATTTAAGTAGATTACGTTCACAGAAAACAAATCATTCCCACTTTTCGGTTTGTACAGTGTATAGAAATGATGGACACATCTGAACGTGTACCTAATGGTATCATATAATTTACTTCCTCACTCCCAAGTCATGTGCAAACAAATTACCATAAGAATCTATTATTTTGTGTCTTGGAAAATATTGTGTAAACGTAAGTAGCAATAAATAAAACATGCTAATTTAATGACAGAAGAACAATATCTTGAATAAAACACCACTGAAAAAATTAAATGAATTACAAAAATCATGGTGTTATAAACCTGAAAACAACCTGCATATATAACACAACATTCACATAGAATCTAGATAGAGTTGGCTGTTACACTTGGAAAGGGGGCTGGGCCACAAGCAGAAATGTCATGCCAACCTGGCATGAGCATGCACTAGGGTGACTGATGGCCTCCAGACTGGCCCCACTCAAATTAGAAATCAGACCATGCAGAGAGCTCTGCTGAAACATTCTGCATGATCCTAGTGCTCTCAGAACACCATGAATATATCTAATGATAAGTTCTCACTGTCCTGGCTTTGGTCAAAATTAAATAGGGATGCAGCTGGAACAAAACCGAGATAGTTCCATCAAAACCGGGACAGTTAAGGGACTTTTTTTTATTGTCCCACCCAACTCTATGTGTCCTCCATGTCCCTCCGGTGTATTCTCTTGGCACCCGATTCCCTGTTTTTATCTTTTAAAATTCCATTGATTTTGGAGCTAATGACGTCTGTCTCCTTAGACGCAAATCCAATTGTACTGGCCATGGGCAATGCTCACTGTAGGAGCATCATGATTTGAGCCAAGGAACGCAATGAGCAAGTAAGTATGCAGGGAAATTTGGACTTGACATAGGAAGTGGAGCTTGTCTTAAGCTTCTCCCTTTGTTAAAATTTGTCAAGTGGACAAAAAATACATAAGAAAAAGAAAGCCTAAAAAAAAAAAAAAAAAAAGGAGAATGGTTCTTGTTTCTCTCTCTCTCTCCTGTGGGCACTTTAACCCTACCCAGTGATGCTTTGAGCCAATGATGGCCCCTGAATAGAGAGCCCAATAGTATGCCTCCACTCATGGGCAGATGGCTCTGCAACCTGAATAGCATCTAAATGGAAATTCCTGAGACTAGGCATGTGCAAAACCTGCTGAAACAGGGAAGATTTCAGACCTGCACCATTTTGTTCTGACATGCCTCTCAAGAAAGCTTTTCCATACAGCTACCAATAAGTGTTAGGGGAACTAAAACCTACTAACTATTACTAATGTGTCCCACCCTCCCCTCCAGAAAAAGAATATTAGTATTTCTAAACAACTGCAAATATATTTTCCCCCCACATAAAAACTGGTAGGGTGCTGCCCTAAGTTCCCCAATGAGTGGTTTATATATGTGTGTTAAACCATTCTTGAACGGATTAAACCCTTGAGGTAAGAGTGCCTCCTGGCACCATAACAACTTAATTTAGATGAAGTTGTTTTGGTGCCTGGTGTCTCTCTTTAATAATTATTCATAGTGCAATGTAGGGGTGTTGGGGTGCTGCCAGAGATTAGTGGGAGTTACAGATTTAAGTGGCAGACATTTCAACTGCTGCTATTAGAAATTTTTCTGTTCTTTGTGCAATGGTAAGGAACTACTTTCAAAACCAGATCAGTGTTGATAAAATATATATCATATATCAAATTAAAACATAGGACAAAGACCTAGCACTACTTAATAAAACATTCAAGATAATAAAACATAGGTGGTTTGAAGTTGACTAGAAGCTGTACAAAAGATGCTTTTTGGTCAAATCAGAGTGGAGTACTTTTTTGTTGCAAAAATAAAATTTACAATGTAAATGCAGCAATAATTAGGAAGGGATACAAGTTAATTTATTTAGATGACCAAGGCACATTTACCTGCATTATAAATTAGTCTTGGTCTGCAGCAGATAATATGATTTTAATATCTGGCCACTAGGTGGCACTTTGCATTTATTTGTGTAAATTAATAGGAACTCCATTGCTAACCAGCAAGAGAGAGCAGTCCTGGTTTTATTGAGATCCAAATTGAACACTCCTGAGCAGTGAAGTATCCAGATTTTTGGCTGTCCTTGGCCTAGACATCTGATCCCCGTTTATCAATATTCAATCATACACACAAAATCACATCAATACATAGACAAACAATTGTGCTTAAAGTCACATGCAGCATACATGGGCATATAATTGCACACACCATCACATACGTACAGAGACACACATGCATGCATTCAGTCACATGCTCACACAACGATCCAAGCTTCACCTACATCATAACTCTGCTGGCACTAGAGGTAGAGAGAGGGGACTGGAGTTAGAGCAGACAGTCACCTGGTCTTTGGTGGAGGAGAAGCAGGAGAGCATGCACTCACTCGCAAAGACTCCTCCCTGCTCTCCCTTGGCAGGTGGCATTGAAACATGCAGATATAACGCTGCGTCTTGGCACACACTTCATGATTGTGTTTGTTTTAATTAAGCTGAATCCTGAAATTATGGCACCTTCCCCTATCTAGCTACTGTAAACCCAAACTGAAATCTGCCCCTGTTCCTAACGTGCAATAACTAATGTAATCATAAGGTGACATTAATAGGCCGTCTAAGGTCACGGGTTAGACAGGGGCTCAAAAATCATGCATTTACCCCATTGATCACACCTGTGTAAAGGTGGGCCCACACTAATAACTTGTCTAGGACCCTGTGAGCCCACCCAGAACAGTCATGTGCCACTCATTGACCTTCTTAACCCCCATTATCACCTTCATAACCACAATTACCACAACATTCTAAGCGGTCGGCTTGGTGGCCGCAGTTCGTATGGACGAACACTACAGCGGTGTTTGGTCGTCGGGTGCATGGAACTTAAATCGGGCACTGGACAGCACGAACATTGCTGTGACTTCCATCCCAACATACATTTGGTTCTATTCGTCTGGGAAGAGCGGTGTTCAGTGGGAACACACTCCCGTACAGTCTGTTATGTTCATGGTTTTATTGTGTTTTGTACTCCTGAAAGAGACCGACCGCTCAGCCTGAATTCATGGAACTTTTTTGGGCATGAGCCTTGTGTGCGGTCTATCTAAACTATACCCCGGTGGCGTTTCAGTTACGTTCGTGGGATCTAAGGTCTTTTCTGATATGTTGGGCACTCAGATCCTGGCTATTTGGGGATATAGGACTTGAGGGGGTACTCCATTGTTAAGTGTGTATTATGGGGTGTTTTTGTTACGTATGTCCTGGACTATTTAAGTTTTGTAATTGTACTGTAGTCTCCTCTTAGGTCCAGTGGGGAATGCCCCTGGAATATGTAATAAGAAACCCCTTGCATGGGGAGTTGCATATAAGGCTGCATGTGGCTCCCATCTCAAGATTGTAGGGAACAGCTATACCTGCTTTATTACCACTTGGATTACTGATTGGAAAATACTACAGCATTACTCATACTAGGGGGAAAGGACATCTCTGGCGGCAGATACCCCTCTTCTCTCGGGGTGGCCACCACACAGTAATCCCCCTGGAACAGAAAGAAAGAAAGGAAAACCTACCTGCGATATCACAATGAGGCAAGGTTCTCTAAGCTGCCAAATTCTCTTTTGATTACATCACTGCATATCACTGGAGGAATGTCAGAGAGGACATGCTGATGGAAAGACATGGGCTCACCAACATCAGGGTCGTCTATCACCAACATAACGGTACAGACACCCAATATGCACAGAATTTATATTAGCCAGCCTGGAACTCTGGTTGAGTAGAAGGGTTGAAGTCTTACAATGGTTCAACATCTAAGTTGCTCCACAAGAGCCCATTTGAGCTTTCCTGCCCCTTTTCTGCTTGGCTGTTGTACTAAGCAAAGAAGGAAAGCATTGAGAAGCATTAGGTGCCAGTGATGGGCTCAGAGCATCAGCTGATTAAAGTAAAGTCTGGCCTGGAATTTTATGATTTCCCACCACTGATGAAGACAGAAGTTTTCTAAACCTATTAGTCTCACAGATCCTGTGTTCCTTCAAGCCTCATTCCATTGCATTCCACCAGTTCTGGGCAGCAAAGCTTGCATTTATAAGATAAGAGGTGTAGTGAGGACCAGCCAATAAGGGGTTCCAGTGGATAGCTTGGTCCCTGGTGTCACCTACTGGGGAGCAGCACTTCACCATATTACCTGAGTCATCAACCCAGGTCTATTATCACAATGTAGGGTGGAAATGGAAACCAAGCTATGTACCGCTGCTAGGTCCTGTTATCAACATGGCTGAACCAATTGTACAAAACCACACTGAAGCTTAAAGATCAGCATCCAATCACACATTGAGCCCTATACATCTCACCACAGATCAATAGGTGACATTCTAACCTAACCTTGTCTTTCCCCTGCTTTTAGCTATAATATTTCTTCTCACCATGGTCTCAAAACGTTACCAACTAAAACCTAATTCATTGCTATCAACAAGTGGAGGTACAGCAAGCATATCCACACCGATTCAGTCACTGTTTAACAGAAGCTCCTAGCTTCACGTCACGCAGCAAAGAAGAGGTAAACCCTAACGAGAGCAGCCTTTTGCCAGGAGCAATTTTTAATTTTGCAATGTGTAAGACAAACACATAGCACCAAAAGAGACATCCAAATGGCTGCTAAATTGCAATTTGATTGTCAGCTATTATGTTAGCTCACGAATATCTAACAAAACCCTTCCTTTATCAAAATATAAGATATTTTAAATGGCAAGTGGTTTTGCTTTGCAGTGCTCAATGGCTAAACAGCAGGCAGCACTCTTTTCGTCAAAAACACCGCAGGGGTGAAAGGTAAAATTGCCAAGCACAGCTTACTTAGAATAAAAAAAATAATAATTGAAAAAGCAGTGCATGCAGTTTGAACTGAATTAAGTTCTGTGATGGTTGTTAATCAATAATTCATATTTTAACTGCTCTTTGTCCTCTTTAGAGCCAAAGGAACGAGAAAGGCCTTACATGCTAGCTTCATGTTAAATGTGTTAAATTTGGGAAGCATTGCCTTATGCTGAAGATTTATAAAATCTATTTTTTAGCCATCATATAGCCTTTAGTCAATAAAACAGAGAGGATTTATTTTATGTTTATGTAGGAATACATTTTACTGTAAACTGTATGCATGTCTGTCTGTATGTATGTATGTATGTCTGTCTATCTGTCTCTCTGTCTGTATGCATGTCTGTATGTATGTCTGTCTGTCTGTATGTATGTATGTATGACTGTATGTATGTCTGTCTGTATGCATGTCTGTATGCATGTCATTATGTGTGTATGAATGTCAGTGTATGTATGTCTGCATGCCATTATGAATGTGTGTATGTATGAATGTCAGTGTCTGTATGTATGTATGTATGTATGTATGTCTGTATGTATGTCTATATGTATGTCTGTATGTATGTCTGTATGCATGTCTGTATGCATGTATGTCTATCTGTATGCATGTCATTATGTGTGTATGAATGTCAGTGTATGTATGTCTGCATGTCATTATGAATGTGTGTATGTCTGTCTGTCTGTATGAATGTATGTATGCCAGTATGAATGTCTGTCTGTATGTCATTATGAATGTGTCTGTGTCTGTATGTCCCTATGCATGTGTGTCTGTATGTATGTTAGTATGTCTGTCACTATGTACGCCTGTGTGTCTATATATGTGTGTATGTCTCAGTATGTGTGTGTCAGTATGTATGCCTATATGCGTATCAGTATGTGTGTCTGTTAGTATGTATCAGTGTGTGTGTGTATCTGTGTCCTTTTGTATCAGTGAATGTGTTTCTGTCTGTGTGTGTATTCCTGTGGGTGGGATTTGGAGGCGGTCTCTGTGGGCAGTTTTGGAGGCGGGCCCCCAGGGGCCCAGACCCTGAGCTCAGTTAGGGGCCCCAAAATTTCTGGTGGCGGCCCTGTCATCCGAACTGTACAAAGTATAGGATTCAGAACATATACAAAGCACAGATATTAATACAATTCTGAACGGAATGCACATTCGCTAATTATTCTTCATTTGCGGTTTTTTTCCATGTCAATGATAATTGTAAAGTTAAATATGTGAAGAGAGAGAAGTGAGACTTGCCTATGAGAGGTTGACTTACAAGGGCTTCCTCCCCTATGAGAGCTTAGTCTGCACCGAGCCCTTGTGGGGCAAAGCTGGAAAATTGCTACTGCATCGATATTGCTATTGGGATTGATATTGCAAATTTTTTACAACTTTTATTTTTGCAAATAATTTTTACATTTTTCATTTTAATTAGTTGTGTCGGGAATTATGAAGCTTAATTTGGCTTTTTTGGGGGGGGGGAGGGGTTAAAGAAAAGAAGAGTTAGATGAAAGGAGACTTCAGATTGTAAATATGTTTGCTTATGTTACAGGTATTAGTTTTATTCCTTATGTTTAAATGCCTCTAGTTGCTTTCTGGGGTTTGGGGGGTCACTTAAATGTTGACTAAGAGACTATAGCGTTAGCAATTCACATTTGTATTCCTAACATTATATTGTTCCTTTTAATGTAAATGAATAAATATGGGTTACCTCAGGATTAAAATTTCCCCAATGCATAATAATCTTTACTCTTCTAATAACCCCTCTGCTTTGGGAAATAAACTCTCTCTTTGCACGTTGGACTCCCTTTATGTATGAAAAGGAAATGTTTGCATGGAAATGCCTGCATATAATGATTACACTCACCAGAACAACTGCATTAAACTGTTGTTGTTCTGCTGACTATAGTGTCCCTTTAAAATGATAATTCTTCCAAAAGAATCGTTCTCTCTTGCATGGCTAGACAACTTTCAGCATGTACTCCAGGAGATATAAAAGATCATCAGTAGGCACAAGAATCAGAAGAGCTATAAACACGTAAAGAATGTGGCAGCACTCACTCTCTTTAAACAGTAGGCGATTTCAACAGGAGAGGTCCGTCTTTAACAGTTGAGCTTTTCAAGGAGAAATATGGTATGCCTTCTGAGGAACTGGTTCAGGTAAAATCTATTGTGAATTTTTTTATTTGTGGGCACTGACTATTATTTGGTTGATTGCTAGCCATCCGCCACATTAAAATAGCTAAAAAAAACACAAAAAAAAACCTACAAGGGTCAATAAAAAGCTCATATTACTATAACGAAAGTTTAACACCTCCCTATGCCCCCAACTCCCACTGAGAAGGGACCTGTGAAATAACAAGACTGCTGCAGTTGGGGCCATAGTTATAATTTTAAAAGAGAGAGGGCCTTGACTCCCCCAGCTATCACCCATCGTGGTGAAAATGAAAATGTCCACTCAACCAATTATTGCCATGGCCAACCCCGTGGTGTCTAGGTTGCCAGTGGGCACATAGTTCTTAAAATTATCATTTACTTGCAGAGAAGCAAGTGGAAGATAATTTGTGAATGTGCACCCTGCTAAATGCTAATTGCATCTGGTTCCAATTTTTTGTAAAAAAAAGATGTGAATGCATCCTGGTGATTGCTACAGATTTGTTTGGGCGGACCGAATTATGAATGTACTTGGCTTTAGTAAATATGCAAATTGCCACTCCGGTCAGAAATTCTGTCATCTTGACTGGATTTTGTGCATCCGGACAAAATCCGGTCTTAAGTTAATAACCCCATTAGATTTTTTCAACTTGTTTAATTTTATAACAGTAAATATGTGATTATCTCCCTTACTGCTATTGCTATATTTGTACATTTTTGCATATATGATGCTCTATATTTCTCTTTTTCCCCAAAATTTACGAAAACAAGAATTTTTAAAAAAATCTCATGTTTCTATAAATTTTTAACTCATCTTTTTCTGTTAATGGAAAAGTGTGAAAACATATATGATTGTTTTTTTCAAAAGTAACACTTCCATGAAGTCATGAATGAAGATATACACATTATTCAAAGGGTACAGTCTTGTAAAGGGTATTTATAAAATATTCCTAATTTGACTGGACTGACACATTTAGAATTCACAAATTAGGAGCAGGCCCAAGAGGCATTCTTCACAATGAATTACACTGGGGTATGCATAATAAAAATAGAGATATAAAAGAAGGCACAATGCTAGACATGATTCAGTAGCCATACAAGCTATTTTGGGCTATTTCATAGATAATCTGTCTCTGTTCACAGTATTCCCCAAATGGTCTTTGTGCTGAGCACAACCATTTCTCTATTCTAGTGAATAAGGAAAAAGAGGAATAAGAGTGGAGCAATTTGTTGAAAAGTGACAATTTAGGCAATCTCCCCCTGAATCTCTACAGGTGTAGAAAGGTTTAAGCAAAACAAAAAGCAATACTTAATCTCCAGGGAAGAGTCTTCCATACATAGATCTTTCAAAGCATGTAGGAAAAAAAAAAACATAAACAGAGCAAACAATAGGGAGATTGCCTAAATTGTCACTTTTCAACAAATTGCTCCACTCTTTTTCCTTGTTCCCTGCATTGTGTATGGTGTGTTTGAAGGGTACCACACCTAGAGTGTTTGAAGCAGTAATTTAAGTTATTAGCTCTAATTAGACTTTTTTCACCTGCTAAATAAGCGCTCCAAATATTACCATTTTAAATCATTTCTCTATTCTAGGAAACCAGATGACACAATATAAAACAAAAACAATAATAAAACTGCTAAATAAATGTTGTATTTCTATTCATTTATATTCGATTTAATGAAGAAGGCCTCTAGAAAAGAAATCTAAATTACGTTATTTTTGATTTTCAAATGAATTAATATTCTGGATAAACTTTTAAAATAGTTTAATATTTTGAACAATGTTTTAATATTCTAATATCTGGATATTTTTTTATATATTGATATATTTTATATATAATATATATATATTTTTAAAATTTTTATATTTTGAAGAAAAAAAACATTTTAAAAGTTCAGTCAAAAGGGAGCCTTATTACGTAAAAATTTTATGATTTTTCATTGTATACAGAACTGTGAACATGTTGGCACAAGGATAGAAAGACAACTGAAATTTTAGGGAAAACAAATGTGGATCCCTTTAAGGCTTTTAAAAAGTTGAATATGGATAGGATTTTTTTTTTTAAATGTTAAATATTTCAATTTAGAAAAACGCAGAATAGAATGTGAGAATATGCAGCAGGTTATGCAGGATATTAGGAGGGGTATGCATTAAAACAACAACAACAAAAAAACAACAGAATTCTCAACAAAAATTTGCATTCATTGAAATTTGAACACAGTCAAAAGATATACTAGGACAAGTGAAGTGCTAGGAGTTCAAGAGGACCAGCAGAAAGACCATGACCATGGCTGCGAGGGACAGGTTCAAGTAAGTAAAACTCACCTTTCCCTGCTCCCACTTGAGCAGTCACCGTTATTACTACTAGCTTTTACACTGAGCAAAATGATAAATGCAATAATTCTGTTTTTGCCCCCATTATTCATGAGCTGAACTCAAAGATCTAAGACATTTTCTATGTACACAAAAGGCCTATTTCTCTCAAATATTGTTCACAAATCTGTCTAAATCTGTGTTAGTGAGCACTTCTCCTTTGCCATGATAATCCATCCACCACACAGGTGTGGCATATCAAGATGCTGATTAGACAGCATGATTATTGCACAGGTGTGCCTTAGGCTGGCCACAATAAAAGGCCACTCTGAAATTTGCAGTTTTATCACACAACACAATGCCACAGAGGTCGCAAGTTTTGAGGGAGCGTGCAATTGGCATGCTGACTGCAGAAATGTCCACCAGAACTGTTGCCCGTGAATTGAATGTTAATTTCTCTACCATAAGCAGTCTCTAAAGGCATTTTAGAAAATTTGGCAGGACATCCGAACGGCCTCACAACCGCAGACCACATGTAACCACACCAGCCCAGGACCTCCACATCCAGCTTCTTCATTTCCAAGATCATCTGAGACCAGCCACCCGGGCAACTGCTGCAACAATTGGCTTGCATAACCAAAGAATTTCTGCACAAACTGTCAGAAAACGTTTCAGGGAAGCTCATCTGCATGCTCGTCATCCTCATCGGGTCTCGACCTGATTGCAGTTCGTCGTTATAACAAGGGATGTGCATGGGGAAAATTTTTGGTTTGTTTCGGCATTCCTGGGACTTCGTCAATTCGGTTCGGTTTGGCACTTTGGCACCTGGGCACTTCAGAACTTTGGCAACCTCAGCACTTCGAAATTTCAGAACTTCGGCATTTTGCCATTTCGCGCTTGCAGACTTACCTTGCAGCTGCTTAGTAGATAACTCCCTAATTCCCACGGTATTAGGGAGTTATCTACCAAAAGGCTGAAATACCTAAATTGGTCTTTCAGCCACATTTACTAATACTAAGTAAAAATTACTTAGTATTAGTAAATTTTGCCCCTACTCGCTATACCGCCAGTGGCTGCTCACTGTTAAAAACAAAAAACAGGTGGGGGCCCTAAATATCAATCGGGGGGACCTATTGTCCTCCCCCTGGCCCCCACACCTGAGCAGTGGGTGGGGGCCCTAAGTTAGAATAAGGGGGTCCTATTGTCCTCCCCACCGGCCCCCACCCGTGAGTGGCGGGTGGGGGCCCTAAATATCAATAAGGGGGAAGGACCTATTGTCCTCCCCCCTGGCCCCCACCACTTAGCGGTGGGTAGGGACCCTAAATTAGAATAAGGGGGGACCTATTATCCACCCCCTGGCCCCCACCCCTGAGCGGTGGATGGGGGCCCTAAATAGCAATAAGGTGGGCACCTATTATCCTTCCCCCTGGCCCCCACCAGGGGGCCCCCAGTGGCGGGAGGAGGCCCCCAGTGGCGGGTGGGGGCCCTAAATATCAATAACGGGGGGACCTATTGTCCTCCCCCTTGGTCCCCACCCCTGAGCAGTGGGTGGGGGCCCTAAATTAGAATACGTTTGAGGACCTATTGTCCTCCCCCGTGGCCCCCACCCCTAAGCGGTGGGTGGGAGCCCTAAATATCAATAAGGGGGGGACCTACCTTATTGGTATTTAGGGCCCCCACCCACCGCTCAGGGGTGGGGGCTGGGGGGAGGACAATAGTTCCCCCCTTATTCTAATTTAGGGTCCCCATCCGCCACTCAGGGGTGGGGGCCGGGGGGAGGACAATAGTTCCCCCTTATTCTTCTTTAGGGCCCCCACCCGCCATTCAGGGGTGGGGCTGGGGGGGGGAAACGTTTTTTTTTTTGTTTTGTTTTTTGTTTTAACAGTAAGCAGCCATAGGCTGCTCACTGTTTACTAGACATGCCCCTACTCACGGTATAGAGAGTAGGGGCATAATTTACTAATACTAAGTAATCTTTACTTAGTATTAGTAAATCTGGCTGAAAGACCAATTTAGGTCTTTCAGCCTTTTAGTAGATAGCTCCCTAATACCGTGGGAATTAGGGAGTTATCTACTTATTCATTCCTGTCATTCCATTGACAGGCTAAGTAACTTACATTTTATATGTGTGTTACTTGATTGTTGTAAGTATTGCAAATGCTTACAGCTGAATCCTGGCTATGTTTGTATACTTTTTATTTAAACTTGTATACAGTGTAACATTCTTCATTCTTCCACTAGGTAGGTATTATTATTATTATTATTGCCATTTATATAGCGCCAACGGATTCCGTAGCGCTTTACAATATTTTGAGAGGGGGGGTGTAACAATAAATAGGACAATTACAAGAAAACTTACAGGAACAATAGGTTGAAGAGGACCCTGCTCAAACGAGCTTACAGACTATTGGAGGTGGGGTATTTGAAACATTAGGACAATAAATATCAAGTAGGAGTGAAGCAGAGCTGGAGGAGAGAGCAAAGCACTGTCCCATAGGAGAGAGCAGGAGACAGGTATGTAAGGTAGAGATTACTCTGGGAGGCCATAAGCTTTCCTGAAGAGATGGGTTTTAAGGCCCTTCTTAGATGATTGAAGACTAGGGGAGAGTC
Source organism: Pelobates cultripes (assembly GCA_933207985.1). Lineage (NCBI taxonomy): Eukaryota > Metazoa > Chordata > Amphibia > Anura > Pelobatidae > Pelobates > Pelobates cultripes. Next base: position 95,099,547 of record OW240915.1, on the reverse strand, counting down.
TGATGGCAGTAGGCAAGCTATTCCATAGGAGAGGAGCCGCCCGCGAGAGGTCCTGCAAGCGCGAGTTGGCCGTACGGGTGCGAGCAGCGGTCAGGAGGTGGTCACGGGCAGAGCGGAGGGTACGTGGAGGGGCATATTTATGGATCAGTGAAGAGATATAAGCGGGGCTAGAACTGTTCAGTGCTTTAAATGTATGGGTTAGCACTTTGAATTGACTCCTATAGCATACAGGGAGCCAATGTAAGGACCGGCAGAGGGGTGAGGTGTGTGAGGTTAGTAATTGGGCAATACTGTGCTTCGGCACTTCGACACTTCGGAACTTCGACACTTCGACACTTCGGCAGTGGTGTATCCTGGTTTTGTGCTGCCCTAGGCAGGACAAAACTCAGGCTCCCCCTCAACCCCCCCCCCGCGCGCGACCCCCACCCATCCCTTCCCCCCCGCGCGTGCGACCCCCACCCATCCCTTCCCCCGCGTGCGCGACCCCCACCCATCCCTTCCCCCGCCTTCTAAATACACACACACTCACTGACAGATACACGTACACTAGCTAACAGAAACACAAACTCACTGACACACACAGTCAAACACACACACTCACTAGCAGAGACACACTCACTCACAGACACACACACACTCACTAACAGACACACACTCACTAACAGACACACACACTAACAGACACACACACACACTCCCACTGACACACACACACACACTAACAGACACACACACACACTCCACTAACACACTCTAACAACACACTCACTAACAGACACACACACACACACTAATAGATACACACACACTCCACACACTCACTAACAGACAGACACACACTAACAGACACACACACACTCACTAACAGACACACACACTAATAGACACACACACACACACACACACACTCACTAACAGACACATACACACTAATAGACACACACACTAACAGACACACACACACTCACATTAACACATGTACTTTTTACCCCTCCCCCTCCCCCTCCAGCCTCCTTACCTTTGGGAGTGCTGGGGAGGGAAGGGGTTCTCTATCTCCCTGGTGGTCCAGTGGCTGCTGGGCGGCTGGCGAGGGAGCTCTTCCTGTGAGCTGTCTGCTCAGCTCCCTCGCGCGCCGCAGAGTGAGGCTGGGAGCCGGGATATGACGTCATCTTCTGGCTCCCAGCCTCACTCTGCGGCGCGCGAGGGAGCTGAGCAGACAGCTCACAGGAAATGCTCCCTCGCCAGCCGCCCGCCCGCCCGCTCGCCAATGCCGCCCAGCGCCCAGCATGTCTTTTAGCCGCGAGGCTAACAAGACATTTGCCCTGGGCATTTGGGGGGCGGCTTTTTTTGCCGCCCCCTGAAAAATGTTTTACTGTACAGGGCAGATGGCAGACAGCGTGTATGGCATCGTGTTGGTGAGCAGTTTGCTGATGTCAACGTTGTGGATCGAGTGGCCTATGGTGGCGGTGGGGTTATAGTATGGGCAGGCATATGTTATGGACAACAAACACAGGTGCATTTTATTGATGGCATTTTGAATGCACAGATATACGCCCGCCCGCTCGCCAATGCCGCCCAGCGCCCAGCATGTCTTTTAGCCGCGAGGCTAACAAGACATTTGCCCTGGGCATTTGGGGGGCGGCTTTTTTTGCCGCCCCCTGAAAAATGCCGCCCAAGGCAAATGCCTTGTTTGCCTCGCGGCTAAAACGCCCCTGCACTTCGGAACTTTGGAACTTCGGCTATTCGGCTATTCGGCAATTCAGCTATTCAGACATTCGGATCTATCCGAATGTCCAAATTGCCCGAAATTCGTCCGAATTGCCTTTGGAACGAAACAAATTGCACATGTCTAGTCATAACTGACTTGAGTGGGCAAATCCTCACATTCGATGGTGTCTGGCACTTTGGAGAGGTGTTCTTTTCATGGATGAATACCGGTTTTCACTGTACAGGGCAGATGGCAGACAGCGTGTATGGCATCGTGTTGGTGAGCAGTTTGCTGATGTCAACGTTGTGGATCGAGTGGCCTATGGTGGCGGTGGGGTTATAGTATGGGCAGGCATATGTTATGGACAACAAACACAGGTGCATTTTATTGATGGCATTTTGAATGCACAGATATACCTTGACGAGATCCTGAGACTCGTTTTGCCATTCATCCACCATCATCACCTCATGTTGCAGCATGATAATGTACGGCCCCATGTTGCAAGGATCTGTAAAGAATTCCTGGAAGCTGAAAACATTTCTTCGTCTGAAATTTCTATTCATTCCTTTGTCTTTCTGACGAAAGAATAGACGAAAGTCCGGTCTGAATTTCAGACAATAGAGAATGCCCAAGTGTTTTTAACTGAGCATGTGTGGAAATTTTACAGCTCCATCTAGTGTGGGCAGATGACGTGTCCCACAGGGTCTTCATCTGCCCACACAAAGATGGCGGTGCGCAGGAGCTATGTCCGAGCATGAAATAAAGAAAAAGAAATAGGTAATATGGGGGGTTTAGGGGGATTTGGCGGTGGCTCAGGAGGGGGGGGCAATTAGATATAGTGGAGTCAGGAGGGAGGTAAAAAAAAATTGATGCGGCCATGACATTGCCGCTTTAAACAGTGATTTTACCACTATAGTGTCCGAAATACATGTTTGTGTTCCTGACACTATAGTGTTCCTTTAAGTGTTACCTTTGGGATTCCTTCTCAGTGATTTTCATGTAATGCTCATCAATATAAATATCTGTCCTTTTAAGTATGGTGGATCTGATGTTCTTCATGGAGGTGGAATAGTAGTTATTCTTAAAGCATCTCATCAAATAGCATTTATTGTACTATAACAAAGAAGTATTGGACTGCTCTAGGCACCATCCTCAATTTTCAGGAGTCACACTAAAATCCCTGATTCACTTTTTAATAAGAACAATGCTGTTTGTATCCCAAGAAAATGTGTGCTAATGTTGCAACATTAATCATGTCTTTTTAATCATAACTGTAAAATCTGTAAACATGCATAGTCTCACGTCTCCGGTCACATCCTAACATTATTTATGGCTATCCTGTGCTGTCATTATTTGGGATCACATTCAAACACAAACGGAGCAGAAAAAGCTGGTGGTATATTTGAGCAATGAATAACAAGCTGCCTGTAAAAATGATAGTGAGTCTCCACATCCTACATATTTCTTCTGACAGCTGACTAGCATATCCAAAGGCATCTATGTCACAATGATAAAGGATGCATTCTTTGTGCTTATCTATGACATGGAGGGATTATATCTCTATGATCCCTGCTAAAAGAATTCCTTCAGTGACAATAAATTGTAATATCCTCAGTGGGGCAATTTATCTAGCTAACATTCACCATGGGCTGGTCATATAGAATTGAAGGGTTAAGTCCTCCTCTAGTGGCTGTCTACTAGACAGCCACTAGAGGACAATTTCGTGTTTATAGAACAAGAAAAGTGTGTTATAATGTCGCTGGACGTCCTCACACTATGTGAGGACCTTCAGCTTCGCTGAAATCCCCATAGGAAAGCATTGAAAGCATTATTCATTCCCCTGCCGCCGGCCGCGCAAGCTAAATAGGTCTCCCCTGCCGGATGACGTCGGCGGGGGAGGAGCGTGGGCGGACCCTGACCCAGCGCGGAGGGACATCGGCGCTGGATACAGGTAAGTCACTGAAGGGGTTTTAACCCCCTCAGCAACCTGGGATGGGGGGTGGAAGGGAGAGGGCACCTGCAGTGCCAGGAAAACAAACCGTTTTCTGGACTGGAGAGTCCCTTTAAAAGGACAGTTGCCATACTAGAACCTCTGTGACTTGTTTAGTGGTTGTGGTTGTGCTAGCAAGCTGTGGGTGCTGCTCTTTGTTTTTTGGTTTTTTTGCTTTTGTTAAACAGGTTTCCTTTGTGTCTCTGGCATCGAAATCCAACAACTTTAAAGTGACACTATAGGCTCCCAGATCATTTCAGCTCATTGAAGTCATCTGGGTGCAGTGTTCCAGGTCCCTTAACCCTGCAAAGGTAATTATTGCATTTTTCAATAAACTGCAATAATTAGCTTTGTGGGTTAACTCCATCTCTAGTGGCAGTCTACCAGAAAGCCCTAGAGGGACTTACGGATCGTTAGATGACTATTGGTCACCTAACTGATGCTGGACATCCTCACTTTATGCATGAGGACCTACAGCATCACCCGAAACCTCACAGGAAAGCATTGTATAATTTTCGTGCATGTGCATTAGGGCACGACGGGGCCCGAGCCAGTGCCAAGGCACAACTGCACTTGACTCAGGTAAGTCACAGAAAATAAGGAAGGGGGGAGCTATAGTGCAAGGAAAACAACTTTGTTTTCCTGGCAGTATAGTTTCCGTTAACATGTGATATTATCATTAGGAAAAATTTACATCTTCTGGCAGTTCTGAAACTGAGTCAGCATGCATTGCATTGTGCTCAATATGTGCACTCAGAGGCCTAGAGAGTTGGGAAATTGTATTTGATTATTTGGTCATGTTCACTCTGTACAAGAACATAATGAAGAAGTGGTGCCTTCTCATTATCGCTTACAGGTTAAGGGGCAGGGCCTTAGCACCTAAAGCTTAAGGCTTTAGGTGCTAAGGATACTTCCAGTTTTTGCCAAGCTAATTAAAAAGTTTCAGAACTTATTTTTTTAGTAAATAAATCTCAAATAATGTATTTTCAGTCAATAGTTGGAGAACAAATGAATGTGGTGTCAAGCAACTGAAATTATGTTATAAAATATGGTATAAAATGCCTACCTCTCAATACACCTAAAAGTTTAAACCAACAAACCATAAAAGTAAATAAATAATAACTTGATGAATATTTCGTCACATCTTATTTTGATCCCAGACTATTGTTCATAGATAACAAAACTCTGCAATATACAAATATTTAAAGGACCACTATAGTGCCAGGAAAACATACTCGTTTTCCTGGCACTATAGTGCCCTGAGGGTGCCCCCACCCTCAGGGTCCCCCTCCCGCCCGGCTCTGGAAAGGGGAAAGGGGTTTAAACTTACCTTTTTCCAGCACTGGGTAGGGAGCTCTCCTCCTCCGTTCCGCCCCGCCGGCTGAATGCGCACGCGCGGCAAGAGCTGCGCGCGCATTCAGCCGGTCGCATAGGAAAGCATTTACAATGCTTTCTTATGGACGCTGGCGTGCTCTCACTGTGAAAATCACAGTGAGAAGCACGCAAGCGCCTCTAGTGGCTGTCAATGAGACAGCCACTAGAGGAATTGGAGGAAGGCTTAACCCATTTACAAACATAGCAGTTTCTCAGAAACTGCTATGTTTATTAAAAAATGGGTTAACCCTAGCTGGACCTGGCACCCAGACCAATTCATTAAGCTGAAGTGGTCTGGGTGCCTAGAGTGGTCCTTTAACGTGGTCATGAATGACACATTTTACTATGGGAGATAATCTAAAAGTTTGGCTAGAGAGCAGAATGGTGCCTTTTTTTTTGGTATTAGAATGAATTATTTAGAACAGAATTAATAAATGTTAGAAAAGAGAAACAGAATAATCTGGGTCTATAGAGAACTTTTAGGATATTTGGTAATATCATCATTCTTTGCAGTGTAGCATTTATTCATGGTTTGCTACATATAACAAAACGGCTTCTGTCCCAACAAACTAAAAAATAAAAATTCAACATTATGATATTTTCATATAAGAGTAAACATCCCTTCAATGTGATTCTTAATATTTTTATAACAACTGTGAAGGGGAAGGCAAGTAGCAGCCAGAGGCAAATACCACCTTGAGTTATTACTTGGGTCAATAGCCAGTTATACATCATATCTACAAACTCCTGGATATCCATCTCATTTAATACAGATAGCTTATTGCATATGATTTTATTACATTAATTGGAAGCTGACACTAGAAGTAAATGTTAACATTGACTGCAACATAACAGAACCTCATCACTGTAAGCTTGGCCATCTTAATTCATCAAGCTGGAATAATGACAAAGTAAAAAACAAAACAAAAAAAAGCAACAGTCATAAAGTTTATGGTTCTCTGGGCAGAATTCCCAGCAGAACCTCGTAGCTTGCATTACAGCTTTTATTATTGCAATACAATTAATATAATATGTGCAATGACTTACTGGAGCAGTGGGGTTTTTCACTGTAATGCTCGGCGTGGTAGCTCTCAGACCTCCACTCACACCATGGTAGTACTTGAAACAGATCTTCGTTTCAGCTAGAAGGAAGAAGATATTTTGTTAACAAGAGGACAATGACTTTGGATACTTAATATTCATAAAACTACTTACCATGTATCAAAAATGTTATTTGCTTACACAATTACTAACACAATGCTGTTGCCTTTGATAAATTGTTTCTTACATATACTTTGAGTCACATTTGACTTTGATTTCACAGGTCACTGGCTAGGTATGGATTAACATCCCAGACACAATACCTTCTCAACATCTCTGGCACTAAAACATTGTGAAAGCTGTATAGGCAGAACATGAATGGACCCTGATGTGACAAGATAAGAAGTGTCCTCGCTAAAACTGGGGATAGATAGAGCGATAGATAGATAGATAGATAGATAGATAGATAGACAGAGAGATAGAGAAATAAACAGAGAGATAAAGAGTGAGAGAGATATAGAGTGAGAAATATAGAGATAGAGAGATAGATAGAAAGATTAGATAGATAGATAGATAGATAGATAGATAGACAGAGAGATAGAGAAATAAACAGAGAGATAAAGAGTGAGAGAGATATAGAGTGAGAAATACAGAGATAGAGAGATAGATAGAAAGATTAGATAGATAGATAGATAGACAGAGAGATAGAGAAATAAACAGAGAGATAAAGAGTGAGAGAGATATAGAGTGAGAAATACAGAGATAGAGAGATAGATAGAAAGATTAGATAGATAGATAGATAGATAGATAGAGAAATAAATAGAGAAATAAATAGAGAGAAAGATAGATAGATAGATAGATAGAGAGAGAGAGAGATAGATAGAGAGAGAGAGAGATAGAGAAATAAACAGAGAGATAAAGAGTGAGAGAGATATAGAGTGAGAAATATAGAGATAGAGAGATAGATAGAAAGATTAGATAGATAAATAGATAGATAGAGAAATAAATAGAGTGAAAGATAGATAGATAGATAGATAGATAGATAGATAGATAGATGTAATGTGACTCTTTCTAAAACCATTAGCATTCAGAACGAGTAAGGGCATGTTTGTATTTGTTACATAGTTTTATGGTTATGTAGTAATATAACTAATATATATAGGGTAACTGACACATACACAGTTTTAAATTTACTAAACCCTAAATTGAACAATGACAGAGAGTACAAACATTTATGTAGAATTTCCTGCAATAATTTCCTGTAGATTTCCATCTTAAATAATATTTACAGTTCCCATAGATTAAATAGTTTGGTTGTTTGTGAATAGCCAAATCATATGGTAATTCAGCTGATTTTAGAAAATACAAGAATAGGACACAAAAATACAGGAGAAATAAACATTACTGAGAGCGACCGGATGCCAGAAACATTTTGTCCACATATTTAACACTGAATCATAGGAAATACATGGGTTCGCTCACCTAAATGTAAAATGGGGCCTGAATATAATAAATAAATAAATCGTGTAAAATAGTTTTAGAAAATTAGAATATTAAACTTTGAGCATGGAATCAGCACATTTAGAGAGGGCTAGAGAGCATATTTTTTATGTTTCATAGTGATGGAGACACAATTCTAATAATTTTAACACTGAAACACTGAACATTGTCAAACACCATCACTCCATGACAATCAGTTCATACTGCTGTGAAATATGTAAAAATCTAAGCTTTAAACAAATTCCTAAATGTTATATCAGTGGATGGCATATATTGTCATATGATTTGTTCATCTGTACCTTTTAACTTGTTATTCCAATAGAGTTTAATGAATGATAGGGTGCACTATATTGTTTTTAACACCTTGAGGTTCTTAACATACATGGCGCTGTTATTAATTGTTTATTTATAAGCAAATCATAAATATGTGCATTTACAATATAGATTACCAATAGGTAAGAAGATGCAGGAAGGAGCGTGCATACCCATAACTTGTAAAAAGATGTTCATATGATATTAATATCTTACTCTTCAATTTACAGATTGAATCAAGTGGTACATTAAGACACAATGAGACATCATTCGGAGCTCATAAATACTGCAATGATGTTAATACATCTTGTATTTCATCATTGGTTACATTTTTATCTTAACCGATGTTACTAATTAATCTTATCTTCTCTGACCTTGGACAGCAATGAACTATGTGGATCTTCCTTTTCATTACATAAGTGTGAAACACAAAAGGATATTTAGATATTATTACATATGGCATACTGCCAGATAGACATTTCAAGCTTATTCTCCTATTCAGATGATCCCAGAAGAGTGATCTGGAAATATCAGAAATGCTACGGAATGTGGACCAGTGTTTTCTAACCAGGCATCCAATAAAAAAATGGTTAGTTTACTTTCAACCTCCACCCTAACATTTTAGCTGAGATAAGAGGGTAGAAAACAATGCAAGACTTCCCACAAGTTCCTTTAGGACACATTCTGACATTCAGAGAATATATTAACCAAGGTAACCTGAGTGAAAGATATTGTTCTCCCCTTTCAAAAATACATGCTGATTAATGCTCTATGTCAAAAAGAATACATAAGATGGTTTGAATAATATTCACAAATGCAGTTATACCACTCTTTAACCTGTGTTTCATACAATATCAGATTGCTTGCCAAATTTGACTTATCAACTCTTGACTTCATGGGTCCTGCTTCGTCTGTCTAATGAGTCTGTGGGATGGGAGACACCGCGCCCAAGCACTTATTTATAGTCTTTACAGTGGTCCATTCACCATGGGAACAGAGCAACAATTGTGCACTTTAGTGATAATACATTGACCAGTGATGCAGGATTGTCAATTATTCACATGTATGGCTTTTGACACAAAATTTGGAGTACTAGGCATAAATCAGCAGATTAAAGATTTCATAAGCAGGGACCAGCATAGACACAATGCTTCCCCTGGCTTGCACATGCACTTTTTTTTTTTAGCAATAAGCAGATATCTCACCAGCCAGGAAAAGGCTCACCTATCAGAAGCCTATCATTTATTCACGGTCATTTATATGGCCAGCAGGAATTTGCATGATAAGTAGTTTATCCCAAAGTCGCAGGTCCACTCACCACTGATCAATAAGTTGAATTTTGTGAACCAATCCGTGTGACCTAGTGAGCTGCCAAGTGGATGTGTGCTCAGCCACGGCATGTGTGTATCCAGTGGAGGAGAGAGATGTCCATCGTAGTTGCAAGCGCAAGTTGGACTTATCAAATGCAACCAATGAGGAAGTAAAAATTCTGCCTTTGACAAATAAAAGCCAGAATTTGCACTGATGCCATGTGTTAGCCAAAGTGCACTTTGCTGCATTACTTGACTTTTTTTTTTTTTAAGCCAGCAAGTAAACACTTTGAAACAACTATACAAACCAAAATAGCAAGAAAAACCTTAACCCCCTTAAGGACCAAACTTCTGGAATAAAAGGGAATCATGACATGTCACACATGTCATGTGTCCTTAGGTGTTAGAAAGTATGTAATAAATGTTTTTAAACTTACTATAAACTTGGCCAGATTGCATTACTGGGAATGCCTCTCAGCTAGGGGAGATTCTGCAGCTCCCCCAATCCATTGTATCCACCTTTCTCAGTTTATAACCAGCCCACTAATGACAAAAACAGACCACTGTGAGAGAGAAACCTGAAATTCTGATCAGACTCCATATCTTCTTCCCCTATTAGGATGCTGCATGGTGAAAGATTCCCAGAGGTAGGACTGATTCGTTAAGTCAGTGAACCCACCCATAGATGTCCCTTTAAGAAAAATAATCATCATGACTTTGCATAACTTGCACAATGCATATCTATACAATCACTATTTGCAGCAATGACATGATGAGTCATTAAGTCCCATGCTGCATAAAGAAATAATTAAAGAAACATGTCTACAAACTGTCACAAAGTACCTAGAGTATAAGTACCCTAGAACAGTAAACCTAGAATGTTTGACCAGTCCTTAGAATGACTAGGTAAATGTAATAAGAAAAAGGAGTATTCAAAGCATAGCCAGGTACAAAAGGAGCCAGAAATTTGAGGAGCGAGATACAAAGCCTGGTCGATGATACCAGAGAGGAGAATAGTCAAGGGATGCCAAGTTAAAAAAAACCCATAAAAAGCAGACAAATATATAGCACTCTTGGGATCCAATCAGAAACCACAACAGGACAGTGATTCCCCCCAAAAGGCATTTGTCTCATGGCCATGAACCCAAAACATAAGGGGGCATTGCAGAGGACATAATGCCGAATGATTGGCGTGATGACATCAGAAACACCAAGAAGAGAAGCAGAAGAAGAACGAGCAGTGTGCCGAATCGGCGATCCATGTGAAAAATGTGGGAAGAGGGTTTATGACACACAAACACACTAACTCTCACGGTAGGCTGGTAAAAACATTAAAATATCACTGAATAAAGTAATCCATATTTATTCATTTACTGTTAAACAGTAATTTGATTGTATCCCTTTTCCTTAGTCTACACCCGGGAGATAATTAAATAGAAACAACATAATACATTTGTTATTGAAATCTAAAGAGTGATTGGGAAATATTTTTTTCAGTTTAATCCAATTAACATTTCTAAGAAATTATTCCCATTAATTTTAATAATTTCTAGGAAAAAATGTAAAAATTCACAAGCATTATTTTTCTTTCCCTGAATACTTATATACTTATATAATATATATTCACAGTACTATTCTCAATCATATCACAGATTAAATAATTATCATCCAGAGAATGCTAGTCAGGTGTAATAGTGGAGCATTGATGACAGGTCTTGTGTTACATGTATTTATAATGTAACAAAGCAGAAAATCTAATTGACAAGTGAATTATAGAGAATTACTCCTAGGTAGAGATATCTTGTTGTGCTTGTAATGTAGAAAGTGCATATTATGTTAAAGTTTAGTGTCTCTTTGGGCTTATTCACTAAAGTGAATTGTCTGGAATTCAAAGTGAATTTAAAGGGGCACTATATGCATCCAGACCACTTCAGCTCACTGAAGTGGTCCGGGTGCAGTGTCCCAGGTCCCTTAACCCTGAGCAGGTAATTATTGGAGTTTTTAAGAAACTCCACCTCTACTGGCTCTCTACCATAAAGTAACTAGTGGTACTTTTGGGTGCCTAACTGATGATGGACGTCCTCATGCATAGCGTGCAATGCTTTGCTTTGGGACTGTTCTAATTCGATAGAAAGAAGGCGGACCTGTGCCAGTGCCGAGGGACATCAGTGCTGGACCCAGGTAAGTAACTGAATAGTTTATTCACCCCTTCTGGTGAGTTTGTCTGACCAGTGTTCAAATTTCCCAATTCTAAGGCAGTGACATTGCCACTTCTCTTACCAGCCATAATAAATCTGTTTATGAACTATTAAAATACCTTAAGATCTAATGTCCAGTGGGTAAATGGCATACCGAAAGTTTATACAGTAAGTTCTCGTTTGCAGATTTGCTTTGAGATTTGGTGCTCTACGAGGCTGTCACTAAATCCAGCCAATCACGTTTCAGTGTGAGGTATATCAAACGATGTAGACATGGGTCAATGTTGCCCTTGGCCACCATTTCTTAAACTACTTATTGTAAAGGTATTATATTCTAAAAAGTGGTGCAAAAATATAAAACGGGAGTATTACCAATGAAACGTGCCTGCTGGCTTTCCTTGCTTCTGTGGAGGTTGACCCGCGATTTTTTTTAGACGATGTTCCTTTAAATGTCCCTTGCTCAATGTGAAACCTTTGTTTTGTAGAACAAAATCTGCATTACTTCATTTTATATTTTTCCAATGTACGGCATTTTAAAAGGAAAATGCAGATAATGCCTGAAGGAGATGTCATGTAACAGCACATCAAATCTGCTCTACTTCTTTGATGTTCACGATTGAAAATGGAAATATATATAACTGAATTTTCTTTGAAGAAAAGAACTTCTTGTTCCCATAGATCTGCCACATTCTATTGGATAAAATGAAACATGTATTCATGATGTGTTAGACAAGTATACTTTATTACAGGGGATACGCAATAGAGGGTCATATATCAAACTAACGTGGTATAGCTCTGAACAAAGCAATGTTCTTGATAATAGTATTTATCTTTGTCTGCTTGCCATCTTATGGAAAGTGGTAGGATACAATTTACCACACTCAGATTGGGTAAAATAAAAGAAACAATCCTATTTTATGGATTTCAAATCTTAACAAGGCTGACAGTAGTCTTATAGAACTGTTGAAGTGAAGAGTCTGAAATGACATCTTTATGAAAAGATGTTTTGTTAACTCCTCCGAGACTTAGAATAGCTCATAGTTCACTTACACAATAATGAAAGGTAAAATAATTATCTGTGCTTTTAAAGGGACATGCACCACTTGAAAAAAATAAATATATATATATTTTAAATCAGCAAGCAAACACTTTTAAACAAATATACAAACCTAAATAGACAAGAATAACTTTGAATATTATGTAATAAACATTTATAAATTTACTATAAACGTGGTCAGATTGCAGTGTTCTTTACACCTCTCAGCTAGAGGAGTTTCTTCAGCGTCAACTTCCCTCCCCTGTCTCTTACCCACTTATTTCAGTTTCAGACGAGTCCACTAATGACAGAAACTGGGCATCATTGTGCAGCAGCAGGAGAGAAAAACCTGACACCGGAGCATGCTTTGCATGAACCACACAGATCAAACTCCCTCTCTTCTCCCCTGTCAAGATGCTGCAAGGTGAAGAGAACAACTGCACGTGCATAACACTGTCAGGCATGCCCACTGCACTTTTCCAGGATTCCTAGGGATAGGACACTGATTGGTTAGATTCAAAGCTAAAGCTTTTTAATGAGACAGTTGTCTCGAAGTGATGCATTTCCCTTTACTATCTACAAAAGTGCATGTAGATTTGTTACATAAGACACTGCTAACCTAACATAGCCAAAAACTTCGAGGCCATGATTTGGTCATTTTACATGAGAACATCTTATCTATGTTTGGAGTAAAACTTAAGATTGGACATGACATGAGAAATTCCCTGACTTGGGGAGTTCCACTAACCTAGGCTAAGAGGCATCCTAAAGTCCAAACCCCATATTCACTGAATATGGGTAAGAGGTCATTTATTAAAGAAACATTGTATGAAAAACAATATTTCTAACAACTTGTCAGTTTGCAAAATCTCTTAAAACAAAGTACACAGTTTAAGAAATACTTTTTAAAAATTATAAAACTTGTCATTTTTGCATATGCCCATAACATTAGTATCCCTTTCCACATTTTAGCGGTAGAAATATTTTGTTTCTCCAGCAATCCCCCTCCTTTTACAGATTTTTCCTTTATAATTCAATTTTGAGTAGAGAGATCTTGAATATTATGTTTCAAAGCACAGCCCTTTGTCAAAAGCATTTTACTCAGCATGGCAAATCCCCCCTATACTGTGTTCTTTTATTTCTTTTGAGAACTCGTCATCAGTTACTGATCAATGTAAACCCCCTCTCCCTCAAACATTCAGTTTTATGTAAGAAGACTGATTGTAATTGCCTGAGGTTAACAGAGGTAGGAATAGTGCTGTGCGGTCATATAAACATGCTATTCCATCAAAACAAGTGGCTTTACTATATTATTATGTTTCTCTAACACAGCACTCAGGATACAGCCACTTGAACTCACTATTCTGAATTTATTGCTAAAGGGATATTCTGGATATTCTGGGCATTCGTTGCCTGTGTGATACTGCGATACTGTAGCTGCAGTATATACCTACTGTCTTAGATTTCTGCTAACAGTACCCAGATTTAACTGCAGTCCATATCCCTACCATTTTTTGTAAAGAAGCTTGTGGAATCTATAGCACACACAATGTATGGAAAGATGAATGGACTTAATGTGCAATCTAAATTGTACCTCTATTCCTATCACTTTGTAGCAGGAGTAAGGGCCATTTAAGAAATATTGGGGCAGGTAACAATTTTCTAGAATATTTTGATTTATCAGCAATCCAGAATGATCAGCACATTTTTCTTTTAACAGAATATTGCCTTATTTTAGCTTGGGAGTGCTTAGCTTTAGCACCTACTGTGGCTGACCCTATGCCTTCTCTAACCTAAAAGGGACACTCTACTACTCAAAAATAAATAAATCCCTTTTAAGTTTATGGGTCTGGAATATCCGTTTAAGAACTCCTCTGATTTTATTTCAACTCATATTTGTAGAACTGTTGAACATGTTTTTTTAAAAGATGATAGAGGATCATTTGGTAAAGTTGGCTAAATGTCCTAATCGTCATCCCAAGGATAATTTCTCAGTGGATGAAAACATGGCTTCAAAGAGCCTAATGTCTAATAAGAATATAGCAGTGAAACAATAGTACAGAGGAGGCAAAGTGGCTGCTGTAGAAAGGGATAGGTTTGTCTCAGAGGCACTGAGACCACTCTTGGATAAGTCTACTTATGTCAAGCTACTGCATGATCCTACAAGTGAATATTCTAAGTCTCTATTGAAGTTGGTAAATTAGGATGTCTCTATTGGCATTCTCAATACAGCACGATGTTGCTAAAGCCCACCCAGGGGTCCAAATCTTTTTTTCACCCAAGATCCAAGGGACTCTTGAAGTAGGTGGATATTCATCTCCAAACAATTGTAAAGTTTTTTTTATGAGAAATTAAACATTTGCAAAAAAACTTGGAATGTGTTAAGTTGGGGGCTGGATGTTTTGGGGTTACTTTGGATGTGTATTTCTTATATTCTTCCATTTATCATATTTTGGATTTACAGACTGTTAATTTTTTTATTTGTATTTTTTATTATTTTTTTATTTGTCTTACATTCCATATGATGTTCAGCAATATATGTTGCTTTGGATTTCCTTTTGTTCCACAATTAGTTTTTGATGTAAATGCTGTGTTTTGTAACTAAGTGAATGACTTTTCATTCAACAACTAATGAACAGGTTTTCAATATTGCCCACATTATTAACAGTAGAATGGGAAATGTTGTCTACCTAATTACACATGTCAACTGTCGAATACAGTAAGCTGGCAAAAAAAAGAATATATCTTGGATATCTCTAAAAGGCTATTCGTTCCCCTGCACGTTAAGACATGTAGTTGGGTGTGGGGGAGTTTTGCTTTAAACCAGCATTTATAGCATGGATAATCACAAACAGTACATCAAATACGACACAGTATGTCAGTACAATAAAGCCTCGTGAAAAGTTGTCATTAAGCAAACATGATGGTGTTAGCATATTGCCGCCCAACTGTTTCCAAATGTGACTCATCAAGAGTAGACCAAGACAATAGCATGGACATAATCCACCTTCATTGGCAGCATAAGAGACTCCAGGGAACATAGGTAATTTGGCGTAGTGTAGAAAAAAGGTTGGCATAAAAATTTGCCAATGAAATATACATTTATGGTGAAATACTAAGGAGAATTAAAAAGAAGGAAGAACGGGAGAGGGAATTAGAGGAAGAAAGAGGGTAAGAAAAAAACACAAAAACTAAAAACCACGAGGGAATCCCCCTCCCTCTCTAAAAACAAAGACAAAGGGTTCTGCCTTGTAATTAGATCCATCTTTTAAATGGGCCTCATCCGATCATATAGGATTTATAAACTCTATGTTTGGTCAGCGCTTCAGGTGTTGATAGGTAATCTACCCAATAAAACAAGCGGTTCATGTAACGCTGCATTTAGACCTCACTTGTTGCTGACATACTTTCAAACTGCTTTATCTCCTCCACTCTAGCCACCCAGCAGATCAGAGATGGGAATTCGTTGCTACGCCAGGTCAGTAGTATTGTTGCTTTAGTAGCGCAGAGACAACAATTCCCCACCAAGGGGGTGGAGGGAGATTTGATCAATGCAGGGCTTGCCAGTTGCCCAATACCAATTACAGTGTAATAGCAATGCAGTTTTTTCCTCATGACAGGGATATCCCTGCCATGCTGAAAATGGGCAGTAGATGGCAAACCAATTTCTACTGTTATAGTTAGAATTCCCTCTGCTAATATCAGTACTGCTATTAGCAGAGGGAAACCCATGGAATGAGCATTAGATAAAGCATTTGTTTTTTGTTTAGAACTAGGTTTAGAATTAAGTTTAAGATTAGGGTTTAGTTAGGATTAGGATTAGGCCAGCAAGGTAATTCCTCTGCTGACATCAGCAAAGGAAATCCTTCTAACACCATTGCTAGGGATTAGAAATTAAGTTAGGATTTAGGTTAGGATTGTTTTTGTATTTAGTGTTAGGCATTGGATTGGGGTTTGGGTTAGGATTAGGGATTCATTTAAAATTAGGGGTAGCATAAGGATTGATACTTTGCAAAGGAATATTGTTTGGGATAGCAAAAATACAATAAGTATATACAAATTAAAGCATAAAAATGAATACCACAAAATTTGAAATACAATGGTGAAAAAAATGTCTGCTCAATAAAGCTCATAATATACAGTATAATGTGAATTAGAGTCCCCATGGTGACCACATTTGCAAACAATATTCATTTATGCAGTCATTTAAATATGTGGGCTACTAAGATGCCCTAAAATGTACCATAGATCCATCTTCAATTTGCTATTTAAAAAACAGAAAAAAACAAAACAAAACTGCAGCAGGTTACAGTCCAGTATTTTCAGACAAACTTTAAATGGTATGCCAAAGGGGTCATTTTGTACTTTGGAGACATAGCTGAGCACAAGAGATTTTTATTACAGTAACCAACATAAAGTTTACAAAATAAACCGCTAAACTGCAACATGCATATAAAACAAAATGCAAAAATAATAAAATAAAAAGAAGGAAATTGGTGCTAAAATGGCTGTAAAATAAGGCTTGTGCTATATCATATGACATACCCTATGGTGTGTTTACTGGCACTTATGGTGTAATTTGAACTATCAAATTGCTACAAAGCTCTAAAATGTGGAATAGTTATATCAACTCCAGCTAAAAAAATTCCAACTGTAAAAACTAAAATAGGTCCCTCTTTGGCCCTGTAACTGAACAACATAGTGCCCAAGGTATATATTTGGAGTGCTGGACCAGAAAGTACTGACATGACTATAGCCCCATACACCAGATGACACTTGGTGAAGGGGTAAAACAACAACAGTTTATTGGGACACTGGCACATGCAAGAAGTCCTCCTGACTCTGGAGAAAAGGGCTCGAACTGGTTCTTGGTGCGCTTCGATCTTCTACATCTACTTTTCAATTAGCACTCTCCTGGGAGATGGGGTAACTGAGCGGCAATAGGTGTAAGTTGTACCGGGAAGCCGCCCTGTACTTGTCCTATAGATTTCCAGGCGATTACTGATTGCTGTAAAACAGTCCCAGGGATTAAAAATAGAACACTTTGCTTCATGGGGAGTAAGTGGAACAGGAGAAAGAGCCTGGGTGAGTGATTATGCTATTTTAGGGGAAGTTATACTTTGAGTAATTATGAGAGCAGCCTCCGTCACAATGCATAACTATTAAACTGGTGGAGGTAAGAAGGAATTGCCCAGGTAAAAGATTTCCCAAACCACACTTTCAAATAAATTCTCATCCATGCTCAATTAAAAGGCAGCCCTTGTTTTAGCTACTTACAAATCCATAGATTTCCTCACATAATTTTGCCATATCTCAAAGAATGGTGGCAAACTCTGGACAGATCCACTATCATAAATACTACAGCAAAATACAGTATTAATGCCATACACCATACTATATAACATGATTGATAATTTGGCTTTTGGGGTGGCCTAGAAAAATGGATGCATTCAATATCCACTGTAGAATTAAGACATATTGATGGCAGTAGCCACATTTACATTGAAACTATAGTCCTGGTGATAACAACTGCTATTTTGGGACTAGAGTTTCCCCTTCTGTCCACCCCACTATCAGCAGGATTAAATCACCTGGCTTAATTTTACTTGGTCTGAAGGAGGCTGTCAGGAAAACAACCACTAGAGGTGATTTAATGGTGCAATGTAAACTTTGCAATTTCTACAATGGACCAAAACACTCAGACCACTTTATTGAGATGAAGTGGTCTAGGTGACTTTAGTGCTCCTTTAGTGAGCTGCTCCCAATGGCTGCAGGGAGATCTCTTTTGGTTCTGCTCAATGTTTGTAGCCCTGAATTGTAGTTAGGGTAATCTTAGCTCTAATCTGAAAAATATTCCATCTCGGATACGCTTGCATCAAACTAGTTTTCTTTTTTTTTACTTTGGAGATGATGTATGAACCACCGTTAAAGACATTGATTCACAACTGATAAAAGGGATTGTTCAGGTTACAGGCCCTTTTGATTTTACGAGGAATCTAAATCATATGCATGTATATCTGCAATTTCCCTAAACAGGGATTGCTTAAAAAGATGAAAAACATTGAAAGAGACAGGTCTGTACTGTATCCCAAGGCAACACAGAGCCTTAATACAGTTTTTATCAAAAGCTCTCTAAACTGTCAAGCCCACCTAATTTTGCATTTAGATAATTCAGAGATTTATCCATTGAAAATTTGGGTCAATGATTATCTGATTTGGAATCCTCGACAAGTACAGGAGCCTGGTAAAAAAAAAGAAAGAAAACTAGCCTTATTATATTTTTATTGCTATGGTTGCCTTTTTATCAGGGGATAAGATGCTCTCACGCGATGCAAGCCACTGTTAAAATGTGAAGAGACACTGCACTTCTTTTATCAGTTCACACACTGTGAAAGAGCAAAATACTCATATGTAGAAAACATGACTCACTGCTATCCACAGGGTATGAAAGACAACAATAGCATTTGGTAATCAGCAGGCAAACAAAGGAATAAATGCAATAATTTGGAAGTAATTACAACTTGAGACTAATTATATGTGTAAATTTCATTGTATTAAGCTATAATCTAAAATGATAGTTATCATTGTATTAAACTATAATCTAATATGAAAGCTTTAAGAGAGGGGTATTAAATCTATTAAAACAAATAAAATAAATACACACTAATACTATTTACTTGGGAGTATATAAGGCAAAGCTGCCCTGAATATCATTGGATCTGTGCGTGGATGGTAACGTGATTGCTCGTCTGTTTTCATTTGGGATCAGTGGTGGACAGGGTCAAATTTACCCCAAGGCTAGTTTCCTAAATGCACTTCCCTCTTATATTTACCTTGGGGTAAATTTGGCCCTGTCCACCACTGATAGCAAATGAAAACAGAAAGTTTGCGTGAGAACTGAAACGTTTATTTTTTTTGTTGGCATGCTGAATAAAAGTTTTAATTTCACAATATTTACAAGTCCCTGGACTGCTATCTTTTCCTATAATTCTGTATAACTGTGCAGACCAGCACTGGGCCTGATATATCAAGACACCCAGGAGTGCAGGCATATGGATTCTTTGTGTGTGTATATATATACACACTCATTTGCCCATGTGCACACACAAGAACACACGCATACTGGTCTATGCAGACATTCATACTGAGCCAATAAGATACACATACACTCACTGACCCATCAAGACACACACACACTGACCCATACAGACACACTCACTGAACCATGCAGACACACTCAATGACCCATGCAGAGAGACAAACACTGACCCATACAGACAAACACACACAGACCAATGAAGACATACTCATTGACACATGCAGACAGACACACTGAGAACTGACCAATACAGGCACACGCACTGACCCATACAGGCACACTCACTGACCCATGCAGACACACACACTGACCCATGCAGATGGCAGAATAAGTAAAGCAAGGTGTTCGCCTAGGGTGAATGCTCCTAGAGGAACATCAGGTCTGTGTAGAGGATTGTGTGGTTTGCACCACGAATTAATGCAGATCACTTTAAGTGCTCTCTAGCGGTTAAATTAAGGGATCCATAATGACTGAAGTGCCAACCAAAAGCTCCACCTAGCGGACCATCAAGGAGCAGCATCACAGCCCTACAGCTACTCACACACAGACACAAAAATCAATCACAGTAACACACATACACGAGCACACATCATACAGCGTAGCTATTAAGACACCCAATGTTTTAATTGTGCTATTTTTTTCCAGTGATTTACATTCATATTCATAAAAAAGTCTGAATTCTGCAGAAGTACTTACGTTCAACAAAATAAGAGCTGGCATCAATCTTCCAGACAATCTGACCTCTGTGGGAGCCATTCACACCTCGGTTTTTGTAGTCCAAGAAATTTTCAGACAGTACTTCATCTGTGCAGAGATTAAAGAGGAATATCATGAGACATATGGGACAAGGCACAGTAAGTATGTCAAATAATAAAGTACTTTTGAAGTGCTGAGGGAACAGGGACACAGAACAGACCCCTACCTCTATTTACTGCATAGCAATCTCCCCATAGAAGTTTCAAATTCAGATATTTTTTTACCATTTAGCAGTTTTGGTTCACATGTTCAAGATCAGCTTTCCTACAAGCTCATGTTTGTCTGTCTGTCTATCCACCCTCAGTCTGGGTTGACATGTTCAAATCAACCCAGCTCTTCAGCAGACAGCAAGAAAGCACAGCATTACAATTCAGTTACTAGTTTTCTAAAAGTAGCAGAGGAAACCCAAGATAGTCCCCATTAAACTATGATTAATGTAAGCACCCAGTGACTGCCCCTGTATCCCAAGACAGTCCCTCCTTCCCAAAAATTATGAAGGGTCTTTAGACCCATGAAGGCATGATGAGTGATTTAAATGTAACCCCATTGGTGGTGTAAAGGGTAATTATTATTATGTAAGGGTATTATTATTATTATTATTATTATTATTAGGTGGTGAACACTCACTCTCCTGAGGAATTGTTGAGAAAGCACTTGGTTTGCATAAAATCAATTCAATTTCTGTTACTGCTGCTGACATTTTTATTTATTTTTTTCTAATAAGGACTGTTTATACAAATACACTGCACAGCTGTGAAGATTTCATACTTTCCTTACAGCCACAATGTTGTCATAGGTGACAAGATCCGGATTTAAATCTACAAATTGGATCGTAGATTACATAATCACTACATATTAATGCCCAGTGGATGTCCAACAAATTTTAATAGATCACACTAACTTTCCATCCTCACGCCACCGACAGGTGTCCATGAGAGTAAATACAAATGTATTCAATGGCTATGCAAACACATTTCTTAAGCTGTCTTCTGAAGGCTGTTCTTGTTAAATTGGGACTGTCAAGCCAAACTTATATTTCCCCAATCGCTTCCTCTTCTCTTCCTCTCTCAGGATCTGTTCTTCTTTTCTTCCTATTTGATTAAGATTTCATTAAAACATAAGACAAAGTAGGGACTACTTTGTCTTATGTATTTTTCCGACATTGACCTTCTTTAGTCAAAGGAGGAGCTTAAGTCTGCTCTATTTCCTGTGGTCAAAGAAATTTTCGCCAAATACTTACCTCTCCTCCTCTGTTCTCGCGTTGCTTTATTCATATGAGCATAGAATAATGCAGCAGAGCAGGGAAGCAGGGAATCCCTTAACCCCTTACTTACCGACCAATCCGTTCTACGACCGGGTCTTAGGAACAGAATCCGTTCGGTAAGTGAGGAGTGTCTGTGTTAGAATGCATCCCATAATGCATACAGTGTGATCCACATTTCACTGACTATCACTAGTGAATGCAACGGTGCATGACTAGAGCAATGCATAGATGTAATGTAATTGTTTATAAATGGCTAAAAATACATTTACTAAATGATATTTCTCTCTAAAACCACATCTTCCGGTAAGTCTGCAGTCACTGAATATTTGTATGCCTATAAATAGCAAGCACTTTTTCAGTGTTTGACTAAAAGAATGTACACAGAGATTACACTCTAGCAGCAAACATGCCACATTTTGCATTAACCCATTTTCTGTGTTCATTATTTATTTGGCCTTCTGTTACACATAAGCTTCTCCTTCATTCAATGTGCTAGTTTAACTTGTAGCATAGATTGCAATCAATCAATATATTTATCATATGTTTAGAATATAGCTGTGATAGCTGTCACAGAAAGTAGCAATTAGTTGAATTTCCTGCTATTCATAAACACCACTAGTAGCGTAAACCATATTTAACCCCTTCAGGACGGAGTCAATAGTGCACGTTCTGATCAAAACAAAACAAAAACTGGAATTTGCGCTATATGTCTGTTCAACCGTAATTCACCGCTGTCACATTAAGTGCACCCACACTTGTTATATATCATTTTGTTCAGGAGAAACAGTGCTTTAATTTATCATTAACTATTCATATATGGAACATAATTTATTATGAATAAAATTTTAAAAAATGTGAGAAAATAAGATTTTTTTTTTAAATTTGTATTTCCGTCTGACATTTTAGCTGTGAATGTCATAATACTGTTAGGTTTTACTGCACATATTTGTAATCAGCGATGTCTCATGAGTACAACAGTACCCCCCATCAAAAGGTTTTATGGTGTTTTGGAAAGTTACAGGGTCAAATATAAAATGTTCCATTTTCAAATTGAAATTTGCCAGATTAGTAATGTTACCTTTGAGACGATGTGGTAACCCAGGAATGAGAATTACCCCCATAATGGCATACCATTTGAAAAAGTAGACAACCCAAGGTATAGAAAGTGGGGTATGTTTAGTCTTTTTTAGTAGCCACTTAGTCACATTTATTTCTTTTTATTTGTTAAATCCGCCCGTTTTAAGGCCTGGTAAAACACCTTAGGATTTTCTTGAATATTTTACTTAAGTTCTGCAAGCTGGGCGTATTAGTGTATCCTGACACTCTCTATTTATCCTGTGACATTAACCTTGCCCATTCATAATATAGCACCAACATTTCTTTTAATCCTTGTAATTTTATCAGGCACAGGGTGGCAAAAGAACCAAGGACAGAGAGTAGTAAGAGTGGGCACAGGGGGCATCATCAACCCGATGTAATGCTTAAAGTGACATTTCTGAAGCATGCTTTGTTTTTGTTTGTTTTTGATTCTTTGGGGTTTTTCTTTTTAACCCTCTACATGCTTATATTTGGAACTACATAACTTTTGATTTACAGAGAAATGTTATATAGTTTCCTGGACAAAACTGAAAATAAATCAAACAAGGTTATTCAATAAAATGAGAGAATTCAAACTAAATTCAAATTGAAGACCAAAATAGCTGAACTGGAAACATAGCAGACTTGGCAAATGTTTCCAATTTGGCTTTATTAGCCTTAAATTTTACATTTGCTTTGAATTCCTGACAATTCTCCCTTTATAACCGTATCAGGCTGTGTTTATGAATTATAGTAGATTGGAAAAAATGGCAAAATTTGGTCCAAAATAGCCAAGCTGTGAAGCATCAATGGAGAATGTTTATGAAATAATTAAAAAGGATTATTTACTGAAAAGTGCTAATTAGTTCTCCAAGTCAGCTATGTTTTTAGTTTTTTTTAGCGTTAATTTGAAATTATCTTTAAATTCTTGATAATTCAGAGTTTAGTTAATAACCCTGGATCTTGCTTCAAGCCACTTTATCAATATTAGAGCAGGCAAATGTTGAAAATGTTATCAATTACCTTTGAAAATCATTGTTTTCAATTCTCTGGTATTTTATAATGAGAAATTTCTCAAATGCAGGGTGACATGTTGACCATATTAATGAAAAACAGCTGGCTGCCGGTAAATTCATATTTTGTTGAGAACAGATGGACATGAAACTCATACTTTACTATCATGTATAAATGGCTAACATAGCATGTGATATGGCACAGCATTTTAATAAACTGCTGACTACAACCATGCTTTCAAAAATCCTACAGGGATGGACAAGGTTTAGAACTGCAGCTGGTGTGAGTTAAAGCTTTTGTGACACTCAGCACACCTATTGCCTGAGCCTGCAGATAGTCATCTAATGAGATTGGATGATGTTGCCGTGATATGGCGTGCTACGTTTTGTAACCTTTTAAAGTGTCTGAAAACATTTGCAAATGTTAATTTTTTAATCCTGCTAAAGGCAAAATTTCAACCACATATTTACACTGAGTGAAATTAAACATGCATCCAGAATTGGTGAAATGCATCAAAGGGCACGTGTTAAGAAATTCTATCATTCTTAGCCACTAAATCTGATCTGGAAAAAAGCACATAAGGATAGCGGCTGGAAGAACTTGCCCCTAGGAAATTCGCTTCCCCTGAGGAAGTGGTGGGGAAGGACCCCGAGGATCATGATGTCAAACAGAAGAGGGACATGATCAAAGAGGTAGGCATTATATACAGCTGTTACTTGTGTGTGCTGAGTGCTGGCTGCACTTGTTTAAAGTTTTTAAATGTGTGTAAGAGTATGTGTCTGTCAGTCAGAGTGTGTCTGTCAGTGAGTATGTGTGTTTTGTCAGAGAGTGTGTCTGTCAGTGTCTGTGTGTGTCTTGTCAGCATGATTAAGGCTCAGTTGAGCCGAAACATTGCACTTATTTTTTGGTGAGGTGGTGAACCCACAAATAAAACTTACCTTCATTATCCTAGAGTGCTGCCTGTTTTCTTCTACTTTTGTCAGAGAGTGTGTCTGTATGTCAGTGAGTGTGTCAGTAAGAGTGTGTGTCTTGTCAGTGAGTGTGTCTCTCAGTGAGTGTGTGTGTCTGTCAGTAAGCATGTATCTTGTCAGTGAGTGTGTGTCTTGTCAGTGAGCGTGTGTGTCAAATCACGGATAGTGTTAGTGTGTGTCAAATCAGTGAAAGTGTGTGTCTGTCAGTGCGTCAGTGAGTGTGCGTGTTTTTGTCACTGAAAATGTGTGTTTGCTAAACAGTTTGTGTGCCAATGCCTGTGTGTCTGTCAGTGAGGTATATCAGTGCATTTGTATCAGTGAGGGCATAAAGGGAGCCCTTCTAGGATTCTTGCACCAGGAACCTGTGATTCCTAGTTACGACCCTGCTAGCAGTTGAAATAATGATGTAAGAACTGGCAGCGGCATTGGGTTCATTTAAACCTCACAAGTCACCAGACAGCATCACACCCCTATACTACAAAACATTTGGCTCCCTTTTACTCCCCTGTCTATGTGATGTCTTCAACACACCCTACAGGTTAATAGATTACCCTTGGATATGCATTATTCCCAAACCAGACTGGGATCACAAAAATACAGGTAATTATTGCCCTATTTCCTTATTGAATGTTAAAATAAAATGAATGAATAGTACTAGCAAACAGACTAAATCCTTTTTTAAGCACCTTGATCCAACCTGAACAAGCAGAATTTATGATGGTTTGCCCAACACAAGCGCCTTACTTTAGCTTTAATCTCCCTTGACGCAGAGATAACGTTTGACCTCCTCTGGACCTTCCTGTTCACGGTCCTAGAACACTTTGGCTTCCCCCCAACTTTCTAAATTTCCTCACAGCCCTATATGGCTTACCTAAAATATATATCCCTTTCAGATCCCTTTTTCATATCAAATAATTAGGGATTAATATCACCTATAGCTTCTCCAATGGAGGAACCTCAGGGTCTCCTGGAGATGACAAGTAACCTCAGTTAAGATGAACTGTCTTCCAAGGTTCCTCTATGCCTTTCAAACACTCCTGATACCTATCAAACAATCAGATTTCAAATATCTACAAACTGCCATAGATAAATTTATCTAGAGCCACAAATGACTTTGAATACGCAGAGCTACATTATATTTGCCCAAGTCACATGGTGAACTAAGTATACCAAATTTTAAACATTACTACAAAGCAGCTCGGTTGGCAGCCATCAAACAGTGGCATGTGACACCAGGACATTAGAGATTGGTAGAGCTAGAGTACCTCATTTTTGGCAAAGATCGCCTCTCTCTATATATATGGATCCTGAAACACCATTTCCCACTGGTGCCCAAGGAAGAGTCTAGTGACTGGTTGGGTATATGGGAGGCTACATCTTCCCTCAAGATAGGTGTAAACCATAAAAAGCAAGCATTTTAGATGCTCTTTTGCTGATACCGGACACTTCTCTGGTTGTCACAAATGCACATGATCCCTACAAACCTGTGCTGGAAAGGTTCTGGAGTAGTAGGATCCTGCTGGTGGGCATGCCTTAAACTCATGCCCATTTGGCTCCAAGTTACTATGATTTTGCAAACATTTCACGTGACAATTTTCCATCAAGAGCTGCAATGCCACTTTGCTTCTTGTGTACATATTCCTGTCCTAACTGGCTTTTGTCAGTTAAGTATTTTTGTTTTTTAGCAACACACTGCTTGGACCATATAACCATTATCCATATTTTGAACATCAAAACAATATTTGTATTATTTTCACATGTTTTATTTATTGAGGAAGTATCCTTTATATTAGAGGAGCAATAAGATTAGCATTTGGAATGTAACAATAACATAAAAAGTTGACAGTTCCAAAAGCTATTTGACATTCAGAACAATCATTTTGCCAACAATACAAAGTGAGAAAGAAAGATATAACATAACTTTGATTGAACATTAACACTTCAGGTTAACACAATGTGAGCGATATAACTTGCATGCATATTACAATCATGCATCCGAATTGCGAATAGAGCATTTGTAACGTGACCCTGTTCTATTCTGGAGAAGTGGGTAGTTGAGGCTATTGAATTGCTTTAATATTGACCATTGTAAAAGGCAATTACATTAATAGAGTTATTCACTATACCAGGAATAATTGAGAATTGGCTGAGGAATTTCAACTTAGAGGCATAAATAGCCAAAACTGATTATTGATTTTCATGCTGTAAACCAGATATACAGTGAAACATTATTAATGTACATCCAGATCGGATTCCACAATTTGCTTGTATCAATATACCATATAAAAGGAAATTACAGTCAAACACAAAATAATCCCTAAAAGAGCTAACACAAGGAATAGGTGAGAGTGCAGTCAAGACAAATGGGGA
Source organism: Pelobates cultripes (assembly GCA_933207985.1). Taxonomy (NCBI): domain Eukaryota; kingdom Metazoa; phylum Chordata; class Amphibia; order Anura; family Pelobatidae; genus Pelobates; species Pelobates cultripes. The sequence continues at coordinate 95,072,527 of OW240915.1, read as the reverse complement.
ATATAACGGGTATGGCAGGGATAATAAGTGAAGCTGGACATAGAAGAAGACGGAAGAAGAAAAAGGTAGTAATCTAGGACATAGACGGAGCAGAGTTTAAAATGCTATCTTGATAACAATCAAGGAATACTTTCCATATTTTATTGTGTGCTTGTGTGGTGTTGCACAGTAGTTGGCTATTTGTACTATCACTCTGTGGACTCACCAATGAGATACATGCCAATCCAATCTCCAGCATCCACTTCTTCCTTTATATCCCAGTATATAACTAGATCCTGAGAATGTCCTATCACATAGTATGAGCTGCTGACCATGAGGGTTGACCGGCTATCAGAAGTCACCAGGTCAGTATCACTTGTGGATCGTGGTATGGTAACGCCATCATGTGCACCATTTCTGATGTCCATGTTATGGAACTGCTCAGGATTGTAGCTATATCTCAGTGGCTCTTTGCAGCGTCGCCTGTTTTGTGAGTTCCTTGAAGGAGAGGCCATTGCAGCCAGTCCAAGGAACCTGTTTTGGTACAAATTCTGCAAAGAGATGGCAAAATAAAAATTAGTTGTCAGCCCCGAAAAGCATGTAATATATACACATACTTAAAGAATCTATATTGACAAAAAATGTTTTTGTGTTTGTTAGGGAGAAACATCAAATTATAACAATTTGACTTACGGTACTTAATCTGAAAATTCTCCATTTAAAACAGTTAATCAGTTTAACAGAAACATTGTCAAATGTTAGTCTACCCATTGCCTATATAAAATCTTGGTAGCTTCATTTTTCTGTCTCATGCTACACATTTTAAAATGTCACTGCAATGGCTTTGTTAACTCAAAATAACATCCACAAAACAGCAATATGTATTAGTGGTGTAGTCATGTATTACTGGTAATTCATGTAAGTATGACACAACAAAGTATTTTTCTCTCTCTCTATATATATATATATACACACACATATATAGATAGATAGAGAGAGAGAGAGAGAGAGAGAGAGAGAGAGAGAGAACTACTACACACACATAAGTATGTATGTAAGACTAACTAATAACTAGTAAATGGATTGGAATTTGATAAAATTACAACCTCTAGCCTCCATTACATCTCTCTGACCTCTTTTACAACATGGTGGTCAGAGCACTTTTCTTCCTATTGTGGCCATAATTTCTGGTTTTAGCATGGATACATTCTTTCATGTCAGATTTGAGTCTGGTTTAACCCCATGAAGAACATTACTAACATTTGAAGATAAAATAATTTATCTTATTAATGCTCCTTTTCGATCACTTAGCATGAAATACAAATTGATGAACAATACGGTAATACGTACATGCAGTGAAGTTAACAGGGTATTTTTATTTCCTCAGAAAATCACTTATGCCCATCCCCCAAATCTAAAGTGATACTTTTTAATGCATTTATTTGATCCTTTGCCTTATATATTTTTCAAAGGAATTTTAAGAGGAATTAGGAAAAAGGGGATTACTGGTAGAGTATAACTTAAATAATCTCTTTATGTATGAAGCATGATGAGTGCTTATTATTTATGGAAAGACGGCAGAACAAAAGCTGCTCCTCGGAAAGAATTTACTTTGCCTTGTGCCCAGCAAGGCAGTTTATTCTCTGTAAAGGATGTGACATGGTCAGAGGCCTTTAACCGTATATTTCATGCTTGTTACTCAGTAGCCAGGGTGAAAAGCATCTGCCGTTTTAAAAGGGTCCTGAATACCACTGATAAGGGACTTTGCATTAATTCGGATTGACAGCAGAGCCTCAAAATAAACACATTTTAAAGGTATTATTGGTTCTTTTTTTTCATTGTATAATTTTTATTGCATTTTCAAATGGCTTTGCATTGGGCCGACATTTTAAACATGAACATGAACAGTTGCTTATGGCAACATAGAGCCTTGTTGATGCACATCATACATCGACATTTGCAATAATGAAACAATACACCGGCATTGCAATGTTACACATATTGTGCAGTGTCTTCGCTCACATATTGTTCACGACCGGAGCCTGGTATTATTGGTTCTTATATATTACTGAAAGAGAACTCAATGAATCCTACAATGGAGATGGACTGTAGACCAATGTAATATGGTTGATGTTTAACTGAGAGCATGATTATGGTCAATAAAGCTGTAGTTACAATGAAGTTTTGGTAATGCATATTTTGCCTATACATTACTGCATTGAAGACGTCTATACATGGCAGGTATAGAACAACTGGAAAGGAGCCAGGTGCTCTTGTGATCTAAGCTAACTTTTTTATCTGAATGATTGTAATAAACAAGTACATCCAAATAGGTTAAAAAAAAAGATACGTTTTAACAAGATCACTAACAGGGTTATTCACTAAAGTAAGAGTTCAAGGAGAATTCAGAGCAAATTTAAAATTTAAGATCAAAATAGCCAAAATTTTAAAATTATTAGGTAACTATTAAGTAAGGGCCACTACTTTGTCCACCCCCTCCTCCCCCCACTTCCACATGTATGACTCACAACTAGGGTTAAGTGGTACAAGTTTTTCCTTCCTAAGTGCAGCACTGTTGTTATCAAAGTAAGAAACAGGTCAACTACCCACAATAAACCATGTTCACCATGAATACATTGTCCCCGAACGCACCCTTTCCTTCTCACGTTCTTGTATATATCAGTACTCACTATCACTCTTTGACATTGTCAGAGACAATTAAATTAAGTAAAAAGAAAAAAAGCCTATTCACGTGGCATTTAATGTAAGAATTTATGCAGCTAAAGGAAAAGAATATGAAAAGTAATGCAGATGAGATTTATTGGGCTATATATGAATAAATGAGTTTTTTAATATGGGAATGATGAGCGTTATACAATTTGGACTTAGAAATTAAATTGGAGGATTTCATTTTTTTACTTAAAATGAGAATGAAAGCAGGCAAAATGGGAAAAAAATATCTTGAAATTTTAATTTGGAGGGTGGAATATGAAATGAGGATCAAAATAGGGCCTATAAAAATTCTTTATTTGTGTCAAGTGCAAGAATGAGTAATGAAAACATTTTAAATATATTGCTGAAAGTTTAATTTAAATATTAGAGTTTGCTAAAGAGTAGACCTGAAGGGAAATGATGGGGTAAAAAACACCTTTTTGCAAGAACACTAACAGGGTTAGTCACTAAAGTGAGGATTCAAGGTGAATTCAAAGCTAATTTAAAATTTAAGGTCAAAATACCCTTTCTCATAAACCCCATAATTTGGATGGATTCTATGAAGAAAACCACAACAAAAGAATGACGTTATGAAACTGATCGTTTATAAGTAATTAGCTGTTTAAGTGACCTTAAAATTTTTAACAGTTTGAAAGGTAAACATTTTTTTTTGGTTTGTTTTTTAATTTGACAATTTTTATTTTCAGCAAAATAAAGGTGGTACAGAAAAGAAAAGGGGTTTGGGGAAAACAAGTAAGTATATCAGGAATATACAATCAAGCAGTGGTAGTATACTCCAACATAATATAAAGTATGTGTCATATCATATGGTCCAATGCTTGGGGTACAGAAGAAAAACAGGGTTAGGTACATGGGGGTACATTAGTTGACATGTATTAACCTGGTACTTCAATGACCTCTGCATTCCTCTATCTTGGTTGCCTCATTTTCTAGCTAAGATATGACTTCTGAGTTGGCATGTCACACATGGCTGCCAGTTAGAATCAAAGGCTGTCCTGCTTTCTGCCGTGTGTGCTGATAATCTTTTGTATGAGTAGTATTGGTGGATCTTGTTTGTAAGTTGCATGTATGTAGGGCACTTGTCCTGTTTCCAGTTCTGGCACAGTATTTCTGGCTGTCATCAAAGTTATGGCTGCTATTTGTTTGTCAGGTGGTATTCAACCCCGAGTAGACTACACAAAATTTACCCCTCAATGCCGGTCTAATGTGGTCATCCCTACATCTTGCCAAGGCTTTGCAGAGATCTATGTGCACTAGTTTACATTTTTGGAACATGTCTCATGTCTGCATTCCTATGAGTGTTGTTGGGTAAAGTTTATGTAGAGTGTTTCTGAGGTGTGCGGGTGTCCACAGAATGTCTGTTAGGGAAACTTTGCGCAGATAGTCTTGCTCCATATCCACCCACTGTAGTTTGTCTCTAAAAGAGTGTAGTTTCATGACAGCTTCTAACAGGGCTGCTTTATGTTACAACAAAAGATTGGGCATGCCCAATCCTCCTTTTTATTTTGTATCATGGCCATGGCCAGCCTGGGCTTGTGATAATCCCACAGGAAGACCCTGAGCAGTGATTGTATTTCTTGAGGATTGGTGTGGCAACCTTGATTGGTAGCATTCGAAGGGTATATAGGATTTTCAGGAGTGTGATCATTTTTATGGCATTCAGTCTCCCTAGCCAAGATAATTTGATTGACTTCCACTTATGGATTTCAGTTCTGCATGTTTGTATTAAGGTGTTATGGTTTTGTGTAACAATCTCTTTCAGGGTGGAGGAGAGGTGTACTCCAAGGTATGCAATGGCTGTATGCCTCCAGTCGAAGGTGTGTTATTTGCACAGTGTCTCTTTCTCTTTGGTTTCTAGCCTTATCGGCAGTGTTTGTGTTTTATTTTTATTCAGCTTGTAGTAGGAGAGACTACCGTATTCAGTTAGTAGGTTCAATAGTGCTGGCAACGATGTAGACGGTGCATTCAGCATTAGCAAGATGTCATTCGCAAACATTGACAGACAGCAGTGTTTGTTTTTTATATCTATCCCCCTGATGTTCGGGTCATTCCTTATTTTGTATGCTAGGGTTTATAGGTAGAGTATAAAGAGCATCCCTGCCTGGATCCGTTGGTAATCGGGAAAGGGGCTGTTAGTCACTCGTGCTAATGGGTTATTATATAGAGCCATCAATCCCACCACATCCTCCCCCGGGAACCTGAATTGTTTCTCATAAAATCCCAATTTAGGCGGTCAAAGGCCTTCTCTGCATCTAGTGCAAGGAGAAGGCCCGTCTGACCATTGGACTCCATATGGGAGAGGATGTTTAGGATTTTTCTAGTATTGTTGGACCCTTGCCTGTTTTTTACGAACCTGGACTGATCATTGTGTATTATCCTAGTAGAATAGTGTTTAGTCTATTCGCTAAAATATTTGAGTATAACTTGACATCACAGTTTAGTAGGGATATAGGTCTAAAGTTTTGACATGTGGTGGGTGGCTTACCTGGTTTGGGGAACGTGGAGATGTGTGCTAGTAATATCTCAGGTGGGAGTGCACTGTGCTTGTAGCAGTGGTTGAATACAGCGGCGAAGTGTGGGGCTAATATGTCTGTGAAGGTTTGGTAATATTTGTTTGTGAAGCCGTCAGTTCCTGGAGATTTGTGGGCCGGTAGTTTTCTAATGGTTTAGGATATTTCTTCTGCATCAGATAGTTTTGTGAGTGTTGCGATTTCCATGAGGAGTGTGGTCTGTTGTGTCTAGAAAGGCTTGAATGGCCAAGTTGGTGGGGGAGGGTGTCTGGGCTGTCCTTTAAGTTGTATAGGAAACTAATGTATGTGGCAAATTTGTTCATGATGTTTTGTGGGTTGAGTATTTTGCTACCAGGTTGGATTGTAGATATGCTATCTACTTCCATGCGCAAAAAAATTGTGTTTTAGTGCTGTAGTTAGTGGGTTTTGTGTTGTTCTATTTCTCTAAGTTTGTTTTGTAAAGTGAGAATTTGTTTCTGTGTCGTTGAGGTGGGGTTTAATTTTTTGTTATGTGTTGAGTCTGTTATTTCTTGTATGATTTTTGTGTATCTGTCTTCTCTTTGTTTTTTGGCAAAGCTTGCCGCTTTAATAAGTTAACCCATAATCACCGCCTTGTGCATTTGCCATATATTTTCGATTGTGTAGTCTGGAGGTTTGTTGTTTTGAAAGTAGTGTGTAAGTTCAGTTTTAATCGTGCCTATTAGTGTGGGGTCCAGTAAGATTGTGTCATTTAGGCGCCATGCGTTACTACCTCTATTAGGATGTCGTTCTGTTATTGACAGGCTAATGGGGGCATGGTCGCATCATGTCATTGTTCCTATTTGTGCATCTTGGACACGTGTGAGCAAGGTAATGGGTATTAGGAACCTGTCAATTCTGGTATACGTGCTATGCCCTGGAGAGTGGAATGTATAGTCTGTTTCATTTGGATGGAGGATGCGCATGGGTCCACAAAGCCATGTTGCGTTATTGTGTTGCCCAAATGCGCGTTTGATCGTTTTAGTTGTTTAGTCGTTAGGGGGTGTCATTTACCCTGTGAGGACGAGTTTAGAGAACTATTCAGGGTAACGTTGGTATCTCTGCCCATGACCACAGTGCCCAGTTGGTAGTGTGTGTCCATCGCAAACATTTTCCCCAGAAAGTCTATTCTATTTTCATGCTGACCATACATATTGAGAAATGTATAGTTTTCATTGTTCAGAACACACTGTAAAACTAAAAATCTGCCTTCCTTGTCTCCCACTTATTAAGGAGAGCGAAAGAAACATCCTTGCTGATTAGGATAGATACCCCTCTTTTTTCACCTTATAGCACGAGTGGAAGTCATGTGGGAATTGTAGATTGTTAAACTTGGGTCTGTTGTTCCATTCTTGCAAGAAAACTATGTGGACTTTCTGGTTTTTTTTGCCTCCGCTAGTGCTAGTCATCTTTTGTGTGGGCTGTTAAGGCCTTTTACATGAAGAGATATGATGTGGAGAGCCACTGTTTGATTTTGTAGGGTTGCAAGTGCGTTTGTTGTACTTTATCTTGCTGTTTGGTTGTTGTACTATGGTTGTGTTTGGGTATAGGTGGCAGGCAATGCCATGCCTGAGAATGCTCATTTGGTTTGCCTTGTGATCACCCATCCCCCACCCGGTCTAGCTTTGGTCTGTTCTGTGTCTGGTCTACGGTGTATTCCTTCCCATTTGTTTGGATTGTGTTTCACATACCCTCCACTCCCCAGATCTCCCCTTCTTCCATCCCCTCCAATCTCGTGTTTTACCATGCCTGAAGTTTTTAAGCATTGACTCCTGTTGTACCAACAGGTTGTCCTCCCAAATGTACCAATGGAAAAAAAGAAAGTGACATAAAAGAAAAAATGAGTAAATTGACATAACAAATAACTATATACAGAGTTCCGTCTGGGGTGAAACCAAAATGGTTTGGACGGTGGTAGTGCGGCTCGATGGTGCTGTCTGGAGGGGTTAGTGTTTGCGGCCTTCACGGTGCTATAGTGAGTATACCTTGTCGGTGTAATTAGCAAGAATTGTATTATTTCTTTTTTATAAACATGGTTTTATGTGCTCTGAGGGATTTGGGCCCTATACCTTGTGCTTTTGGTCCCCCTGCCGGGTGCCTAAAGTAAGCAATACCGTTATGGGTTGCTTGCCCAGCTTTGACTTTATATGTGGCGAGGTTATGGCGCTACTTGCCCAGATACGAAATGTCTGCCAAGGGGAGGGGTGTTGTGGGGATACATGTCCAACCACAAACTAATGTCGTCTGGTGTTCTGACGGGCCACTTGCCCAACTTGGAAAATATATACGCCAACCTTTGTGAGTTGACTAACGGAAATGTAACTTGTGCTTGCTGCCCTGCCAACATGAGAAAGTCTTAATGGAAATTCCTGGATATATGGAGCTCGAAGCTGTGGTGGGGCTATTTGCCCAACTCTAAACTTGTGTGACAGTTCTAGTGTGCTGTGTTTCACTTAGCTGTCGGGACTGTGCTCCAATCCTTCGTGAACTTTGCCGGTGATCATTGGCCCGCTTTCCGACCGTTGTCTGGCAGCGTGAAATCCAGCCCCACTTATAAGTAATTTGAGCTTCTCGCAAAGCTTTATTGATATGTGCAAATTCTCTTCGTTTTTGTAGTGTGGCATAGGACAGGTCTGCGAATATCTGCAGCTTAGCGTATTTATCTGGTGTTGAGTGTTCTGGAGGCATGCATTTGGCTCTCTTTTGTAGTATAGTAGTGTTGTTTCACTATGGTGTCTCTTTGTACTGCTGCCGGTCGTTGTTTCGGCTTTGGTAGCTGGTGTATGCGGTCGATCCGCAGGTCTTGCATTGGTATATCTGACAAGAGTGCTTGGAAGAGCTCTGTGGCATATTTGGTTAGGTCTCTTGGGCCTAATTCTTCCTCAATGCCTCTAATACGGATGTTGCTCCTCCTGTCCCTATTTTCTTGATCCGTAACTTTGTGTTGTAGCGCCTTATCTTTTTCTGTGTATGCATCTGCCAGGGTATTGTGGGCAGTGATGATTTAATCGTTTTTTTCTTCCAGATGAGCCGTGCGTTCACCGATGGCTTTGAAATCTATTTTACCTCTTTGGCCATATTGTTGAATTCCGCCTGGAGCGAGGATTGCAGCACCGTTAGCATCCTTTTGATAGAGGCCTCCGTGATCAGCTGTGCCTCCGCTGCAGAAATGGATACAATGTCACTGTTCTCGGAGCCCGACGATGGTGCTCAAGGCGTGTGGCGAAGTAAGCACTAAAATTTGTATCGCTGGAGGTTTGATTCTCTGTTTTTTTCTCTGACTTGTGTGTCATGGTGGCAGGAGGTTTGGCTACCAGTAATTCTAACACGTGTTTGCACCGATATCTCACTATTTTGTTGATATCGCCGCTATTGTCCTGCAGAGCTCCTGGATCAGGCGTCCATCTTGGTAGACAGCTGGCCATGCCCCTCAAAGTAAACATTTTTAAATAATTTTAATTATTGGTTTCACATGGATCACATATGTAAAATCTGAAGAAAAAAATTTGCTTAAATAAACAAAATTGAGTCATTTAGTTTATTTAACGGAGAACACAGAAAACCATAATCTGTGTTTTTACGAAATTTCACTGCTTTCTGTGCCCACATTTTAACACTTTCAGTTATGATTTGTTTCTGCCATAAGTATGCAATGTAAATTACCTTCAGAAAATAACAATGATATACTATATTAATTAATCTCTAACAGTAAGTCTGTCTTCTTCTTTTGTTACTAGAGCACGTACCATACCAGCCATTCTAGTGAAATATCTAATAAAATCAGTGACTGCCTGCTACACTAATTAAGTACCAGAATTTAATATGATCTCTGTTCAGCAGACCTCAAAGCGCTTCTTACTCTACATAACTACACAGGGAAAAGGCAGACAAATGCATCTATAAATTACACACATGAAAAAAAAACCTAAAATTAGCTAGAAATATCAATTACAAACATCAGCAGAAAATATGCTGACTGCTATGAACAGAGAAGGATTAGGATCCGAAGAGAGCCCAAGTCAGGTTTCCAATTTGCACCCCTCCATTCCTCACATAGGATGGTAAATGGTATTAAGCAAATTTGTGGTTCTGGAGTCCCTGTTTAGCACCTGGGTCCTAGGCAGATGCCTAGGTTCACCTTATTGTTAATTCTGCTCTGGGAATGCACAGAACAAGGATAGCCTATTTCCCAAGATTGTTTTAAATCTGTATATACTCATTTTCTAAATAAAGCAAATATAAGTATTTACTACACACTAGTACAATGAACAAATACATTTTATTGACAAGGGACAAAATTGCTGTTATCCTGTGTGGTTGCTATCATTCTACCAGCTACTGTTGATGGATAAGTGTCTTACATTATGGTAAGATATTAGTAGTATGATGGTTAGTTATTAAGCTGTTATTTGTAAAAAGCTTGACAGCTTACCGTGCAGCGGCACCAGGTGAGTCCTGGCACCATACTGACTACACCAGTGCTTAGAGTACACGTTTACATAAAACTCAGTTGACTGCTATATAATTGATAGCATGTTAATTTGGACAGCATGCGAATAAGACCTAATACAATTCCACTCTGGATTTTTATCAGTTTCACACATCCATATTCTAGACATTACATATAAATATAAAGACAAAACTTCACATACATCCCTACTTCACAAATCCACGGACAGAAATTCAAACCTCAGATACAAACATTTTAATCAGTCCATAATATAAAGTCAAGCATTATGGTACCAACATAAATGTTATGATAGGCCAGACAGAAAAATTACTCCAATGGTTCAAGATGGAATTTAGAGGCAGTGCTATCGGCAAAGGACAATAGAGTATCAAAGACACAGACATCACAATATATAGAGAAACACCTTTGGAAAACAAGCCACAGACACAAATCAAAAATGCATTAAAATATGGAAAATAGGTCTTACATTACTACACATCCTCTGCAAGGACAACAGAACCACTCTCCAGACTTACATCTCCTTGCATAAAGACAGCCACCAAAGATATAGAAATGTAAGAATTCATGAGAGTAATTATCTGTCACAGCCTTCAAAAAGTGGAACTTTGTTGTGTGAACCACAAAGGTATCAGACTTGCTCACACTCACTGGAACCAGAAAAGATACCAATAACAAACAAGGAGAAATGTTTAATGATCAGTGGTTCTTTCACCTGCTCCTCATCTATTGTAACATACCCTGTAGTAGCACAATGCACTACAGGAAGACAATATACTGGAGAAACAGGGCAAACTGAGAAAGAGAATAAATCTCCAAAGTTACACTACAAAACTGATATGCCAGGGTGCAAGCACACAACTAGACCTTCCTGTGTGGCAAGTTATTTTAGGCAGAACAATCTAACCTAAAAAAAAAAAGTGGGATGACTGAATTTTGTCTGTATGGTGGTTTAGCTTGCCCGAATTTCGTAAAAGAGAAAACATTCAGAAAAAATAATCAGATGAACCAGAAGGGCACAAAAATGGGCCAATCAGTGTACTGCAAAACATGTACATAATACAAATATTATCTATAGATTCTGCCATTCATTGATAGGTGCATTTTCCTGCCCTTTGGTTCATAGATCAAATGAGAAAAAGTAACCAATAGATGTAAAAAGGGTATGAGCAGTAATTAATCTCTGTGTATACTTTTTTATATTATATATTTATTATATAAAATGTGTCAACATTGGTTTTTTTTTTATTTCGTGCTCCTCCATGTTTTTCCTCTACTTCTCATTTCATCAGTGAATAAAATCAACATTTAATAGCTTTACCTTAACCATGAATCATTTTTTTTCCCCAACAATAACTTTTCTTTTAATGCAATGAGCGGAAATCCAAATCAAAACCAACATGCTCGTCCATTGTCGCCTATTTCATGATTAGCCTATATTGCAGTTTAGAAATCAGGAATTTGCTTGATTAGCTGGATTCGGATTGAATTGTGAATTCGGATAAATTTCAGTTCATAACAAAATGAATTCCTAAGTCTAGACACAACATAGGAGATATGAAAATACACTTGCTTGGTACTTTGAATCCATGTGGTCTTTGTGTCCCAGTATGATAGTTTTTAATATCCAGCATACTCACTAACTCTTCACACCTCTGTATCAAAGACCATTCTCTCACTATTCTGATTAATCTGGGCACAGATCAATAATCTACTTTGCATAGTTTCAACTTTATTTTTCTTTAAATAGGCCTGAGGAAGAGTGTCTTAAAATGTATGCTGCCAGTACAGCAGGTCAGCAGCCATACATAGTATATAGTAATACATTCTTTTCTTCCAATATCTGGGTAGAGAAGGGAATATGTTTTTCCATGTTTTTTTCAAAAGGACAAAAATAGGCACAAGACATACAGATAGAATATAAAAATAAAAAAGGCTATAAGTGGAGAAAGCAGAAAATGGAAAGGGTGGCCACAAGGAACACAGTCAAGGAAAACACAGAAAATATAAACAAATCTGTCCAAATCTTCCATGTCTCCAAACTCTGAAAATGATCTGGATTTAAGTTGAAATTAAGAAGAGATACCCTGGGAGGGGCAGGATTTACATGTCAAGTGCCTGTAGACACAAGATGTTAAGGTGCCTCTTGCTCCCCATCCCAAAAATAAGACAGATAAAGTAAGTCTAATGAGCTTATTAAAAGTCATTGCAGGCCTAAAAACATCTAAAAAACAAATATCCATATTTGACAACTGCTTGTGTATATATATATATATGTGTATATATGTATGTATACGATCTGCTTGTAATGTAGTGTGTTTGTATATGTGAGTATAGTGAGTGTATACAGCTGTGTAAATGCCTGCAGGGTTGAATACAATGTTAGAAGTGCTTGTGGTAAAGGGGGGATTAAGATTGGAGATGTGTTAATATCAGAGTTAGATGCATATGGTGTATATGTTTAGTGTTAAGATTGAGAGGGGTTCAACTTGTAGTATAAGGCTGTTTAGAATTATTAACAAAATAGAGAAATTAAAAAAAATAAACAGAGTGTGGTCCAGAGCCCGGACACAAGTCAAAGGCTTGTGGGCTGCACTTCTGTAACCACCTAACAGGGAGCTCCTAGAGCAAGGGGGTAACCCTTCAAATGTACAGAAACAATGAGAGAGCAATGTATAGTGTCCCACAAGGGGAATCTAACAGCAGGGGAGATTCACTAATATAAAAAGGAAACCCTACCATTAATGAATCTAGGGATCAATGGGATATGCAAACAAAGAATATATAGTATAACAAAAACAAAGGAGATCAGTTAAACAGTACTATGGGGATCCATGAACTGGAGTGCTAAAAAAAAAAAAAAAATCACAAAAACTTCAGTCTCCCTAGTATCCGACAAAAGGGAAGGTAGTATAGACTAGGTAAGGTAGAGAGAATAAACAAGAGGTCCACAGGAAAGGAGGGCCAGAAAAACTTGTCTGGACGCAGATAAAATTAAAGACCTCAAAAAATAAGCTCTCCCTAAAGGTTACCTAGACACGGTGGTCTAGCCGCTAGTGACGACCGAAACCATCTCTCCCTACAAAAGTTATAAATGAAATAAAAGGAACACCTAAAAAACAAAAAACCATAGTGGTAACGAACTGAAAAGTGCTACCAAGTACTGTGATTAAAGATACATTTAGGCATTTAGGCGTATTAGGACGCCGTCGTCAGGAGCATGTTACTGATGACGGCGTCAAGAACATGTAGAGTGTGGAGACACTGAACGCCACTGATACAGGAAACACCTCTACTAGCCATATGAGTGATTGCCACTAGAGGTGTAACTAGCTAGCAATGTAAACACTGCCTTTTCTATGAAGGCTGTAGTGATTCTGGTGACTATAGTGTCCTTATTGAGCAACAGAGGTCACAGGCCAAGGTTCCTGGTACTTATCCCTACCCGCTAGTCTATTTAAACTCAAAAAGGCACATTATAGGTGCTGAAAAAAGGCGCTCCCTAGTTGTCAGGTTTCTGTACTCACATGCCTACTCTACCTAATGGGAAATCCGGTCCTGACCCAGCGTAATTCATTAGCAGATATGGAAAATTTGGCAGGTCTGAGATTGTGATAGGGAAAAAGTGAGAGTTGGTGGAGCTGAAGATGAGGTGGGGGTGAGGCAGCTGCGTGAATGTTCCAATGATGCAAGTAAGCTTCCACACTAAATTCAAGTCCCTAACTTGTGTATCACAAATGTATGAATTTGCCCACTGCTGCTAATCTTCCCTGTTGCTATAAGGGCACACTTATTGGGTTAATAGCGCACTTGTTCAGCACAGTGGTTTTTAATTGCTTGATATAAAAACCATGGCACAGTTGCTGGCCACAATGGGATAAGAAATTAATTCTCTGGCAATCTTCACATTCTGTGTGCTTTATGCAGCCGAGACAAGATTTTGAAGTCTATATGTCAGATCAGAGCAAGCTGTCAGCTCTCAAAACCATGTTATGATTATCCAAAACAATAAAATAAAAAGACAAAAAAAACACCTCACAAAGTTACCTTAATTTGAACGTATTGGAAGCTTGTGACAGGACATAAAAGTATATCAGCATTTTCAAACTGACATAAACAAGCTTCACATATTGATCTAGCCAAAGTTACATTGTTTACATGTTGCTCCAAATTTACATTAATCATTTTGAGGGTTGCCTTTTTTTGGTTATTTGTTTTATTTTTGTACTGATCTGCAGTTTTAGTAAAATAAATGAAGAAAAACCAAACATTTTGGAGATTGTTTTACAATAATAAATGCTTTTACAAAATTTTACAAGTCGATTGGCAAGTTGCCACAATTCACTAGCTTTTTTAAATCTCATGTAGTGAAGTCAAGACAAGTGGCAGTACCAGCTAATAGCATCTCATTCCTACCCTTGCATCACCAGCAATCTGAAGGAAAAATACTTAAATGAACAGCCTTAGGCTTTTCATTAGCATGATAATTAAAAGCTCACCTGAGCCTGACACAGTATTAGCTTCCATTGCCAGATCTCCAGTGACTTCATCCTGATTGTATCCATTCTTTGCTTTTTTCTTCAATTCACTGTTACCTATATTTTTTTTCAGGCCTACCTTTCCCGTTCCTTACTTGCAACTCCAACTATCTGTTCCGGTTTTATTTTGCTAGTATTGTGTATATTGTGCAGCTTTATTTTTCTTTTTCAATGTATTCCTTCTTGTGCTTATTTATGTGGTTTGGTTGCTAACTATGAATCTCTCACTTGTGCTTTTGCTCTATTCTATAATGGCTGTGCTACACTCATGTGCAATCAACTTGCAAAATCCCAAAGTAACTCAACGAGAAGTCTCTGTAAGGCAAATGCTCTGGGCAATTTCCTGCCTCTTCCGTTTAGCTCCACTGAGCTAACCAAACCAGGAAGTAACAGGACCTGATTCTTATGGACAGCCAGGGGGTGTAAGAAGGTTCATTTACATGAATTGATAAAGTGCTTTAGGTGTTTGGAGTGTTCCTCTAAGGCGTTAGGAGTAAGCACTTCAGCTTGTTTATAGCTTTATGAGTTAAAAGCACGTCTTCCTTGCCAAAATTCATGGCAGATTTCAAGAGAAATTGCTACTTTTATGAATTCATTTAGGAAAATCCCCCACTGGCAGTCAAGCTGACAGCCAGAAGGGCTTCTTGATATACTATGCTTGACATGCAACAATGTTGTTGGGACAGGAAGAGACACTGTTGTCACTTGTCAGTCTACCAGTAAAGAAGTGGAGCAACAGTTAGAAAAGGTAAGTAATGTTTACTTTTTTCTGGGGAATGTAGTGTCTCTGGCTTTTATAGGGATAAAAAGAATCTTCAAATGTTAAATAACATTTAACATATTTGAGTGGCTCAGAACATCAGCTGCTTGGAAGAAATTAGATCAAATAATCTCACGGAAAAGATCAAAGGTATTGTCATTTTTGCTTAGTTTGAATAACATCTCAGTGTGGAACTCAATATATCTTATGGACCACAGCAAGTAGATGTTGGATGAATAAATCTTCATCCAAATTCAAAGAGTTTTGGGGCCACAATAAAAAACGATATTTTTCCTGCTCATTTAAATCACCAATTGCTAAAATTTGTGACATCCAGAAGCAATGGAATTAGATGCATTTCTTAATGTCATTCAACCTGTACATTGCTGAACAAGGAGGTTTGAGTGGGCATTAGTAAACATGAAGGTTAAGGATGGGTACATTCTGTACAGGTGACTTAAATCTATATCTACTATTTGGAATATATTAACTAATTTGCCACATACTCAAGCCGTAGAGGTTTCAGGGTTATTCACAAAAGTGAGAAAATCAAAATATATTTCAAGTTTAAGACCAAAGTAGTAGTCATGTAGGGGTGATAATGTTGTGAATCCCCCTTCCCCCCTCATTGTAAGTCATCAAAACATTTAAGAATGGTTTGATAACTTCTCTGGGGTATTTTTCTTTGATGTTATCTACTTCACAGATAACAAACAGAACATTATTCTAATTCTTTGCTGTTTAGTAGGGGCATTAAATTCCTCATAAAAAAGTGATAAATGTTAATGAATCACAAATAATAAAAAAAAAAAAAAATTGGCCAAAGTTAACAAGAGATTTTATATCAGTCACATTTGGACACAGAATGAAAAAATCTGATATGCAATTAAAATTAAAGCAAGTCAGTTGTTTACAAAGCACCGACTTTATGCTAATGTTGAAAGCTGGCTGGCTTGATCTATCGTCAGGAATTTTGTCATGTTTTGGATTTTAAAGACTGGAACAATTCTGCATTGACGATCTCGGCTAGCAAGCTTTAAAAAAATCTTAAAAAACAAGTGGATTTTTCCCAATTTGTCACATTACATGTATTGATGTAAGTGTAAAAAAATTGTAAGTGCATACCTTAAACTCCCAACTTAACAAAGCGGACTTGAATAATACTTTAGTCCTTTAATAATACTTATCTAATCCAATGGGGAATGAATTGAAGTATTGGGTTTGCTGGAAAAACCCAAGCATTCACTTTTGCTTATTTTGTAATTCCAATGGGATATGAGCTCTATGTCATCACTGCAGAATTAATGTTTGACTCAGTAATCTGATATGTAGATTTATAGCTCTTTTTTTTTTTTCACAGAAGCAGTTATGCTTTTTTTTTTTTTTTTTAAGATTCCTATTTCAGTTGACAGAAGATAAGAAAGGAATTAATGACATTTCTTTACAAAACTGGATTGAAGCAAGTATACAATATTGTTTTTTTTACAGGGGAAACTCAAGGAAGAGACAATACTCCAAGATGGAAAATACATATGGGCGGGGGGCGGAGTCTGACCTCGGAGCTGCACAGACGTGCATGCCGCGAGCTCCTGCCGAGCGGGCGGAATTCAAGGCTAAATCGACGGCTACTGAACCCCCAGCACAACCAGTGTGCTCTACCCACACTGGGGGTGCACCACTGAACAGAATGATGCCAAACAGATGCCCGTCGGAACCGGGTAGCCGGCCCGCCGCGTGCGGCCTAATGGCGATGGAGCTGGGGGGAGGCGGCCGCTCTCCCTGGGGCCGGACCCAACAAGCAACGCTGATGGTCTCCTATCCCCCCCCCCTTTGGACCGGTGGGGGTCATCCCGGACCGCACTGGAAGCCCAGATCTCACCCGACCGCCACCGCATACAATTCATAGCAGACACGTGGCGGAACCCAGACCACACAAGATGGCGGAGGCCCCTATGCAGACATTGCAAATCCCCAGCCAAACGCATGAGACAATCCTTGACTACTTTGACTCCAGGCTGGAGGCAATCTTCCAAGCCTTCTGGGACAAGCTGCAGGCAAGTACCACTATCACCCACCCCATATGAGGTATGCGGTGTCATCAGGTGGGCCCAAAACAAGGCCTGGGGCTGGAAAGCGACCACAACAGGCCCCTGGCCAGCAATACCTCAAGTCTACACTCACTTGTTTCCAAGTATTGGCGTGGGCTGAGCGAGAACTCCTGGGACTAGGACTGACAACACGTCGCCTGCCATGGAGATCCTGTCTTAATATTAAGACTCTTGTTTCCCATACACATATCAGCCTAATCGTACCTCCTATATGCATGTACCTTGTGGCTATTTGATCTTTATGTTTCTATCGTTTGTATTTTGTATGCCTTCTATGCTCTAGGTGCCTCACATACTCTAACGCTGTATAGATACAAAGCCAGTGGTCTATACCTTCACAAAATTAATTCATGTTTAGAAATAACCTGTCAATAACTATCCATGGCGATCAGAGTTTAGACATATATGCAATCTTGAGAATTTCTCTACATAATTCCATGCCCATCTCTATATAAGCTTAGAAATTAAGCAGCTCATTAGTGTGAAGGATTTCATGCAAACAACATAACTGAGCTGAATGTTATTTGATAAAAATGTGCGTAGCTAGTTAGGCACAGCCTAATCGTTTCTAATAGCCACTGTGCACGTTGGAAGCATGGTATGATTCTTGCCCTAAGCTCGTCGACCTCACCGTGACCAACACAATAGACATGCAAAGCTAACCTGTACTTAATATGTTTATAAACTTAAAAATGTTTCTAGCTTGTTTTATAAAAAAGAAATGTGCTGTTTATCTCTGCCATGACCATGTATACCATTGAAATGCCTGAAACCGCTGACGTGGTGCTACAGGGTGCTCTGTTATGTTTTCCATTGCACAAGAAAAATAAAGAATTAAAAAAAAAAAATACATATGGGTATGTGGTTGAATATAGGGTTTTGTTTCAATTGTCTCTTTGTGTTGTCGGATAGCGCATCTCCCTGAAAAAGTATGTTAGAATGTTGTTTGTTCACAATTTACTATATCTATTCTAGAGTTTTTGAACAAAAAGTCTATAACTAGATTGACAGGGCCACTCAGTTGAAATGCACAATATATGATATTCTTGCTTTGTGCTCTTCCAATTTTGAGAGAAACTACTTGTCTAAAATCCACATTTGCACTAATTAATCAATATTTGTGTTTACAACAATATAAGAATTTTCACTCTGAGTTTTGATGTGACTATCTTAACCTTATGCAATATGCCAATGGACACTGTTGAGTTGAAACTGGAACTCCGTTTACTTTAGTAGCTAGTTAATCCAATGTTGGTGAGCCCATGTGAGCTTAAAAGGTACTTGGTACCAAATGTTTAGTTTAGCAATGCATTTTTGCACCTCTGTGAAAATAAAATTGTCAGAGTGCTTAACCAAGCATAATGTGTGAGTTTCCCATGAGTATCATTGACCTAATCATTGACCTAATTTGGTAGGTGAAACAACAGATTATGTGAATCAATAGATCAACATGTGTTTCCTCACTGCTTCTCTGTTTTGACATTTGATTCAGATATTCAATTAGGGTAATGGGATCTAATGCGTCCCAAGTTTTTGAAATTATAAAGTCAATTCCCGTATTTATATCAGTAGTCACTTCATATCCTAAATAGAATAATGAGAAGGGGTTTTGGTTAGACAATTGAATTTATATAAAATGTAACATGTGGAGAGACACTTAATATAATCACCACCACAATTATGGGTGCTATTCCAAAAAGGTACTCCCTTTAATACCAATAAAGTAAATACTCAAAAAGAAAGGAATGCACACCAACTGATACAATAATATCTATCTATATATATTTATTATAATACAAATCCAAATCTTACATACAAAAATGTAACAATGTAACAGTGACCAAATAGGCAAAAAAGCTAAACAATATATTTACCAAATTCCACAAGCCTATATGGGCAGAAACACGAGTCACAAACAATTGGGGGATTGTTTGTGACTCGTGTTTCTGCCCATATAGGCTTGTGGAATTTGGTAAATATATTGTTTAGCTTTTTTGCCTATTTGGTCACTGTTACATTGTTACATTTTTGTATGTAAGATTTGGATTTGTATTATAATAAATATATATAGATAGATATTATTGTATCAGTTGGTGTGCATTCCTTTCTTTTTTAGACAATTGAATTTAAAATGGAGTTGGACGGATGCAAGCCATAACAGTAATTCCTCAGTATGTAAAATATAATCTTGCTTACTTTAGTACATTTGGAAGCACAATTTAGATTGAGCTTGTCCTACTAAACAGCAAATTGCTAATTATCCTAGGAATATATTGTTTAAGTTTAATAGAACTTGCATTTATTTATATATTTAGTGTATTTAGTATGTCTTAATAATAAACACCACTTTTTACTAAGAATGTAATACCATGAAATTATGTTCACAATTTTAGTAGCGGAATAAGTCATTGTTTCTACCACCAAACCATCAGATACACACAGCAGGAGAAGTGTATAAGAGAAGATAGACCAGGGGTGGTCAAAAGGTAGATCCCCAGATATTGCAGAACTACAACTCCCATGATGCTTTGCATGCCTTTAGAATGCCATTAGAATGACAAAGCAACAAGGAAGCTGTAGTTTTAAAACATCTGGGGATCTACATTTTGGGCACTCGTAGTTTAGACCATCATAATAAAATATTGATGGCTGAGTTGAGCAGTGTGTTGGCTGTGATGAAGTAAATCAGCATAGCCCACTGATATGTAACAGAAGAAAGTGCACTTACGTACAAAATATATTAGGTTAAAAGCCAAAGCATCACTAATCACTGTTTCCCAATGTATTTTCAATATTATGACTTCATCAGTTCTTCAAGGTATGTCCTTGGTTTAACCTTATAAATGTTGTACCTTAATAGTCTTAAAGCTTTGTTAGAACTACGTGATTATTAGTTAACTCTTGTCCATCCTTTGTATAGATCTGTAGAACATGTTGGAACTTGATAAATACCAATAATATCAATTCCATAAATGTTCTACTGCAGGGGATCCCAATTAATTTTTCCAGTGGAACCCTTTGACCTAGTGTATCAACATCGTAGAACCCCCCCCTTGCCGTTTTTGGATACACTCAAAATAGCGTACCGTGCCGAACCAACCTGAACCGCTCCGTTCAGTGGAAACGAGGCATTAGTGATGCCGGAGCCGGAGTGACGTCATATTCAGGCTCCAGCATCACTGCTGTGCGCGTGAGGGAATGAGCAGGGAGATCACTGCTCCCTCGCCGCCCGCGCCCATTTTATTTTTTTAACTTTTGGCAGAGCCCCAATTGGAACCCCCAGGGTTCCCCAGAACACCAACTGAGAAACACTGTTCTACGGTAATTGAGAGCTAGGGGTTAGATTGTCCACGTCATTAGACTGAGTGGTCTCTCATGTCTTCTTAACCAGTCCATGATCAATGCTTTAATACGTCTTGTGTTTTATTGTGTACACTATAACTCATGTCCCATTGTGAATTATTTCAACAACATAAAATATTGTTGATTATATAATAAGCCTAGTTTCTAGCAAATGCACTAAACCCTTTGTGTGGTAATGTATACAAAAGGTACCAATAGATGTTTTTCCAAGACCCATTAGCACTAAAACAGCCCTTTCTTTTGCTATTATAATGGGGGGAAAAAATCTTAAAAGTCATTATCTTCCACAATCTTCCATTTTAAAAGCATTTACACACTCATGTTGCCAAGTCAATATATGATGTTAAAAAAGGTAGAGGACACATCTAATCATATATGGGATAACATCAAGACAAACAATAATTATTTTTACAAAATATTTTTTACATTGTTAATCTTGCGTATTTACATGCATTTTATGTCTTCTAGAATTATTTAATTTGTTTTAGCTATTCTAGAACAAAGGTCATTATTTCAGTTGTACAGTTTTTAACAAGCATGCTACATTTATTATTCGATGTCGATAGATGAGAGCGGTTAGTGATGATTATATGATGATGGTAGAATTGTCCATTAGTGATTTTTACAAATATTTTCCCTGTATGATCCTTTAATCTAATCCTTTACGTTCATATACAAATATATGAGTAATAAGATTTTTTTTTCGATTAAATTTATTGAACTGTTTCTATGGACAGACGTAAACAGCTATACTCTTTGACGTCTATACTCAGGGATGGGTTCTGGTTGAAGATTGGTTAATAATTCTGAAACTATGTACAAGTTTTAGAGATGTGTTTAGTCTCCTAAAATAATGATCTACAATGTTTCAATCCAAATGGGTCTTTGCAAAGGCTTGTCAAATACCCAGTTGGGTCAAAATGTAGCCATATCATGGACATGTAATGTACGTGGAATTTCAAAATAGTCCAATATAGTTTTCAAGAATAGACATATTCTGCCAATTTTTCCAGCTGCCCTGGACCCAATAACATCACAAGATAGTCTTTGGCTTGGAGGTTTAATATTGCTCTAATAATATTCTAAATTAACCAGCTTTAGATAATTAGTGCAAGTAACTGCTCAAGCTGTTGTCAATCTCGATCCACTGTTTGTAACCTTAAATGGTTTTGACAAAATAAACATTTCAGAGAATTCAAAGTAATTCTAATGTGAATAGGCCAAAATATCCTGAAGATAGACTTGACATAGAGAATTCTTCTAATTCAGCTATTTTGGCCTAAATTCTGAAATTCACTTTGAATTCCAGACAATTTTCACTTTAGCGAATAACCCTGAAACTGTTCTACTTTTTAGGTCCCACCTGTGTGAACTAAAAAACTGCAATGGAGAAAAAGCATGAATTGGCATATGGAGTTACACTTCAATAAAACAAGCCACACACCATTCTGTATTCTAATCCTTTGGTGGCAGACTTCTAATTATTCATTTGCACTATTCTGTTTTGCATGTCTTATCTGCTTACATTCGCTGGCATTATTATAGTGTTCTTTATTCTTAAATTGAATCCAAGAGCACACACAGGCTGTAGCTAGGTTTGGTGGCCCATTTGTCATTGACATACTGTGCTTGCAGGATTAGAATGGTCATATTCAATATGACAACCTACGGAATGGCAATCCAGTGTGCAACCAATAGGAGACAGAATTCCTGCCCTGCTTGTCTCCCATTTGCTGCCACCTACTTTACATCATTGTGTTAAACTGTAAAACAATTGCTCCTTTTTAGGAGTTAGGGAACATGTAAATCCAGTGAGCTCTATATAATATAATTTCACTTCAGGATCCCAAATCTTTGGCAGAAAATGTACATACATGTCCAGCTTAGCAACATTTTAATAAAAACAGTTGAACTAGCTAGCATAATCCCCTACAGCCTACACCCTAGTTTCAACCCATGGTATACAAGGCATCGCAGGGGGTTGACTAGTAACCTTTGCGCCCCCAAGGAGGCAGCTGCCTTGGGGTGAAAGGAGGCAGAGGCATAGAGGGAGCTGTACTCTTTGTGATCTTCCAGCACTGTGGTGATGCTGGGAGCCAGTTATGATGTCACTCTGGCCCCGGCGTTACAACAGCGAGCAGTGCTGGAAAACCACGAACATTACACAAGCCTCACACTGGAAACCAGGAAAATTATCCCCACAAGACCACAGGGAAAGGATCCACTCCCAAAGATGTTTTTTAGGTGGGCTTTAAAAAAAATAAAAAAATAAAAAATACTTATTTGTGGGTGTGGGTGAGAGAATGTGTATTTGTTTGTCAGTGAGTGTTTGTCAATGGATGTGTGTGTGTCTGTCAGTATATGTCAAATCAGTGAGAGTGTGTGCCAGTGAGTGTCAAATCAGTTAGTGTGACTGTCAGTGAATGTGTCTGTGTCTGTCAGTGCTTACTGCTTTTAATAAGGCTTCTTCTCCAATAACTTAAATATCAGTGTCCACACATTTTATTTGGAATTTAAATCAATAGAAATTACTTCCTTGAAACAGGGGTACTTGGACATGTTTTGTTAGACCTGCAGGGGTACTTCTCCATTAAATGATGAGAAACATTGCCCTACACTGCCCTAACACTAACCCTTAGCCTGTACAATACTCAAATACTTACAGCAGTACCAACTCTCACCTAAAATGTGAGTTTTGGAGACACTGATGAGCCATTTAACTTTCATCTTATTGTATAGTTTATTATAATGTCTGCAAACCCCTCAATGGCATGGCATTATTTTCACCATAATACACGGTTCATATGTGTACGTATGTGTATAAATATATATATATCTTAATTCTACTTATACGATTACTGAATTAAACTGACTTTCCTGGAACATGCTAATTTAGTGGTGAAGCTGAGATGTTCTTTTTTTATTAGCTCTCGTAGATGCATGACCCTCCTTACCTGCAGAATCCTCGGTGAACAGTTTCAAAGTTCTTATATAAGCTTAAAAAAGAATGGCTTGAATAATAGTTATAATTTGTTTAATTATTCCTTAACTAGTTCCTTTTCTATAGACTTTGAAAGCCACCATTATAATTACCTATTCATAATCTC
This sequence comes from Pelobates cultripes, assembly GCA_933207985.1. NCBI lineage: Eukaryota > Metazoa > Chordata > Amphibia > Anura > Pelobatidae > Pelobates > Pelobates cultripes. The sequence continues at coordinate 95,048,943 of OW240915.1, read as the reverse complement.
TTATTCAGCACAATCTTTAATCCAAATTTGTACATCAATGTGTATATCTCTTTACATATTTATAATTGTATTGTTAAGAGAAGATGGCTTCAATTCCCTGTTCTATCTATCTATCTATCTATCTATCTTTGGTGTATAGCCCTTAAAAAAAAGTGTGAGATAAGACTTTTTACAACTGGAGGGTTATCTCCTTCCTGGCCTTGGACTAAAGCAGGTGTGCCCAAAAGGTAGATCCCCAGATGTTGTGGAACTACAACTCCCATGAAGCTTTGCATGCCTTTGGAATGCCTTTGGAACAGCAAATCATCATGGAAGCTGTAGTTTTAAAACATCTGGGGATTTACCTTTTGGACATCCCTGGACTAGAGGGTTCTTGGACACAGTGTTTGACTTTCACATTGTATCTAGTTAAAATCTGGCTATAATAAGTATTAATATCCCTAAAACACATGCAGTCAAGGCAGCCTGTTATCAACGTGACATAAATTGTTGGTTTTGCTGGGATTGGAAGCCAGGCCGTGTAACATTCCATTATGAATGATACATGAATTTATAATGGAATGATGAATGGAGTTTAGAATCAGAAAAACACACTGACCTTAACACTACACAGGTGCAGCAGCATAATGACCCACCAACTGCAAGCACATCAATTCCTGGGGAAAAGTCCAATGAGATTGTCTCAGCATTATATCCCATTTTTACATGTACAATATTTCAACACACACATATATTTATATATATCACTGCATTCATTACTAGCAACTAACAAAGAGGAATATTTCCATTGCAAACTGTTCATTTTGACTGTCACATATGAGAGCTCTCATTTTGAAGTTCTGATCGCATACATTCTAGCTAGAAGCTTGCTCAGGGAGTTTAAACTCAGTAGTCATGCATCAGACCACACATTTAGACTATGGTGTATCATATGGCTTACACATGAAGCACATGATCGGAGCACAATATTCAATTGGTATGGCATGGTATGCAAGGCAAATGCAGGGGGTTGACCAGCAACCTTTGCGCCCCCAAGGAGGCAGCTTGCCTTGGGGTGAAAGGAGGCAGAGGCTTAGAGGGAGCTGTACTCTTCATGATCTTCCAGCATAACTGCCTCTAACAAAGACGTGCTCTAAGAGTAAATATAACCTTTAAATGTCATTAATAAGCAAAGACTGTCATACATTTATCAATCACAAAGCTGAAGTTATCAATATGAGAAAGTTATCAGCACCAATCTTACTATGGTAGATGCACAGACAGATAGACTAAGATAGACAGGCAAAACAACAGATAGATACAAATAGGCATTGACATACAAAGAGATACATTTCATTGACCATTCAGTAAATATATTAACTTAGACATGGGGGAAAAAATTATAAAAATAAATATTAAAAAAAGGGGGAATATATATTTTTTCATTTTATTTTTTATGACAATTGCGTCTTGTGAAAATGTAGAAATGTTTGGTGATATTAAAGGATCACTATAGGGTCAGGAACACAAACATGTATTCCTGACCCTATAGTGTTAAAACCACCATCTAGCCCCTCATAACTCCCTAAAAATAGCAAAATCTTACTTTTATTCAAGCCTGAAGCTGTAGCTCTGCATGCTGTTTGACTCAGAATAGTCAATAGTCAAAACCTGTCTGCTGACATCATCAGAAGTGGTGGCCTGATCCAATCACAATGCATCCCCATAGGGTTGGCTGAGAATGACAAAGAGGCAGATCATGGGCAGAGCCAGCATGATTCAAACACAGCCCTGGCCAATCAGCATTTGCTCATAGAGATGAACTGAATCAATAAAACTCTATGAGGTAAGTTCAGTGTCTGCATGCAGAGGGAGGAGACACTGAATGTTTAGATGCATTTTAGGCAGCCATGACCCAGAAGGGATCTCTAACAGCTATCTGAGGAGTGGCCAGTGAAGTTATCACTAGGCTGTAATGTAAACACTGCATTTTCTCTGAAAAAAACAGTGTTTACAGCAAAAAACCTGAAGGTAATGATTCTACTCACCAGAACAAATTCAATAAGCTGTAGTTGTTCTGGTGACTATAGTGTCCCTTTAATACAGTATTTATGTGTATGTTACCAATGAAGCATACAATTATCACATCGCTATAAATATAATATTAAAACAAAACAGTGTGAACAAATATATACATAATGAGCATTGAGCACACATAATGTAATTCACAAAAAACATGCAGCACAGAAACACATTGATTGTTTTATTACCCCATTCAATTCTAAGCACTTTACACCCATTAGAGGGATATAACTTGCTATTGATCTTCTGGCATCCATTGCTTTATAATGTTTGCTAAACATACAGAATAATTTATGAAAGTCCAATATCACTTTTAGAACATAGCAGTGTAGTTATAGTCAGAAAAATTCTTAAATATCCTGCTCATAGATTTGTGTAAGAAACTCAAACACACGCCATGCCACACCACCACCACCAGTAAAAAAAAGCTTTTCAGTAAAACATAATAAGACATGCAATAAACAAAAACAAGTGGGATTAGGCTTGTAGCACCATGTAGAAGGACTGCATTACGTGACATGAAAGATGAGCAAGATATGTTTTTAAACTATTTTTTAGGGAGTTTGCCATGAGTTTTTGGAGGGGCCTGCTTGCCAGACTCCTGCCCTGTGACTATGGCCCCTGGGAGTATTGCCGTTTAAAAACCCTATTTGGACGTTTGGGGTTTTAATACACTGTTTCTGCCCCTTTAAATCCATGGGAAAACGTGCCTCTTCCCCTCCCCCTTTTTCCTGTCCTATTGTTTCTCCAGCAGGGCGTTGTCCCAGGGACACTGCCAGACCAGTTTAAACTGGTTGCTTTGTCCATCCTCAATCTCCCATCAGCCCTTGCTATTTTCTGACCCCACCCTTCCTTGTACTATAGGGCACTGTTAACATTGGACATATTGAGCGATCAGATCCAAGCTATATAGGGATATGTTGGACATATAGGTTAAACATTGTATTATAAGAGTTATGTATTTTTATGTGTTTTTTGTAACAGTTTCTGACTTAGAGATATTTCCTGTACCTGGAGATAATTAAGTTACCACAGCCACTTAAGCCAATTATCTCAAGGATAGAGGAGAAGATAGACCGGCCGCACAGCCTAAATCTGTGGAACTGTTTTGGGCATGAAAGCCATGCTTGCGGTCGGTCAAATGTGACTTCCATAAAACTTTTGAACCCCTGCTATGATCTGGGTGATTTTTGGATATGTTGTCCATCCAGATCAGGGCTATCCAGTGATGTAGGATTTATGGGGATAGGTTTGTGTTTTGGGGTGTTTCTGGACTTTGGGTAAAAATGTATATTTTCTGCCTGTGGTAATTGAGTTAGTCCATTGTGTTTGTTAATTGTATCACAGGCAGAGGGGAGGATTTGTGTACAGTATCTGGGAGTGTACAATACGGTTTTGATTGGCTTTTGTGACTTTGTGTCCTGTACTGTACTCCACAAGGTCCACGTGGGTGGTAACACTGTGGGGAAAACTGTATATAAGAAAATGCCTTTGTGCTCATTAAAGGACTCTAAATTCACCCTCAATTTAGAGTCCTGTCCCGTATTGGGGAAACCGCTAAAAGGGATTGCTATGCTCTTCATTCTCCCTTGGATAATCACTAAGCTTGTTTAAGAGCGTGTTCCTGCTTCACTCTCTGGGGAAAGAGAGGTTCACCCACTGGAACCTGGAGCCTGGTCGTAGGTCCAGGGTGGGTAGGAGATGGCGAGTCCTCAATCAAGCTGCGGTGGTTTGTGGGGTCTGCGGTGCTTATGGTGTCAAGTGGAGTGCTTGGAGCCCTCGGGAAGCACTAGGAGCATCCATCAATGGAGGTACCCACTTGGGGTGCCAGGTGATTCGTTACAGGCATCAACATTAATTCATTCATGACAGAGGACGTGCCAAGACTGTCAAGAATGGGATTTGCCTTATCAACTGCCATGAAAAAGGGTTAATGAAATGTAATAAAATAATATTTGGTTGCTTTTTCTTGATTCCTCTGGTTGTTATTTTTTTTCAAGCAGTCTGTGAAGAAGTAGGGCTTTGATGAATAACCTTTTTATGTAGAAAGACATTGATAGTCTTTATCTGTATCATAAGGGAGATAAGATATCAACTATACTACAGGCATGATTAATGTCTGCTTCTCTCAATATTCGCAATGAACTAAGACCTGCAGGGGAAACAGTGATGTTCTAAAGACTGGACATACTATTGAACACATTGTATTTCTTCATAGTCTCACTGAAGGTAGGTCACATAAAAGGAATTATATGTTTGAAAAAAAGGCTAATTCAACTCTTTCATCAACAAAATCACCCAAAACTACAATAACATGGAGGAGTATGCAATGTTTGCATACTGATATTTCTTATCTGATCAATGTATTACTGTAAAATATATTCAGATTACTGTCTCCAAAACCATTGGTCCCACCTCTCACCTTGTTTATACCGTTAATTTCATGTGGTTTTAAAATTAATGGAAAAAGTTTTAAAGAAGTTCTGTCATCTTTAAAATGATGATTGTTAAATTCATTTTCAGAAACTGTAAACTAATTGGAGGAAAATACTATATATAAAGTTAATAACACTTTACTTTTGCTGTCAAAGTAAAGAACTATTCACTTCTTGAACAGACAGATACTGTACTGCAATGGTAGACTTAAAAAACTATCGTCAATGGTTTGGGAGAATATAATACCTAGGGACCCATTTCATATATACTAAGTTTGACATTGTGTGTTATAACTATAGTAGTGGACAATACTGTAATACTTATAGCACTTAGAATGCCTCTTTAAAAGATGCAATTAACTGAGGTTGAAATCTGCACCATATTTAACCACTGATACAACCGTGTAACCAAGAGGCTGATTTGTTTACATTGAAAGGGACACTATAGTCACCCAAACAACTTTAGCTTGATTTTAACTTTTGACTTTGACTTTAGCAGTTTTGGTTTATAGATCATGACCCTGCATGTTCACTTTTCAATTCTCTGCCATTTAGGAGTTAATCACTTTGTTTATACATCCCTAGTTACACCTCCCAGCACAGCCTTCCTGACTGTAAAGAGTCACTTAATGTTTAAACTTCCTTTATTGCAAATTCCGTTTACTTTAGATTTTTTTTTTATCTCCTGCTCTGTTAATAGCTTGCTAGACCCTGCAGGAGCCTATTGTGTGTGATTAAAGCTCAATTTACAGAGCAGGAGAGAAAAACGTCTAAAGCAAGTTAGCATCTGATTGAAAATTAAACCATTTTTTTCATGTAGGCTGTGTGAGTCAGAGGAGGTGTGGTTAAGGCTGCATAAACAGAAACAAAACAAACTCCTTAATGACAGTGAATTGAGCAGTGAGACTTTAAAGACTTAAACTATACACAAAAACTGCTTCATTAAGCTAAAGTTGTTTTTGTGACTGTAGTGCCAATTTAAGATGACTTTCTAAAAATGAATATTGATTTGCTTTTCAAAAGAAAATGTGATATCATGATCTTATAAAATAGGTGATTTTCCTTGATTTCAGCCTTTACATCAACAAGAGTTACAAATTCAATTAGATCTGTGTAGACTAGCAATATTCACTTAATGTCCATACACTATGCTAACATGATACAATAGAAGGATGGTACTCAATTATTTACCGGGTTGTTTTATTCATAGGCAGGCTCCAAAGATGGGCATCACAAGTCTGAAATATTGAGACTGTATGATTTACTGATTAGACAACAAAGCATGTAGCATTCAATAAACTGAAATGCTGAAATCTATATATTGATTCCATAGCAACTGAGTTGCTAGGGTAAGTTTATAAAGACCTTCATGCATACATAAAGGAGAGCACATAGAGAAAATTGAATGTGTAACTGGTTTCGACTCAAATATTTGCAATTCACTTAAATGTAAAGTAAGACAAGTTAATAGTTGCTTGGCAAAGGCTAACTGGGGAATTTAAAGATTCCTCATGGCACAGGCAACAAAATATATATTTATTCGAAATATCCCAGGATCTGAAAAAAAAGCGCCAAACAAAACATAACAAAAAGAAAATATTGCGACTGACATAAAGAAAAGCAGATCAACATATATGGTAAAGTAAAAGTCACTATATGGCCTCAAACAGGGTCCCCTCTCCACCCACACCCCTCTACCCTGACCCTCTCCCCCCTGACCGTGGGCCCCCCGACACATACATACAGACACAAACACACACACACCCCAACAGACACATACATACACACACACATACATACAGAGACACACACATGCAGACACACACATACAGAGACACAGACACACACATACAGAGACACACACATACACACAGACATAGACACACACAAAACAGAGACACACACACAGAGACACACACACATACAGAGACACAGACACACAGATAGACACACACAAAACAGAGACACACACACAGAGACACACACACATACAGAGACACAGACACACACATACATACAGAAACACACACACACACATACAGAGTCACACACACACATACACAGTCACACACACACATACAGAGACACAGACAGACACATGCTTACAGATACACACACACGCACATACAGAGACATAGACACACACACATAGACACACACACATACAGAGGAACATACATACAGATACACACACACACGCACATGCAGAGACATAGACACACACACATAGACACACACACACAAAATGTTTCCTACCTTTTGTGACTTTCCCTGGGATCCAGTGGTGGCTCAGCCTGATGGGAGTCAGAGTTTCCACTCTGACTCCCTCCTCCTTCCTGCTTCCTCCCGCGCGAGCTCTTCCTCCCAGCAGTGATGTCATCACAGGGGGCCCGGTCACGCTGTTAAAGCACCAAGCGCTGACCGGGCCCCCTGACAATCCATATCCATCGGGTGGCCCTGACAGCATGGGCCACCCGATGGACCTCTTAACATGCGGCCCGGCGGTTTGCCGCGCAGGCCGGGGCTACAAAACGTGGCTGCTGGTACCCGATCGCAGAGGTCCACAGGGCGACGGGGCCCCCTGGAGTGACGGGCCCAGTCGCAGCTGAGACCCCTGCGACCGCGGTATGTACGCCGCTGTTCCTGACCCTATTGTTTTAAAATCACTATCTAGCCCCCCTGGTGCTCCTCTTGCCCTCTCTTGCCCCTCTAAATATAGTAAAATTGTAACTTAATTCCAGTCTGCTGGTGCAGGCTGTGCCCCTGATCTGCCTCCTTGGCTGACATCATCAGAAGTGATAATCTCAGCCAATCACAATGCTTTCCCACAGGCAGAGCCAAACACAGACCTTGCCAATCAGCATCTCCTCATAGAGATGCATTGAATCAATGCAGCTCTATGAGGAAAGTTCAGTGCAGAGGATGACCCAGGATGAGAGTGACCAATGAAGCACCTCCCTCTAGTAGCCATTTGAGGAGTGGCCACTGGAGGTGTCCTTAGACTGTAATGTAAACACTGACTTTTCTCTGAAAAGACAGTGTTTACTGTAAAACGCCTGCAGAGACTGACTATACTCACCAGAACAACTGCATTAACCTGTAGTTGCTATTGTGATTAGTGTCCCTTTATCTATTCCTTGTATGTCTCAGGGTAGGGCCGCAATCAGGGGGTTATGGGAAGTACACTTGTAGGGGGTCCAAGACACAAGGGGTGGAGGGGGAGCTGGGCCCAATGCAGGAAAAAAATTGTATATTTATACTGTAACGGAACCGCTGGCACCCCGACCGGGTACCTTCCGCCGACGGATGCTCCTAGTGCTATCCGAGGACTCCAAGCACTCTGCCTGACACCATAACCACTGCAGACCCCACGAACCGCCGCAGCTTGGTTGGGATCTCGCCGTCTCCACCCACTCTGGACCCAGGACCAGGGTCCAGCTTCCAGCAGGTCGACCTCTCTCCGAATTCCAGAGAGCAGGAACAGGAACAAGCTCTTAGCAGAGCTTAGTGATTATACCCTGGGGAGTATAGTGATTATAGCAATCCCCAGAGTGTAGTTTCTCCAATCCCCCAAACATGAGCCAAAACTTCATGAAGGTACAAGATGATCTGACTCCAATGAGCGTTTATTACTCCTTATATACAAGTTTTCAGGTCAGAGGCACACCCCCTGGACCTGGTGGTAAACTGTGACAAAAGGGACACAAACCAATGGGAACACTAATTAACATGATAACACTCTCACATACACAATGAAATCCCTCCTCTCCATCCTGGAGATAATTGGCTTAAGGCACTGCAGTAAACTCAATTATCTCCAGGTACAGAAAATATCTACATTTAACACTAACAGCAAAATACGTAAAAGTACATAAAAATACATAATTCTTATTTTATTACACAGAACCCCCACATTTAACCTATCCCCAGATAGCTCGGATCTGAGCGCCCAATCTAGGTGAACAGCGCTCAGAACCCATGAACAGAGTAGATTTTCCACGGGGTAAAGCATAGCAAGGGCTGTTGAGAAACCAAGGAGGGACAAAAGCAACCAGTTCCAACTGGTTTGGCAGTGTGCCTGGGACAACGCCCTGCTGGAGAACAATAGACAGGAAACAGGGGAGGGGAAGAAACACCTTCCCATGGATTCAAATGGGAAGAAACTGTCTTTAGAAGCCAATAAGCCCCAAATAGTCTTTTTAAATGGCAATACACCCCAGGGCCATAGTCATGAGGAAGGAGGCTGGCAATCAGGCTCCTCCAAAAGCCGGGGGCAAAGTGCAGCTTGTCACCTAACAATCCAGGGACAAAATGCATTTCGTCACACATCTCCCCTTTGGGGGGGAGACTAACCAGGTACCTGACCTGTCGGTCAGTGCCTGAGTTAGTCGATAAACCCACCCACAGTGAACAAGTACATGAGTAGCCCACCCACAAATAACAAGTGGCAAAGTAGCCCCCCCACAATAAACAGTACTGGCCGGTAGGTTCCAGGTTGTAGGATAAAAATGCTGCATCCTCGGCCTTCCTGATGCAGCTGGGCAAATAGCTGTTGGTACTTGGGGGGCAAAGGCCAGCGGCGCTCTGCCCTGATGTCAGCTCTTGCGCTGGGATAGCCGGCAGAATGTCAAGCTCTGTACAAGGGTCAAAGGGAGGGCAGAGGCCAAATGCACTCTGCCCAGCTGCCAGCTCTTCTGCTGGGGTGCTGGGAACATAGTCCGGCTCAGTAGCCAGGGGAACATGGGAGTCAGTGGGGGTTAACATCTCCTCTGTTAACCCTGGGACCAAGTTAGGAGTTAGCTGGGGAGGGGAATTCGTACTTACCCCCTCCTCCTGTTGTCCCTGTGAGGGTAGTTGGGGATCTGGACAGGCTGTCCAGCATCCCTGTAGGTCGGGCACGGAGACCACGGTCCCCTCTGCGCCATCTGGGAGAATGGTGTCTCCCCTTGGTAGGGTAAGCTGCCGCTGGGGAGATAGGGTGCTGTGCTCCTCTCCCTGAAACACAGTCTGCCGCTGGAGAGGAAGACCGCCTGTCTCCACTCCCATAACATTGTCCTGCTGCTGGAGAGAGAAACCAACTGTCTCTGCTCCCGGTAGGACACACTGCTGCTGGGGGGGAAGAACAACACCTTCGGCCCCCTGGAATTCACACTGCCGCTGGGGAGAAAGGGCGACACCTTCGGCTCCCTGTAATTCACACTGCTGCTGGGGAGGAAGGGCGACACCTTCGGCTCCCTGTAATTCACACTGCTGCTGGGGAGGAAGGACGACACCTTCGGCTCCCTGTAATTCACACTGCCGCTGGGGAGGAAGGACGACACCTTTGGCTCCCTGTAACTTGCACTGCCGCTGGGGAGAGAGACCTGTTGTCTCTTCTCCCTTGTCAACACACTGCCGCTGGGGAGTCAGACCGACTGTCTCGACTCCCAGTGATGGTTGCTGCAGGGACGAGGGACCGACAATCTCCTCTCCCTGGGATGCTGTCTGCCGCAGGGGAGAGAGACCGGTTGTCTCCTCTCCCTTGACAACCCACTGCCACTGGGGAGTCAGAGCGACTGTCTCAACTCCCAGTGATGATGGTTGCTGCAGGGACGAGGGACCGACAATCTCCTCTCCCTGGGATGCTGTCTGCCGCTGGGGAGAGAGACCGGTTGTCTCTTCTCCCTTGACAACACACTGCTGCTGGGGAGTCAGAGCGACTGTCTCAACTCCCAGTGATGATGGTTGTTGCAGGGACGAGGGACCGACAATCTCCTCGCCCTGGGATGCTGTCTGCCGCTGGGGAGAGAGATCAATTGGCCACAGCCCCAATCTCCGCAATCGGAGCTCAAATTCCCATGCCGCTCGATTCTCCTCATCCAACTTGCGCATGGTTGCCAGAATCGCCTCTGTCGAAAGATTCGGGCCATATCTGGTTAAGCGTCGCCCTCAAAGCGATAGGTCATGTTTACTGTGAACAGGGGCGCTGTACGAATACTAGCGTTGCCCTCAAATTGTAATTCCAAATGTTACCGGTGCCTCTGAGCTGCTTCTCCTCGCACTAGGATGCCATTCCACCGCTGCCACCACTGTAACGGAACCGCTGGCACCCCGACCGGGTACCTTCCGCCGACGGATGCTCCTAGAGCTTTCCGAGGACTCCAAGCAATCTGCCTGACACCATAACCACTGCAGACCCCACGAACCGCCGCAGCTTGGTTGGGATCTCGCCGTCTCCACCCACTCTGGACCCAGGACCAGGGTCCAGCTTCCAGCAGGTCGACCTCTCTCCGAATTCCAGAGAGCAGGAACAGGAACAAGCTCTTAGCAGAGCTTAGTGATTATACCCTGGGGAGTATAGTGATTATAGAAATCCCCAGAGTGTAGTTTCTCCAATCCCCCAAACATGAGCCAAAACTTCATGAAGGTATGAAGATGATCTGACTCCAATGAGCGTTTATTACTCCTTATATACAAGTTTTCAGGTCAGAGGCACACCCCCTGGACCTGGTGGTAAACTGTGACAAAAGGGACACAAACCAATGGGAACACTAATTAACATGATAACACTCTCACATACACAATGAAATCCCTCCTCTCCATCCTGGAGATAATTGGCTTAAGGCACTGCAGTAAACTCAATTATCTCCAGGTACAGAAAATATCTACATTTAACACTAACAGCAAAATACGTAAAAGTACATAAAAATACATAATTCTTATTTTATTACACAGAACCCCCACATTTAACCTATCCCCAGATAGCTCGGATCTGAGCGCCCAATCTAGGTGAACAGTGCTCAGATCCCATGAACAGAGTAGATTTTCCACGGGGTAAAGCATAGCAAGGGCTGTTGAGAAACCAAGGAGGGACAAAAGCAGTCAGTTCCAACTGGTTTGGCAGTGTGCCTGGGACAACGCCCTGCTGGAGAACAATAGACAGGAAACGGGGGAGGGGAAGAAACACACCTTCCCATGGATTCAAATGGGAAGAAACTGTCTTTAGAAGCCAATAAGCCCCAAATAGTCTTTTTAAATGGCAATACACCCCAGGGCCATAGTCATGAGGAAGGAGGCTGGCAATCAGGCTCCTCCAAAAGCCGGGGGCAAAGGGCAGCTTGTCACCTAACAATCCAGGGACAAAATGCGTTTCGTCACATATACATTCAGCCATGGGGAGGAAAATCAAAGATCACCCTCCCCACAACATTGCATGCTTTCACCACTCAAGGAGCCGAGGAGGCTGTCTGCCTCCTCCTCCGCTGGAGCTTCCATCTCCCTTTTGAAACACCAGCTCACAAGCACTCCAAATACCACTGGACCACCAGGGAATGCAACTCCCCCCTTTCCTGGTCACACTGCATTCCTTACACACATAGCATCCCCTATGCAAACACATACTTCATCAACTACACACACAGCATCCCCTATACAAACAGACATTGCACTACACACACTATGTCCACTCTACACCCACAGCAAACAGTATTCACACACACACACATTACATCCCCTAACACACTACATTCCCTAAACACATACATTTATTCCCTACAAACACATACTACATCACATAATCCAGCTACAAATGTCTGCGAGATGGTGGAATGAGTGGCGGGCCTTGTGGGGAGGCTGGGGGCCAGCCTTGTGGGCAGACTCAGGGCAGGCCTGAGCCCTTGAGCTATGTAAGAGGCCCCAAAATTTCTGATGGCATCCCTGCACAGCGAGAACATTACAGTACTGTAATTGGTGTCCTTTATCATTATAGGCAGTACTGCCTAATGTGAGTCAACTGGAGAGCTAGATCCATTCAGTTTCACACACCATGAAACTCCACACAAATAAATCACTGCATTCCACTTTACACAATGTAACACTTTGCAGATACACCCCAGAATTTACATATTGACAACCTGGGCTGAAGACCTGTGTTCACACAAAAACAAAATACCAAATAAAGTATAATCAAATCACAATATGTATATCAATATCAGTATATCAATTTTGTGCTGGTTAAATCTATTTTCCTCAGATAACACTTTACTTTTAAAATTCTGGGCATGACAATAAGCACCTTATTTAAAACATCCAGGTGATGCAACAAATTCTCCAAATATAATTTGAAAGAAAAAAGAAGACATGGTATACTATTTCCTATACTAGACTTTTTTTCGCAGACAATATCCTTAGTTTTTCCCCATTCTTGTGATTTCAGTGATCAGAGACCGGTCCTTCCTGTGTATTCTATGCTCACAAACTCCAGGAACATAGTCAGCTGCTTTCACAATTGTTTTGCACACCATAAAAGAAGTACAGCCATCAGCAAAATAGTTGTGTTTTTGAGGTCCATGTATGATGAAGAATAGATTCCTCTCTTTGGATTGATTTCCTCTGTTTTTCTCTTTCTATCTCTCCATAATTCAGGGACCCCGGGGTTATACTATATTAGAAAAAATGTCTCTGGATACATATGTTTGAAGATCTGTATCTTAGTTTTTTTCCTTTGCAGTACTTTGAATATGACATTAGACAGCTGTGTCAGGTAAAGAAATACATGCTCTGAAAATGCCTACCAGACAGCAAGGCTAGATTTGCGTTCTCGGCCAGCTTTCCTACTGTGAAGATTATCCCATTCTGCTAGACAAGATCCAGGCAATAGAGTGAATTAAAGTAAAGCAGAGAAAAGGACATCAGTAACAGTTAAAGTTAAGCTTCAGCAGCTTTTACAAGAAAATGAATGACCAGTTAGGTTGCATTTTAATTTCATTTTATTTAAGCTGTTGCTACATAGATGAATGTTCACTTGCCAATCACAGAGGACAAAGAGGAAGAAAGTTTTTGGCCTAGCACATTACTACTTTTTTACTACTTTAGAAAATCACCTTTAATGCATCTGGTCATGTAAAGCATATAGCAATAAAGTGAGGCCAAAGGCCAGAGGAGGCAGAAGAGGTCACTTTTTGATATTATTTGTGATTTGGGCCCTTTGGGAGTGGGACTTGAGTGGCGGCATTCACTTGGGCATTCACCCATGTGTTATTATATTATATTTAAAAGAAGATGCGAGAAGACAGGAAAAATAGAGCAATGACAGGTTCTACTCTGAAAATCGGCGCACCAGTATCATTCTGGCTGAGTTAGATGATCTTTATGGAATTATTGGGATCATATGACCATCTTGTCATATCTATAGCTACAAGCAGCTACCAAAACAAAATGGTTCACTATCTCCACCTTCTCTCATCAGCACTGGCTAGAGAGCAAAGTCTCATCCCAGCAAGTGCCAGGGCTTTAAAATTACAAAATAAAAACGTTTTCAACCATGTGAGCTCTACGATTGGCATTTAAAGCCTGAAAAATGAAAAAGAGATACTGAGTTGCACCCAATCCAGCTATAATTTAACCAGTGTTTTACAACCTTTATTGTTTGACATATTTTTGGCATATTTTGCAAATTATGTGTTTTTTTTGGTTACTTACCAAATAGTTCTGTCCGATTCTGTATTTCCTACTTTCTGCATATATTTTTACCACAATTATCCTGGTATCCAACTTACCACAATAAGTGATGTGTCGAATTGGGCAGGAGTTTATGGGTGAAAAATAGACCCTATGGACCTTGATTAGATTGTCTACCTGTAGCTGCAGGCAGAATCACTAAACAGTGTGTCAACAGGAAACCTTAAATGATAAATAACTGTTCTATTTTTCAATTGATTTAGTTCATTTAGGTTTTTTTTCTTGTATAATGCATAGTCTAAATGATGCATTAAAAATAGGAGATCTTTTTTTGCCGTAGCTTCCCTGTAAGTTTTAATATATTTGACTGAAGCTATGAACGCAGCAGATATTTGAGATCATAGTCTGCTTCTCACTACCTCACTCAGATGCTGCATGCACACCAAGATTTCAGAATTATCTTTTTCCCAGTATTTGCAGTAGAAGCAGTGCATCACAAATAATCTGCTCTGAAACAATGGTTTGGTGACACTTACTAAACTGTGCTCCACAGCAAGGAAAAAGTTAATATTACTTGCTGTTGTATGCCGTAAATAAGAAGAGAAATTCATTTTTTTCCTGTAGTTTGGCATCTATGTATGAGTATGCGTTTTGTATTTCTTTTGATCTCATTTTGAGAATCCAAAGATCAAAGTGAAATTAAAACTATAAATATATTGTGAGCAATTTAGCACAGGCAATAATATGTCATAATGTAACAGTATGCGAATATATACGTAATTTACAAGGCAATTACATTTCTCCTTGTGGCAGGGAGGACTTTACAAAGTCATATTCTCTCATCCTCTTCTAACAGATAAACCTTGAATTTAGGATTAATTTTAATTATAAAAGTACCCTTAATTTTATTACTATGTCCATTGCCTATATTGTTTATAATGTTTCAATCTTAACAACAAACTATTCCATTTCATCAATAGGTGATTGTTGATCAATAAATTATATCATTCATTTAAACTGATAAAATGTTGATGACTAGAAACTAAAAAGGTATGTTCAACATATGGAGTTAGTTCAGAGAAACTGAATAGATAAATGACAATTAATTAAATAAATCTTAGCCTTTATTACATCTAGTTAAAATTGCAAAGACACAGGTCCAAATATACCAAAAAAGAACCTTAGTAAAATCTTAGGTTGAGAAAACCCACTATGTATAAGGAATATATATATATATAAAACAATCTTTTATAATTTTAGGAGCAAAATTGCAAATACTTGTTATATACACTATAGTAGAGGTTGTTAGATAAAATAAAAAATATGCAGATTCATTCGGTAAAATCATGGTTAGCTCCAAACTATCAAAGCGGTGTTTAGGCGACTCGCCTCCTACTTCAAACAGTGAAAAAAGTAACATCTCAGACCTTAGAAGTCCCTTAGAAAATGCATTTCGATATAGGGGCTATCAAATACATTGACAATTTGTAGCAAAAATGTGTCAGGCTTCTATATAGCAATACATTAACTGGTATATGCTGCTACTAACTTTATCTAGTTTGCTTTAGTCTTAGAATAGAGGATTGCCCTAATTGTCCCTACAGTGCCTTCGAGGGCAACTATCTCTAAATAAGCACCCTGCAGATAACTAAAATGTCCCTTTATGGATAAAACAATGAAAGTGTTGTACTACAATGACAACAAGCAACGCAGAAATGAAATGGTGTATACCAAGTGGTCCGGTAACCTGTAGAAATTTGGGTACTGAGTCCACGGTATCAAGTGTCTAACATCAATGGTAATACAAGTGAGTCACTTTAAAATGAAAACATGTTTTCATGCTTTAAAATCTATTAATAAAATCTCACTAAACACATAATCCTCTTTTTTTGTAATTCAAAGTTTATTGAGTTTTGAGAACTTTGTCACAGTAAAAACCATAGTCTCGCAACACTGTTTAGTAAAAAAAAAAATGGAACAAATAAGTGGTATAACAGTTCAGGATAAATCACCTTGTGGAGAAATTAGATTTGTGACATACGATGACAGGAAAACAAAAAGAGAACAAGTAAAGAAGAAAACAACCCATCAACTGGGGCACTGATTTACAATAACGGAACACCCTAGCAATTTAGGGAGATACACTACAAGGATTCCCTGGTTATGTAGGGCCTTATCCCCTTAGTGACCAGACTGTTTTTCAATTTTCTTACCGTTAAGGACCACAGCTGTTTTTACATTTCTGCGGTGTTTGTTTTTAGCTGTAATTTTCCTCTTACTCATTTACTGTACTCACACATATTATATACCATTTTTCTCGCCATTACATGGTCTTTCTAAAGATAACATTTTTTTTATCATATCATAAAAAATTATAAAATATGATGAAACAATTTAAAAAACACACTTTTTCTAACTTTGACCCCCAAAATCTGTTATGCATCTACAACCGCAAAAAAACACCTATGCTAAATAGTTTCTACATTTTGTCCTGAGTTTAGAAATACCCAATGTTAACATGTTCTTAGCTTTTTTTTGGAAAGTTATAGGGCAATAAGTACAAGTAGCACTTTGCCAGTTCCAAACCACCATTTTCCCCCCCAAATTAACAAAAGTTACATTGTAACTGATATCTGTCAGGAATCCCTGAATAACCCTTCACATGTATGTGTGTGTGTGTGTGTGTATATATATATATATGTATGTATATATATATATATATATATATATATATATATATATATATATTATTTTATTTTTTTTAAAAGACAACCTAAGGTATTAAACTTGGGGTATTTTGACTCTTTTCATGCAACCATTTCACCACCTATCTATACGAAATTAAAAAAAATAATCATAATTGGTGCAATTTAAGAATACTGAGAATGTACTGAGAATTTTAAGGGTTACTGCCAAAGAACACCCCAACATGTGCTCAGCAACATCTCCCGAGTACAGTGATACCACCCATGTTTAGGTGTGTCAGGTTCTCTCGGGGCTAAAAGACCTTATTTGGAGGGTGCGCATTCCAGTTTTCCAACTTGGAATTTTCACAACTGGTCATCATGCACCCGTGTCCTATTTGGGACGTTTTTGAAGCCGGCCATTGTAATTTACCCCCCAAACCATATATTTTTTAATGTAGACACTCTAGAGTATTCCAAATGGTGTATTTTAAGACTTTCCTTGCACTAATTCTGCTACCAGTCTTTGTCAAACTTTTGGGTAGTCATTTTTTTGTTTTATTTTTCTCTCACATTGTACTTTAGGCATGGATTTTCAGTTCCTGTTATGTGTTACTGACAAAGAGCAACCCAATATGTGTTCATTTCCTGAGTACAACAGTGCCTCCAATGTACATGTTTTATGGGTTTGTGTAAACTTACAGGGGTCAAATATAGGGATTTCCCCTTTTCCATGTTTGCACGTTGAAATTTGCCAGATTGGTTTGCTGGGCCTATGTTGCCTTTGAGAACGTATGACAGCCCAGGAATGAAAATTAACCCCATCATGGCATACCATTTGTAAAAGTAGACAACCCACAGTATTCAAAATGGGGTATGTCTAGTCTTTTTTAGTTGCCACTTAATCACAAACCCTAGGCAAAATTAGAGTTTAGATTAGTTTTTTTGCATTTTTTACACATAAACTGCCATTTCACCGATGATATTATCAGTATAATAAATGTTACTGCACTAAAACACTCATATTTGTGTAGAGTAATATCTTAAAAGTATAACAGTACCCTTCAAGTACAGTTTTTTTTATTTTTATTTTATTTTTTTGTTGTGCAGGTAGTTACATATCAAATGCCACAAAAGCTTACATTGGTATATTCAGGCAAGATAGGGGCACGAGTAATTGCACTTTTTTGTAATTATTATATGAACAAGCTTAGGCATATAGCAAACGGATATTTCATTATTCAGATATTATGTCGACAATAAGAATTACTGAGTAGACATGCCTTACTGCACGAATTCTGTCTAGCATATACATCGCCATGGACTACACTTTAATTAAAACAAGCTAAGACTTTGACTGTTTCAGGTGATAATAGAAGAAAAGTAAATGAGTTAAAACGTTATGCTAGGCATTGTGGATCAGAGGGTTGTTTCTCTGTAGCATCATGGGGGAGTTATTATTATTATTATGATGTTATTTATATAGCCCCATCAAATTCCGCAGCGCTTTACAATGGGTGGACGAACAGACATATAGTTGTAACCAAACAAGTTGGACACACAGGAACAGAGGGGTTGAGGGCCCTGCTCAATGAGCTTACATGCTTGAGAGAGTGGGGTAAAATGACACAAAAAGGTAAGGATAGTATTAGACTAGTGACAGTTGCAGAAGAGGAATCAGTTAGGATACGCTTTTATGAAGAAGTGGGTTTTTAACGATTTTTTTAAGGAGTGGAGACTGGGTGAGCATCTAACGGAGGAGGGAAGCGAGTTCCACAGGAACGGTGCAGCCCTCGAGAAATGGTGGGAGTACGGACAGAAGATAGACGTAAGTTAATTGCTATCTACGTGTAGAAGTCAAAAGAATAAAGTTGTATCAATCAAACTGATCTAGTATTTTCCCGTGCAGATATAAGTTTAAATCAGAGAAAGCCCACTAATCATGACAAAGTAAGGCGATGTATACAATTAAACAAGGCATATCATAAGCATGAGTAAAAAGAAGAATAAAATTAACAAGAAAATTGAGGGCATTATGCCAATGAGTGGTTACATGCAATTCCTAACCGTAGAGTAGGAGACAAAAATGCAAATAGCAGTAATATTATACCACATAATATAAAATGTAAGTACAGTTCTGTGGTAGGTTTGATAAAACCTCCGCTTGGTGTCTTCACCCTATGCTGCATATGGGACTCTGCAAAATGTCCATGGCAGAAGGGATTGCTCAGGCCTAGGTATCTTATTCAGCCGATGCCTGCCAGGGATACCCTGAATTCTTGTAATGCAGCAAGGTAGTGTTTAGAACTTCCATGTGGGTACAGTTCATGAGGGTGGGTGACCATGCAGAGTCAGTGTGAGGCAGCACTCCTGCCACCGGCCTACAATGGGACCAGTACCTCGCTGCCATGAACTCGGTGACCGCTGGAGACCTGGACACCCTAAAACCTGTACGTGGGAGGTACTGTGTTACTCGGGAGACTTCGCAGAACACAAATATTACTGTTTAAAAACAGTAAAATGTATTACAACAAGG
The DNA here is from genome assembly GCA_933207985.1 of Pelobates cultripes. Classification (NCBI taxonomy): domain Eukaryota; kingdom Metazoa; phylum Chordata; class Amphibia; order Anura; family Pelobatidae; genus Pelobates; species Pelobates cultripes. Next base: position 95,029,789 of record OW240915.1, on the reverse strand, counting down.
ATATCATCGGTAAAAATGCAGTTTTTTGCCATTTCTAAACACAAACGGCACTTACACTGACAATATAATTTTTGTGATACGTTTTACTGTTTTGAAACATTAATGTTCAGCAAAGTTTTCTGAGTATAACAGTACCCATCATGTACAGGTTTTATGGTGTTTTCAAAATTTACAGAGTCAAATATAAGGCTTGTGTTTCAGTTTTTTCACATTGAAATTCCCCAGATTGGTTACATTGCCTTTGAGAAAGTATGGTAGCCCAGGAATGAGAATTACCTCCAGAATGCCATACCATATGTAAAAGTGGACAACCCAAGGTATTGCAAATGGGGTATGTCTAGTCTTTTTTAGTAGCACTTAGTCATAAACACTGGCCAAAATTGGCGTTCAGATTAGTTTTTTTAATTTTTCACACCCAACAAATATTAACGCTAACTTTGGCCAGTGTTTGTGACTAAGAGGCTACTAAAAAAAGACTAAATATACACCATTTGCAATACCTTGGGTTGTCTACTATTGCAAATGATATGCCATCATGGGGGAAATTCTCATTCCTGGGCTACAATATGGTCTCAAAGGCAACGTAACCAATCTGGCGAATTTCAATGTGAAAAAACTGAAAAATGTAACATGCTATATTTGAAACTGTAACTTTCCAAAACATCATAAAACCTGTACATAGGGGGTACTGTTTTACATGTGAGACATCGCTGAATACAAATATGTGTATTTTATTGCAGTAAACGCTAACAGTATTATGACATTCACGGTTAAAATGTCATGCAGAACTAAAAAAAAATTCTTAATTTCTCACATATTTTTATATTTTATTCATATTAAATTATGTTTCATAGCTAAATATTTGATGTTAAATGCAAGCCCTATTTCCCCTGAATAAAATGATATATAATAAGTGTGGGTGCACTTAATATGAAACAGGTGAATTATGGTTGAACAGACATATAGTCAAATTCCAAGTTTTGCTTAAGTTTTATTTTGATCAAAACGTGTACATTTGTCTCAGTCCTTAAGGGGTTAAACAGACTGCTATAAAGGAAGTTTAAACATTATATGACTCTTTACAAGAAGTGTTTATGAAGGTTGTGTAAGCCACATGCAGGAAGGTGTGGCTAGGGCTGCACAAACAACATAATTTAACTCCTAAATGGCAAATAATTGAGCAGTGAGACTGTAGGGATATGATCTATACACACCAACTGCTTAATTAAGCTAAAGTTGTTTTGGTGACTATAGAGCTTTCAGTTAGCTCCACTCAGCTGAGTCTGGTTGTGCAGGGCCTCACTCATTGCCTGAGTGTGTCAGCTAATGAGTGCTACCCTACTAAGTCAGGCTTAGCTCAGTGGTAGATTCTTCTGGTGCCAGGCATCTGGCAGAGCTCAGGTAAGTAGCCCAACCATTTTTAATATTACTCTTTTTGTTTTGATCAAAACGTGCACATTTGGCTCAGTCCTGAAGGGGTTAAACAGACAACGGATACCTGGCCCCCTGTTTATATATGTTTGGATGGACCAGATGGGTCATTAGTTTAGTCCTCTGTGTCTTCTGGGTGATCTCAGCTTGTGTGGCTAGCAATATGCAATCCAATCAGAAAATCTCAGCTCACACTGCCACAGCCTTCAAGGATTAAATGGGATCCCTCTAGAACTGCCTTGCACCAGAATTGCACAGGAAATAAGCCTATGAATACCAATGGTTGGTGAGGAATTCTCATGGACCACCAAAAGTAAAGACACATTTACTAGCGGGGTTATTTACTACAGTGAGAATACAGAGTGAATTCAAGGTCAAAATAGCCCATCTGGAAAAAGTCTAAGTCAGTTATGCTTTAATTTCTACTACTCTGGTCTTAAATTTTAGATTAGCCTTGAATTCACACTTTAGTGACTAAACCTGTAAGTTGTATACCTTTCCACGGTCTTTTTTTATCTGGCATTTAATATTTGCCTGCCAAGATAAATAGAGAGTAGACTGTATTATTTTTAAAGGCCGCTCTGTGGACATTTATATCTAAGAGATATACAACTATTAAATAAAAAAGGAAAATGTTGTGTTGTGAAAATGCCTTTATTTGCTTTAATGTTCTTCTCTTATTTGTTTTATTTAGTTTCCTTTCTATAACACATACAAAGTATCCGATAGAGATTCAGTCTCAAATCCTCCAAAAATTCATTTATGTGCACGCATTGACATGCACAAATGACTACTTTTTCCAACTGACAGCATGGATAAGATCTATAAAGCTTATGGGTAAAATTCTCACAAAACAGAAAATAGAAGAAAAATGGCTACTTTAATCCATTATTGAAATGCCCATGTAAATAACCTAATATGACTATGAGTGCTAATTTATTTAAAAATGGTTCCTGGCATGTTTTGCTTCTTCATATATATTAAGAATTTGCATACTTTTTACCCATCTCTCATATTAATACTCCTTTTACAATCTTGCCTTTTATAGATTACATGAAGTTCTCTTTAAGCATACATGTGGAAAGAGACTCTAACAGAGAGTAAAAACAAAAAATATAAAATAAGAACTATATCTGCCTACAACAATTAGACATTTATTTATTAAGATTTTATGTTATTTTATTGGCTGCTCATTTTGTATTTTTGAGTATTTTTTTTTATATGTATTAAGCTGTTAAAGTTTGCATAAGTGTAGAAGTAAATTGGGTTTTTAAGGTAGCTTGAGTTTTTGTTAAGAAAATATCCTTACGTGCTGTATCTTTACAATAAGTATTTAATGTTGACAGGTGTGAAGTGAGATTCCATGCCAATACTTACAAAGAGAAAATGGCAAATAGCCATTGTGGCAACAATAGTGATCAAACATTCAAAATGACCTGCTTTATGTGCTTAAATGTGCATTTAGAAAATATTGAAAATAATTTATTTTGTACGGTATATAATTGTGATATAAAAACACTTCGAGTACATCTCTTGTTTTTGTTTTATTTTTAGTATACTAAATGCCCTTAAAATCTGGCTATATGTGATTTTTAAAGTTAATGTTATATAAAGGTAGGGCTGTTTCATCATCATTATTTTTATGATGATCTGTTTGCCATTTCAAGATATTAATTTCTGCTCTGTTGTGTAACTTGATAGCTGAGGTCAGCCTGAGATCTGCCGGCATAATGCATAGTGAAATGTAAGAAAAAAATAAGTAAAATAATAAAAAAAATAAAAATTAAAAGTAAGTGTAAGTACTGAAAGCTAATTAACACTTTGAGCTAAAGGGACACTGTAGGCACCCGCGCAAGTGCATTAATAACCTTCGTCAGGTGACGTTTGAGGTGGTGGAGCGCTGACCCAACGCCGAGGAAGATTGGTGCTGGAATCGGGTGAGTACAGAAGGGGTCTTTTAACACTTACAGTGTGGGGGGGGGTGGGGTGGAAGAGGAGTGGGGCAGTGTGGGGAAAGAGCGAGATGGAGGGGGGAGCCAGAGGGAAGTACAGTGGTACCTCGGTTTACAAACGCTTAGTTTAACAGAATTTTAAGTTTACAAATGAAAATCCATTGAAATTAATGCCTTGGTTTACAATTTTTTTTCGCAATACAAAGCAAGTTTCCCCAGGTTGCATTGCGTCTGGAAGGTTTATAGCACCGCCCCCTGCATGCTGGAGCCTGTAGGTAGCACGTGGCGTTGAGTGTGGAGGTGTTAGAGCAGCATTTGCATTGAGTTTTGGAGCCATTCTGGAAATGTTTTGCAACAGTTTTGTGACTTTTTTGGTGCATTTCTCAAGCAGTGGAAAGGTAGAGAGCTTCGACGTTTGCATGCCTTTTATTGTGTGTTCTGCATTATGGGTTGGTTTCCATGCCAGCTCATTTTGACTTTTTTTCTGACCTCCTGAACGGATTAATTGGTTTTCAATGCATTCCTATGGGACACCGCATTTTGGGTTACAAATTTTTCACAATAAGAAATGTCCCGGAAAGCGCATTAAATTTGTAAACCGAGGTCCCACTGTAGTGCTAGCAATATAGATTTGTATTCCTAGCAGTATAGTATCCTTTAAGTATATAGGAGGGGTTCTTTTGAACTTTTGGAAACTTTTGGAACTAGTGCTGTAGGTCAGAATCCCCGCTCCAAGGGATCGAAAGCATTTCCAAAACTTATCAAGAAGACTCTAGTACTCAGAAATATTATTAGCAATGTAGGTTTATTCAGCCAGCCTAAAGAGAAGGCAATGTTTTGACATGGTGTGTGTCTTTATAATGTCATAAAAATTGCAATATACAAAGCTTTTTATCACAGCAATCTAATTGACAAACCAATCACAATAAAGTGTTAATATGCAGTGAGTAGCCAATAATATAATTAAAGTGTTCACCCTCTCATTACTGTTTTATTACATTTCTAAAGTGAAGAAAAAAAAAGGCAAAACATTGTTTTATTCCTTATAGGGACATATCCCTAATAGGTTTTATCTTAAGTTAAGGGGTGTTTTATTCATTCAATCCAATGGAATACACATAGCATTCTAGAAAAGATAACCTTCTTGCACAACAACATATCATTATACATGTTTAACACACACAAAAAAAAACATTAAAAGATGTGCTAAATCATTTCTCGAGACCAAATGGGTTATCCCAATATGTAAGTAAGCATTTACTTCAAAATCAGATCTGTGCTTATATCACGATAAATGTCATAATAATTTCACAATATCTTCTTATATAACAAACAATCTTATAATGTACAATACAACATTTGCCTAACAAGAAAAGCCCCATTCATTGTACTTGTCTGGTGCGCTTCAAGAAAGTTTCTTATAAGTCTCTTATCCATTAATACACTGTGAATTCTGAAAAGATTTTCTAAAATCACAAATCACAAACGAACCAATACTTGCTTCTACAGTAAATACTTGTTTTTATTTTCTATAAATGTAATTATTCATTTTAATTTATAAGGGACATCATCTTAAGAAAAGATGTATAGAAATGCATACTTTAGTTCATAATTTTAATACATTGTCCACCCAATTTTATATACCAGTAGTTGGCATATTGTACAATCATGGGGAAAAAAAAAAAATTTCCATTATTTTTAGCTTTTACTAAATTGTAAATGTTATTCTTAATTGTGATTTTTATTTGTATATTTGTATATTTTTATTTCTAGATTCTTATTTTAGATATTTTTTTATTATTAATTGTTAAATAATAACATTTTTATTTGTTTATTATTATTTTTTTTGAAAATCTTTTATTTTGTAGAAAGAGTAAGTAGTACAGAGTGAACATAGCGTTATCCTCATGGACACGCAGGTCCGATATGGAAATACACGTAGTCAACAGTTTACATGCAACATAAGTAGCACCCGGCTAGATTTGTGTGTGTATGGTGTATCAATTATCTCAGTAGTCTGTGTTGCAGCTGTCAGATGGTTGGTCTAAGCTTGTGCAAGCATTATTCATTAGCAAGGAATATAGCATCCATCAGTAGGGCCACTCTCATTCTTTCCAGGAGAATAGGGTGTTGCCTGTCGTGTTATACTGTCTGAGTGCACGTGATTGCGTGGGAGTTACCACGCCATGGCTGACGTAGTTGAGTCAGGAGTGTCCCTTATTTCTGTTGCTCTCTCAGTCCCTGTCCCAGGGTGTGGTTTACTACCGTATTTTGCGTTGCTGTATTCGGGAGCCGGTGCTCAGCTAATGTTAGAAGGTGCAGTCTTTACAAGGTCTCGGTGGCTAGTGATGCATCCTGAGTTTGGGTGATGGAAGTGTAAGGTGTGAGTGTGGTCTCAGTTGGTTTGTTCGCGTTCGATGCGTATTATGCCATTTAGTTCTGTCATTGTGTTTGTATCTAAGCGCATGGAGTCTTTGAGATATGATAGCCTGTTTAAGTGCAGTGCAAGTGTCTGGTCGGTTAGAAGTTGTTTATTATTTTTGATATATCTCCCAATAGAAAGTAGTAATTTTGATACTAGAATTCTTATATAATAAGTAATATGTTATCTAATAGTAATTTTGTTATTTTCTGCATTACTATTATTTATTACACTAATACAATTATTTGATGCTGTACTCCTCCCCCCACCTTTTTTTTTCAATATTTCCTCCATGCTATGAATCAAGAACTGTATATCTCTCAGAAACATCATATAGTACCCTGGGCCAATAATTGAAATATAATTTTCTTTTATTCTGCCACATTATAATTATTATTATTCATTTTTGCATTATCCATCCTTATAAGGAGATGCAGATCTGTATGCTACTACGGTTTGTCAAAGCAACAACCTCAAAATACTATTTCATATTATACATAAATAGATTTGCCTCATTAGACAACAGACGTGCAGTTTACATTTGTTGCAGAATATTAATGGGCCATATTGGAATTACATAGAATTACAGCACTGTTCTCTTGCTTAGTCAGTGTTTGTAGATCGTGCTATCCCAGCAATATAATCTACTCATATAACATTATGTAGCCACTTTATGAATCACTATTGTTATTCAGCTGAGGTGGGGGAAAACAAATTGAGATACTGCATCTAATGTTTCAGTGTTAAAGGACACTTGCTAGATAAAAGCGGTTTAATTTATTCAAAAAAATAAAAATACAAAAGTGTTTATTGTAAAGTGTGTGCATTAAATATTTCAGCAGTTTTTAAGAGTTTTTAAAAACATTTCATATTTTCCTTAACTACCTTGTTAAGCTATGCAAATGGATGGCATGTGAACAAGGCACTTATCTGACTATCACAATAATAATAATAATAATAACTTCTAAGAGCTAAGTATCAAAATTCTTATTGAAGAAGAAAATAATATTTTAGCTATATATATTAAATTATAATGAACTAACTAACTAACTTTTTTAACTGTATCTGTCTAGTGGTGAAAGCGCTACCCTCAGTAGTGTTTCACATTGAATTGACACTTACCTGTATACTTATCTATAGTCACAGTTTGATTACTTAAGCCTCCTATTTTGCAGTTCAGTTTTAAATTCACTACAATTGTGTGTTTAGTGATTAAAACATTTGATATTCTCACAGATAGTTGTGAAAATCTATTATTAATCCATTAACCGAACTAGTAGCCACGAATTAGGAATCACTAAGAGAAGTACCAATCCTCACAGAGAAACTCAAGTGGGCTTGTACTAGAAGTGACCCAGTATGATGTAAATGCACAGAAGAGACTAGAAACAAGAGAACCTTTTAGCTTATCATCTTAACAGTAATGCCTCCCAGGAGCTATGCAAACTTTGTGATCAGCGCACAGTTTCTATTTCAAAACCCGGATGGATATCTCCATCTCAGGGGAAACCCTTAATATTTCTGCAAGCAGTTAATTGCTTCAGCAGGATTTCAAGCTAGCTCAGATTAGCTGTTATTTTACAGCCCTCCAGGCTACTTATGATAAAGCTACACACAGTATGATCAGAAATATATTAAGGGAAAGACAAAGCTGACAGTGTGCAAAATGGATTATGTTCTTTCTAACAAACGTTATTAATATGAGCATGTTTGAAAAAACAAAATTTGTACACATGCTGTAAAAGTCAACGTCAAATGCATCAGCATCTTTGGATATGCAAGGACGTGGACTTGTTATCAGCCCTATTTGATTTTAGAATCTCTGCATTCGACCATTATCCCGGGCCTCTGAATTGTATATATTCTATTTATCATCAATCATCTTTATTTACTAATTCTCCAAAAGTCATGTTTTCATGTTTCTAGCATGGATTTGGACATATTATACTGGGGAGCAATGTAGGCTTGGGGGGCACTTAGGGCAGCACCACACAAAATAATTATTGGCAAAATAAAAACAAATCTATTGCCAGTGGTAAATTGGTGAATTACTGACATTGTTTCCTTTTGGAAAAGGGGTTAACTTGCAAATTGTCAGGTCCCCTGCCCCCGCGCCGCTCGCAGCGACTTTGCTTACCTCATCACAGCGAGCGGTGTCATCTGGTCCCTGTCTCCAAACTGGTAGTGTGTCTGACACTGCACGCTCCAGAGCAGCTTCCTTATATGTATGCTGCACCCGGTCATGTGACTGGCACACAGTGATGACCTCAGAGACCACAAGGGAGGGAAACTCCTCCCACGTGTTGTGGTTAACACTAATTGGAGGTTAGCCAATCAGGCACACCTTGTGTGTATATAAGCTAACCTCTCCCTTGCCTCAGTGCCCTGTTGTGGTCTTTGATTTACCATTGAGCGTTGCACTTGTTATTTGGATTTCCTGGTTACTGATATCTGGCTTTGTCTCTCGTTATTCCGTCATTCTAATTCCCTTGACCTCGGCTCGTGTTTTGATTATCCCTTTTTGCATAACCCGACTATTCTAAGGATCGGTTTTGCAATGTTCTCAACTCTGTAGTGTGGGCAAGTTAGGGTTCCCTAGTGAACGTTACACAAATTCCAACTATAAATGCTATAATTTCACATCTTCTTCTTGCACTACAGCACAGGCTGCGTTAGTGGTAATGAATGATGGGTGTCTGGATAAGTTGTTGAGAACAACTGAGCATCTGTGAAATGTAAGTCATTTTTAAAGTCTAATCAGAAAACACCTCAGACATGCTCAATGTGACCTAGAGGTGATTTATTTTAAATGACCCATAGCATCTTTTTTATTCTCATTCTATACACATCAGATTCAAGGGTTGTGATCTCAATTCCTGCATTGTGATTTTTTCCCCCCAGCTCATTATGTCTCCACAAGTGTTATTTAGTTATCAGATATATATTACATTACTGTACTTGGTAAATTCCCTTATTGAAACTTGTACAGACTAATTTAATTTCACTTATTGCTTTTCTGTAGAGTGAACATTCAGGAGCAAATAAGTGCAGGGCCAGCGCTCCTTGTAAGGTGACGTAGGCAGTCGCCTAGCGCGCAACAGAGCAGTGGGCGCCTGAGCCCTGCGCTCGGAATCACAAGTGCGGCTCCTCATGCTGCGCCACCTGAGCGCTATAGCAAGCCTCAAGCGGTGCAGCACCGCCAGATTTGAGTGGATATAAGAAATTCTGAATTAACCCCTTAAGGACGACGGGCTTGCTATATATATACACATACACTGTTTAAGTGTATTTTAATATTAATTTATATATAACTAGATACATATATATTAATATTAAAATACATGTAGAATGATATTAATTAAATATATATATGTATATATAAAATATAAAATAAATATATAAATACGTTAAAAATGAAAAATTATAAAAAATAACTAAAAATATGTGTAATTTTGTTCTAAGTGTATTTTGATATTTATATATATATATATATATATATATATATATAGATATCAAAATACACTTAGATCAAAATAATATATATCTATATACATAAATATATATATCACTATATATACATACCTATCTATAAATAAAAATAATAAAAAAGTGTATATATATTAATTCTATGTATATATTTATGCAATATTTTTACATAACTAGGTCATTTTATTAATTACAATTTGCGGGACCTGTCTGATAACCCAGGCAGAAAGTCCAGAGAATTTAATTTGCTAGCACTATATTTAACCCTGTAACTTTCTAAGACACCATAAAACCTGTACATGATGGGTACTGTTATACTCAGGAGACTTCACTGAACACAACTATTAGTGTTTGAAAACCATAAAACTTATCTCAATTATAACATCAGTGTAAGTGCCTGTTTGTGTGTGAAAAATGCAAATGCTGATGAAATCATCGTTGTAATACATTTTTCGGTTTTCAAACACTAATATTTGTGTTCAGCGAAGTCTCCTGAGTATAACAGTACCCATCATATACAGGTTTTATGGTGTATTCAAAAGTTACAGAGTCACATATAAGGCTTGTGTTTCAGTTTTTTCACATTGATATTCGCAAGATTGGTTACGTTGCCTTTGAGACCGTATGGTAGCACAGAAATAAGAATTACCCCCATGATCGTATACCGTTTGCAAAAGTAGACAACCCAAGGTATTGCAAATGTGGTATGTCCAGTCTTTTTTAGTAGCCACTTAGTCACAAACAAAAAATATTTTTTTTTTATGTTTTATTTTGATCAAAATGTGTACATTTGGCTCAGTCCTTAAGGGGTTAAACAGACTGCTATAAAGGAAGTTTAAACATTAGATGACTCTTTACAAGAAGTGTTTATGAAGGTTGTGTAAGCCACATGCAGGAAGGGCTAGTGTGCACAAACAACGTAATTTAACTCCTAAATGCAGATAATTGAGCAGTGAGACTGCAGGGATATGTTCTAGACACCAAAATTGCTTTATTAAGCTAAAGTTGTTTTGGTGACTATAGAGCTTTCAGTTAGCTCCACTCAGCTGAGTCTGGTTGTGCAGGGCCTCACTCATTGCCTGAGTGTGTCAGCTAATGAGCACAGCCCTGCTAAGTCAGGCTTAGCTCAGTGGTAGGTTCTTCTGGCAGCAGAGGATGCGGTGCCAGGCACCTGACAGAGCTCAGGTAAGTAACCCAACCATTTTAAATATTACTCTGATATTATATGGGCAGTGGTTATGGTGCTTGGAGTGTTCCTATAATTCTGTACTCAATTGTGAATTTGGTTTTGTCAATTTATTTTATTTTTTATTTGACAAATCTCGAGTAGTCAAGTCTTCCAAATGGATTCCTGACAAATCGCACTTCAAAGAATTCACTGTTTGCACTAAACTTAGCAGTTTATATAACACATATACATGCATCTGATCCTATGGATAACTTGATTTCTTTTGGACAAGACACTTTCATTTTACATGGAAAATTATTTTGTTTTACCATGTATGTGGATTAAAATATCTATCATAGAGTTTCTAATTAAGAACCCTGACTGGTGAGTGAATTCAATTTTTTACTCCAATTAGGACAGAAAATCCTAGCTTATTAGGAATACATTTTTGAATGCCCAAAGGTATTAAAATACTTTGCTAATGGCTAAATCATGTAGAGAAAAAAAGGATTATAAAAATATCACCTGAACATGTTAATGTAAAGGAGGTCAAAAGTGATAAGTAGCTTAACCTGAATTTACTGTAAACGGTCATATAAAACCAACATGTTAAATCGGAATTGTTAATGGCAGAAACACACAAGAAAACTATAATGTGTATATGCTACAATACCTTTAATGAATTCAAATTTTATGCAACTCTTAACGTCACATATGACTGTTTACTCTTTATGCCTAAATGCAAAGTGCATGCTGTGAAACTGGAATTTGCAGGAAAATGTTTACCAATAATACTAAGACAAAAGAGGGTAATGTCCATTTCTTTTATATTTCTATTAAAAAGATTGAGGCAAAAAAAAAATGGAAAGCACAAGACAGGAACTAACGCGTGTAGTGCTAAAGAAGCACTTTCTCAAATATATCAAAATGCAGAGTGTATCTCAGAAATGGATAATTTGCAACAGTTTAATTTAAATTTACAATCGAAACAAAACATCTTTAAATAACCATTTACAGGACTCATAGTACCTGCTAACTGCAAAGAAAAATCATATCTCAGTGCTCTAAACCGGACTTTACAGAGAAACTCCTGAACAGTATGCAAACATTTGTGTTGCTCTGTTTTCTCAATGTTACTTAAGTGTACAGATCATACCACTGCAATCTCACTGCTCAATTCCCAGCTATTTAGGAGTTATATTCCTTTTGTTTCTGTTTATGCAACTCTAGTCCCTCCTCCACTGGCTGCGGCTCAAATAGCGAACATAAAAAACATTTCATTTCAATCTTGAAGCACAGTTTGTCCTTATTTCCTGCTCTGTTAATTTAACTTTAATCACACACAGGCGGCTGTTGTATGATATTTACAGAGCAGGAGATATGATATTCTAAATTAAACACACTGTTCAAAAAAAACTGTTTCAAAAAATTACACGTCTCCTAACAGTAAGTGTTTAGGAAGGCTGTGTAAGTTACATTCAAAGAGGTGTGACTAGGGCTGCATAAACAATTCCTAAATGGCAGAGAATTGAATATTAAGACTGCATAGGCATGATCTGCACACCAAAACCACTGCATTAAAGGGACACTATAGTGCCAGGAAAACAAACTCGTTTTCCTGGCACTATGTAGTCCTTGGGTCCCCCCCACCCTCATGGCCCCCCTACCGCTGGGCTGAAGGGGTTAAAACCCCTTTAGCAACTTACCTTTCTCCAGCGCCGGGCTCCCTCTGTGCTGGGGAACTCTCTTCCTCCTGCCGACGTCTGCTTCGAATGTGCATGCGAGGCAAGAGCAGCCTGTGCATTCAAACTGCCCATGGAAAAGTAATACTCAATGCTTTCATAGGTATGTCAGTGTCTTCTCACTGTGATTTTTACAGTGAGAATCACGGAAGTGCCTATAGCAGCTGTAAGTGAGACAGCCACTAGAGGCTGGATTAACCCTCAATGTAAACATGTTTACATCTGCAAGGTTAAAACTAGATGGACCTGGCACTCAGACCACTTCATTGAGCTGAAATGGTCTGGGTGCCTATAGTAGTCCTTTAAGCTAAAGATGTTTTGTTGTTAGGCTTGTCCCTATCACTCATTCAGATATTTAAAAAAGTGTTTTACTATATCCCGTTTAATATAGCCAATATTTCACAATCTGAAGAAAGTAGATATATTCTTTGTGGCAAGCCCATGTATATTAATGGGAAACCTCACATTGAATGGATACAATTATAGATAAAAGGTGATAATTTATGGATTTGATATGTGGCACATCATAGAGTTTAGGTAACCCATGTTTGTAATTATTTACATCAAAATAATTAAATAATTTTAATAAACTTCCACCTTTTTTCTTTGGGATTTCCCTCTAAAAACAAAAATGAATAATGCAACATATGTATACACATGGCAAACTTAGTACTGAGTGAGTATATTTTTATTCAAGATAAAAAAAATTATAAATAAACAAGCACATGGTAAAAAAATAAATAAACAAAACTGCAAAAAACTACACAAAGCATGTATCATTCATCATATAACAAGTTCAGGAAACCCGTGTAAGCAAACAGAAGATCTAATTTGCTTCCAAATAATTTAATACTTGTATAGTACCACCTCTTTATTTTACAACTGCCATCTGAATGCCCTGATTTTTTTTTTGATTTTTTTTTTTAGAAAAACCTGAAGTCTTTACAATAAATAGTGGTGTCCAACTGGAGTTGTGTTTTCAACTTTAGCATTCAAAATATATTTAATATTTTTGCAGATATTTTGCAGGGCTGACTTTGTCATCCTCACACCCAATGTGTGATGCATTGTGTAATGTATCTCTATGAGGAGATGCTGATTGGCTTAGTGCTGTGATTGCTGCGCAATAGGACCCGAAAAAGTTTATCAATGATTAAGCATTTCATTGTCTGGGATCATCATTACAGGTTATCTTATTGAGGGAATGAGAGGTGGCTGTAGAAAGACTAATGAGGCAAGGGCTAAAAAGGTGAATAAAACTTGTGTATTTTTATGTGGGTGGAGGGGGCTGGAGGGTTAAATCATAATCAACAAGAAGACATGTCTAATGTCAGAAATGCACTCTTGGGAAAAAGGGGCTTCCATTAAGGTAGTGGGTCGGCAGGTAGCTAACTTACCCAAATGTATTGGTTCCGGGGATGGGAGTCTACAGTGGTTGAGGGAACTGTTCTTATGTGCTCTGCCTCCATATGTAGGGAGGCTAGGTGGACTTAAAAAAACTCCAAATATAACAAAACTATTTCTGTTTGTGTGTTTTATGTGTGTTTGTGGTATGTATGTGTATGCATATTTGCATGAGAATGTGTGTATGAGAAAGTGTATGTGGGAATATATATGTATATGTGTGAGAATGCATTTGTGTATATATATATATATCTCAATACAAAAATGAGAGCACTTACTGGATTTCAAAAATTCAAAATCATTTTATATGTTGCAAAAAAAAAAAATCAACGTTTCAACCTCTCTGTTTTTATCATGATCAACGTTTCGACCTCTTGGTCTTTATCTTGATAAAGGCCAAGAGGTCGAAACTTTGATAATTTTTGCAACATATGAACAAAATAAGAGTGCTCTTATTTTTGTATTGGAATATATTGTCTGCGCTGTGCAGCACCTTTGTATGTATATACAGGTGATACTCGAAAAATTTGAATATCGTGCAAAAGTTCATTTATTTCAGTAACGCAACGTAAAAGGGGAAACTAATATTATGAGATAGATGCATTACATGCAAAACAAGATAGTTCAGATTGGCCAGCAAACTCATCTGACCTGAGCCCCATAGAGAATCTATGGGGCATTTCCAAGAGAAAGATGAGAGACATGAGACCGAACAATAAGGAAGAGCTGAAGGCCGCTATTGAAGCATCCTGGTTTTCCATAACACCTCAGCAGTGCCACAAGCTGATAGCTTCCATGCCACGCTGCTTTGAGGCAGTAATTGTTGCAAAAGGGGCCCAAACCAAGTAATGAGTCTATATGCATGCTTATACTTTTCAGAGGTCCGATATTGTTTTATGTACACTCCTTGTTTTATTGATTGCATGTAATATTCTAATTTACTGAGATTGTGGATTTGGGGTTTTCATGAGCTGTAAGCCATAATCATCGCACTTATGACAAATCACGACTTGACCTGTTAGTAATGGAATCTTATATTATATAAAGGGTACAAATATTATAACTATCACTGTTGAAATCTACAAGGACATCTCACATTATTGTACAATACTAATTTAACTAATTCAGTATCCATATCCCAGTTCCATAATAACTGGAGCAAACTGAATTAGCTTACATATTAAAGACTGTCATCTTTACTGATACACCGTATCTATTTAAAGACTGTTACTTATTGGACTTTATAACTCTTCTTCAGTATGTGCAGCAAACTGGACATTATTATTTTATTTTAATTAATGCCTTGCTAAATATTATTTATTTGATTTTGTATTCAATTGCAACTTTTAAATGCAAATATATTGCACAACGTTTTCCAGTTTATAAGGTTATACATTTAAAGGTATATACCATTAACCACTCCTGGATATTCTATTAGATTTTATCTAATAATTCCTCCTTTTTTTCATTTGCAATATTAGGGATATTTTAGTGGAGTCCCTTCATTTTCCAGTTGAGTTTATCCTAGCCATACTACATTCTCTAAAACTGAGTTTTTTTAATCAAATCTCAACTATTAACCCTATATTAAAACCAATGTCTGCCCTGTTTGTGGGTCCTGTGGGTAAAAACATAAAATTGGTCATTTAGAAAGTGTTCTTTTATATTAGAACTATCATTTTACATAATATAATGCAACATAACTAGAAGTAAAATTATACAGATTTTTTTTCTTGAAAAATATCCTGCTTTGACAATATTAATTATTTATAGAATTTCGAAGTGAATGCTATTTCTCTGCTTTTTGTCAAATATAATCCTGGCATCTCTGTGACTACATTGGAAGCTAGAAGCACTAAATACTTTATAAGATCCTTGATGATCATTGCCAAATTTCCCTGTAGGATGGTATTCAACTCAACAGCTTATAAAATATACATTGTATCACTGGACCAACCTGAAATAATGGTACTAAGATATTTAACCTTCATACACATGCATTACTTTTTATCCACCGAACTAGTAAATACTATAATACTATAATTTATCATACATACGATGCATTTAAAAAATATGTTATAGATTTTATAAAACAGCCTTGCAGAGACTGGAATTTGCAGTTCAAAGTCAGTTAATGAACTATAGCTCCAGGGATGGGAAAATCTTAGCACGGGACACCGCAGACTTAAATTATTATTATTATTTATAAAGTGCCAACAAAATACAATGGGTGGACTAATAGACACATATGTGTAACTAGACAAGTTGGACACACAGGAACAGAGGGTTTCAGGGGCCTGCTCAAATAAGGAGTGGGGTACAGTTATACAATAGGTAAGGATAGGGTAGAAAAGGAAGTTACCAGGATAGTATTCACTGAGAGTTTAGTGTTTTGTTTTGATGACAGTTGCAGGAGAGGAAACTGACATTTTTTATTGATAAGCGTTCGTGAAGATGTAAGTTTTCAAAGATTTTTTTTTTTTAAATTATTTATTTTTTCAATGCATAAGAGTGATACAAGCAGGTCTGAGGTGCCCCGAGAGCAGTCATCAGGCAGTCCCTCGCTTAACATGTGGGGCATAATAATAACAGGCACAATTTTATATTTTATGCAGGCTTGGTTCAATAGTTAGTTGAGCTATTCATTCGAGTCTGATACCTATCTATCGGAACAGAAGCTGTCAAAAGAGATTTAACTAACGAGGTATACATTCTGGTTTGTGGCTTGCATGGGTAGCTAGACATGAAAAAGGTTATGATAGCATTATGATAACACGTCTAAACATCACATGTTGGCAACAGTATGAGTAATTCTTAGGGTGTGCAGACTTAGTTACATCCCGTTGTAAGGGAGCCTTTGATGGCCCTTGCATACATGTCAGCTAGCTCTCTACGATTAATTTAACTCAGCTCAGGGGGCCAACGCAAAACAATAAAACAAAGCAAAACAATAAAACAAGGCAGAGTTCACAGTAGCTGCATAGATGTGGTGGCGTGGCAGCAGGCCCATCCGCAGTAAAGCAGCAAAAGTCAGCCTACACCCATGGTTGGCGGGAGCGATGTACAGTCCGAGGGATCCCATGGAGCTTTGGTGTCGTGGGTCAAGTGAGCTGGTGGGGCTCTGTCACCGCCCCCCATTCCTCAGTGAGTACCTCAGGTGGGGGAAGTTTGGACTTGCGGCAAGTCTGCCCCTTTGCTCCCCATGCAGGTCTGTAGGCTGGTGTCACTTTTTGTACTCCTGATGCAGGGGTGATGCCCTTCTGGGCATCGGTAGTGGCTGTGTATGTCCATGAGTGGCTGATGCATTGAGTGGCCCTCTCAGCGCCGCTTGTCGTGGGCCGAGCATATGCTCTTCTAGTGTGTCGCTTTGGCTTGGTGAGCAGTGGGCCATGAGTGGGGGGTCTCCGAGTACGTCGGGACCCAGGTAAGCGGTGTTGGATGAGTGGTCTGCGGCCCTCGAGTCTGGGCATAGCTCTCATCCTCTTTTGCTGTTTCGCACCGGTCGGCGGCGTAGTTGTGCCAATCGGAGCTGGTTTGCGTGCAGGTGGGGTGGTGGGTAATCAAGAGACCATTGTAGTCGCCTGGGTCCGAGCCAGCGTGGCCCACAACCGTGCCCAGAAATGGTCGAATGCTGCTGTTATGCGATCTTCACTTGCCTGTCTCGCTGACAGAGGTTGAGTTGGTGTAGGCCCAGAAGCCTGGTCGGCTGACGCCATCTTGGTAGCTGGGTGTGGGATGCAGGTGGTTGTGGAGGCTTGCAGGGTCCCATGGCCCTGTGGGATGTGGACCGGGATAACCCCCACCGGTCCATAGGGGGGGGAACATGGGCTCAGCAGTGAGTCCGCCGGGTATGGAAGCGGTGGGAGAGCGGCCGTCTCTCCCGTGCCGCTTGTGTGAGTAGGCCACATTTGGGCGCTGAGCGGGGTATCTGCGTTTGAGGTGTCGGTGTGAGGGTCTCAGTGTCCTCCGCTCGGTAGCAGCGTTCAAGGGCCCATATTGGGTGTCAATTTTGCAGATTCTGCGTTTATTTTCTGTCGGCTCAGGAGCTGTTGCTTCTTGTGTCCGCTCGGCTCTGCGGTCAGGCCCCGCCCCCTTCAAAGATTTTTTGAAGGTGTGAAGATTCGGTGAAAGTCTAACAGAGAGGAGAAGGGCATAGGAATGGTACAGCCCTAGAAAAGTCTTTAAAGGGACACTATAGTCACCCAGACCACTTCAGCTCAATGAAGTGGTCTGAGTGCAATATCCCTCAGGTTTTAACCCTTCAGATGCAAACATAGCAGTTTCAGAGAAACTGCTATGTTTACATTTGGGGTTAAGCCAGCCTCTAGTGCCTGTCTTCTGGACAGCCACTAGAGGCGCATCTGCGATGCTGGAGGCATAAGCCTCCATCTCGCAGAGCATCTATAGGAAATAATTTAAAAATGCTTTCCTATTGACAGCTTGAATGCGCGCGCGGCACTTGCCGTGGATGCGCATTCGGCTCCGCTGACGTCGGCAGACGGAGCTGACGTTGGCGGGGGAGGAGAGGTCACCAGCGCCGAGGGAGCCCGGCACTGGAATAAGGTAAGCTGCTGTAGGGGTTTTAACCCCTTCAGCACCACGGGAGGGGGACCCTGAGGGTGGGGGCACCCTCATGGCCCTATAGTGTCAGGAAAACCGCTTTGTTTTCCTGACACTATAGTGAACCTTTAAGGTGAGGAAGGAGTGCGAACAAAGGTTAGACCTAGGCCTAGACAGAACATGAGGCCAGGAAACGTGTGGTTTGAACCTACATCTGGTGCAAAGCACAGTCATCTCTGCCTCATAGTCCTGCACTCACTAATGAGCACTGAAATTTAAGGTAATGATTACCGTGCTTTGCACCTGAAGGAGCTACAAACCTGCAGGACCAGCCCGGGCTGTCCTCCTTTTGATAACGTAAAAGTTATCTTTTTTTTCTGTTTTATATTGAGGCATTTTGTCAGTGCGTATTAGATTTAACAAAGGCTTGATTGAGCTGAAACGTTGTCTCTATGTTGTAAGTCTGATTTGAGTCTGACTTAACATGACTTTTGTGTGCCTGGACCACTTCTTGATTTCTACATGAATGTAGTGACTGCAAGAGCTACTTGCTATATAATGTTGCACCTAATGTACTAACTTCACTCAGAAGCAACCGTAGACTCTCAACACATTGCATCTTATTGCTGATTCCAAGATTAAAGGAGGAGTCTAATGTTAGAAATAAAAACTATATTTCTAACTCTAAAGTTACTTATAAACTTTTTTGATTTAGGGTCCCTCTTCAAAACTAAAATAAAAGTGATTTACACACCTTTCAGTTCTCACCCCCCATAGACGCTTCTGTACCATCTGGCTTAAATCATAATTACTGATGATCTCAACCAATCCAATGCCTCGCCACAGAGAAGCATCGGGGGCCTACTGCACATGCACAGTGCCGTGCCAATCAGTATCTCCTTATAGAGACACATTTTATCAATGCATCTCTATGGGAAGTATTCAGTGTATTTATGCTGAGAGTGAAGATGCCAAATGTTTTTCCTGCAAAGACTGCATGTCCATGATAGGAAGCATCTATAGTGGCTTTCTGAGTAACAGCCACAAGAGGTGTCCTAAAGGACAGATGTAAACACCGTATTTTTAGAGACTGCTGGGACAGGCTCTTAACACGAAAAACACTACATTAAACTGGACACCATACATGATTATAGCTGTTGTGTGGCATCAAGTCAGCTGCTCAGCTAACACTGACCTCTCATTGCTTACCTCCCATTTAGTAAGATGTTTTGTAAAAAGAGGAGGCATGGCTAAAATAAATGAATTTATTTTGCAGAAAGTTGCAAACAATGTTTTCTTTTTCTAAGCAAAAGTAAAGAGATTTGAAGATGGAGAAAAACACAACATGATGTCAAATGCACTTTATGTTGGTGCCCTGGTGTTCCTTTTAAGATACTCTGTGTACATTCTTCTTAGACTAACAATTCACACAATTTAAATTCTATTATTTCCATAAGTGCACTTCTTATAAACTAGAAAAACATATCTTTGATCAAAAAATTATTTTTTCCAAATCATGTAACCAAGCTAAATCCTAAACGATTAGTCTATGTGCCAAAACCACTTCAGCTTAATACATTTTGATGCATAGCTCATGTCCTTGCAGTTACCCTGCTCAATTCTCTGCTGTTTAGGAGTTATCCCATATTATTTCTATAACCCTTGCAACATCAGCCCTGACTGTGACTCAGACAGCCTCTCTGCATGCACACCTCTTGAAAAAATGTGTTCTTTTAAATCTTATATCAGCACAGTGTGTTTACTTTTGAAGTTCTTATTTCTAGCTCTATATTACCTACTAGTGCCAGAAGTCTCCTGTGTGATATCAAAGAACTCACACAAAGCTTTAAAGGTAGAAAAAAAAATCAAATACATTCATATTGTTCACATTGCTTCTCTTTGAGAAGTGTTCAATTGAACATAGTTCACCAGGAAGTTCGTGCTGCGTAAAAAGGGGGTGTATTAGCTTAGCAGCAGATGATTTAAGATTTTAAGTACTTTTTTATTTTAACTGACTTGTTCAAGGGGATTAAAACATTTTTTTTTCCAAACTAGACCTTCTTTTTAAGAGTATTAAAAAAAAATCAGGGTAAACATTTGTTATAATATGAATCATTATGCATATGATAAGGATAAGCAAAGCAACATTTAGTAGATAAGGCTTTCAGATATATAACCATATGATGAGGTAGCATACAGATATTAAGTGTATACACTTATTTTCATTTATATATTTATATAGCTTTATTATTACTTTATGAAATATATTGTAAGTTACCCTAAAACCTTACTTGCTTTTATAAACTTTTTTAAATTTTTTTTTATTTTAGCTAGTCTGCAAATTTAATCGCCTGTGTTTAAAAAAAACATGTTGTTGCACATTTCAACTTGTTGTCTTAATAATAGTAATTTAGTCTGTAGAAAGTAGTATTTAGATGTTCGGTTAGGGTGACCTATTATAAAGAGCTGTCAAAAGATATATTTTTCAGTAATTTTACCTTATTATTTAAACATGGAAATTCACCTGACGTATGACATAAGCTAATTTTTGCCTGTATCATATCTGATTTTTGTCTAAATAAATCAAGTTGAGTTTGAAATCTGTACAGAGCATTCTGTGCTATTATTTTGAATTTCCCCTCCCAGGGCACCTGTGCAATATCCAAGTCTGATGACTGTTCCCGGTATTATCCGTGCGGGGTCCCTATGGGGGTACCAGACTAAATCCTCAAAACAATATATCTTACAATTTAATTTATGTCATTTTTTATTTGCCAACACTGAGATTATCCAAATACTTTGCACAGATTTCAAGTGACTGTATTGACTCCCAAAACATAATAAATATACTCTGAGATTATTTCCAACCTAACAAAGTAGCTAAATATACAGGTTAAAGAGCAGGTTGGTGCATTTGTATGGTTCAATAAATATAAATATTTTTCCTAGGACCTGCATTTCAGTCCTGTGTGTAACCATATTTAGTCAATACATTATGAATGCATGATTTTTTTCTTAAATAATAGATGCAAAGATAGTTCAAGACATCAAATGGATCTGGGAAATGTACCCAGTTAGAGCCCACACTCCAGGATCCCTTTCACATACAGTGTAAGCTCAGTTTACTAAATTATAAATAATTACTGTAGATATAGACTACCCTCCACTGGTCTGAAATAAACACTAAGTGAATACATTCACTAATAGGTGAGTTGAAGTCAACAGACAGCAGAATTGCTAAATTTCATTAAAAAAAAAATCTGAACTCTTTTCCATTTTCTTTATTTCAGTTTAAATTTGCTAGTGTGATACCAATGCAGGATAAACGTCAGATGATGTGTGCAAAACCTACAGATTTCCTTGTGTTGACACTATTATATGGGGCATTCAAGTGCATTTCTCTTGTTGCTATAATAGTCACATATGCACTGTATCCAGAGTCAGACAGTGCCTCCATAGACTCTAAAAAGGAGGGGTGTTTTAATAGACACCCTAACATCTCCCAAACTAGCCCAGAGGAATATGTTTTGGATGAGGACACTTCACCCACCAGGCCATAGGAAGATATCTATGTTAAAGGAATACCCCAAACACTAAGACACATTAGCTTTTACAGAAAATGCAGATTTCAATAGAAATGGGCACATTTGTAAATTAAGCTCGTTCCACCCCCTGGCTGTCAATCAGACTTCGAGTTCAGTTCTGTTTGTACGTACTGGCTGTTTAGCTTAATGGAGCTAAACTCAAGAGGCAGAAATTGCCCAGAGCACATGCCATGCAAATACTTCTCATTAAGCTGCATTGGGAATTCTGTGATTGGACAGTTACAGAAAGTCTCGGCTGGGGAAAAGGGACTGGCTTGCAAAGGCTGCAGACAAGAGATATGTAGGTTTTGGAAGCTGTTTTACATATACCCCCAATGAATAATTATATACATGTTTTCATTTGGAGAATATATTCTAAAAAAAAATGTCATAGGATTGTTTGTTTAAGTAGCTGATGATCAGGATTTGGAGAAATGTATACATTTATTAGTTTGTTATTTGACTGTTAGATTGATGGCCAACTATCATGTTACTAGCAGTGGGTTTTATATTTTAAATCTACATTCTTTTAGTTCTCATTTTAAAACAACCAGTCTCCATTATCTGGGATGGGAAGGCCTAAGAATTTAGGTAGGGATGTGTGAATACCATTGATTTAGTTTGCAGGGAATTCTTACATATGCTTTGCTCATATGACTATGAATGCAAGAATATATTCTTTCTCTTGCTTTAGCGGCTGATTCGCATGATTGAAAATAAATAAACAAAAATACACATAATTGTTCCTAAAGTAGCTGTTTATGCTTTTTATATGTATTTAACCAACTTTCTTTATTCAAATAAAAATGTCAACAAGTAAATTTTAGATTTCTGTAAAAGTAAGTTCCTCAAGTTGCAAATTTTGCTGAATTTTACATATTATTAATTTTGATAAAGCTGGGTATGCAGCTGCCAAGGGTGATTAGTGCATACTTTTCACTAATCTGAGCAATTATTTGAAACCAAGTGCACATGTCTCAAGGAATTGCTAACCAATAAAGGAACACTATAGGGTCAAAAACACAAACATGTATTCCTATAGTGTTAAATACACCATTTAGATGGCTTGTGACTCCCCCCCAATCCCTCTCTTTAGCCCTCTTAGAATGGGTTAAAACATACCTGAATTCCAGCACAATGGGGGTCTGCTAGCGTTGGCCCTGCCCCAGAGGTGTTTCTTTGGCTGACATCATCATAATTAATTATCTCAGCCAATACAATGCATTCCCATAGGGAAAACATTTGATTGGCTGAGACCATGAAGGGCCAAATGCCAAATGCTGGCCTAGTCAATCAGCATCTCTTCACAAAGATGCATTGAATCAATGCATCTCTATGGGGAAAGTTCAGCGTCTGCACACAGAGTGTGGAGACATTGAATGTCAGTGCCGCACTGCCCCAGGAAGCACCTCCAGTGGCCATCTGAAGAGTGACCACTGGAGGTGTCCAAAGGGAGCAACGTAAACACTGCTTTTTCTCTGAAAAGGCAGTGTTTACATTAAAAAGCCTTGAGAGACTGACTATACTCACCTGAACAACTACATTAAGCTGTAGTTGTTCTGGTGACTATAGTGTCCTTTTACTATATGATATTGTATTAATAATATTTTGTAATTCATATGAATTTCATGTGCAACCATTTTCAGTTTTTCTGGTGTGTATATATAAGACATTTAAAATCAAAGAAAATCTGGAAAAAATTGATACTTCTAGGCAGGCTCAGATTGGCCACCGGGCACACCAGGCAAAAGCCCAGTGGGCCGTGATGGCCATGGGCCGAGGCCGGCAGGAGAGGTCACAGCACCTCCCCGGCCGGTCCATGCAGGGCCCATGCTATTGGAGCGCCGGCCCTGCTGCATTCCAAGATCTCCCTCACGGCCCACTTGCACAGACATGCGGCTGTGGAGGGAGGCAGAGAGGACCCGGTGAAGCTCTATCTTGTAGCTCCGCCGGGTTCTTCTTGCGAGATCTGGAGCATTGCCATGTCCGACCCTGCTTGAAGGTATTTATTTTAATGATCTTTTTCTGCATTCTGTGTAAGAAATTATTTTGAAGTGACACCATAGCCAAGATGAGATATGACTGTATAGTAGGACAATTCTCTATCAAAATCAAATTTAGTATTCTCATTATTCAATTTCAAGACCCATGTCTATTTAAAAAAAAAAAATACAATATGTGTGCTATGTAAAGAGTTGTGTATTGTGTGATCCCTGTCTTTTACTGTCAGTCAACAATGAGACTGGAATCAAAGTTGACATTTATAATTTTCTTAAATATGTTTTCCAATTCTACCAAAACATTGTTTAAGAGAAAACTGCAAACAGATTAAACAAACTAGCTCGTCCTTGCGTTGTCCCCACTTAGCTTTCAAACAGGTTTTAGCTCATTTACTTTGTTATTATTATCATAAATATACACCGGAAGTAATTTTATTTTCTGTGCCATAATGAACTTTGCTTGACAATAAAAATTTGGAAAATAATAGATTACAGCTCATTTGGGTCATTACAGGCAGGACCTATGCTATTTTCACACTAAGTGTAGGAATCATAGAAAATCTGTAGGGGGAAGGGGAAGCCTTCCATAATGTACATCCGCTGGATGTTTTGGCTTTTAGCATATGCTTTGGATTTCCCTAGGTCCTAATAGTTATAAATGTAAATCAATTGCTCACTGAGCCAAGATGGGTATCTACAACAACTCACTAACAAGGCCTGAGAAGGGTGAAATCACTTCTGAATTGGACAGCCTTTGTAGGTGGCATCAGTCTGATATACAAATGGTATACATTTTCTCTATAATGGCACAAGTTTGCTACATCGTGTTTGAGACCTGAGCGAGGACTAACCGAAGAGCAAGCTATTCCCATTTTGTCATTACATAGTGTTCTCTCTCAGAATTGTGATCTTTGCAGTTTCCAATATGGTCTACTTCCAAATAATCCTGCATGCAATATCACAACAACCTGACATCTATCTATTTTACAGTAAATATAGCTATCCTTTTGTTGAAATGTATTAAATAAAATATAATACCTTTTAAATGCTATGTATGTGAATTATTAATTTCCTTTTCTATCTATGTCCATATAACCTTGAATGAGTCATCACAACAACATTATGTCTGCCTGTGTCTTCTATTTCAATATTTCAATGTTGCTCGCTTTTTAAAAAAAACATATTAAATAAAATACTATAATTTTTAAGTACCATCTATATGAATTACTATATTAGCCAAGTCCATATAACCTTGCTTGATGTATCACAACTTGATGTCTCCCTATATTTTTGTAAGCTTAGCTCCATGTATAGTGACATTTATCTTAAAAATTATAACGTTAAAATTTAAAGTGCATTTATTTTTTTAATTGAACCCAGAGTTTCCTGTGTGCCTCTTAGAGTGTCGTTGGGATAGTGACAGCCCAAAATGAATGTATTATTTATATATTACAAGAGAAAGATGCACGCCTTTATATATATACACTTTCTACATGTGATATTGGGATTACAGCAATTTACTCAATTATAGATTTATAAGCATGTATCTCATTTGTATTGATTGATTTTGCTTGACCCTTTGGGTACTGTCTTTAACTGGACCTGCTTCTTTAGGATTTATCTACTTACATATACTTATTTATTTGTATATATAGAAGTTTTTTTACTTTTGTATTATGGTCTATTTTTAATTTATCCCTCCTCTGCTTTTCCCTTATACCCCATTTCTTTTGTCTTTCATATATATATTTACTATACTTATCCCCTTTTTTGTCTTTCAACTATGGGAACACTATATGTTATTATCTGTTATCTACTTTATTATTTTTATTTGTTTATATGATGTTATCCTAGTTATAACTACAAGGGATTTGTATTTGTGAAAGACTTTAGAAGATGATACTTTGTATCCGGCCGTTTTTGCTAAACGCTTGTGAAACAGCCTTTTACAGTATACACTGTTGCGGCTTTGTTATCAATGCGGGGGTTCTTTTGATGCCGGTGTGCTATGCGCCTGCGCTTTTCTCCGGCTGAATGCCGGCACCTGGCGCATGCGCGTTTTTGTCCCGTTCTGTATATCCTAACACGGGACCGCCTACCGGCAAATCATGTAGGCGTAACGAAACAGGGGCTCAGCCTATTGGTGAGTCCCCTGTTTTGGCGCCAATTACATACGTACATAAGGGAGGGGAGGAAGGAGGATCGCTTGCACACTATTACCCTCGATAAAGGCGGACGCTACCGCCGAAACGCGCGTTGGGTTTCTTTTCTTTTTGTGTGTGTAGGGGGGGGGAGAGTAGATATGGACACTCACAGCTTTTTGCACGTTCTTTATACTTCGTGAATTATAGTCCAGGGTCTCTTTTGACCTATTAAACTCTCTTCATTTCCTCCTCGCTTTATTATTCTCTCTTCACTGATATCTTACTATCCTTTCGATTTACCAACTTTTTGATTTGATTATGACTAGGATATACATATTTATACTTGTAGAACAATACTAGGACCATGTATTTATATATTTTTATATCTATAGTTATTTAAACAGTGAGGAGTCAATTTATTGGCGTAATATAGACTAAATTTGAGGGAACTGGAATGCACTTTCTGTTCTTATTAGACTCCTATGTGTAACCCTTTGGATACTGTTGTTAATTTGAAGTAGTTTTCTTTTTACTACTTCTTTATTGTAATTTTGAAAAGTGGTATCAAGTTACACGAATTGGATACATACCTTTTAGGTTGCTCTTTTCTGTGTTCCCTCATTTTTTGCCAATACTAGTTTGGTGTATTATGAATTCACATATGAGATTTTTTTGATCTTTAATAAAACTTTATTATTTTTTGTAATACACGGTAGTGGGCAAATACATTGCTCCAGAAGGGGTACTAGGATTGAGGGGATTTGTCTCCTGTGGTTCAGGGATATTGTCTCCTCTTCGTTTTCTGTATATTATTTATATATTGTTTTTTTTACTGATACATAACAAATTCCAAGTTTGCCATTTTTCAGTTTCAGGAAGGGGACGAAAGGAAGTTTATTATTTAAATGTATTTTTCATAATTGTTTGTAACATTAGTGTTTAGTTAAGTGAAATATTTTCTTCACTTACTGTTCTACTTTCAGACCCTGGTCTCACTCTGTACTCAATAGCATACTTGTAGACTACATGTATATGAGCATCTTATTATATTATTATATGGCTTGGAATTTATTCATCTGACCACTGTCTCAAACCATGGCCTCAATTTAATATTTTTGAATAATCTTTTTAAATGAATTAATGTTTTTGGATAGACTTTTAAAATTATTTAATATTAGAATATGGTGATATTTGTTGATATATTGAGTTTTTTAATATATATGATATGTCTTTGATATTTAATGTTGGAAACCATATTTAAAAAGTTTATACAAAAATATTACATCATTTGAAATGCTTAACCAAAAATGTTAAATAATCAGAAAATCTTATCCAACAATATTAAATCGAGGCAATGTCAAGATCTAAACAAAGAATTGTATGTAAAAGTAGCTGAGTAATGATTCTCTTGACGATAATAACATTCATATAACACCATTAATTCATTATTGAATAAATGCTTCATGACTTAATATATGCATCATGTTATGTCGTTATAGTCTGATGACAAATTGTTTTAAATTTAAAGGAAGGATAGGAAAAATACATGTCTAATCATGATCTGCTCCCAATAGGAATTTTATATATATACGTATAAATGTAGGGTTTGTTTGTTTGTTTTTTAGCTACATACATTAGGACCATTTTTAAACGGTATATATATTTCCTTTCACACTATATTTCTTTTTATTTTGTACAATTAAAGTAATATGTTGAATCAACTGGATTCTCTAACTATTGAATATACAGAGTCAATGTAAGAATTTTTATAACCCAAGCCAAAAATCAAATTTGCCTCTTCCTCGTGTATACAATTGCTGCACTACTCATCCCAGCATTTTACATGATCAGGCACCCACGCATTCTTAGATCTCTGTACTATCTCGTGCAATGGTGTGGCACCCACTCAAAGAATAATTCACCTAATTGTAGTGCTGGCCATGCAAATATAGATTAACTCTTCACATTTCTTGCTTCATTTTAAACCACTTCTCTGGGAAGCTCACACTACGTGAGCAGGTTGCTCGCTCCTGCTGCCCCCACCCACTTCATCCTCTGTTCCACTTCTTGGTCCTTACTTTCTATTCCACACCTCAAAAAACTGATTGGCCAATCAAATTTCTTCCCAGAGTAGCACATATATGGAATAACCTGCCAGAAATATAAAATCTGCTATCACTCTGAAGTGCCTGATGATTGTAGGGGAAAAAGGCTCTTTCTATGGAGGATCCTACAGTCTCGCGGGATCCTCCATAGATCTTAATGCTGTACTATCATGCATGCGTGAGAGTACTGAGCTGATGTCAACTTCTGGAAGTTGAAAAAGAGCAGACAGAAGAAAATGGCCGTGCCTGAGAAGGACAGGTTCTGGTGAGTAAATCTCACCTTATCCTGTCCTCGATGGCCACCAGACCCTCAGTGGTGATGCCACTGTTGGGTGGTCTTTGAAAATTATGCAAAGACCCCAGAAGGATACAGTGCTGCTTTACGACTAACAACATTAGCCTTATAAATGTATCCGCAAATACTGTAGAACAGTATCCATCAATATATCTATGAGAATTTAGATTATCATGTCCATATTTTACCAAACATTTTTTCTATTTTCTTTGCAGTACACCTTTGAAGGTTAATAAACAATAATAGCAAATTATGACGGTTAAGTAGTAGCACTCCACAAAAGCTACTCAATTACAGTGAATTTTATTAAAATTGCAAGAGTGATTCAATTTAAATGTATCACACTGAGCTAAATCTGGAGATTGCTTAAGAGTGTGTTTTTATTTTGCGAGCTCCATTTTGTGTTCTAAGCAAGAGCTTTAAAAGCATCAATATTTATAAGAGAATTCAGTTCTATTGTCTGTCTGCAAAGGTATTAGGTGTCATTTTAATGCTTAATGTGCAGTTGAGATTGTTTATTTCTTTAGATCTAAAGATCTTGGGTGATGCTGATGTTCTCTTGTCGCTGTCTTTGATTCTGCAGCTAAAGAAAAAGCAATTTTGCATATAAATATTTTATGTATTTTCTATTCCACCTCTCACAATCGCTTCAGCTACCCAAACAAATATTAAATACTATGGGCTTTTCATTTGTTCTGAATGGCACATTATCACACATGTTTTAATCAAATTGTATTTCATATCTGGTTATAGAATAAATTAAACCTAATAGAGGCAGGCTAAAAGCAAGTCACCATTTTATGCACAGCTAGCCTTTTCACTTTACATGAAGGCCTAGAACAGGGTCAAACAAATGTAAATCCCTAGAAGAACTACATCTCCCATGATGCCATAAGACTGGAAAAGGATAGTGGGATGAATAGTTCAACAATACCTGGTGACATATATCTGCAGTCATCCCTGCTCTACATATTCATTAAAATTGATGTTAGACTGCCCCAGATCCAGGGGCACTATAAGCAAGTTTTGATCAATGTAAAAAATATAATTGTAATATTATGTGCACTGTATTTACTTTTTAGTTAACTTTGTCTATGGCCTTAGATTAACTCTATCTGCTTTTAGTGGTTTTGTCCTATTTTTCTCTTTTGATGCTTTAAGTTTGAAACTTGAATGATTGCTTGTTTTTTGTCATCTTTTTCACTGAGTAATTGAAATACAACATATAAAAATGTAAGATACACTTCCCTACCTTTGAATGATTGGCCTATAGAGCTGCTCTCTCATGTCAACTAAAGCTTGTAGCCAGTCTCCTTCCTAGAGACTATGGGCCCTATGTTATGGCTAAAACTGGCTCACCATCATGCTTAAAATGGTTAAGACTTTTTATATTGATTGTGGTTGGGCTTAGATTGAGAAATATATTGAGTGCCAGTTTTGTGAGTTCCCTTCCTCTCTCTTCCCTGCCTTGTTGTTTTGCCAGCACTGAGTTGTTCCATTTGTAATAGGAACTGGCTAGACTGGTCCCCAGCTTGAGATCCAGACATGTCCCACTAAGATGTTCATCCCTTCTCCACTGGCCTGAGATACCACCTCGATTCTTCAGTATTAGTTCTTGTCCTTTACCCGCTAAACAGGCAGATATCAGCTCTTCTGACCACTTCTTCGTGTGGGACAAAATCAATTCCTCTTAGTGTTCCTGACACCATATTTACAAAGATGCTTTTGGCTTGCAGGTCCTAGTCACTAAGCTTTCAGCAGGTCCATAGACTTACTCATCATGGATCCTAAATAAGAGAGAAAACCCATGTACAGGATCGGGGCAAATATACCCAAAATACTTTATGCACCACAAGAACTAGACTCCAGCAACACATCATTCAACTAACGGTGCCATACAAAGAGAAATGCAAATATATGCAGATATTCACAAATTACGTAGCTTAAACAATGTCACAACAATAGCAATAAAGAAGGAAATCAATCAACTCTACTGTCTGATAAATGTCTGTCTCTCCCTGGAATATCATAGGCACTACTAGTCACATGCACTCTCTATTCTTTATACACCACTTTTTATTCACCACTCTCACACAGAATATCGAGGTTCTGACTTAAACAAACCTTACATGGTAAGACCCTATCAGCCCTAGGGAGAAGTGCATTACTTACTTGCTACACGTGTAACTCTCTACTATATCAACCACATAATAACTCTAAGCACCAAAACAACTTAGGGTAATGAAGTAATAACAGTCATTGCTCTCTGCTGGTTTTCTTGCTGTCGAACATCCTCTTTTATTCTCCATCTACACTGCCTCTCTTGCAGTGTTAATTTTGGAAGCAAATCTCAATTTAGTTTTAGTCATAGTCCTTTGACTAAAAAGCCATTTCAGTTTTAGTTGTATTTTAGTCATCTGAATTGTTTTAGTTTTAGTCTAGTTTTAGTCTCTCTCTAACTCTCAAATATTTTAGTCGATTGAAATCTGACTAGAATTGTTAGTCGACAAAATAAACACTGTTTTCTTGATAACCTTATTAACTCTTTTGGATTTCGATACCATCAATCTGCTGATGAGACTCAGATTTACCTCTCCTGCTTCTCTTCCATCTCTAATTGGATGTCTTCCTGTTTTCTAAAAATAGATTTTTCTGAACTGAACTCTTCATCTTTCCCACCTCCATCTATCTCCATGGATGTCAATGGAACACCTATTACCCAACCACTCAAGCTTTTTTCCTTGCCGTTACTTTTGACTCAGGTCTTAAACTTTCTCCTCACACCCAGGCTGTCTTCAAATCCTGTGACTTTCCCCTCAAAAATATTGCCCACATTCGCCCTTTTTACACAACTTTGGCATTTGTTCATACACTCATCACTTCCCGACTTGACTATTATAACTCACAACTCATCGGCCTTCTAAATACCCATTTTGCCTTTCTTCAATCAAAAATAAAAGCTGCCACCAGGCTCATCTTCCTGACCACTACTCCCACATCTCACCCCTTTGCCAGTCATTACATTGGTTTATTATACCCTTCATGATCGAATTCAAATTGTTAAAAATAAACTACAAAGCCCTCAATAATTCCACTCTACGTTTTCTCTTTACTTAACAGATGCACCCTTTCTCAATCCATTTGTTTTGCAAGTGACCTTCATCTGTCTTTTGTCCATTTCGGCATTGATATCACTCATCTGCAATAATTTTAAGGGCTATAAGGGCTACCTATAGAATTTCTTTGCCATAGCATCCAGTCCTTTAAGTAGTCACTAAAAACATACCTCTTTAGGAAATCCTACAATTGTCCTGTGTGATGCCCCTCTCATTACAATTGCCCTCCTCATTTCCCTTACATCTGCAGCCCAGTGCAGCTCTCTCTCCCTTAACTAGCCTATTTTGATAGGCATATAATCCATCAATCCCTCCTTCCCTTTGAAATCCTGTTTTATTATTCATGTGTTTCTTTAATGTTATTTCATAGATTGTAAGCTCATTTGAGCAGGGCCTTCTTCACCTCTTGACTCTGTTAATATTTTGTATATCAATTGTATGTTAATATTTTGTATGTCAATTATTTGTTGTCAGATATTTAATAACTTTAAAGCACTGCGGAATACGTTGGTGCAATATAAAAGTTAATAATTTAAAAAAATGCCACACCCAGGTTTTAGGTAAAAGATGAGGAAAATCAAGAATATTCTCCCATGGTAGTTTAGGATGAAACGCTTAGAGTAAACATGTTCTGCAGAAAGCTAGTCAAGCACTGGGGTGGAAGGATAACACAGAAAATCCTGCTGCATTGAGCTCTAAGGGTTTATTTGTATTTATTATAACTTTAATGTAATTGTTCCCACTATAGAATACTATGCCTCCTCCATGTGGAAGTGGGGTGAGCAATAAATTATTCTATCTTAAAAAAGGGACAGAAAGAGTAAGAAAATAAAAAAAAATGGTTTGGGAAGGGGGGTTGGGACATGCAATTCTTATTTATTATATGCAGATAATTCTAAAATTAGTAAAATAATATATCATCACATTATCATACATCTATACTATTTGTATATTTGAATCTGCATTATAGAATTAATACAGTTGCTCCTAAAATTTGTAAGAGAGAGAAAGGACTAAAAAAGAATTGAAACTGATAGTAATAAGAAGCGAAACACGTCTATGAGTAAAACCTTCAATATAATAATTGTTTTCCATTGTAGTATTCTTATTTGTTTCTTTGTCTTCTTGAAAAAGGAATGTGTTTATGTTTGGATCCAATATGAAATCACTGTAGGAGAAAAACAATTATACTATTTTAAGCTACGTAATCTAAATTGGCTGCTCTGAACCACTGCAAATAAAGGGCATTCAAAGGTGACTCTTCAGACAACTCAGCAAATAGTATTTAGTTTTCTATTGTGTTATGCTAGTCTATGCATAATGTTCTATTCATACAACTTAATGCAAACATTCATCTTCATGACAATTTACCTGCTGTAAAGACTCATCTTATAAAAATACAATACATTTTATGGAAGATAAACTTACTGAACAGAAATACATTTTATTATGTTTCTTGTTTGGCAGAATTTAGGAATTTATTGTCTACCAATCATCGGACTGCCAAGGTAGCAGACCCCCAGATTCGGTTCCGTTATTTATGATAGATGTATAGCTGGGCTATTTCTAAATACTAAAAGGCTAAAAATGCAATATTTACACCTGGTAATAGATTCAGTGACCCATAATCACAATTTTTACCATATTGTGGTTAATTTAGAAGTAGATGTAGGTGGGATATTCTGTCAGTAACCAATATTTAGCAGTCTCATTTTGAATTTTGGAGCAAAATGAGAACATAGACAAGTATCTTCAGTACCTGAAGGTCTTGACCCAGGACCTGGGTGTCTTTTGAAAGAGATGAGCATCAAACATTCACTATTAAAGTACTCACTACACTGCACAGGTGTACAGTGTAGTGAGTTTAGAGCCGCTTAGAATAGGGCGTAATAGTACGCCCTCCGGTCTTAAGGGGTTAAACATTAGATCTCTCTTTACAGTAAATGTTCAATAAGGCGGTATAAGTCACATGCAGGGGGTGTGACTAGGGCTGCATAAATAAAGTGATTTAACTCCTAAATGGCAGAGAATTGAGCAGTGAAACTTCAGGGTCATGATCGATACACCAAAACTGTATCATTAAGCTAAAGCTGCTTGGGTGACTGTAGCGTGCCTTTAAGCCTTTTTCATATAATGCTTCCTTTTCTTCTAAACTGTAGAATAAAGATTTAGCACTTGACATTTCAATCCACCTTATTAAAAGCATAGACAGGGCACATATTGCAAAAGTGGATGAGAAAAGAAACGGTGTTTCAGTTTTTCCTCTTCCACTAACAACCTTCAAAGACGGGGCAACATTTATGACAATGATTGACAGGAGCAAAGATGGTGGCGCTCAGTTCCAGGATTGAAGTGGGTGTTTCTACATTTAATTTTATTTTTTAAAACGCACAAAAAAAACTTACTTGGTAATTATCGGGGATAAGCTAACATAATATTAAAATTCCTGTGAAGTGGCAATTCCCCTTTAAAATATTAAAAGAAGAACACAGTCGGCATCCTATTCGGAAAAGGATAGGGGATGTTTGTAAGGCATGGGCATTGAATAATGCAAATATGTTATTAAACTATCCCCAAAACAGCAGACTAATAAAATGTAGGCTTAATGTTTAAATTTGTTTTACAGTTTATTGCAAAGTAGTCTTTTTTCTCTAATATAGTCTATATATTTCTATTTCTTTTTTTTTTTTATTATTTATTACTCTATATGTTACTTTAGCCTTTCTAAGCTAGTACTTATTTTTATGTTCTAGTCAGATCCCATTATGACACTTTCCAGGCTTTACATAAATGACATACCAAATGAAATATTCATTGTGTCAGTGATGTGTCAGGATGCTAAATACAGCGACTGGTCGCTAGAGGTTAAAAAATATGTGCTTTCTGTTAGCTGCTTAAAAGCTGTTCATGGTATTGAAAGCTTCTTAGGTTATAATTAGCTAACAGCCACACATTAGATGTCATACACCACGTTTAGCCATTTTAATTTATTTTCAGAAAAACTACAAACTATACTACAAACGACAGATTAGTGAATTCATGAAAAGCCACAAAGCCAAATGTACATCTACTGGGATACTTGTCTCTATCTGACCACACAGACTATTGGTGCCCTTTAATGTAGTTGCTAATTAGGGAGAGTTATACTCCAGTGATTGTGTTAGATCCGAACATTAGGCAGTGAGCTGTACAAGTATACGGCCGCAATGAAAGAACCATAGCTGTCACACATAATTAGGAAGCTAGGCCTTAGATACTTGATAAATAGCTTGGTAAGTTCCCTACATAAAGATTGTTGTATCTGGCTATCTCTATATAATGATAAATATTCAATAAAGTTTTATAGTATAGAATAAAGTTTATTTAAAAAAAATATGGCAATAAAGGTTTGTAGTGTAGAATTAAGTTTCTTTAAAAAAAAAAAAATGGGAATAAAGTTTCTTTAAAAGAACACTATAATATTAGGAATGCAAATTTGTATTCCTAATTCTATCTTGCTCATGTCATAATTTTTTCATCATAACCTATTTAGGAAAACTGTTTCTTTAAGAAGGCACTGACGTACATAACGCTACATAATTTAAGCGTTTGCACAATACTATTTTCCCTCCACTCTTTAGGATCCTTCTCTGTGAGATCTCGTGTCTCTAGTTGTAAAAAGTCTAATTTTACTAAAGAGACTATTATGCATGATCCTGATAAGATTGTACCTCTCAACCTATCCACAGACCATCTTGAAACTGTGGCGAAAGGGACCTCACCACTGGGTTTTGGAGAGGCCTGCTTGCCAGCCTCTTGCCCTGTGACTATGGCCCCTGTGACTTATTGGGTTTCAAGGCCCTTGGGAAAGACATTTATGTCCATGGATTTCATATTTCTACTTATTGGCTTGGATTTTATACTTTGTTCAGATTTGTTCAGCCAAATACACTTCTATTACAGCCAAGATAATATTGTGCAAACAGGCAAACAAACTGCCGAACGAACGACCACCCTGCATGCGGAGTGTGCGGCTTGTTAACTACCCAAAGTTGTGGTTAACCGCAGCTTAATTGGCGAACGGGCTGGGTGGTTGTCATTCGTATGAATGAAAACGTGGCAGCGGCCATTTTGTTTAGTTGAACGTGCTCAGCGGTGTTTTGTCGTCGAACGCCTGGAACTGTTTTCAGCTACTATTTCCACGAACACCCAGTCTTGTACCCCAGCGGTAGTGTATCTTACAGGGAGTGGAGACAATCTGTCTCACTCCTCAGTGGCAGTGCGAATCCCAGGGCGAGAAGTGTGTCGTCCTTCCCCCTCAGCAGCAGAGTGTATTATTGGGAGAGGAGACGGTCAGTTTCTCTCCTCAGCGGCAGAGTTTAGTATTGGAAGTGGAGACAACTGGTTTCACTCCCCAGCAGCCGAGTATGTTACAGGGAGGGGAGGCAATCGGTCTCACTCTCAAGTGGCAGTAGGTTTTACAGGGAGTGGAGTGTGTCGTCCTTCCTCCCCAGCGACAATTTTCATTGCAGGGAGAAGAGACATCCGGTCTCTCTCCCCAGCGGAAGTATGCATCTCAGGGAGCCGAAGGTGTCGTCCTTACTCCCCAGTGGCAGTGTACCTTCCAGGGAGAAAAGACACAGGGAGACAGCAGCCCTGACCCCAATGGTGCAGATGGGACCGCGGTCTCTGCACCAGGCCTACAGGGATGCTGGACGGCCAGTCCAGATCCCCAACTTACCCCACCGGAATACCAGGAGGAGGAGGTGGGCGGTCTCCCCTCTCTACAATAGACCCCCAACCAGGTCCTGGGAGTAATATTTGCTGATCCCATCCCAGCAGAAGAGGTGACATCTGGGCAGCGCGCAGTTGGCCTCCGTACTCCCATTTTCTTTTGTTTAGAGCCTGAAAACCCTCAGGCCACCACAGCAGAAGCCTGGCAATGGGGCAGAGTGCAGTTGGCCTCTGCTCTCCCTTTGTCCTTGGTCCTGGAACTGGCACCCCTCTCAATTGCCCAGCGGTAGTGTTGGCTGCAGAGCAGAATACCTCTGGTCTCTACCCACCAAGCAACAAGGAAACCAGGAGTACCAGTCTTTACTTGTGGGTGGGCTACTTGACTAACTCAGGCACTGATCGACAGGAGGTCAGGTACCTGGTTAGTCTACCCTCAGGGAGGGAGATATGTGGTGAAAGGGACCTCACCACTGGGTTTTGGAGAGGCATGCTTGCCAGCCTCTTGCCCTGTGTGGCCCCTGTGACTTATTGGGTTTCAAGGCACTTGGGAAAGACATTTATGTCCCTGGATTTCATATTTCTACTTATTGGCTTGGATTTTATACTTTCCCTGATGTATCTGTGGATTTGTTCGGCCAAATACACTTCTATTACAGCCAGGATAATATTGTGCAAACAGACGAACAAACTGTCGAACGACCGACCACCCTGCATGCGGAGTGTGCAGCTTGTTAACTACCCAGATGCTGTGGTTGACCGCAGCTTGATTTGCGAGCAGCTGGGTGGTCGGCGTTTGTATGAACGAACACGTGGCGTCAGCCATTTTGTTTAGTCGAACGTGCTCAGCTGTGTTTTGTCGTCGCACAACTGGAACTGTTTTCGGCTACTACTCGACTAAATTCATATGAATGGAGCGCTATTGTAAGGGAATAAACTGACAAACTAGACAGTTACAATGAAGATATGCACGAACGGATCAGTTTGTGCAATTTGTACTTTATTTGAAGGAGAAGATAGACCGGCCACACAGCCTAAATCTATGGAACTCTTTTGTGCATGAAAGCTTCCATGCAATTCGTGGACCCCTGCTCTGATCTGGGTGATTTTTGGATATGTTGTTCGCCCAGATCAAAGCTATCTAGGGATGTGTGATTTGTGGGGATATGTTGATGTTTTGGGGTGTTTCTGTGTTTTGGGTAAAACTGTATATTTTCTGCCTGTGATAATTAAGTTAGCCCATTGTGTTTGTTAATTATATCACAGGCAGAGGGGAGGGTTTGTGTGCATTAGCTGGGAGTGTCTGACTGTATTGTGTTGATTGGCTGTTGTAACTTTGTGTCCTGTGTACCACAAGGTCCACGTGGGTGGTAACATAGTGGAAAAATGTGTATATAAGAAGCAATAAAGCCTCAGCTCTGTCTGTTCCTGCTTACACTCCAAAACTGTGCGTCGTCCTGTTATTGGAGGAAAATAAGATTTGCTCGTGTGTTTGCTGCTCCAGCTTGCAGGAGATTTAAGGGAAGAAGGCTTGCTCCTGTGTCTGCTGTTCCAGCTTTTTCAAGGAGATTCACCAGGAAAAGTCCTTGTAAGGACTAGAGCTAATTCCCCATTTGGCTCCAGGGAGGAGTGGTTCCAAGGTCCCAGTACAGCCACGGCAACTGTGGGCAGAAGTGCTGCAGTTTGTCTCCTGTTCCAGCTAGGAAGCGGTCCTTTGGCGGAGGTACCCAGCCGGGGTACAGGGAGCTCCGCTACAGAAACATAAAATGCAACAAATAACAAAAGAGTGCTTAGCGCTTCAACAAAAATAAATGCAATGTGCAATCATTGTGAAATGTGTGTGTGCCACACTTATAGTTTTCCTCCACCCTATAATAATCAAAAAAGTAAATAGAAACTGCACCATACAAACAAATCACACCACTAGACTTTCCAATGAAATATATAACTGCTAGACACAGGAAACGCCCTGCCCATAATAACAAACCTCAAACAGAGTAAATAAGTAGAAAATTCAAAGTGGAACCATAATAAACTTCTGAGGTCATAAGTCTATGTAGAGGATCACTCACATTAAGCAGAGCCATTTCAGGCACTGTAAATAGCTTTCCAGGGTGCCTATATAGCTACAAATGTTCCTCTTAGAGGAAGGTATCAAATGAAAAATGGTCCTCTTGTTGTCCCTTTATTTCTTTTTATATTTTACATACTGAGATAAGGGATGCCCGTTGCTTCATCTTGAGGATGCTTTAAAGATACTTGGAAAATATTCAGAGAGACTGGAGTATAAATACTGGACCTTTTTTTCCCTCCCATTGTTCTCTTGTGGAGGTTTTTCTTTTTTTTTTCTTTTTTTTTTCTCCTTTTTTTGGTTGTTATATATTTTGCCTGTGAGACACAGTCCTAATTATTGCATCTTTTATTAAGACTATTGTATCGTGTTGAATTAGTGTTTAATTTTTCTTTATCATTAAGCATTCTCCAAAGTGATATTTATGTTGATGTTTTTTGTTGACATTTGTATTCATTTTTTTTTTTAAATGTATTTGCGATTCGCTTTCTCAGACATCAGGGTCTTTTTCATGATTGTACTTCAAAGAATTTTTTGTAATAGATGTAAAATTATTTGCATGATTTACCTAGTTTCATTCTGAGTATCAATTATTATAAATAATCTGCTATTTCTATAATCTTCACTATAATAAGAATATGTTAATCAAAATATGACCTTAAAATAAAAAAAGCATTAAAAAATACTCATGCTACATAACAGGTGCTGAATCAATTATACAGAGGCAAGATTCTGTACCTCCAACACGCTTGTGCCTTTTTGTATTTTTCCTGCGGCTAAACACATTTTTATGAAACAGCAGGAAGGAATTCACTTCCATATGTGCTGAGCTATTGTGTGCTTTAGACTGCAGACTTGGGCAGACTCGAATGCATGTTGACTCTCAGCGAGTGGCTGGATTCAGAGAAAAAAAAAATAGTATTTTACTTATTACTTTATAGAAGCATTATCAATAAAATCCGTGCTGGCAAAATAAAGCATTTCAGTAATTTAGCAACATGTTAAATCACAAGCAAAAATATTGATGGTTGTGGCTGGTCTGTCATGAGTACTTAATGGGTTAAAGAACAGATGCTTTGGGGGAAAAAGAAGAAGATGATGAAGAAAGAAAATTAGAGAATGAGAGTGCCTAAATCTATTTTTATTTATTTTTGCTGGATTTTTGAGATGTGTTTATGGATGTTCTGCAATAGCTTGAGTAACACCATTTTTAGTCTCTGTTTAAATATGTCAATTAAAGGAGACTCTTGGTCTATGCAAGGAAGAGCATACCACATAAATTGGCATCTCAAATAAAAGATTCAGCACCAACTGTTGGTAAGTGAAGTCTTGGTGCCTCACCAAATTCACTTGTTTGTTAATCAGATAATGTGTGTATGAAAGTAGTAATTTATCATGAACATGATATACTGGAGAAACAAGTGCCTAAAAATGGATGGGCAAATAGTAGATCCCCAGATCAATAAAATAGAATACATATGTTGCACAATAATAATAATTAGTTTATATTTATACAATCAAACAAGATCTCTAGTGCAATATTGTAATATTAATAATCTACTTTTAGAACACCATTTGAATAAAACTAAGAAAATATGGTTGTTTGTATAGGGAGAGGTATTGGCAGTAGAAAGAGGGAAGTGCTCATGCCATTGTACAGAACACTGGTGAGACCTCACTTGGAGTATTGTACACAGTACTGAGACCGTATCTTCAGAAGGATATTGATACCTTAGAGAGGGTTCAGAGAAGGGCTACTAAACTGGTTCATGGATTGCGGGATAAAACTTACCAGGAAAGGTTAAAGGATCTTAACATGTATAGCTTGGAGGAAAGACGAGACAGGGGGGATATGATAGAAACATTTAAATATATAAAGGGAATCAACACAGTAAAGGAGGAGACTATATTTAAAAGAAGAAAAACTACCACAACAAGAGGACATAGTCTTAAATTAGAGGGACAAAGGTTTAAAAATAATATCAGGAAGTATTACTTTACTGAGAGGGTAGTGGATGCATGGAATAGCCTTCCAGCTGAAGTGGTAGAGGTTAACATAGTAAAGGAGTTTAAGCATGCCTGGGGTAAGCATAAGGCTATCCTAACTATAAGATAAGGCTAGGGACTAATGAAAGTATTTAGAAAATTGGGCAGACTAGATGGGCCGAATGGTTCTTATCTGCCGTCACGTTTCTATGTTTCTAATATGAGCCCTAGGAGTATCAAACCCTTGAGATCTTTTGATCTAATGTGGGAGATCAATTCCACTTCTGAACAAGGATGACAGGATAGCCAGAATCCAGATTAAAGTCTTAATTTTAATATGTAATATTAAAATATATGTCAAATCTGAGGGCAATGTGCCAAATATAAAGGTATGATGAATCCATAGACAATTAAAGTCCCTGTAGGAGGTGAAAAATGCATTGTGGTGATGTCAGGATCCAGATGCAACAGAGAGGACTTTTACAAGGTCTGCGCTTGTATATATTGTTACTGACATTGGAACAAAAGTTCTGGAACTGTACCGCATATCCACACATTTGGTTAAAGGAACAGGCTCTACGTTGGACGCATAACATCTCTATATTTGGCACAATACCCTCGGATTTGATACATATATTGGAATAAAAGATTTAATTAGAATCTGGTGATCCTGTTATCATTATTGAGTAGTGGAATTGATTTTCCACATTGGATCCAACGATCTCCTCCCAGGGCTCAGCTGTTGGAGTGCCACAGATCCACAAGGGGATTTAAAAGAGGAATATTATTTTTACATTATCGCAGTACTTGTTTTGTGTTATATTTCAGGAAGAAAAAGATCTTGATTGGTTGTACACAGGTACACTAAGTAGGGAATTGCACACCATATGTGTTTTATTTGATTAGTTTGTGTGTTTAAGGATGTTAAGCACATATGGTTCTGCATGAAACTTGATTTGGCGCTTTGTATAGTACTTTATGTAAAGTTGTTTGTACTACAAATAAATTCCACAAGTATGCTTTATGTTAATTAGCACTTTCATATTTTTGCACAAACGCTTTTTGAAATTAAGTGCACTTTATATTATTAGGTTAGCGCTATTTGTTCACCTTCTTGTTAAGTATTTGTTTAGTAGACACCCAGATGTTGTAGAACTGCAACTTTGCAATTCTCACAGCTAGGAAAGCACGATGGCAACTGTAGTTCTACAATATGTGGGAGTCTACCATGTTCTCAGGCCTATGCTATAAACTTTACTGTGAGGGCCACAAAAGGATGAGCAGGTCCCACGTAACCACCCTGATGACCGTTTTTGGAACATGTGCTACAGGGCCTATTGGTCATAGAAATATCATTGTACAATGTAGCATCATATATGATCCAAATCAGAAACACCTGGGAGAGACAAAAAAAAAAAAAAAACAAGCTAAAACTCAGTAATATAAAACTAATTCAGGCTGGTCCTGGCCACAGTTTGGTCTTATCACAAAGGTATTAATTTGTATAAGGAATCAGAATATTGACAAATAGAAAAGTTTCAGTCATGAAGCTGATTAACAAAAAAGATAAAAGATTAAATTAACTCAGAATTGTTTCTTTAAATGACCAGGAACATAAATAATATAAATAAACAGATTTCAGGCTCCTCAGTAAGGACTGGACGTAGACATATAGATTTCAGACATCAATAAAAGCCAGGCATGAAATTACATACACTCAACTTTACAAATAAACACTAATGCACTTTTATGAGCAACATTTTAATATTGACATCTTAAATGCATACGCACAACGCGTATAATTAACATCTGAAACTATACATAAAGAACCATGTCACTGACAATGATAAACAGCTTAACTAAAGCACGACCAAATATTAAGGCAAGGTGTGAAATAGTATATAACACAGTCTGTTAGAACAGAACTTCACAGGGATGGACTGACAGCAGTCTGAGCACCTGGACAAAATTAAGACTCTGCGCCCTTCAAAGACCAATAAACATGCTCTAGGCTAAGGTACACCCAATTTGTAACATATTTCAATATTGTATTAAAAATAATATAAAATACAAATTGCAAGTATGTTAAGTATTTGTGTAGCTTGACAGTGTGTGTAAAAGCTGGTTAGTATTTGTGTAGAGTGTCTCTTTGTGTGAAATGTGGTGGTGTATTTGTGCATCCTGGCAATGTGTATTGATGTTTTAGTGTGTTTGGTGCAGTGTGTCTGTGTGAATGTGGGGTTGTATGTTTGCAATGTGAAAGTGTGCGTGTGAATGTGGGAGTTTATTTGTGCAACGTGTCATTGGATGTGTAATTATGGGGGATTATATTTGCACCATGACAGTTGGTGTCTGTGTGAGGGTGTATTTGTGCAATGTTGCAGTGTATGTATGGATGTGGGGGAATGAAGAGCAGTGTGCGCGCATGCTGTTTATTTGTGGTGTTGGTTTGTGAATACATTTTTCCATTGCCTTCACTTCTTGCTGCATTAGTTAGTATGGTGCCCAGGGTACCGTAGCACCCTCCCACAGTACGTTTTCATCCATTATCAGAGGGTGTCTGGGTACCCTGGGCATCATAACCATTAATGTGGGCTGTAGTGGTTACAGTGGTTGGAGTATTCCTGTAGAAAACCCAAATGGCTCTGATGGCAGATAATCCAATTAATTTGAGACTAAAACCTGCCAAACCTGTGTTTACAGAGACTTTCAGCCATGTTGTTTAGCTCCAGAAATATGTTTTGCAGTGAAATTATCATGCCATAGACTAGAGTTTCTCACTCAAGGCTTGTATCTATACAGTCATGGAATCTCTTTGGTAAACAATCTGCTCTTTGTAAATCAACATTTTAGTTTATTTCACCCAAAAATTGTTCTGTTGCAAAATGGTGGATTATTTAAAAGAAAGCCAGTTGAGCCCTTAGTAAAAAACAGTTTGGGAAACAAAGGCTATAATATAATAGTTATATATTAGATATATGTGTATAATAACTGGTCACTGTTTTCTTCGTGCAAGTCTAGCTACAATCTCATACTCTGCTTGTAAACCATGATCCCTATCTGACTGATTCCTTCATGCGAGCTTGTTTAAGGATAACTCAACATATGATTATTATCATAATTGATTTACATATATACCAATGCATTCTGCAATCCTAGATACACATTAAGTAAAGAGTACTGCAAAGCTTAGTTTGAAAAGCACATACATACTGATATTAAAAGCCCTACCAATTACCTTCAAATCTTATGGAGAAAGGAACATGTGTACAAGTGTGCATTATACGATTAGAAGTGGAAAGAAAGAGAATGTATTGACTAGAAGGGGCTGTTATGGAAATATAAAATGTGTGAAAAAGTTGGAAGCATTTGGTTTATAATTTTTTAAAATTATTTTTATTTAGAGAAGTAATAAAGCATTTCAGAGATCATATACTAGTATACAAAGCCATACATATATTGGACAGTTTTGAAAGTCATTTAAAGGAACACTGTAGGCAATGTTTTCATGTTTTAATGCTGAACAAGAGTCCATGGCAGTACATCCCCTCTGTGCTGGTTTGGCTAATGAGGAAGTATTAGCCTGAGCAGCAATGGGCAGTGGTGATTGACTGAGAGTGTCAGCTGACTACTTTTAACCTATCAGATCTCCACTGATGGTATGAATGGATATGAAAACAAGGAGGTGTGTACTCTCTGCCATAGCCACACCTCCAGAAGGGGCCAGACTATGGGTGGCCGGGGATCCTTATTTAGTGTTAAACTGCTCAAAAATGGTTTAACACTAAATAGGAGAACATTGCCAGGGGAGATGAAATGGTTACAGTGACTACAGTATCCCTTTAAGTCAGAGAATAACAATTTGACACGATAGGAAGAAATTCATTGGACATTAGCTATGCACAGTCATGTTTGATAGATGGAAGTTGAGGCAAGAAATGACTGTAGAGAATATTTGAGGAACATCTTGTAGATTCAGTTCAGAAATATAACAATCTAAAAATACAATGGTCACATCCATAGCAGCAATGACATCCTTCAGATAAAATATATAAAAGTTATCATGTGCTATCTGGAAAAAGAGAATTTCAACTTTCAAAAATGCAGTTTCATTTCATGACTATCTTGAGAAACCTAGAAATGTATGTTAAAGGATCACTATAGGGTCAGAAACACAAACATGTATTCCTGACCCTGTAGTGTTAAAACCACTATCTAGCCCCCCTGAAAACCTCATGCCTCCATAAATATAGCAAA
The DNA here is from genome assembly GCA_933207985.1 of Pelobates cultripes. Taxonomy (NCBI): domain Eukaryota; kingdom Metazoa; phylum Chordata; class Amphibia; order Anura; family Pelobatidae; genus Pelobates; species Pelobates cultripes. Next base: position 94,985,356 of record OW240915.1, on the reverse strand, counting down.
ATCTTACTGTCTTCACACCTGAAGCTGTAGATCTGCATGCTGTTTGCCTAAAAAAAACAAGCAGTCTGCTGACATCATCAGAAGTGGTGGCCTGATCCAATCACAGTGCTTCCCCATAGGATTGGCTGAGACTGACAAACAGGCAGATCAGGGGCAGAGCCAGCATGATTCAAACTCAGCCCTGTCCAATCAGCATCTCCACATAGAGATAAATTGTATCAATGAATCTCTATGAGGAAAATTCAGTGTCTGCATGCAGAGGGAGGAGATACTGACTGGATGCATTTTAGGCAGCCATGACCCAGGAAGGATCTCTAACAGCTATCTGAGGAGTGGCCAGTGAAGTTATCACTAGGCTGTAATGTAAACACTGCATTTTCTCTGAAAAGACAGTGTTTACAGCAAAAAGCCTGAAGGTAATGATTCTACTCACCAGAACAAATTCAATAAGCTGTAGTTGTTCTGGTGACTATAGTGTGCCTTTAAATCTTTTATAGATACATTAGAAAAAACATTTACTGGCATACTCATACATTTGCTAGAAAGCTTATTATGGACTTTCTAAATAAGTGGAAAAATGTGATGACTTAAAAAGCTATTAACGTTGACAGTAAAATCTGCTTGTTTTACAGAACCCAGATTTGTTTCAGTAGCAATCAGAGAATAAGTGTGTACTTTTTTACATTTTGTATTTTCCATCGATTTCCATCGATTTCAGCGCATAGATCGTAAGGACACTGATTAGTAAACTCTTTGGTTAAATAGCAGTGTATTTTTCTCACTAATCATCACTATGAAAACTTTTTTTTTTTTAAAGAATAACCTGTTGTGTGTAGAAGTGGGTCTATCTCTAACCAGCTTTAAATCTTTTAAAAACAAAAATGTGTATATGTGAGCTTGGCATCAGATTGCAATATATTGCAATGCAAGACAAGAAAAAAAGTGAATACAGCATCACTATATACTTCACAATTGTTCCCTTTAATTAAAAAAATTCTGTTCACTTCTACTAACCCATCCAGACAGACAGAGATTATGTCATTACGCAACACTGTACAGGAGCCTGCATTGCTCAGTCTGTACAAAGCTGAAGAAGCAAGGCAATTGTAACATGCATGGAATTCTTTAATTATGAGTGTAAAAATTGACAAAATAATTTTTCATAATTTACACAGTAAAAAAATTAAATCAATTTCAGGAAGAGAGGTATATGAGCGCCATGTAGTTCACGTATCTGAAATACATACTGGGAAAATGTATATGATGAATATCTCACTGTGATTGAATACTGAGTAAGTCTTATATTGATGATTTTACTTATAAACGCATAAATATGCCGCACTGTATGTGAATATGGATTCTAATCCCTCCTTAAATTTAATTTCCACTGATGTTTAGACTTTTAAATATGGTTTAACGTTAAAGCACTATTAAACATTCAGAAAAGCTTGCTAATTTTACATTTGTTGTATATTTGTAAACTTTTAGCAAATATACAATTTTAAGAGGTTAACTTTCGAGGATCTTTGATCTTTATATATCTTGCAAAGACCACTGTAGTGAACATCCCTGCTTGGGATAAGTGGTCCATAGGTGCAGAGGAAGGTAGATATACTTACCTAAAGCTGTTCTCAGCGGGTCCTGCAATCTTCTTTCTTCAGTTCCTGGTTCTTCATCCTCCAGGAGAATTATAGACTGTCTATGAAAGGTCCTGTATGACGAGGGGACCCGCACTACAGTAAGTATTGCGATCTGTGAGAAGAATTCTGAAATCCACAACTGTTGCTATTTTCATTCTATCTTTATGAAATACTCAAAATGTATGATCTGCTGACAGAGCCTCTAGGACCAGAGGAAACGTGTCTGGTCCTAAAGTAACATATACAAGTACATATGAGCATTAATAATGAAAACCTGGTAGCAAAAATCATGCACAAGTTGTGTAAAGCCCTATGTAAGCATGCATTATAGTCCAACGTTTGTAATCAGTTGATATTATTTTCTGATTTTCAACTAGTATAACACAATAGTTATAAATCCAGATTTTCTGCTGGCAATGTCAGAAAATGTTATTGTTGTTAATCTTGCGCTTTCAAGATTAACTGCAAGAAAAAAAAAAGGTTTGAGTCCTTTACTTCATTGCTTGTACACATGATCACATTGTGGAGGGGTTATTAGTGTTCATTGTGCTTAACACTTAGAAATATTTCAGAGTGCTGTTTAATTGTTATAAAATGTTTTCAAATCCCTTTAGATGTTGAATTCACTAAGTTTTGATGGTTCTCATAAGTGTTGAAGCAGGTGGTTTTGATGGGTCAGTAAAAGTCTAATTTAAAAATATTGACAAAGTGCTGGTGATTTCTTCTTTAATTACTTGAGTGTATATTGTTTTACATAAATTATGGGGTCCACTTTCAAATATCTGATGGTAACGGTAGTTCCACAAATGGTAATGGCAGTTCCACAGTCCCACAGGACAGTGGAATTGTGATCCCTTTGACATTACAGATAATGTGTCAATAAATGTTAGCTATAAGATTGTAATTTCCCTAGAAAAATCCTAGAGGTCAGAGCTGTATGGAAATGTTGAGGGTCATTTGCCAATACCATTGTGCCCATCGTGTCTGCCATGGCTTAGAAATGATAGCCACCTGTTTCTTCCAACTGCCCTATACAGTCTTAGTTTTGACTATTATAATAATTTCAATACCACATGTTCATTCTCAATGCATCTACACCAGGCGTGCCCCAGATGTTTTAAAACTACAGCTTCCATAATCCTTTGTCATTCTAAAGCATTTAGGAGGCATGCAAAGCATCATTAGAGTTGTAGTTCTATAACATCTGGGCATCTACCTTTTGGGAACTCCTGACTTACACTATGCAACCTTATTCTTAAACTTATTTGTGTGCCAAAAAACCTTCTGTACTCAACAAGTATGCAATCAATGCAAGTGTAACCAAGCAAATGTGCTCAAGCACCCATGTCTTACAATGCATAGCAACTGTTCTAAATTTCCATAGTGAGCAACAGTCACACACTTTTCATGCACAAGTCATAGACAAACACCTCCACAGCTTCACAATTGCATGTCTTTTTTTTTTTTTTTACAACAGATTCTTAATTAGGCTATTACATTGCATGCCCAACACTCGTGTAAATTCATTCCTGCATTACTCGCCAGCAAACACATTAATTCACAGTGACACACCACAGTACAAATACATATTCACACTTACAGCCAATTCAAATTCACATGCATTCCCACTATTTTTACTTACAAGTGCACAGATGCATTCTTACTTATAGTATGCACAAATAAAAACATGCATTACAAGTCCTAAAATACAAAAACATATATAAACCTGTATTCACACTGACAATATGTCAATTAATTCCTCCTGACACTACACATGCAAATACAAACATGAATTTACACTGATATAACAAAGAAATACATAAACAGTCACAGTATACACTCAAACAAAAACATAGATTCACTACACACATAAATACACATATATCTTTATACACATATTTACATAACTGCATAACAACTTATAAAATTTAACCTTATATGGTTAATTTATATATACTGAAATTCAAGAAACTCAACGTCCTGGCAGGATATTACATAGTTACCTGGTAGTTTGAAGTAGGTTGAAATAAAAACTAAAGTCCATCAAGTTCAACCTTAAAACCCATTCCTTTATGTTGTTGATCCAAAAGAAGACAAAATAACAAATGTGAAGCCCTTCCCAATTATGCCACAAAAGGGGAAAATGTTCCTTCTTTGCTCTATAATGCCAATCAGATTTCTCCTTGGATCAACAAACTGTTATAACAAATTCTTTTGCATCCTTTACAACATTTGAAACTGTCAATCATTTTTTATCAATATCAGTATAAAGCAAATTTGACAAATTTGTTTAGAATCTAGGAGTCAGCTAAAAAAGTTAGGAGGCAGTTGATTAAAAAACTAATTTTAAGTTTAAATTTCAATAAGAAATATGCAATTCTTAAGGGACACTATAGACAACAGAACCATTACAGCTTAATGTAGTTGTTATGGTGTCAATAGCCTGTACCTGCAGAACTTTCAAATGTAAACACTGCCTTTTCAGAGACACGCTGCCTTTTCAGCTATCATTATGACTGACCAAACATGGCCATGGCGAAACAGGCACAGCGTGGGAAAAAACGTTATTATAAACAAATTTCTTGTGCGATTGGTGAAGGTACCTTGACAGACACAAACACACATACCCTCTGACAGACACACAAAACACACCCACAGAGACACACACACAGACACACACACACACACACACACACACACAACCACACATTTTCTCACACACATATTTTTTCTTGAAATCCACTCAGTCACCCTACATTTGGGAGAGCGGAGGGGACCTTACACTGGGGTCCAATGGGGCTCCTCTCTCTTCCTGCTTGCAAGGAAGCAGTTATTTACCTGCAGCTCCTCTCTGCTCCCTTGTGCTCTCTGTAGTCATGCCGGCTCCTGGCATCATTAAATAGTGCAGAGCAGAGCAGAGAGGAACTGCAGATATATTACTGCTCCCTTGCATGTCTGCTCACATGCTACTGCATTCGGCCATCTTGTGCTGCCATCCCAGGCGCCAGGGTGAAATTTCTAGTCGCTATGTCGACCTGGTGCCTGGGATTTGTTTAGCCCTGGAACTGAATGCTTATTTGGACTAAAGCTATATTTCTATATTGTTGACAATAAAATCACACAGATTAAATGGTTACTCAAGGCTCCATAACTACTTCAGTGATTTGAAGTAGTCATGGTGCCTTGAGTCTGCATGCAAAATATTTCACTATGAAACTAGTGCACATACCACCAGCAGCATCATTGGGGCGTCATTAGTCAGCCCAGAGCAAAAGTTCCAGGTGGCTAATGTAAATTCTGTCATAATGGATGTCTGATGTCAGCACACACAGCATGCTGGTGACAAGTGTTAAATAACAGCATTTCCCCACTCTCCATGCCACCTGAGTCCTCCCCATATAGTCTTGCCCTTATGGTGAGAGGGAGTGAAAGATCAAGCTGTAGATAGAACTTGGCCTTGGTGCTACACTGCAGGTACGTTTTAGCTTTAATTTTTTTACATTTGTAGTGGAGGGGTTCTAACATAGGAAGGGTTACTCAAACAAAAAAACAGTGTTTTCCTAAAGTGTTATATGTACATTTTGAATCACATAAAACAGATACACTTATCAATTATTCCCAGTAAGTTTTATTGAATAAAATAATTTGAAAATTTTATGTTGACCTTTAAGAACAAAAACATTTAGCTGAATCATTACAGCCAGGAAGTTGTGACAAGTTACTTTATCATAAATATGGAAACAAATCTTTGATGCTCAAATGCAAATGTAGAAACCACAATCTTACATTAAAGGACCACTCTAGGCACCCAGACCACTTCAGCTTAATGAAGTGGTCTGGGTGCCAGGTCCTTCTAGGGTTAACCCATTTTTTCATAATTATAGCAGTTTCAGAGAAACTGCTATAATTATGAATGGGTTAAGCCTTCCCCCTAATCCTCTAGTGGCTGTCTCATTGACAGCCACTAGAGGCGCTTGCGTGCTTCTCACTGTGAAAATCACAGTGAGAGCACGCAGCGTCCATAGGAAAGCATTGTAAATGCTTTCCTATGAGACCGGCTGAATGCGCGCGCAGCTCTTGCCGCGCGTGCGCATTCAGCCGGCGGGGCTTAACGGAGGCGGAGAGGAGGAGGAGAGCTCTCCGCCCAGCTGGAAAAAAGGTAAGTTATTACCCCTTTCCCCCTTCCAGAGCCGGGCGGGAGGGGGTCCCTGAGGGTGGGGGCACCCTCAGGGCACTATAGTGCCAGGAAAACAAGTATGTTTTCCTGGCACTATAGTGGTCCTTTAATTATTATGCTTATTTTATGGATTCAGATATCATGTACTGGAATTATAAATATATAATTTACTACTGCACACTTCATGATTCTGATATATATATATATATATATATATATATATATATATATATATATATATATATATATATATATATACACACAGTCACTACACCATCGTTGGATTCTATTGTTTTACATATCAGGACTTAATAACTATCCCCTGTTTCTTAGAAGGTCTCTAACCCCTTAAGGATAGTGGGCATTCTATGCTGTCCCCCAGAAATTGAGCTTTAACGCCAGTGGGTGGAATAGAACGCTCAGCGTTTTAGGGCCCCCCTGCCGGCATCTATACTTACCTACCACCGTGATTCTGGTGGGGGAGGGAGTGCCTAACAGCCCAGGCAGTCCCCTTGCAGCAGATCCAGCCCCTCTGGGCCACGTGAGAATGATGATCACATGGCCGGAATATCCGGCTAACGTACTACCTGCAAGTGGGGCTGGGCTATCATGAAGTCCCTCAAGTAAAAAAAATCAATGGGAAAAAAATATAAATATATATGGCATGATATATATAAAATGAAATGCGTTTAAAATTAAAGGTGTATGTGTAAATATTATGTGTACCTCTATGTATTATGTTAACATCATTATGTGATTTTATTAATTCTAATTTGAGGGATCTACCTGACAACCAAGGCAGAAAGTCCAATGAGTTTAAATTTCAAGCGCTATATTTGACTCTCTAACTTTTCAAAACCCCATAAAACCAGTACATAGGTGGTACTGTTGTACTCGTAAGAATTCACTGAACACAAACATTTTTAAAACAGTAAAATGTATCATGATGATATCATCAGTGGAAGTGCTATTTTTGTATAAAAAAAGGCAGAAAAAAATATGAACACTAATTTTGGCTATGATTTGCTACTAAGTGGCTATTAAAAAAGACTGGACATTCCGCATTCTGAATACAGTGGGTTGTCTACTTTTACAAATGGTATGCCATGATGGGGTAATTCTTATTCCTAAAATGACATATAGTCTCAAAGGCAACATAGCCCCTGCAAACAAATCTGGCTGTCACGGCTCCCGGTGATTCTGCCGCAAGGTTGCACATAAAGTGAGCAACCACACCGACAGAAACAATTCATACTTACCTTGCTCGCAGCAGACCACTGCCCGATGCATACTTCATATTCAAAGGGACCTGCGCATCCTGCTTATGCTATGTTACATAAAAATATAGAGACCTGCGCATTTTCCATTCCTGCTCGAATATGACTCATATGAGAACTGCGAGTCTCCCAAGTGTGCATTTAATATCTTAAATATATAATGTGATAACCGGTACCTGCATGTCCCAACCTTGCTTGATGCCACATGTTATTTTGTGAACATTGAAAATAATAAAAACTAAATTAACAAAAAGAAATGGATAAGTTTGAGACTTGACATTGCATGCATGGAACACATGAACAAGTAGTTGAAATGATGAAAGATATCAACAAAATTGGTAACAGCTTTTGCTTTTTGTTCTGTTAATAGCTTTTAAAAGTAGAACAATGAAACTGTGCACAGAGTTTTCTGATTTTTGCTAATTAGTCCCTCCCAATTTATTTCAACATTTGCAGTGATGGTGTAAACATGTCCAAACGTTGCAACTCCATAAATCAGTATGAGAAGCTCATGTTGGCTAAACTTTTTCATGAAGGCTGATGATGTAATGAGTGGGGATTTACAGAAAAAGAATACATTTGAAAAGTACTCCTTAAAGACATTTTTTATAAGCCACAAATGCAATTTTTAAGTGGAAATGATTTTACAAAAATAATCTGTAGGACATAAAACCCATCCATTTATTATTCTCAGCTGTTTTCACAATATATATTTAATAATGCATATCCACTTATCTTTTAAGGAGCTTTTTGTGCACTAATGAGCTTAACAGGCGACATCCCATAAAAAGACATGCTTTATGCATGTGAACCATTGCTTTAAGCGGTGTCTAAGATGATGATTTTTGAGATTTTAAGATTGTAATAATTTTTATTGCATCTTGATTTGGGTCTCTTACCAAAGAATAAAGTTTTCATTTCAAATCGGGTTATTCCCTAAAATATGATTTTTTTATTCAAAATTAATTAATTTAGAATTTCAGTGCAAAATATCCAAACAGAAAAAAATCTTCCATTCAACTCAGTCTTCAGTTCTGCAACTGTAGCAAAAATGTTTAAAATTACTTGGAATAAACTTTGAATTCCTCATTATTTACATTATTTAGTGAAGAACCATGAGAGTCATTTCAATATAGATGTAGTCTGACTTTCTGCATCGTAATTATTTCTACGCGAATATATTTTCTACAGCAACATTACAGATAATTTGGCTTTGGTAAATTGCACGTTATTTGACACTGTCTTAAAACCAGTCACCATACCAATATCTTACTTCATATTGCTCTGAGCAGGCCATTCATTTAGCAATTGGAAAAAAAAATAAAAAATTCACAGATCTGAAGAAACCCCTCAGAAGTGTGAATGGTGTCTGGAGATTGTGTGAATAAATAATATCAACATTAAAGATAATAATAATAATAGGTAAGTATAGCAGAAAAGGGTCAAAAGACGATCAGTACATAAACCTCCACAGCTTAAATAGCTGTACCTCCCTGATGTCTATGTTGATTATAATCAAAATCAGACTCCTGACTTTAATGTTATATCGGTAGTGTCAATGTCTGTAAAGCATAAAGATACAAATATCATAGACAGCATTCTGATTGTACACAGCATTTGTATCAAAGTATCAGGTCCTTGGCAAAAAAGCAACAAAATAGTGTTGCTGCCTTGTTTGTTTGAATTCTGCTGTGTTTTTCTATAGATTCTATGGGATGAAGTTAACCTGTTAAATACTGATCAACAGGCTTGATATTCATATAGCTATATATGGGATTGACATCATTGTCTAAATACCCTTCATATGCCAGGTACACAGTCCAAAAGAAATTGAAATAAAGTGAACGAAAAAATGACGGACTGATCGTGGCTGCCTGTGATATTAAATATAGAAACAGGTATATTGCAATTCAATTTCCCATAGTATACAATCAGAGTGTGCAGGAGGAAAAAAAAAGGAAAGATAGAACAATTAATACGTGCTAATGTGCAGGACCATACTTAGAATGTTGGTCCTTGCACATGTGACAGTGTGCCCTGTGAAGTGAGGAAAAAAGGAAACCCGACGCGCGTTTCGGTGCCACTAGCGTGCACCTTCGTCAGGGGCTGAAAGTTAGTGACGCCTGGGTCACTGTTTAAATGCATCCCGTGTTTGCTTGTTAACCACATAGACCAATCAGATGGTCAGGAAAACGGCGCCAAACGAAGAAGAATGTAACGAATAAATTATGCAAATTGACCTTTTAAATGGTCCAATCAGAAGTAAGACTTCTGTTCCTGGCTTTTTACAATGGCGCTGGGTTCAATGATTTAACCCGTTAAATATTGAAAGAATAGAAAATAGATTGGTCACTTAACGACTCTCTTATATTTAATTCATATTAACTGTCCTGATTAATCCAGATCCTTATGTCCTTATATAGTAAACACCGAATTGGTACCAAACTGAAGTTAGGAAAAAGACGTGCATATGTTGATCCCCAACTCAAAAATAATATTAATTCGGAACACAAATTTAATGTACTGCATATGGCTATTTAAAATTACTAGCCACCTCTGTAGAGATGAATGAATAGTAGGATATATGTAAAAAATAATAATAAATAATCATAATAATGCTAATAATGAATCCAAGTGATAAACATATATAGCTTTATAAAATACTATTCAATACCGTTTTTAAAGAATACTAGTCTCATAGCAGTCACCAGAGAGCTAACTCGATGTAAGAAAATGTTCCAGTGGAAAGCTATATATACAGAACGTGTAATGCATAACTCTAACGGAAAAAGAATTGTATTCAAATGGTATAAAGGTACCATCGTATTTAATACCATTGCTATCTAAAGAGGTTATTGCCCAAATGGGCGCTTACATAGGTCAAGAAAAGGAGGAGAAAGATAAATAAATCCATAAATGCTTGTTAGTTAACCTAATTGATCCAGATCCTTCACACATGTCTAAATGCAGTGAATTAGTTTCGATCTAAAGTTGGGAAGAAAAACCAAGAAACGTACATATGTCGGTCCCTAACTAAAGATTATATGAAACAAATTCGGTGTGCTGCATTTAGCTAGTTTTAAGTTACTAGCAACCTCTCTAGAAATGGGTGAATAATAGAATATATATATATAAAAGTAATGATAGGTCCATATATATGTATATACACCTTATGCAAAATGTTCAATGCCGTTTAGAAGGACACTAAACTAATAGCAAACACCAAGTGTGATAATAGCATAATTAAGTTACAAAAAAGGCTGGTTGGTTGAAAAAAATCAATTCAAGTCTTGTGAACCTTTAAATAAAATTAAAATAACAATGTATCGATATTCACTAATAATTGCAACATTGGTTTAACTGTGAGGGGCAGCGTAAATTGCATTTATGTGTAATTTTACTTTAGAGATTGTAGACATGCAAACCATTTTCATAGCAGTGGAGATGAGAACAAAACCACAGTAATTATCTGGTAATTATCTGGTGTAGGTGCTTGGGAACTATAGGTTCACTAACAATTGGATGTTGAGTATTAGCATACCAGAGATGGACAAACATTTTTTCTGAATTTTGAATTCATATGCATAAGTAAATAACCCAAACAATGTACATTTTTTGTATTAATGCTACTTTATTATTTAAATAAACTATTGCTGTACAGATGAGTCAGCATAGCATCCACATGTGCTGGCCAATAATGCACAATACATGATCCTGGACGTTCCAAAGACACTGTTTAACATATTTATAAATAATCTTGAAAAAGCATTGAAAGTCACATAATACATCGTGAGCAAGATATTACTTTGCTGCAGAGGGATTTAGATAGACAGGGGGACGGGGCACTCACATGGCAGATGAAATTTAATGTAGTAAAATGCAAAGTTATGCACTTCAGGGTAAAGCATGCACAAGCTAATGATACCCTAAATGGTAGTAAATTAGGGATAACAACACACAAGAAGGATTTGGGAATTGCTATAGACAACAAACCAGGCAACAATGTGCAATGTCAATCAGCAGTGGCTAAGGCCAGTAAGGTATTGTTATGTATAATAAGGGCATTCATTCTTGGAATGAGAATATAATTTTGTCTCTTTATAAATCACTGGTAAGACCACATATTGAATATGTTGTGTAATTTTGGGCACCTATTCTAAAGAAGGATAAGATGGCACTAGAAAAAGTGTAGAGGCGGGCTACAAAATTAATAAAAGGAATGGAACATATCGGCTATGAAGAAAGGTTAGCAAATCTAAACCTCTTAAGTTTAGAAAAACATCGCCTGAGAGAGGATATGATAACATTTTACAAATATATCCAGGGCCAATACAAACCATTGTGTGGTAATCTATTCACAAACAGGACTATACATAGGACATGAGGCATGCGTTTACACTGGAAGAGAGAAGATTTTATCTAAGGCAAAGGAAAGGTTTTTTTTTTTTTTTTACCGTAAGAACAATAAGGATGTAGAATTCTGTGTCCAAAGAAGTTGTTTTGTCATAGACTAGACCGATGTTTAAACATCACCTAGATGCATCAATATTCAATGCCTGATCTTCATACCTAACCAGGTAGCATCTCTTAGTTGTGTCTAGCGAGTGTGCATGTTTTTTTGCTGGGAAATGATTAGAAATCTAAGATTTCTTCATTACCTGGCTAAATGAAAAAAAAAAAAAGCTAAATATTTATTTGTGCAGTGAGGGGAAAAAGTATTTGATCCCCTGCTGATTTTGAACGTTTGCCCACTGACACAGAAATGATCAGTCTATAATTTTATGGTAGGTGTATTTTAACATTGAGAGACAGAATTATGGGGGAAAAAATCCAGAAAAATCATTGACATGCAAATCAATGTATAACTTTTTTGACATGCACTTTTATGGATTTTTTGTTGTTGTTGTTATTCTTTCTCACTGTTAGAATACACCTATTATTAAAATTATAGACTGATTATTTCTTTGTCAGAGGGCAAACATTCAAAATCAGCAGGGGATCAAATACTTTTTTCCCTCACTGTACATATTTTGACCTCAACAAAAATCTCCTTGGCGAGAAAATGGAGAAATCAAGAAATCAATACCCACATGGTCACATATCAAAAAACAAATAACGTACCACCTGAAGATGGAAGAAGGAATCATTCAAAATTGTAATAGTAAGGCAACAAAGGAATTTAAAAAATGGTTAACATTTATAGACAAATAAGTTTGGAATAAGTAAACCAAGAAATAAAGTTGAGTACCCCGAATAACATCTCCCAAACAGAATAGAGGTATAATTGTGAGAGTTGTGCGAGGAGAAATTTGTGTTGGTTTGTACGTGGATAAACATATCCAGTTTTGCTCCATAAATGTATGAAACGAGCAGATTATATCATTGTGAAATATAGATAATCGATGTAATGAATCCACTGTATGTACCATAATGTAATGTAACATATTGTCTTTTTTTCTTTTCTTTCTTATTATAGGTATCTATGTTAATGGAAATGAAAAAAAAAAACAATAGAATGCACTTAAAAAAAAAAAAGAAGAATTCTTAATGAATCACGAACAAACCAAATGTTTTTTTCCCGTCTAATTTTAGTACTCTCTTTATAATATTTGTAGCAGATTTTGCAGGTAATGTGCTTTACTGCGTATAGCTGGATTTAGGTTATTTAGCTTTGATCCCTAACATAATTCATTTTCTCTTACTCCTCACTTTGCTGTTACAGTATATTGACATCAGCTACTATACATCTATTTTTTTCAGATAAGTTTATTAATAAAATACAGAAGCTCTCAGATGTTCACAAGATCTATTATTTTCATCTGGGGTTGTTCACTAAACTGGGAATTATAAACATCTGAAAAGATAACAGCAAATTTGAATTTCTGAGCTGGAAAAATACGTAAGATCTCTTTCTGAGTCTGCTATTTTCACCTACATTTTTGGAACTCCCTTATTAATTCTAAAAACGTCCTGGTTTTGTGAATAAACATGACAGTCTTGAGAATAGAAAGATGTGAAGGAGAGTCATTAACCATTCAGGAAGCAATACCAATTAAAAATTAATAATCCATTTATTGGAAAAGGTCTCATGATAATCAGACACTAAACAGCAGAAGAGAGCATACATGGGATGGGGACAGGGCGAGGGGATACAAAAGGCACATAATCACAGTACAAAGCACTTAATCATAGACCTCCATTTTTTTGTAATTATTTCTAAGACTCAAATTATATAAGACCTCCATTTTTTTGTAATTATTTCTAAGACTTAAATTATATAAATATGAATGAAAAGATAGGAAAAATTAATACTGTAATCACTAAGCTTTGAATTGTAGAGAACTTAAAATTGGAATGACAACAATTAGATAAAAGAAAATTCTAAAAATAAATAAGCTGTTACTATGGCGGAGTTTGAGATTTTGTTTTCTCAGATCACATATTTTTGCTTTAATTTTGCCAGTCAGATTTTAATCCGTTACAATTCAGAGTCCAATGCATAAACCCCAAAGCATAAAAAAAATACTGTAAGAAAAAAAACACCTAAAAGAAAGTTGTGATGATTATGGGTTACCATTCCATGAGCATTGTACATAAAACCAGTATAACAATTCTAAATCATGACATCGAATACTCAAGATAGATTGGACATCTCCAGGCAGAATTATCTGTGAAAGGAAACTCTCATATAACCTCTAAAGCTGCCACTAATGCAGGGAACAAAAAACATTTTTATAGAGCAGTGCGCCAAAAAGATACTTGATAAGGCATAGAGGTCAAAACCTCCTTCAATCACACTCCCTGTTCATCAACAGGCTCAGAAAGCAGCATGTCAAATGTACTTTTAATAACATTGTTTCTGTTCTACACTGCTTTTATTGATGGTGATTCCCAGATGCTGCCTAACAAAGTTTTTATTTATAGAAATAGCGTCTGTTCATATGAGTGATAGTCGGTGCCAGGAACTGATGAGTACGCCATGGTCCCAGTATCATGGGGAATTCAAAGTCCCCATCCTGTTGTTTACGTGACACATACTGACTAATAAAGTTTCATGCTTTTGTATGGTACCATTTTATTGCTGAGATTGTTGTAGTTCAATCATTGTTGACTGATAGCTTACTTTAAAATGGTATTCACATTAATAACAAAAACTGAACATTAAAACATTTTTGGCATCCAGTATTTAAGGATTTAAACTTTAAAAAGAGTAAATGGCAAATTCTATTACTGGCTGTTTCTCATTACTTGTGTAAAAGAAAATTACCAGAATGGCATTTTGGTGAACTTGAAAGTGTCCAAAGTCCTTTGTCTATGCAATGACTGCCCAATATAAAGAGGGAGATCATGCTTATATCAGTAACCAGTGTTAATGAGTCTTCTCAAAGATAATTTAAAATAACGCTCAGCATCTAATGTTTTATTTCAGACTAAGCAACCATTGCACTGTCCTCTTTCACAGCTCAACTACTAGACATAAAGACACAGCAGATGGACATGTTCAAACTGCCAAATCATGGCTGGCAACTGTGACCAGCGCCTGTAACATTTTAGAGCCAAGTAAAAGGTTGTGTCAGGGGGGAATACACAAGAAAGGGATATCACAAAAATGTAACAAATAAATAGCCCCAATATACTACATATAAAATGACCATGATCACAAACCTCTAGTTTGCTTTGCTAAGATAAATTGATTGTTTCTATATATTATTTATATATTTAGAATCCTACAGTTTTAGAGGATCACACCCATCCCCATAATAGCTGATGCCCTTAGTGAGGCAGGCGTGTCCAGGCGACAACTTACCTTCAGGGGTTTTCTAATGGTTTAACGTCAAAGACGTCCTTGCTCCCAGTTGCCACAGTGTGAGTAAAGCTTGGCTGGCTGGCTGGCCAGTGATAGGTTTGCTATTGGCAACCGATTGAGAACCATAAGAAGGTTACTAGGGGAAGGAAGTGAGGAGGCACAGGTGTCGGGCATCAGGGGACCAAATTAGGGGATTAAGCGACTGGAAAAATGGTTTGATTCCTAAAGGTATGATGGCGTCTGGATATTCCTGCTCCCATAACAACTTCAATTAGTGAAGTTGTTATGAGGTGGGAGTGTTCCTTTAATAACATAATGCAGTCAGAAACCTGTTCATAAAGGGATAATCCAGAGGCACCATAACAACCTAATAAGAATGAAGTTGTTATGGTGAGAGTTTGTCTCTGGCGCTGGATTGCCTTCAGGTGTTAAAGTGTTAATAAATGGTTTAACCATTTCAGTCTTCAGTCCAGTGTGAGTCAGCTTTGCCTCCGAACTTCAAATACAGTACAAGGCTTTAAATGGGAAGCTTTGGACAGGGGTGCAGTTGACAGACAGAGGTCAGTCAACATCAGCAGCTCCCCATTCATAAAATTGACAAAGTGGCGTGAGAAAGAGATGTAAATTTCTAACACAGTTTTAAAGCTTAATGTTTAACCCTGAAGGTAAGCCAGCACCATTATGAAGTTGTTATAGTGCCCAGAGGGTTCCTTTAAGTAGTAACATCATTCAGATTATAAACCTATACCTTCATTAACCCTCCTCATCAGCCACGTCAATTCAGTATATGATTTCATTACCTCCACCCGTTGTTATAAAATCACTTGACACCTCCTCTCTAGTCTCATCTCTACTACTGCCCACTATCATACCTAGCACTTTAACCAATACATATCCTTCACCCTATTGATAATAACAGTTACATATGTATTCTTTATTTATAGTATACTTAGAGTGCTCATTTGTGGTTTTCACAAATACTAAAGTATTTATAGCACCTTAGCTAATGGTGCTATAAAAGAAATATCAAAATAAATAAATAAATATGAAAATGAAAGGCCTTTATTACCCTGACAAAATGTAACCACTTTTGGAATAACCTCTCTACAACGAGTTTCCAGTGTTGTACTCTTCATTGCTGTCTCAGCAGAGATATCTATGCAATAATTACTACATTAAATCATCCACAGTAAAAGGAAATAAAATAACAGTGGAGGCGAATGGGGAATTAACAAACCGTACACATAGAGGAACTATTTAATACTGCATAGCTGTTATACCAACTTTGCACTTTTATACAACCCATACAACCTCATACACTCTTGTAAAATGTATTATTTATGCATTGTATCACAACTTATTGTATGACTATGGAAGAACATAACTCTGTTCTTTTCATCTATAGAGACATTTGCACAATTTTTTTTTTAATATTTGGGAGGAATAGCTAGAATATAAAATTAGAAAAAAATAATAAATTCTGTGTAGATTGCTATTCATTGATATATAATAAATAAAAAATAAAAAAAATGGACTCACTATCTTTAGCCACATATTAACTGAGCAGGAAAAGAGCAGCTAAGGTAAGCAGAAATTAATCTATAACTTAATTTAGGTTCCAGTATTACTTATTTTTCCACGAAAAACTAGCTCCTCTGTGGCTTTTTAAGCAATGGTTTTGTGGCAATAAATGATCTGCTATGTGTAAATTGTTACTTGTATTAAGATCTGTCCTGTATAACTAGCATTACAGGAACACATTTTACTGGACACTGTCATAAATCATTACAAATAGCTACTTCACTACTCATTTCTTTACAATAAAATGAAAAAGTGTAACATTTACAAACATGGAATATATAGTAAAATTAAGGCAAGTACATTCACATACAGGCTGCTGTTTACAGGTTACTATAGCAGATCTGTTAATGCACAGATGATTTTTTATACACATACATACAAATAGCATACCGTATCCAATCTGTGTCAGGTGCTTAATCCAGCAAAAATTACAAAGTTATACCAGGATAGCACTCTAGGACTTGTTATATAAAATGAAAACTTAACTTTTATTGAAGATCAATGTTTCAGATTTTGCTAAGATCTGAAACTGTGAAAGATTTTATCAAAAATGTTGCTCTTCAATAAACGTTACGTTTTAATTTTAAATAACAAGTCCTAGGGTGATATATATATATATATATATATATATAATATATTTGTAAAAAATGTCCTTGTATTTTTGGAAATATGTGAAACCCAAAAATACCAGTGTAATATAAATATATGCAAAAGTAAACAATGGAAGGGAAAAAGTGCGCTAAACTTAAAAAAAATAGTAAAACCGGTGCAGCTTAAAATCACCTCACTATATAGCTACTTCATATACTGTGTATAGAAATAAAATAGGAGGGAAAAAGGTGATAGCGCAAACTCTCAGTAATATATTTCACCTTTTTATTAAGTATTCACATATGGATCCTTTTCACAGTAATAGTATTTAACTGTGGACCCTGTATACAGTGAATATAAAACACAACATAGTGTGTACTGTTGTGACAAAAATACAATGTAGTGAAAAGAAAAAGCACACTCACAATTTCCAGAGCCAAAGAAGTTAGGCTCTGGACTATAGAAGCATTTTCATCAACTATTGGGATAACAGGATCTGTTTGTTCCTCCTAGATATTCTCAGGCTTGAAGTCTTTATCAGGAACTCAGGAGCTAGATGTAGTTAGTTTAGAAAGGGAATTTATTACATCAAAGTATATAAAATAAAGTAGCTAGCACAACGCGTTTCAACCTTCTTTGAAAGGTCGAAACACGTTGTGCTAGCTACTTTATTTTATTTTGTTATTTTATACACTTTGATGTAATAAATTCTCTACATCTCGCTCCTGAGTTCCTGATAAAGACTCCAAGCCTGAGAATATCTAGGAGATACCAGATCCTGTTATCCCAATAGTTAATGAAATGCCTCTTTAGTCCAGAGCGTAACTTATTTGGCTCTGGAAATTGTGAGTGTGCTTTTTCTTTTCACTATATTGTATTTTTGTCACAACAGTTCACACTGTGGCGAAACCAACCTCGCCACTGTACACTGGAGAAGCCTGGTTGCTCGCCTGCTGCCTTTGGACTATGGCCCCATGTTAAAAGACATCTTTCTCCCTGCAGAAAAGACTTATTCGTGCTTTTCTGCCGGGTGTTCGGTAGATTTGTTTGAGAGTGTTGTACCCCAGATAGGAATCCCATGGAGCCCATTCGCATGAAACTGACTGTGTAAAGACTTTGGCTCCATGGCGTTTAAACTGTATTCGTGGGGTCTGAGCGCCATTCGCTTAATAATGTGCGCTCAGACCTGAGCTATCTGGGGATATGTAGAACGTATATGTTTTATGTACTGAATGTAACTGTAGGTAATTTTATGTCTTTTACTGTTTGTTTTCTGCCATGTGGTTAATGGAGTTTTGCCTCTGTCTTTGGAGATAATTGAATTACTTCTCAATTATCTCCAGAGCAGAGAGGAGGGATTGTGATGCATTGTGGGATGGTTGAAATGTGTAAGTCTGTGATTGGTCCTTTTACCCTTTGTGTCCCAGTCTCCCATTTGGTCCCCTAGGGGAGTGTCCACCAGGTGGGAGACCTGCATAAAAGCCGGGCAGTTAGCCCCAGTAAATCAGTTCCTGCTTAACCCTCAAAGTGAAGTGTCGTCTCATTATTGGGGGAGGATTTACTGTATGCTGTTAGAGACTGATTGCCAGGAGTGTAAGCCGCTTGGGGGCTTTTCCTGTTCGTTTGCTAGCAGCTATTCGTGTGTCTCCAGTTCGGGAGTTTTGAGTATTCCCTTGGTTGCAGTTCGGGAGTTGGTGAATTCATGGGTTTGCAGTTCAGGAGGTTGGTGCTTGCAGTAGCTGTCGGTGCAGCTGAAAAAGGGGAATATCGCCTAAACGGTTTTTAACCTCTTTTGGGCAAAACGGTCCGTTACACACACTATGTTGTGTTTTATATTCACTGTATACAGAGTCCACAGTTAAATACTATTATTGGGAATAGGATCCATATGTGAATACTTAACAAAAAGGTAAAATATATTACTGAGAGTTTGCGCTATCACCTTTTTCCCTTCTAATATAAATATATGGCTGTATGTAGGCATAATGCTAAAAACAGACACATATACAAGACACATAAAAATATGTGTAGTGGACTGGAGGTTAAATTGCGCTGAACTTCTTAATTAATTAATTTATTTTTTGTTGTTAGATTTTTATTTTACATTAGAAAGAAACTAAAGCAAAACTAAACCCATGTTAAGACTGGCTGTAAGGAAAGGGGATAAGAAAAGTAATTGTGTAGAGACATCATAGCACTAGAGTTACATGAAATCTAGGTTCACCTTAAAATAATTGATTCTGAGTTTCAGGGTGTTCAAATTAAGTAATTACAGAGAATGAAATATTAAATTTTGCTTGAAATAATTAGAGCAGTTCTATGCAGAAAATGTAGAATATGTCCATTTGTTCAATGTACAGTTCCATGAAAGAGACCTAAGTAATTACAGAGAATGAAATATTAAATTTTGCTTGAAATAATTAGAGCGGTTCTATGCAGAAAATGTAGAATATGTCCATTTGTTCAATGTACAGTTCAATGAAAGAGACCTTTGTTCTGTAATACTATTAATCCACAAAAGGTTCACTTGACCACTATACCCCAGATACACATGGGCATTTATATTAATAATTATAATGAAGTAAAATGCATTAAAGTGCTTTCATCATATGCCATACTGCTATAAGATTAAGTGAAACATTATGTATTTATATTTTGTAAGTACATGTAGGAAACATACATGTACGTAAGTACGGGTTTTTAGTGACAAACTTTATTCCAAGATGAAGGATACCGCACTCTCACAGTGAAATCCAAGTGCATCAAGGACAGGGCTGGCAAACCCCAATTTAGTAGATAATAGTAGAAAATAGGTCCAGGCACTCAAGGTTTCTTTAACCCCTTAAGGACACATGACATGTGTGACATGTCATGATTCCCTTTTATTCCAGAAGTTTGGTCCTTACGGGGTTAAAAAGAGAGATTTATTGAAAACTGAATGTGCAATGTTTTCGGCCTACACAGAGGCCTTTGTCAACCGAAAAGTTGCACGTTCAGTTTTCAATAAATCTGCCTTTTTAAAGAAACCTTGAGTGCCTGACCTACTTTCTATTATTTAGTGACAAACTTGTCTTCCCCTGGAAAATGTTTCTGTGATCCATATTATATATGTGTTGTCTTGCCTCCCATATAATTATTGAGAAAATAATTGCTCCTATGTCGCTTCTGTTCTTATTCTTTTGTTATTATCTGCGTACACAGGGCCTAAGAACCTGGTGTCCTCACTTTAACACCTTAAGGACACATGACGTGTGACATGTCATGATTCCCTTTTATTCCAGAAGTTTGGTCCTTAAGGAGTTAAAAAAAATTTGTACTGTCTTCAGTTTTCTCTTTTGAGAAAAACTTCAACCCACAAGTGTTTTCAGATCATCAATTCTGTGCATAGTAAATCCAATATATTGCATTTGCATGGGTTTAACAACTGATTGCAGAGAATCAGTGTAGTGCAAGTTTAGCCACCTCCCTGCCATTCTGGTCAAGTTCTCAGGATATTTTGCATGTTAAACTTGTCATATGTCTCTTTCTATTATCCATATGATTAATTCACCATCTCGTAGTAGAAGACAGCCCAAATCCAGCTCATTAATTCACTAATGTTTCCATGTCTGCCCACTGCTTCATTTATAAGACTAAATAAAGTTAAAAAAGCACACATACATCAGAAAGCCTTCATTTCCAAGTGGCCCGCTTGCCACAAGTTACAAAATGAAACATTTATGCTATATTTTCCTATAGTCTTTACTTTGAGTTTACTTGGGTTTATTTACTAAACCAATAATTGTGAAAATTGGTATGAGAGTTGCAAATTATAGTTGGCATATAATTTTCAATTCCATCTACAAATCCATAATTCACAGTTTGACGAGTAGTCCTGTTTCTTTTATAGCCACTTAGTAAATATTAGTGAATATATATAGATTTTTAAAAATATTTTTGTGTGATAAATGCAGAATAAAGGATTAAAGGAATACTTTTTATTTGGCTTGTTTGTTGTGTAAAGTACTATTATGGCAAAGGTTATGAGGTTATGAGTATTAGTCTACAGAACAAATCCAAGGTTGGACCTCTTGTTAAATTTTATGGATATGATTAATGAATTACTAAATGGAAATGTATTGAAATATCTTTTATTTCTTCCCATAAGGGTAAACCCAATACATGTAATGGATTGACTAAAGGTTATTATTATTTAAAGAGCGCCAACAAATTCTGCAGCGCTGTACAATGGGTGGACTAACATACGCGTATTTGTAACCAGATGAGTTGGACACACAGGAACAGAGGAGTTGCGGGCCCTGCACAATGAGCGTACATGCTAGAGGGGGTGAGGTATAGTGACACAAAAAGTAGGGTAGAAAAGTAGGTTGCTAGGATAGTATTCACTGAGGGTTTAGTGTTTTGTTCTGATGACAACAGCAGGAGAGGAATCAGGGTGCTAATTTAGCAGGTAAGACAGAGCTGGTCTTATGTACCCCCCAGCATTATTTAATAGTGAACGCACGGTAGCATAATCTGTCCTAATAATCTGGCCTTTGGGGTGAAGCAAGTGGCTTCCTTGTGTACCAAGCTGTCAGCGTGCAATTCTAGTAGTGTCAAGTGCAAGGCCATAAAACCTTTGTTTACCTAAAGCAATACAAACTATCATTATACTCAGAGTTTGCAGGTTTCACAATTTGAGCCATCTGTGACTACAATGGGAACTTAGCTCAGGAACAACTAGGTAACTAGAATGATTAACCCATAGGTTAGCAACCCAGTACATTTTTGGTTTAACTCGATAATATCTTTTAAAATGCATACTTCAACTCAGCTAAAATGTGGCATTGAGCCAAAAAAGTACCACTGTATAATATAGTAAAAGGGACAAAGTAAAATAATAAATATCCATAAAAAAATCAAAATTGATGCAAACGTGATCTATTGCAGGTAATTAGCACAATTAAACTATTTCCAATGTTACAAGATAACAAATAATGTAACATTGTTTACAATGTGAAATGAATAAGACAAACACGTCAAACATGAAATAAATTGATAGAAAATGATTTAACATAAATAAATAAAATAAATCAGTGCATTTGCAGCTCCTGCAATCCTTGTATAATCTCAGATCTGATGAGATAAGCTGACCACCTGCTAGTGACATCTTGATGGAGAGTCCCCTTGTGCACCATTAATAATTGGTGCACCATTAATATATGTTCTGTGAATCACCCTGGTCAGATGGTCATAAAAAGGACACAGATGCTGGGTTAGTTAGGTTCCTCTCCCTATTAGCACGTTAGTATAGCTAGCACTCATATTCTTTTAGCAGACCCTGTGATTTATGCTCCTCCAAACCAAGCAATATTTCACTTAGTCCAAAAGTCGTATTATGCTTACAATAAAATAGGAAAAGAATATAAGCTGTGGTGCAAAGCGGTCAATAAAATGGGAAATTGAAAGAAGTTTATACATTTGCAGCACATCAGTATCATGCGCAACATATACCACCACACATCATCACATGGACAAGCAGACCAAAGCAAGCAAATGATACCCAAATGTATCATAAAACAACAATGCTACACTGCATACTGTATTAATCTGTGGTTTCTTGCTTTACCTTAACGAGTCAGAGGGAGGGGGGAGGCCCTGACAGAAGCCTAATTTATATGACAGCAGTGAGATATGAAGATAATTTATCTTCTACAGTATGTATTTTAATTTTCTAATACTGGTAGGTCTGACACTGATATGAATGCCTGCTTGCATTGTCAAGCACATATTGATGACAATTGCAAATTTACAGCATTTCAAAAATGTAGACCTATAAATTAATATGGTGCACAGTAAGCCCTTTCACCTAGACATCTTACTTGTAGCCAATACAAACCATGTTTGCATTTTTATTTCACATTTCTTTACATGATGTCAGTTCCAAAAAAAAAACAAATCCCTCAATCTCACCCCCCCCTCCTCCCCACAAAACACATACACCACCACAACAAAAATCAGAACCTGTCATAGAAAGTGGTGAGGAAACAATAACCATAAATAATGATTTGATAATCATGTTACAACTGCTGCACAATCTCCTTTGTCTTGAAAAACATGAACCTATGAAATACATAGTTAATAAAACTAAAATATGAACATTGTATTAATTTCCTGTTTTATACCTTGTGTTTATATTTTCTTTCAGTTCTGTGGAACAACACATTGCTTTTGATGGCCTGCACTGCCATCTGTCCCTGATGGGTTATCCCCATCCCCCCACCAGCACTGAAGCCCCACACAACACTCCAGTAATATTCTGACATGACCTTGTATGACCTCATTAAACCTTACAACTTCCAAAAGTGTCAGAAGTTGCCCATTGCAATCAATGACATTATTTTATGTGCTGTGATTGTACATTGGCACTGTTCTGTAATATATGCTCATTGTTCTGTAATATCATATCAGTCATTGTGATGACTAAGCTGTAACAGTTCACTTGATTAGGACTTCTTTCCACATCATTCTCAGCCAGCCAAGCTTCCCGAGGTGGGTCCAATAAGTCTCAGAAACATTCAAACTGCCAAGTGACTCCACACACTGTCAGTGTTGTAATTAAATGTATTAATTAACACAATTTGCCTGGATTCAGTCATCTGTACTCTACAGTTTAGCACTCATGTTTGTGCAATCTAGTGACAGTTGTGTTCACTGCAGATCCCTGCATTAGATTACGTTCTCTACATTCATGTACAATAGGCTTGTGTGAATATTTTATTTAAGAAATTAATTTTAAAAAAAACAAAACCACAAATACCAGCTGTTACTTGCTGTTCTTAGATCCTGTCCACTCTGTGTGTAGATTCAGAATGCAGCACTAGATAAACAAATGCAATGGTTGTCTAGCAAGTTTTAACACATACACATTCACTGTCAGAATATATAATGACTGGCTAGATGGCCATAGCTCCTGCAACTTCTCCTTATACCGCGTGAGGACCGATATGATGGGATGGGAGAGCTGTCCAGTGCTGATCCTTGCACAGTATCACTGCATATTACAGTATGGGCACACATTCACTACTTATAGCAACCATAGGCAACAACTGCAATGATAATGCATCCTGTCACTGCTCAGAATGAGTATTATCTACCATCTAACCTTCACGCTATTAGATCTCTGGAGCTTCCTACAGTTCGAACCCTGAGTATCCCACTATTCCACCACCAAGGCTTCCTCGTATTAGGGCTACTGAATCCCACCTCTAGACCCTGATGGTTCCTACTTTCAGACCACTGAGCATTTTTAACTATTAGACCACAGACGCTTCCTACTATAAATCCACTGTAGCTTATTACTCTACTCTCATTGACAGCACTTACCATTATTGCATCACTGAAGCTACCTACTATTAGACCACTGACGTCACAAACCATTAGACAGTTACATGCTCCTTCTGTTAGACTTCTACATGAAACCACCAAAAATCCACACTGAGAGAAAAATGAAGGACTAGGAGAGCAATACATAGGCCACCTACCAGTAATCCTTCTACCCCAGACACTTAAGCTATGAGACCATTGCAGGTCTCTACTACCAGACCACTGATTATACCTATTATAAGACTTTGCAGGTCCCTACTATCACACCACTAACTGGACCTACTGTAAGACTACAGCAGGTCCCTACTATCACACCCCTGACTGTACCTACTGTAAGACTATTGCAGGTCCCTGCTATCACACCACTGATTACACCTACTATAAGACTATTGCAGTTCAATACTATCATACTATTAATTGGACCGACTATGAGATGATTGCTGCTCCCTATTTACGTCTATTGAAGGTCCACCTGTATCACTCTCCTTATATTAGCACAGTAAATGCAGGTTATGATTGTGTCACATGCTAATCACATCCCTCCACTCAGCTGCCAGTAAAAAGGCTGCATTGAGGCTTCCTTTGTTTTCATCCTCAGTCATCCACGTATGAGCCATCCCTAGGGGCCATCTCACTATATATAGCTATAGGCCATTCATCCTATAGACTCCCAGTGCGTGCTAATGCGGGGAGGCTGGGGTTGGAAGCACAGGGTTAAACCAGTCCCTGATCGCTTTAATAAGTCACCCAGTGCCAGTCCACAGACTCGCCATTCAATGGGCTCCATGGCAGAGCAGCCAGCACTGTGTGAATTACATGCCTGCACCAAAAACGGGGGGGAGGATGAGGGAGAATGAGAGAAGAGATGGGGGATATATGGATATGTATATTTAAATAAATAACTAGATATATACACGCATACATTAATTGCAAAGCCCAGGCCCCCCATGTAACCCCTTCCGTGCCGTACTGCTCTAGAGTGCATTGCAGACTCATGCAGCCATGAGGGTGGCTATGGTACACTCTGCATACCTTCTGCTACTGTGTGCTAGGGGGGACCTTGTCAAAGTCATAGGCTGTCATAACGACATTAAACCTAGCAAACCACTCTAACACCTGGTATAAGGAAGGCATGAGGCGGCCAGGAAGGGGTTAACTGCACAGGGCCTAACAAAGAGCTAGAGAGAGAGAGAAAGGCAGGTGCAATCCCCTTACCTGTATAATAAGAGTCCGGGCAGAATAAATCATAATCCACAGCGCCAGGTATTAGATCCAGCACGTGTCAGGCATGGCTGGGTGTATTGGGCTATTGCAGCACAGACTGGCTATATGGCTGACGATGTGCTCTGTCAGTGTATGTGTGTGTGCAGCAATCCGCTCATAGACGCCCCATATTCCAGCACAGGCAGCAGATGTGCCTAAACGCTATAATGCTGCACAGTGCCCCTCCTCCCTCCACTCTCAGGGTACCAGGGAGGCTGCAGCCAACCACAAGCTGAGCATCATTCCCTGGCAGGTCCTCCTCTGGCCCTCCTACCTCTCCTCCTCCCAACACATCTCCTCTTACCTCTGGCTCCTTAAGCATATAAACATAGATAATCCACAGCAGCTCTCACCACCAGCTCTCTTATAGCATTTAATGCACACAAAGGGGGTCAATGGGGTGATGCTGGCTGCTCCTGTGGCTTATTCTCATAGTAATAGCCACATCACTCTAGTTTATTCTATGTACTGTATTAGTGAAAGTATGCTTAGACAGAGCTTGATATCCTAGTGAAGTTTAGAAAAAGTTGAATATTATATTACACACACACAATAGTGCAATATATGCTTACAATAAGTAAGTGCAAAGATTTTTATATATATATATATATATATATATACATATATATATATATATATATATATATATATATATATATATATTTATTTATTTGCACCCCTCCCTCTCACAGGTGCCTCATTCCAGGACCCTATTTAGCCTTGACTTGCAGAGAGTCCCAGGAGGAAGTATTTCCCAAGTTAGTGGATTGATCTCATAAGGGCAGGCATTAGACTGCTAGAGTAGGACCTGCCAAGAATGGGGTACATTGATGTTGTGGCAGGCTTATGCAATATATGATCATATAATGTAACTAAACCCCCCCATTATGTTTTGCCTAGGTAAGGTGTTTTTAAATAAAGCTATTACAATCTGTAAGATTTGAAATCATAATTTAGTGAATAAGCGAGTGCGCTGGATTGTGTATTTTGTATGTTGTATATATATTTACATGCGCACACATATACACATGCATGCACACACTTTGCAAATAGTGGGAAATCAGTTCACAGAATGACTTTGATCAGAATGCAGACCCCTTTTTAATAATTTCAGATTGTTTTCCTCTTTGAGACAGAGCAACATACAGCATGCACATGAGTCAGAGTGATGTCAGACGATCAATCCCTTTGGGCAGAAAACCATAGATGATTCATGAGTATTTAGTGACCCAAAAATCCTTAAAAGTCTGGCCATGTAAGATGGAGAAGCATCTATTTTGGGAAATAATGCCTCTGAGATTTTCTAGAGAAACTTGTTCATGTGGTTTATAATGAGGAATCCATGAATCCTAATATGTTACATAGTTAAATGTTGTATGTGTAAATTTAGCTCTTTAAAGGTTTTTTCTTAATTTTATTGTATTTTTTTTTTTGTCCCCTTATTTCAGTCTATGAAGGGGTATAGTAAATTGATTATTTGGGTTTTCATTAATCACCAAGCTGTGGTGAGCTGATAAGAGAACTATTGCGATGTGTGCATTATCTAGTCTGATCTCTTGTTGATATAACTGAAATGTACTTATAACGCAGGGGCCTTGCTAGGATCCAAGTGTTTGTAAATCCCCCTTTCAGCTTACCTTTCTGCAGGGAGGGGTATAAAACCTGGTGGTCCAGTAGGGGTATGGTCACTGCTGACCGTATCCCTGATGGCATGGTCCAGTGAGAACAGCATGTGGTTTGCACCACATAAACACTTTTCCGAGATGAATAAGTCAAAGCATTACCATGGTAACCCTTAGCAGCACTCTGGCTCATTCACTCGGCGGGCAGAACCTCAGAGCCCATTTCCAAAAACAACTGCTGTGACCCAGTAGCTCTGCTGCTGCTTAGATGTACTTTTTTCTTGTTAATGGAAGATTTAATTTCAGGACCCCCTCAGGACTACAGCCCAGTGAACTCCTCCATAGCAAGGCAACTAGCATGGCCATGAAGCAGGCACATAATTGCAGGTGTTCTTTCTGCAATGCCTTTTTCTCATTAAAAGTTTTGTTTTTGTTTTTTAAGTCTGAGCAGATAGAATTAAATAACCTTTTTATTGGGAGATGTTTTTTGCCACATGCAAACACTTCATGACCCAAAAAACAGACTACTTGCAAGTTTGCTATACTGTCTCTTAATTCATATACTGTACATAATCCGTTTTTCTAATGAAAGAGTTAATAACTTTCAGATGGAAATGTCTTTCCTGCAAAACTTTTCCTTAAGGCATTGCAGATACAGACACTCTTTATGTGTAGCCAAGAGACAGAAAAACGGGGACAGCATCACAGCAGGCTCAAAAACATCAAATCCCTAGCATACCAAATTGAAGAACGAAATAGTAGAAAATTCATGTATACTGTTTATGTAAGCAGCACGACATGGAGGTTGGGGAGCGAAATGCCATCTGGAGGCAAACAGACATACATATCTGCAGTGTCAGGAACACAAGGAGATCATAGAAGCTATAAAGCATAACTTTATTGTGTGCATAGCAATAGTTATATACGACGTGAGAATTAGCATGCTAGGTATCTTGTGCAAGATAGAATTGTATGTGACTATAAGGGATGCTAAACTGTCTGAAGCTTTCATTTGACAATACACTAGAATTTGGTATGTCTTCCTGCAAAGATGTTTAAACTTCCTTTATAGCACAGTCTGTTTAATTTAGAATATATTCCCCCTTGCTTTGATAATAGCCTGCTAGACCCTGCAGGAGCCTCCTGTGTGTGTGATTACAGTTCAATTTACCATTTGCTGACTTTTGACATCGTCATACCTAAGACCCAATTGACACCACTGTCTGAACATCAACCTCACAGAAACCAATGTCTTGACCTAGAGCATTTCTCCACTTATCTTAGTTCTGCAACCTCTTTCTACAATTCCACACTCTCCTCTCAACTAGACATTATGGCACCTCGTACATTTAAACACAGCAAGTGCCCCCCAACAACAACCTTGGCACACCAAGATGACTCCATACCTCCAAAAATGCTCCAAAACTGATGAATGCTGTTGGAGAAAGTCTCAATGTGCGTCTGACTTTCTCCACTATAAATTTATGCTGCGCTCATACAGCTTGGCTCTTTCCTCTACAAAAGTAAATTACTTCAATGCCCTCATAACCACACTCTCCTGCAAACCCAAATGACTATTTCACACATTTAACTCTCTTCTTTGCCCTATTGTTCCTCCTCCACCTACTAACCTGACTGCCTCAGACTTTGCAACTCACTTCACTGACAAGATCTCTACAATCAGGCAAGAGATCTCTCATCTTTCTTCTTCCCCTTACAATACTTCCCCTAACCTAACTCCCTCTGCTGTTCTATGTTCATTCGCACCAGCTACAACGGTAGAGGTTTCTGCTCTGCTCCAGTCCTCACCGCCCCACCACCTGCTCCCTAGTCGCTCCGCCCCACCACCTGCTCCCTAGATCCAATTCCCTTGCAAATCATCCATACTGTCTTCTTCTCTTTCTCTACTTCTCACTAAAATTCTTAATCTCTCTCCTCTGGCATATTTCCATCGCCCTTCAAACATGCAACTGTAACTCCAATTCTAAAGAAGCCCAACCTTGACCCTAACTCCCCATCCAACTACCGTCCTATCTTGCTACTGCCTTTTGCATCCAAGATCCTTGAAAGAGTTGTGTATGCGAGATTGACAGACCTCCCCTGTTCCTCTTGACTAGTGTCTCTGACTGCCTCTCTGCTATTTCTAACTGGATGGCTGCCCACTTCCTTAAACTCAACTTGACCAAAACTGAAATTCTGGTCTTTCCTCCCTCAAGTATTGCTACTCCTGTGTCTGTCTCCCTCCAAGTCGACGGTGCTGCCATCAGCTCCACCACACAGGCTTGCTGCCTAGGTGTTCTCTTTGATTCCGAAATCTCCTTCACACCCCATGTTCAGTCTATCACCAAATCCTGCTGCTTCCATCTCAAAAACATTGCGAGCATCCGACCCTACTTAAGGCCAGATGCGACTAAGATGCTGGTCCATTCCACTGTCCTTTCTCACCTTGACTACTGTAATCTGCTTCTCAGTGGTCTAACATGCTCTCAACTTGAGCCGTTACAGTCCATAATGATTGAGGCGGTGAGGCTCATCTTCCTGTCCGCCCACACCTCCCACGCCTCACCCTTTTGTCAGTCCCTACATTGGCTTCCTGTAAGATATAGGGCTCAATTTAAAATTCTGGTTCTTGCTTTCAAATCTCCCACCGGACCTCACCCCCCCACATCATTACAAAAGATTAACACTGACCTAGACCCCATCCCCCATCCTAATAAGTTACTCCTGTAAACTTACCAGTTGATGCCCTATGAGTATGCATGTCACCCACCTTCACACACCTTGTCCTGGATGGTGCAGGACATTGTACTTAAACTATCACTTGCCTAAGGATTACAAACGCTACAGAACAAGTAAGAACATTGACAATGTATGTGATACAACAATGCAAGTCTACTTCTTGCTGTCAATTATTGTGATCTGTTACTCTGTAAACTACACAATTGCTAAAAAGGAAAAATGTTAAGTGAACCTCTGTTTTTAATCTTTCAAGACTCTTTACTTTCAGGAATTGTACCGGAGGATTGGAGGCAGGTTCCTATATTCAAAAAGGGTTCAAATCTTTGCTTAGAAATTATAGATATGTGAGCTTCACTTCTATGGCTGGGTTATTAAAGGACCACTATAGGCACCCAGACCACTTCAGCTCAATTAAGTGGTCTGGGTGCCAGGTCCATCTAGTTTTAACCCTGCCTGCTGTAAACATAGCATTCAGAGAAACTGCTATGTTTACATTAGGGTTAATCCAGCCTCTAGTGGCTGTCTCATTGACAGCCGTTAGAGGCACTTCCGTGCTTCTCACTGTGAGTTTCACAGTGAGAAGATGCCAGGGCACTATAGTGCCAGGAAAACGAGTTTGTTTTCCTGGCATTATAGTGGTCCTTTAAGGGATTATATTCAGGAATCCATTGGAAAGAACATTGTTATTAGTAATGATAAGTATGGTTTTATGAAACATAGGTCATGTAAAACTAACCTAATTGCATTATTCGCAGAAGTAGGTAGAACTATAGATAAGGGTGTTGCAGCGGATGTGATCTACTTGGATTTTCATCTTGATAATGTTCATCACAGTAGGTTAGTGTTTAAACTAAAAGAAATTGGTCAGGATAAAAATTCTTGTTCT
The DNA here is from genome assembly GCA_933207985.1 of Pelobates cultripes. NCBI lineage: Eukaryota > Metazoa > Chordata > Amphibia > Anura > Pelobatidae > Pelobates > Pelobates cultripes. The sequence goes on along the minus strand of OW240915.1, from coordinate 94,954,408 downwards.
TGGGTAGAATATTTGCTTAAAGACAGAGTACAGAGAGTTATCAATGAGTGCACATTTTCAATCTGGAAAAAATGGTAAGTGGTGTCCCTTGGGGTTCTGTGACGCTTCTATTTAACATTTATAAATGATCTTGAAATAGGCATTGAGAGTCATGTTTTAATGTTTGAATATGATGCAAAACTCTGTAAAATAATACAATGTGAGCAGGAGAATGCCTTGTTGCAGAGGGATTTGGGGGACTGGGCACTCAAATGGCAGATGAAAAATGCAAAGTCATGCACTTCAAGGTAAAGAATGCACAAGCAACTTACACCCTAAATGGTGAATTAGGCAAAGTACAGAATATTTGATAGAGTCCTAACCTAATTAATTATTTCAGATGGCTTAAAGGTAGGCAGACAATGTAATAGAGCAGCAGGAAATTCTAGCAGAATGCTAGGTTGTATAGGGAGAGGTATTAGCAGTAGAAAGAGGGAAGTGCTCATGCCATTGTACAGTACACTGGTGAGACCTCACTTGGAGTATTGTACACAGTACTGGAGACCGTATCTTCAGAAGGATATTGATACCTTAGAGAGGGTTCAGAGAAGGGCTATTAAACTGGTTCATGGATTGCAAGATAAAACTTACAAGGAAAGGTTAAAGGATCTTAACATGTATAGCTTGGAGGAAAGACAAGACAGGGGGGATATGATAGAAACATTTAAATATATAAAGGGAATCAACAAGAAGAAAAACTACCACAACTAGAGGACATAATCTTAAATTAGAGGGGCAAAGGTTTAAAAATATCAGGAATTATTACTTTACTGAGAGGGTAGTGGTTGCATGGAATAGCCTTCCATCTGAAGTGGTAGAGGTTAACACTGTGAAGGAGTTTAAGCATGCGTGGGATAGGCATAAGGCTATCCTAACTATAAGATAAGACTAGGGACTAATGAAAGTATTTAGAAAATTGGGCATACTAGATGGGCTGAATGGTTCTTATCTGCCATCACATTCTATGTTTCTATAACAACACACAAGAAGGATTTGGGAAATGTTATCGACAACAAACTAGGCAACAATGTGCAATGTCAATCGGCAGTTGCTAAGGCCAGTAAGGTATTGCCATGCATAAATAGGGGCATTAATTCTTGGGATGATTATAAACATCACTGGTAAGACCACAGCTTAAATATGCTGTGCAACATTAGGCACCTGTTAAAAAAAAAACGATGTTGTGGCACTAGAAAGAGTGCAGAGGCTGGTTACAAAATGAATTGAAGGAATGGAGCATTTTAGTTATGAAGAAAGGTTAACACATATAAATCTCTTTAGTTTAGAAAACTTGCACCTCAGAGGTGATATGATAGCATTATACAATATATATTTGAGGCCAATACAAATCATTGTCTGAAAATCTATTTATAAAGAAGACTATGCATAGGACATGAGGTCACGCCTTTAGACAGGAAGAAAGGAGATTTAGTCTAAGGCAAAATAAAGTGTTTTTTATAATATGAACTTTAGGGATGTGGAATTATCTGCCTGAAGAGATGGTTTTTCATAGTCTATACAAATGTTTAAACAGAAACATAATATTCGGGGATATCATTTCTAATTAGTGGTTTAATAGCTTCTTGATCCAAGGAGATATCTGACTGTCATTCTGGGGTCAAAAATACATTTTTTCCTAGTTTGTTCCAAAATTGGAAATGTTACAAACTGTTTTTTTGCCTTCTTTTGGATCAACAGCAAAAACTGATTTGAGAAAGGCTGAACTCTTTTCAGCTATGTAACTACATAACTATGTAAAATTGTCTGTCAGCTATACTTTCAGTCTGGCTATTCTTGCCTTTATTTGAAATTAACTCTAAATTCCATTTGGATTTTCACTTTAGTAAATAACCATCTAAAACTAAAACTGAAAACCTTAAGGCAACGTATCAAACTGAAAGCATAGGCGACTAGAATCATTTTTCTAGTTTGGCTATTTTGGCCTTGAATTTGAGATTCGTCCTTAATTTATTTTTAATTACCAACAATTTTCAGTTTAGTGAATAACCCTGTTGATATTTTTTTATTTTATTTCTTTGTTCTCAGTCTACACTTTTATTCTTCAAAAACATTCAGGATTATACATTGACAGTACCAATAAACATATGCAGAGCTATTATTAGTTTTGATTGAAAAGGACATGCAGTTATGCTGTCATTAATTATTTTCTTATTATTGACCACCTGAAAAATGTGTTTAGCAGACACTATGGCAGCAATTTATATGCAATGAAAAAGTGAATATACTGGGTTATTCAAATTCAATAATGCAAAAAGAATCTGGTATTCAAAATGTATTTTTAAGCCAAAATAGCTGAACTGAAAATATAAGAGATTTGGAAATTTTTGACCTAAATGTAGAATTTTACAAGAATGCATTTATAGCTGAACCCTGATGGAGAAGCTCCTAACAATAGCATAATTTAACCAGTCCACCACCAGGGAAAGGGATGATTTGCAAATTGCACATTTACAGAGTAATTTACTAAACACTGGATTTGATCCTGATGAAAATCACTGAATTTAGGCTGGAAAGACAATTCTCATATCTATTAAAGCTATTCTGGTCATAATTCTGTCAGCCTGACCAAATTTGAACCAATCGACTGGATACATTTTTTGTCCGGTTAAAACTCACTGTTTTCCACATCTGAACCGTATACAAAGTATAGGATTTGGAATATGTACAAAGCACTGGTTTTACTATGACTACAGACTGAATACATCCGCAAGGATGCACATTCACAAACTATAGTTCACTTGCATTTTGCAAGTGAACAATAATTTGAAGTAATATTTTCTCCCCGGCAGCCAGTGGTTAAACAGTTCAAAAGCCACAGCGATGTAAGGTTCAACCATGTGCTGGCTGTCCAGTACTTCCTGTGGTGGTCATTATGATCGTATTACTATAAGCAAGTTTCAAATTTCCCAATGCCCCCAACTGCTAAGCTGTGGGTGGGGACATATCAACTAAGGAGTGAGCATCCTGCTGCCATTAACTAAGAGGTCCCACCCCATGATAATGGGGTCTGCAAAGAAAATGGAGAAGACCTGGTGTGAACAATGTCTCGATTTTGCATTCCGAATGGAACCATACAGCACCGTATGGTTTTGCCCTTCGGTACAGGGCCACTTGGATTTTAATGAAATATTCTGTTACACTCACCACCATTAATCCTAATTAAAATACTTATATGGCCCCTTAATGCGTGTCATTAGAGTAATAACATATTCCGCAGTGATTACTTCAGTCATGCAGACTTTAGCTGTTGAGCTAGCCACTCGGTGACATGCCAGGTACATGATCACACACCTGCAAAGCAGATCTGTGTGTACATAACAGAGTAATTTAGAAGTCACATGAAAATGGAAATGCTGTATCAGAGCGCATTAGAAAGCAAGATTGAAGTGAACTAACAAAGACAATGCTAACTTGAGTTTTAAAAGATTCAATCAGAGTTTTCCAACCTCTTTCCAGTTGTGTACTAACACTAACAATTTTTATAATTAATAACCCTAAGTATATATATGTATCTCTCACAGAAAGTGGTAACTTTTAAAATTAAACTGAAATTTGTTTCTATAATTCTTTGCATATGTGCATTGTTTGGAAATCCATACATTTAATTATTGCTGAAAATTCTGTGTACTCTTTTAAAGGGAATCTTCCTCACACATTTTGAGTTATGTACCTTTAAATATATATTGGTATCATGGAATTTAATAACATAAGTATATATTATTCCAAACAATATATGAGATCTAGAACCCATACAGTTCTAAACCTAATTTGACATCTATTGATAGGCCAAACCCTGACAGTTATAGATTGAAGATATCACTCTCAGTAACTGCCCTGTATTATTTAAGATTTAAGGTATCGCAACAAAAGTGTTATGAAGAGAGTAAAGAAATGTGTAATCCTTAGGACATACAGCGTTATTTATTAAAGTCTGAATGGCACCATACCAAATGTGGCAAAACCATCCGGCTGCATACGGGACCATTGACACTGCAAAATCCAGAAATAGTTAACAGTATTTAACAGTACCCCGATTTTGCATGTCAGGCACTGAATCCACCAAACAGCGCTAGTCTGGACCTGAATGCTTCAAATCTGGGCCTGGATTTAAAAAATATCCTTTGCCCACTGGCAGAAATAGCAATCCACCACATTAAATAGTGAAATAACCATATGAGTAAGTGGGGGTATATCTCCTAGATATTTAAAATAAATATAATCTGCATAAATATATATTGAGTGTCATTTTTTTTTTGAGATCGTGATTATGGTTTTTTTTCTTTGTTTTTTTTTTGTTCTTTTTTTTTTTTCAAAGCTGAATATATGAAGATTTACTTTGTATAGGATTCAGATGTAAAAGCACCTCTTTTAATCTGGACATTAAATGCATTTGGGCATTTGTTGTAAATTTGCTTGATGTGACCGAATTCTGACCAGAACTGGCTTTGTTAAAACAAAATCCAGTTTTTTTTTAGTGAATAACATAATAATATTTAGTGTAGAGACAATTAATAGTGGTAAAATGGAAACAAATTCCAGATTAATTATTTATAAAATAAATTTTCTTATTTTCAGTCTTAAAGAGGTACTTCTCTGGAAATTGCATAATTGAAGAGAGTATAAAAAAATCACTTTATAAGTAAACATAGTATTCAAAATTCTAGGAAGTGATAGATCCCTTTTAAAGTTGATACAAGTCGTAATGTATCTATCTAACCTTAAAGGAACACTCCAAACAGTTGTTTCTGTTAGCTCTCCTGAGCTGTGCCTTGCAGTGATAGCTCCAAGCCAACACGCTAAGCCCTGCACTGCAAGGTTTGGCTCAGACAGAGAACTTCTGACTCTTTGTATAAAATAGTTGTGGTGGGGAGCAAACCTTTGCGAACAAGTTAAAGGAACACTATAGTCACCTAAATTACTTTAGCTAAATAAAGCAGTTTTAGTGTATAGATCATTCCCCTGCAATTTCACTGCTCAATTCACTGTCATTTAGGAGTTAAATCACTGCTCAATTCACTGTCATTTAGGAGTTAAATCACTTTGTTTCTGTTTATGCAGCCCTAGCCACACCTCCCCTGGCTATGATTGACAGAGCCTGCATGAAAAAAAAAACTGGTTTCATTTTCAAACAGATGTAATTTACCTGAAATAATTGTATCTCAATCTCTAAATTGTACTTTAATCACATACAGGAGGCTCTTGCAGGGTCTAGCAGGCTATTAACATAGCAGGGGATAAGAAAATCTTAATTAAACAGAACTTGCAATAAAGAAAGCCTAAATAGGGCTCTCTTTACAGGAAGTGTTTATGGAAGGCAGTGCAAGTCACATGCAGGGAGGTGTGACTAGGGTTCATAAACAAAGGGATTTAAGGATTGAGCAGTGAGGCTGCAGGGGCATGTTCTATACACCAAAACTGCTTCATTAAGCTAACGTTGACCAGGTGACTATAGTGTCCCTTTAAGGTAACAAGTTAAATTGACCTAAAAACAGTCTACATACAAAGGGGTGGCACCAGGATGCTTCTGGCATAATAATCACTATAGCACACTATAGTAGTTATGTTGTTTGGAGTGTTCCTTTAAGCCAGGCTTCCCCAAACTGTGGCCCTCCAGATGTTGCTGAATTACAACTCCCATGATTCGCAGCCTATCTATTTCATTCATATAATTATGGAAGTTGTAGTTCAGCAACATCTGGAGGACTGGAGTTTGGGGAAGCCTGCTTCAAGCTATAATTTTATTTCAAGAATGTAACAAACAAAAAGCCACACGTAAACTGTGCTGGTTTTATATTTATGATAACACTAATAATAATATAATGTTACAGTATGTTGCTCCTTGCATGTGAGATAATTAAAGAGACAGTTGTTCATGCTTCTAGGCATCTTCAGACTGGATGTGCTGCCCCTTAACTTGTCAGTTCATTCAGCGATAGCACAATATGATTTAACTCTCATCCCTGCCCTCTCTTGATCAGTCATGTCCCAGTCATTACTAACAAAGTCATGAAAACAGAAGAGAAAGTGTAGCTACCAGGCTCCCTCTCCCAGGGCACACACTGACTGCATCTAATAACATCCTCTGTAATTGAAATCTCTCTCCTACTGTCTGTTCTGAGCAGAGAAGGTATTGGCAGTGTATTCATTAGAAGGAACTCTGTTGCACTGAGTAGCTCTGTCAGAGCACAGCCAAATAAGGTTACTGCTCTGTATCATATCTAATACTAATATTTCACCTCTGATGTAGCTGATAATGCGGTTTATTCTCTAAACACTATTATAGTGAATTGAAAACATAATTGCAGAATCTGGCTATCATACATGATTTGTAAAAAATCTCTCAGAAAGGCAGCTACAGTCACAGCTAGACTATTTTAGGAGTAAATTACAATCCAGCATTGATATCTATTTCATAGAGTTTTCTGAGCTTCATTCGGTATTGTGTGAAAGTTTTAAATGCAGCCATAATCCAAAAATGTATCGTTTGATCTCGCCTATCGACCTCTTCCCCAGGGATCTGCCTAGTTTGCCTGAATGAAATTTGGTTAAACTCCTGAGAACCAACAGACGTGCATCAATCCTATAAACTAATGCTTTGTGAGGTAATCTATTTTTGGGGTTGATTTTTAATATCCTTCCTTCTAATACTACAAATTCATCGTCTTTGGGAATCCTTGAGTCCCCGTGAGTGCTGGTGGGGGACATATTGGGATATTTTCTGCTTCTCAAGGTTGCTGTTGGGGGACTAACTATTCTCTAAAGATGATGAGTGGATGTCACATCCTCTTGCGAGCTCAGAGTCACCATGCGAAGCAGTATGTAATCCCTCTGCAAGAAGACCAACATTCACCACCCTTGCACAGAGCACTTTCCTATGTGCAGAATAGCCCGGGAAGAGCCTTAAAAAGCCACATAAACATCATTAAATCTGGACTCTATGGAGATATGTTCTGTTTCTGGGGATTGAAGATAAAGAATTGAGACACTGGGATAAAACATCAATGTAAGTAAGCATGTAATCATGGAATCAATAAATAATTTGAATAAAGGAAAATGTTACAGTTTCTACTGTTTTTTCATTGATACAGAACACATGATTCTTCCAGTGAAATTAGGTTCCTCCTCTCCTAACTCCATCTCTCCATTCCCAGTTAATTCATTGTGACAAACTTCCCTGTCCTCGTGAGTTTGCCACGAGCTCCTGGAGGAGCCTGCTTGCCAGCCTCCTGCCCACCGACTATGGGCCAGGTCAGCGATGGTAAAGACCCATATTTTATTCCCCCTGGTTCCCCTAGTTCGGCACTTTCCATTTGTGCGCATAGAACGGAATTCTAGCTCCCTGGCGGTCGTTCGCATTGACCAAAACCGCGAATAGACTTCAGGGGGACTTAGCCGCAATTCCATGGAACTATTTCCGACATTAAGACTTTGCGGTTCCCGGTCGGTCCCCAGCAGCACTTAGCCGTGATTCTATGGAACTATTTTCGGCTAGGACACCATGCTTGCGGTCGGTCAAATTACGACTTCCAGGAAATTCCTGAATCCGTGAACTGATCTGGTGATTTTTGGATATGTTGGTCACTTAGATCTGGGCTATCTGGGGAAGTAACTTTTGTGGGGTTTTATGTATTTTTAAGGTACTTTTGGGGTGTTTGGGAAATGTGTGTTTTTTTATGCTTGGAGATAATTGAGTTTAATACAGTGCTTGACTCAATTATCTCCCAGGCATAGGGGAGGGATTGACCTATTTTGTATGGGAGTGTCCTGGACCTGAGAGCCAATGTAATCGTGTGTATGTTTTTACTGTAGTCTACTCTCAGGTCCAGGGGGGAGTGACCCTTGCATGGGGACCTGCATATAAAGCCAGTTGTGGCTGCCATTAAACATATTCCAGCTTGTACTCCCAGAACTATGTGTCATCTGGTTGCTGGGAGCGGAAAGGGCTAATCACTAATCACTGTTCCAGTGTGGAGGATTCAACGGGGAAAGTCCTTGTAAGGACTAGAGCTCCAAGGACTGAGAATCGTCCAGTGCCTGGGGGTTGCTAGAACGAGTTTCCCATTCGGCTCCAGGAGGGAGCGGTTCCAGGGCCCCAGTCAAGTCACGGCGACTGAGGGCAAGAGTGCTGAGGATGGTCTCCTGTTCCAGCTAGGAAGCAGTCCTGTGGCGGAGGTACCCAGTCGGGGTACAGGGAGCTCCGTTACATTCATTATTGCCCATTCATATTATCTCTTCTTTTCTCCAATCCACTGTAATTCTATCTCAGCCTACTCCTCTTTATTCAGTCACTATTTACACCTTCTACACCTCATTCCTTCTTCCATTACTAGAATAAGCATCCTAAACCTAAAACCTCTAACCCAAAAATTGCTTTAAACTTAAATACTCCAACTTTAACCCTAAGGATCGATAATTACTGAATACCACCGAACCATAAAGACTCCATAACCCTTAAAACCTCCTAAACCTAGAGGCCACTAAACCTGCAGACATCTCAACACCTTCTACTTATCGACAGTCCCTAACCCTTATGGCACTCTAACCCTAAATAAAATAAAGAAAATATAAAAGGGAAACTGGAATCCTTAGACCTAAAGATCATGGCAGTGGACGCATAACTTATTAACCTCTATAATATAAATAAAACAAGAATAAAAGGAAGTAAAGATAAGCAAAGCAGTGTTCCATTCATATAAGTTGGGAACAAAACTTTCCTATATTTCCATATGGCTTTATGTCAGGACGCTGACTGCAATGCAGTTAATCCTTGCCATTAGTCAAGCTAGAGTAGTGACAGGTATGTGTTAATGCAATCTATCACTGCTCATTCCTCCTCATATTATTTTCAATGAGAAAGAAACATGTTGTATATCATAAGGAAGCTCTACCTAATGTGATTATCATCAGCGGTAGAGAGGTAAATGGAAGGCTGACCTGATAGAAATAGCCAGCATCGTAGCAATTGCCATGGAAAGTTAATTAATAAAACAAAAGAGTCACAGGCCATAACCAGGAGCCAGGGGGACACGTGAGGTTTAAGGACCACTGATTAGCCAGCCCTAGTCTAACGAGACATAGGCCAGAGCTACAGAAATAGGAAGAATCAAATCAAAGCTATTAACAACATTATTAAAGGTTAAAAAGAACCAACAGTTGATAACGAGGTAGCTTATGCTTCTTAAATTCTAATACATATTAATTTCTTTTTTTTTTTTAAATGTATATGCTTGCAGCGAAGCAACCTGTATACTAAGGTGGCCAAAACATAATTCACCAGCTGTTTTAGAATTATAACCTATGATAATGTCACAGCACACATGGGGGATTCGGCGTGTCCTACTCACTCTCCGGACGCCACGTGTCTCTCGGCGTTCCGGGAGTGAGAGACTCGCTCCACCTACCTCCTGGTCCCCGGCTGTCTCCACCACTCTGCGGCGGCATACCACCCCCGCTCCGGTTTCCCCAAAACCTGCGACCACACCACGTGTGTTGCGACAAACAGGGGAAGACAGCCGACCGCCGGCGCACTCACCAAGTAATATATGTGCCATGACCCCTATGGATTCACTCAGACTAGCAGAACCCTGTGGGACCCATGCTGGTTTACCTGAAAGCAGTGTGGGGATTTATGGCTTTTAGCTACAAATGGACATAGCGTCACACCAACATGCTTCTGGGTGTGGACACCCAGTTACCCAGAGGGGCTTTCCACTTATATAGGCCCTTAGACCGCTCCTCATGGGAGGGTTCCCATTTCCTTTTCCCCATTTAAGCACAGACCACCCTGGGGTCTGTGCTTAGCTGTTTTGTTGTTCCCTTGGAGTACATAGCCAGCTCCTGAATGAAGTGAGCTGATTACTCTCACCTGTGGAATTCCCTTGCATCAGCTCTTGTCTGCCTGGAACCTGCCTTTTATCTTGGTTAACCCCTCTAGTGCTCTTACAACTTTGATTAACCCCTGCAATGCTGATTCAACTTTGGCTAACTCGCCCAATGCTGTCCCAGCTTTGATTTATTTCCTGCAATTCAACTACAGCTTCAATCAAGTTTTTCTTCATTTACCAATTGCTGGAACTCTCGCAAAAGGACTTTATTTTCGTTAAAGATTTTTATTTTATTATTGAAGGAATTGCTTTGTTTACTGTTTATACATGCATTGGGACTTGCATCGTATTCATTTTCTTTTCAAAAATAAAAACCTTTTAATTCAGTAAATGTGCCCGTATAAATCTCTGCATACCGAGCCCATACCCCCCAAACCCGTGACAGATAATTTGCTAACTTTAAGATCTAGGTAAAATATATCTAGCCAGCTGTTGTCACACTTTAATTCTCCAGGTAAACCCTGCTGTAGATAATATTTTGTGGAGTAAAAAATTAAATACGTTTTACTCCAAAGCTTCTGTAAGCTGTCTTGGCTATCTCCTGTTAAACATCATCATATTTCTCTTGTTAGGATGTACTTAGTGAAACAACATAATTCGATTTAATTCCTCTGCGACCAGAGGGGCTTGCAAAGTATTTCACAAACATTAATACTACAAAATTATATACGTCTCTCTAGTCTGGATTTTTTCCTTTATTACTTTTTTTTTCTTTATACATAGAAAAGTGCACAATTAAGTATAACATTTCACTTTCTGTTTAAGACATCCAGCTCTGACATACATTAATTAGGATTTTTTCACAGCTATCATCCTCTCATTTGCTTGCTTTCAAAATCTAGGGCTTCATGTATGTGCTTCTGTGATTCGCTTATTCTGTTGTCATGGAAAAACCAAACCTGCCTTTCCACAGTCTAAATACTATCTGTATCTCCTACTGCCACTTATCGTTCCTTATTTTTCGCTAACCAATCCCTTGGGGCTGTTGTATCGCTTTATTTATTTATTTATTTTTAAAATATGAAACATGTTGTTTTTTTGTTAAATTTTTTTATTAGAACCATATTTCCATGTTAAGGAGATTATTATCGACATTTAAAAAAAAAACAGGTGAGATATTCAATCTTTTTCACTATCATTTTGCCACATATTGTAACATTTCGCAGAGTGATTTAATTTATTTTTCAAAGAAATTGTTCTGTTAATGCCAAGTCTTACAGATTATATTAAGCATTGTTGGGAAAACCGAACTGGCTACCAACTGATAAACTAAATTTAAAGTACAAGAGAATACCAGCAGCGAGATATATTATGCTCCTCTTATCATTGCTCTGTTTCCCATATTTGTTTTTAAATTCTTTATTGGTTTTCATAAATATTACATATAATTAGACATATGAATACAACAATATCTTATGAATAAGAGAATTGCACATATATTTATTAACAATAATGTATTAATACTTATGAATAAGAGAATTGCACATATATTTATTAACACATGACATGGAGATAGTTACAATAAGCATAAAGACAATTAGCACGTCAAATAAAAAAGTCCACTTTAGTGGGTTTCCAAGTTTTAGCAACAGAGATTTTAAAAGCCATCAATATGTGGATCAATAGCCATGTTTTGGGTTTTCCCATTTTGTTTTACTATTTTTAATATCCTTACATGCATGTGTAATAGCAGTCACTGAGATGATGATGGTGATGATTATTTCTCTCCCAATACATGGTCTGCATATGCAATTAAGACCATCATAAAAGTGGAATATCTAGAAACTGCTAATAGCTTGTGTGGCCCCTTTTGGACATGGTCACTTTAGCATATGCAGCCTTTGTATTTGTATGACAGTCAGGAAAGCAAGGTTAAAGTAGGTTAAAACTTGCTTTTCCTGACTATTGGAAGTAAAGGATAATTTATATGCATCCTGAGATTTAGAGTGTGAACTCATGTTGTAAGACCCTGACAGTCCCTAAAGCATATGTAATCCATCTTCTTCTAGGCTTGATGACTCTCTGTGGTGTGGGATCCCGAAAAAACTGCCTTTAGAAATCTTGTTTAAACCTGGAACACAGTGATTGATCCCTAACCAAAATCTACCATTTTCTTCTGCACAAGCCCCAGACTAATGAACTACCCTGTGTAAATGTATCTACACAGCGATGGGATGGCACTCCAAAGATTTCTTCAGTGAATTAAAACATAACAGTTATTCAAAGTTTTAGTTTACAATAAAAACGTTCATCACCTTCTTTAAACAGGTACTGTCATCTTGTCCCCCCAGAGAGCTATTGGACACTTGTGCACGAAGATACCCCATCCTCCTTTTTGGAAGCTGGCTTAATCCTTTATATGCACTGAACCAGTCAGTCATCTTATGTAAATGTGCCTTTGGAACTGTTGTCCAGGTCCAACTATTTCCATTGCCGCGTTAGGTGTATGTCTTTCCCACTGGAGTTTTCTACTCTCCTGTGGCATGATTGTGAAGTATCGTCCCCCCTACACGTTGGTCATGACATTCATGGTAAGTGGGTGGGGGGGGGTTTTGGGTTAGCTTCCTGGGAGAGGTTTCTGTTACTCCATAGGTTTGGTTTATTGGTGAGCTGCCTGAAGTGGTCTTCTTAACCTTGGGGAGGGTAATTAGAATTAGAAGGTCTAGTATATGCGATTCCCAAGTTTCCATATGTTTTTTTTTTGTCTTCATTTTTTTTGTCTTTTTGTGTACACTCACAAGAATCCTTAGCAAGGACGCTATATAAATGCTAATACCCTACTGTTCTTGACTATCAGGAATACACATTCCTGGACTACAGGAGGCTGGAACTATTTTAATTGGGAGTGGCAATGGGCATCTAACTAAAGACTTTTTGCAGTACAAGTGCAGTAGATAAAATATTTTGTTTATTAATACCATAAAAAATTTAAAATGCCTCCTTTAAAAACTTTCTTTCAAAAAAATATCATAATTTAAAAATATAATAATTAGCACTTTATAAAGTGCAATAACACAAATACATACAGTGAAAAACAATATATCAGTGCACTTGTTTTTATGTGCTGGGGTGAGGCACACAGAGGGCTGAGAAGGGAAGAGACATACAGATTAGTGGGGGGATAGGCACACAGAGGGCTACGGGGGGCAAAGTGGCACACAGAGGGGCTAGGGGGGTACAAAGAGACACACGGGAAATGGGGGAGAGAGGCACACAGAGGGCAAAATAGTCTTGCACCGGCCCTGACAGGAGGGAAGCCCTTGGAGGTTTTAGTTCCAGACCAATGGTGCTTCCCAGCTATTTCTTCTACTACAGACTGGCATCATATTATTTTAAGCATTTATTCAAGACAGATAACAAATACAATAAAAATAAGTAAATATTGAACATCGGTTTGATACAGTCAGCATTGCACAAAGAACAAGAGCGTTAATAGATCACAGCAAGCACCTTAGCCTCAACGACTGCATATATATATTTAGCTATATATAAACAAAAGATAAAAAAATAAAGGAATAAACCATAAAATAAGGGAGTGGGAGCATTGGCAACCCTTCCAGGTAACTTTGTCCAAATGAGTTTAAAGAAATGTATTTAACCATAGCTGAATAGAAACACAGATCAACCTGCCATTAAAGGTAGTGCTCTAAAATCGAGTGGGTTGTGCTCTTACCATTAATGGTGGGACTGCAGCACACCATGGAATGGAGTTAATAAGTGAATGGTATTCCATTCAAGAAACTATCCCAACTATCCCTGCAGCTCTCTCTGAAGTATTATGAGTCGAGGCTACGATTAGTTCCATTGAATAAATCTACTCAACCTTTTTTAGCCATTGCCCAATGGATGAAGGACACTGCCTTCTCCAAAATAATGGAATCAACAATTTTGCTGCGTTCATAAGATGTGTTTATACACAATTGAGAGGTTATAATGATGCAACAGAATTAATGCTGAATGTAGCTGGACTGGTTCTTCTGAGACACGTTAAATAACTTTTTGAATAAGAGACTAGTAATAGGCATGCTTTGGATAGTCCAACCAAAGATATAAATAAACCAACACACCTACCATTACATCAACAGGCATCTGGTATGGTAGGGGAGATTCGGTGGAGAAAAGCTGGTGTACAGTACCATCTTGATAAGATTTTGTAGGCAGACTCTTGAAATAAGGAGGAAATTGAGCATTTATGAATAAAAAGAAACACATTCTGCCACTGGCTTGGAGATAGTAAAATATGAAGCTCTCTCTCCCAAAGCTCCGTAAAGCTGGGTAAGGCCATGTCCAGTGGAGCAATAAGCAAATTATTAAAACAGTTCAATTCCTTACAATGGGAGGTGGGCGGGGCATGGTATTATTGGCACCATAACCACTACAGCAAGCTGTATGTGTTCCTTTAACAGATTTACCTCTGTATTTCTGTATTAAGTAACTATTCTGATTTACACGACAACTATACTTTATATGTGTCTTTCTCTTTATTAGGGCTCTTGTGTGCCTTATGGTCTATCTCTTTATCCAGAATTATACAGACTTTCGTGGCTTCTCATTAATTAAGCAGGCAAGTTAAGTAATGCAACAAAAACAGAGAATATGAGAATGGGCAAAAGCTGAAAGAAACCTAAATAGCTTGCCTTTTGGTTAATCCCTGCTCAGTTCTCAAAATGATTGTGCTCACTTGTGTCATTATGGAGAGAACCTATACCATTTCGATATTAGAATGATCTGTCCCATAAGAGCAGTCCAGACATGAAATGCAAAAAAAAGTTCCCTCTGACTAAGAGAAACAGCAACTCTTTTTGTTTCAGCCTTCTTCGAGCCTTGTCAGTGAGGTTAGCTGACACCCCTCTAGGCACAGTGAGCACAGGGTCCACATCTGGATTACCCTTTAAACTTAGGCAGAGCCTAATTAAGTGCATTGCAACAAATGCATGGCTGCATTTGGGAGCATTGTAATTGTCACTGCTTTTATTCATAATTTGGTCTCTGAAGAATTGCCAATGCAGGGAAGAAATGCGTAAGACGGATATTTTATACTTTTTTACCAAATAAACCATATTTTATACACCCATCTACCTTTCAGAGTCCTGTTTGGTTCCTGAATTATGGTGATACCTGATCCTGAGAAGGATTATTTGCCCCCCATCTAGTTCTTGGGAGGCACATTTGGGGCACTTCTTATTCAAACATCTTGTGAGTACAATCTAAAACAGTGTGTGTTCTTTATTGTTAAATGGTTTTACACTATGTTCTGTTTATTAATTTTTTTCTTTAGATATATCAGCTGAATCACACCTGTGTTTCTATATTTTTATGGCTTGTTAAAACCACTACTTGGGAGGTGATCTGTGGGAGGTTGTTTCTTTACTGTTGATAAGTATTATTTTTATTACTTTTGTAGCTATTGTATTTCTTTTATTGTATACAGAAGTATCCTAACCGGGCTCACACTAGGATCAATCACAAAATCCTGGGTTGTATTTTACATCATTAAAAAAGCTCTCCAATCACCATAAGTACTAGAGCCCGCAGTCGTAGTTATGGTGTCAGGAGTGACTCATCACACTTACTTCCTAATTGTAAGTAGTTAAACCATTAATATGGCTCCTAGAAAAGAGCAACATTAGAATGGAAAAAAGGGACAGAGGGATTTGGGCCCAAAATAGCGACTGTTCCTACTAAATAGGGACACTTGGTTGGTATGACACTATCGACTGGGCAGTCATTGCTGCCTAGTCGCTAGATGGTCTCCATTCCATTGGGATGGGGCCTGTAAAATAACAAGGGGAGCATAGTCCCCCTGAGCTGTGCCCCTACCCTACAGTAGAAGAAACAATGTATGGCTTATCAAATAATAATCACAGTTAAGCTATTTCTTTTCCAGTGATGTACTGTGTCTATCCCAGGTTGTTCCTTATACCCAGGCTCTAAATCTGCCTTGACTAGTAAATAGAGCAGAAAACTATATCTGTAGAAAAAAGCATCGGGAAGACAAGTTGACAGCCAGTTGAGAAGACAGTTCTAGTGTTATGGAAAATCCAGCTAGCGAAATGCCATCTTCTTCACTACAGACATGCCTTGTGTAGTCTGTTTATTATCTGCTACATGTCTGACCCCGTAAGTGTCCCCGTCCATCTGCAGTACTGCTGGAGAGAGACTGTGAGGAGGAAATATATTTAGCAAATTAACATTTCCAAAACAATGACTACTATACATTAGCATTACCTATATTATAAAGATTGTTTAGATGTGCCTATTATTTTTAGTGGTAAAATTATAGGTAACCTAGAATTATTATGTATAAAAAAAAATATATATAAATATACTTCCATTGGATGTAATACAATTACAGTATGGTATTGTTATATAGCAATTTACAGGGCAATAATTAATGTTCATTCAGCCTATGTATTCAAGGACGTGAGAGGGTCAGGGTGATCCCACCAATGCAGATCTCATTTCAGAAGAACACGTTCTGAAGGCTATCTAGAATGCTTTAAGTAATCATTAGTTGTTACTGTCTAAGTAACCTAAATCCATTGAGAGATCTTCTAGAAATTCTAACCATCTGCTATTTAAAAGATTGATTATTTCTGGGGTAGGTATGTGTTTTCATTACAGTTTTACTTAAAATATAAAAAGAAAATGTCCAGCAGCATTAACAAATTGACCAAATTACAGCTTTACATTATGACTTTCTTGCCATAAAACATTGTATTGTTATTATATGAATAGATAAAAACATTAGTTTTAGATCATCACAAATGGTTTATTTGGGATTTGTCAATGTCAGTTTGGATGCTGAGTCTAGTCACACAGTTGGGGCTGAACTACTTTCCACGATGCATGCTTTAGGCTTTACACAAAATATCCCCGAAACCACATTGTGGTTTTTGCTTTATCTTACAGGTATAAGGCACAAAAAAGTAGGACATCTTGATATAAAGCAATAGATATATAGGCCCAAGACCTCTCATAGAGCAGGGTTAGGCAACCTTCGGCACTCCAGATGTTGTGGACTATATACCCTATAATGCTCTTACACACATAATGCTGGCAAAACATCATGAGAGGTGTAGTCCAAAACATCGGGAGTGCTGAAGGTTGCCTATGCCTGTCATAGAGTGTCTTCTGCTCTAGCCCACACACTCAAAATGCAATGCATTGTGTACATCACTATTACAAAGAGAGATGATTTAAGTATTTCATGTCTTTCTGTAAGTTTGAGTCTATCATTCTTTTTCTGACCTTTTTCCTTAACCCAGGGCCAGACTAACATAGGGGCTGTTAGAGCTGCAGCTCCAGGCCAAGGCCCATAGAATAGGCCCATTTAAAAAAATAAAAAATAAAATGTTTAACTTTTTTTTTCACACTACTCTTAGGTTTGCCACCTGACTAGTATTTTAAGGCACAGACAATATTTGAGGCTGCCTGGCCATGATGGTATTGCAGTAATACCGGCCATACAGATGCAGATATTTTTCTCAGTATAAACGGAGATTACTCTGCAATACCAGCACCGGACAGTAGGTGTCACTGTGTATGGAGAAAGGCAGGGATAGGAAGTTACAGCATATCCCTCCCTGCCTCTCTCTACTCACTGATACGCAGGGGAGCATCTACACAGCACAGAGAGTTCAGTCAGCAGCTCCCAGCCTGCAGAGACAGACTACAGCTCAGGGAAGTGAGGGATGAGGGGAAAGGCATCAGGGAGACATGGGGACACTGAGACACTAGGGGACACATGGTGACACTGAGACACTAGGGGATACTGGGAGACGTGGGGACACTGAGACACATGGGGACACTGAGACACTAGAGGACACTGTGAGACATGGGGACACCGAGACACATGGGGACACTGTGAGACATGGGGACACTGAGACACATGGGGACGCTGTGAGACATAGGTAGACACCCAGTGTCCCTATGTCTCCCAGCCAGTGTCCCTAGTGTCTCAGTGTCCCCATGGCTCCCAGTGTCCCCTAGTCTCCCAGTGTCTGTGTCCCCATGTATCCCAGTGTCCCCCATGTCTCCCAGTGTCCCCATGTCTCCCAGTGTCCCAACATGTCTGTGTCCGCATGTCTTCCAGTGTCCACATGTCTCCCAGCCAGTGTCTCAGTGTTCCCATGTCTCCCAGTGTCCCTGTGACTCCCAGCCAGTGCCCCTAGTGTCTCAGTGTCCCCGTGTCTCCCAGTGTCTGTGTCCACATGTCTCTGTGTCCCTAGTGTCCCCATGTCTCCCAGTGTCCCCAAATGTCTCAGTGTCCCCATGTCTCCCAATGTCCCCATGTCTATGTCCACAAGTGCCCCCATGTCTCCCAGTGTCCCCAAGTGTCTGTGTCCCCATGCCTCCCAGCCAGTGTCCCTAGTGTCTCAGTGTCCCCATGTCTCCTAGTATCCCCATGTCTCCCAGTGTCTGTGTTTACATGTCTCTGTGTCCCCATGCCTCCCAGCCAGTGTCCCTAGTGTCTCAATGTCCCCATGTCTCCCAGTGTCCCCAAAATTTCTCAGTGTCCCTATGTCTCCCAGAGTCTCCATGTCTCTCATTGTCCCCCATGTCTGTATCCACAAGTGCCCCTATGTCTCCCAGTGTCCCCAAGTGTCTCAGTGTCCCCGTGTCTCTCAGTGTCCCCGTGTCTCTCAGTGTCCCCATGTCTCACTGTGACACTGGGAGAAATGGGGAGACAGACACTGGGAGACTAGGGGATTGGGCGATATGGGGCACTGACACTGTGATACATAGGGACACTGATGCCAGGCTGGCCTTCCAATTCTTTGGACAGTCATACCCCCTTTTTGGGCATGTTTGCCCCTTTTGGCAGTTCTGGTCACGTGATTCGCATCAGTGGCCTACTCTTTTACCCCTCCCATTGGCTTCCTGCTTCACTGGACACTGCTATTAGGGGGTATGGATTTACTTGAAAGATGAAACCATAAATTAGATAAAGAGATTAGCATAGAGTATGTGTTTTCTTATAGCTGCATCCTTTGAGTTTCCCTCCAACACCAGCTCCATCAGATACATGGCGCTTGAGAGGTATGACTGTTTTAGTGTTTTTGGTCGATAAGATTCTGTAATTAGGCCCCATCATAATTGTCAGCACTGGGCCCACTTGGCTCTTAATCTGGCCCTGCCTTAACCCCTTAAGAGTGGAGGTAATTGTCCTTCTTCTGACCTAAAACCAGGGGTCAAGTCCTGGGGAAAAAAGTGTGGGAACTCACCCAAGATTCCCGCCTCCCCCCCCCCCTTAAAAAATAAAATAAAATACAAATTACACTCCTATGCATATAGTGCAGTGCGTGTATAATGAATGTAGTGTGTTTGTAGTGAATGCAGTGTGAATAATAATTGTAGTGTATTTGTAGTGAGTGCAGAGTGTGTATAATGAATGCAGTGTGTTTTAGTGAGTGCAGAGTGTGTATAATGAATGCAGTGTATTTGTAGTGAGTGCAGTGTGTATAATAAATGTAGTGTATTTGTAGTGAGTGCAGTGTGTATAATAAATGTAGTGTATTTGTAGTGAGTGCAGTGTGTATAGTGAATGTAGTGTTTTTGTAGTGAGTGCAGAGTGTGTATAATGAATGCAGAGTGTGCATAATAAATTTAGTGTGTTTGTAGTGAGTGCAGAGTGTGTACAATGAATGCAGTGTATGTAGTGTGTTTGTAGTGAATGCAGAGTATGTATAGTGAATGTAGTGTGTAGTGAGTGCAGAATGTGCATAATGAATGCAGAGGGTGTATAGTGAATGTAGTGTGTTTGTAGTGAGTGAAGAGTGTGTATAATGAATGCAGTGTGTGCGTGTGCTGGATGATGTGTGTGTGCGCGCTGGATGACGTGTGTGTGAGTGCTGGATGATGTGTGTGTGTGTGCTGGATGATGTGTGTGTGAGTGCTGGATGATGTGTGTGTGAGTGCTGATGATGTGTGTGAGTGCTGGATGATGTGTGTGTGTGCGCTGGATGATGTGTGTGTGTGCTGGATGATTGTGTGTGTGTGCGTGCTGATGTGGGTGTGTGTGCGTGCTGGATGATGGGTGTGTGTGTGCTGGATGATGGGTGTGTGTGTGTTGGATGATGGTGTGTGTGAGTGCTGGATGATGGGTGTGTGAGTGCTGGATGATGGGTGTGTGTGTGTGTGTGCTTTGGATGATAGATTTGTGTGTGTGTGTGCTGGATGATGGGTGTGTGTGTGCTGGATGGTGTGTGTGTGTGTGCTGATGATAGGTGTGTGTGTGCTGGATGATGGTGTGTGTGTGCTGGATGATGGGTGTGTGTGTGTGCTGGATGATGGGTGTGTGAGTGCTGGATGATGTGTGTGTGAGTGCTGGATGATGTGTGTGTGAGTGCGTGCTGGATGATGTGTATGTGAGTGCGTGCTGGATGATGTGTGTGTGTGTGTGTGAGTGCTGGATGATGGGTGTGTGAGTGAGTGCTGGATGATGTGTGTGTGTGTGAGTGCTGGATGATGTGTGTGTGTGTGAGTGCTGGATGATGTGTGTGTGTGTGTGAGTGCTGGATGATGGGTGTGTGAGTGCGTGCTGGATGATGTGTGTGTGAGTGTGAGTGCTGGATGATGTGTGTGGGGGGGGGGGAAAGCATTTTTTTACTTTATGTATATTTTTTATTTTATCCCCTCCTCCCTGCTTCTTACCTTGTCAGGGAGGGAGGAGATCGCCTGGTGGTCCGGTGGTATGCTGGAGGGAGCCAGCCGCTGCACAGAGGGGCCATCACACGCTGTGTTCCCTCTCCAGCTCTAACTCTCGCGAGACTCGCCTGTGCGGAGCGTTGGCATGGTAACAGCCGCGGGTCTCGCGAGAGTTATAGCTGGAGAAGGAACACAGCGTGTGATGGCCCCTCTGTGCAGGTAGCAGGGCCGGTCCTGCAGGACAGGTAACGGGAACGGCGTTCCTGCTTTAGAAAAAGTGCAGGAACGCCGTTCCCATGCGTTCCTGCAGGACTCGAGCCCTGCCTAAAACAAATGTAAAATGTGCTTGGTGTTTGCTAATTTATAGGTTTTCTTTTCTATTCATATAATATAAATAGATTTGTAATAGATAGAAGGGGCCTTCTTTTGAAATCCTCTCTGTATACCTTACACAAATGTAAATGTGGATTAAATGTCATTTTTGCTTGTAAGCATTTTTAAACATTAAGTGCAATTCTGAATGGAGGGTCAGTGCCAGGAACTCCAAGCATTAAAACTAATTCAATAAGACGCAATGAGTATAGTGTGTCCCTTTAGCTCATTCACAGAACCATGAATCAGTGGATGTAAGGAACCAACCCACGTGTGGATCCAGGAGATGAGCAACAGGGAACAGTGCCAGATGTACATCAAGTTACTGCACAGAATTCTCAGGTGTCCCTTCAATAAATTTAAAAAAAATAACTGACCTTTTACATTTCAGTTAGTGGGCAGTTTGAGGAGCCATGACATTCACATTAATTGGCACAGCATATGGGATTTATACATTTTGCCTCTATAACCATAAATTTGTCAATGACCCTCCTGAAATTAAACTCTGGTTCCACCTGTGAAAGGTCTGGACTCGGGAAGATGGGATGTTTGAAGAAAGTTTGTCTTACCTTTGTTACTGTAGCGGTACTTACCTTATCCGGGGGCCAGCCGAGGTCCTTTATTCCCACCGCACGCGGCTCGCTCGGGGCTCGGATGAGGTCACGTGTCCCGCCCAGCTCTAAGAGCGCGCCGCGCGTCTCGGGCACGCTCTTAAAGGGACAGTGGGAGCCGAAAACTAAAACGGTCTCCCATTGGCCCCTGTGATCGCACATTCCCCATACACTCACATTTTGGGGGCGTGGATATGACAGGGGCCAATCAAATTAAATGTTAGGGTATTTATACTTACCTCTCCCTTAACTCCCTGCCCTGTCGTGGTTTCTGTTTCAGTTCCCTTTAGCGCTTGTTTTGTTCAGTTGTGATTTTTCGTACTTGACCTTGGCTTTGTATCTGATTCCGTTTATATCTTTATCCCTGTTTTGTCTTGTTTGCCAGCTTACTGATTACAGTGTACCAGACCATGGCTAGTTCTTGTTTTCGCTGTCTCTTTGTACCCTTGACCTCGGATCGTTCCTTACTCTGTATTTCTCTGCTCTACGTCGAGTCCGGCCATTCTAAGGTCCGGTAAGACCTCTATATTGTCAATTGTTGGACTAAATCTTGCGAGTTGGGGTAAACTACCGTGACAGTTACTTGGCAACTGGGTCAGCGAAGTATTTTGGCAACCCTTCCCCAAACTGTAGATATGCCTCACTACGCAATCCCAACACCTTTTTGAAATATGTATTACACACACAGACTTGTGAAAAGAACAGTAAAGGCTAATCACTCAAACTTAATTCTGATTTTGAAGACCTGGTAGTATTCCACACAAAAAAATTAGTGAACCTCTTTATTTAAGACTCTTTTCTTTCAGGAAGTGTACCGGAGGATTGGAGGAAGGCAGATGTGGTTCCTATATTCAAAAATGGTTCAAGATCTTTGCCTGGAAATTATAAACCTATGCTCTTAACTTCTAAGGCAGGAAAAGTACTTGAAAAGTTATTAAGGGATAATATTCAGGAATTCATTGAGAAGAACATTGTTATTAGCAATAATCATCATGGTTTTATGAAACATAGATCATGTAAAACTAGCTTAATTGTATTCTATGAAGAAGTAAGCAGAAGTATAGATCAGGGTGTTGCAGTGGGTGTGATCCAGTAGCGGATCCAGAGCCTGATCTCGGGAGGGGCACTTGTAGATTATTTAAATAAATAATCCAGGCACAATAACCACTACAGCTCAGTGTAGTAATTATGGTGTCAGTAGTGCCAGGATTCCACCCCAGAGTAAGTAGTCATACCGTTTAAGAACAGTTTGACAACTTACCTGGGGTCTGCTGGGATATAGGGTATAGGAGCAGTGGTGTGTGTTAAGGGTGAAGTGTGTGAGTGCGGCAGTGTATGTCAGGGTTGTAGTGTGTGTGTTAGGGGGCAGTGTATGTATGGGGGCACTGTATGTGTTTGTGGGGCAGTGTGTGTATGGGGACAGTGTTTGTGGGGCAGTGTGTGTATGGGTGTGCAGTTTGTGTATGGGGACAGTGTTTGTGGGGCATTGTGTGTATGGGGACAGTGTGGGTGTGCAGTGTGTGTATGGGGACAGTGTATGGGGAGCAGTGTGTGTATGGGGACAGTGTTTGTGGTGCAGTGTGTGTATGGGTACAGTGTTTGTGGAGCAGTGAGTGTATGGGGACAGTGTTTGTGGGTGTGCAGTGTGTGTATGGGGACAGTGTTTGTGGGGCAGTGTGTGTATGGGGACAGTGTTTGTGGGGCAGTGTGTGTATGGGGACAGTGTTTGTGGGCGTGCAGTGTGTGTATGGGGGCAGTGTATGTATGGGGACAGTGTGTGTATGGGGGGCAGTGTGTGTATGGGGACAGTGTTTGTGGGGTAGTGTGTGTATGTGGGGCAGTGTGTGTATGGGGACAGTGTGTGTAAGGGGACAGTGTTTGTGAAGTGTGTGTATGAGGGGGCAGTGTATGTAGCCTTAAGGAATAGTGTGTGTGTGTATGGGGGGCAGTGTGTGTATAGGGACAGTGTTTGTGGGAGCAGTGTGTGTATGGGGACAGTGTGTGTGGGGACAGTGTGTGTATGGGGGGTAGTGTGTGTGTGTGTAATGGGGGGGAAGTGTGTGTATGGGGGGGCAGTGTGTGTATGGGGGGGAGGAGGCTTTTTAATAATAAATTATTATTATTTTTTTAATAAAATAAATATTCTGTGTCCCCCCTCCCTTCTTACCTTTATTGAGGAGGAGGGGGGACATTTCCCTGGTGGTCCCAGTGGGGATTCATTGGTGGTCAGGTGGTCAGAGTGAACTCTAGCCCGCGCTCCCGGGCTAGAGTTCACTCTCGCGAGATTTGGAGCATTGCCATGGTAACCGCGGCAACGCTCCAAATCTCGAGCGAGGAGGACCCGGAGGAGCTGCAGACTGAGCTCCGGGTCCTCTATCTCACTCACTCCCTCCGCCGCCGGCTGTCAGCACGGTGACTGTGGACCGGGGAGGGAGAGCTCTGATCTCCCCCCCGGTCCGCAGGCACATTGCAGGGCTAGCACTTGGGCAATGCCAGCCCTGCGTTAGCCGGAAGGGGGGAATCTCGGGGGGGCAATTAACCCGTTGTCCCCCCCCTGGATCCGCCAATGGTGTGATCTACTTGGATTTTGCCAAGGCATTTTATATGCTTCCTTAGAATAACCTATTGCGAGGAACCTTGGCAACGCCTTGGCTTAATTGGTCTAGGTGAAAATTCTTGTTCTTTGCTAGCATATTGGCTTAAAGATAGCGTGCAGAGAGTTGTCATTAATGGTAAATGTTTAAACTGGACAAAAGTGGTAAGTGGTGTCCCTCAGGGTTCTGTTCTGGGACCGCTTCTATTTAACATATTTATAAATGATCTTGAAATAGGCATTGAAAACCACATTTCAGAGTTGGCAGATGGAACAAAACTCTGTAAAGTAATGCAACAAGAGCAGGATATTGCTTTGATGCAGAGGGATTTACATAGATTGGGGGACTGGGCACTCAGATGGCAGATGAAATTTAATGTAGAAAAATGCAAAGATATGCACCTCTGATAAAAAATGCACAAGCAACTTACACCCTAAATGGTAGTGGATTAGGGATAATAACATACAAGAAGGATTTGAGAATTGTTAAATACAACAAACTATAGCAAAAAAAAGGGAGAGATCTCCACTCTCATCACCTGTAGAGCTCGGTGCACTGTACTTAGGGCTGGCAAACCCCTAACCCATATAGTAACAGCAAAGTGGTCCAGGCACTGATGGTCTTCATACATCGGCAGATTTATTGGAACAATAGGACAGATACAGCAACGTTTCGATCCCTAAAGGAATCGAGACGTTGCTGTATCTGTCCTGTTTTTTAAATAAATCAGCAGATTTATTGGAAAAATAGGACAGATACAGCAACGTTTCGATCCCTAAAGGAATCGAGACGTTGCTGTATCTGTCCTGTTTTTTAAATAAATCTGCTGATGTATGAAGACCATCAGTGCCTGGACTACTTTGCTGTTACTATAGACAACAAACTAGGCAACAATGTGCAATGTCAATCGGCAGTTGCTAGAGTTAGTCATGTATAAATAAGGGCATTAATTCTTGGGGTTAAAATATAATTTTGCCTTTGTATAAATCACTGGTAAGACCACATCTTGAATATACTGGAGCAATTTTGGACACCTCTTCTAAAGAAGGATGTTATGGCACTAGAAAAAGTGCAGAGGTGACAAATTAACCATTTTAGATATGAAGAAAGGTTAACAAATTTAAATCTCTTCCGTTTGGAAAAATGGCTCCTCAGAGGGGATATGATAGCTTTATACAAATATATTCAGGGCCAATACAAATCATTGTCTGGAAATCTATTCATAAACAGAATCGTACATAGGACACAAGGTCATGCATTTAGACTGGAAGAAAGGAGATTTAGTCTAAGGCAAAGGAAAGGTTTTTTTTACAGTAAAAACAATAAGGATGTGGAATTCTCTGCCTAAAGAGGTGGTTTTATCAGAGTCCATACAGATGTTTAAACAATTTGCAAAATTGGAAGCGCTTCAAGCTGTTTTTTTTTTTTGCCTTCTTCTGACTTAAGAGCAAAAACAGATGTGATAAAAGTTGAACTTGACAGATGCATGTCTCTTTTCATCTATGTAACTATGATGTACCAGTTTTCCAGGTTTTTTGGGAGATGTCATAGGGCCAAATATTTTAAATGCCCATTTCAAACTTGGAAATTTGACAAAGTGATTTTCTGGGTCTATGCAGGGCCGTCTTTAACGAGGGGCCAGCCCGGGCCCAGTTGTATTGCTTCTGGGGGCCTAAGGCTGGCCGCTGGCCACAACAATTTGTTAAATAAATAGATAATAGATTTGTGCTGCTATTACCTATTATCTATTTATTTTGGCAGGCCATAGCGATCCTCATTCATCCGATCCTTCACTACCACGTGCGCAGAGGCGGAGTTACGGCAATGCTAGGGTGAGCCTGGGGTCACAGGCTGCGCAGGGCTGCGGCCATCATCAGCCTCCTGACTCTCCCCCCAGAACAAACAGCAAAGCGGCGATTGAATCCTGAGTCCAGAGCCTGCTGGTCTTCAAAACTGTAAGTATTTAATTAATAAGGAATAAGGGGAGCTATCACTTGTTTAAAGGGAGATGGGGTATTGGAGAAGGGGGCAGGAAGGGAGGGAGAGAGGGGACGTTGGAGAGGCAGGGAATGGGGGGTTAGTACAGTGAGGGGTTTAGTATACAAACTGTGCATTTATAAAATATATATATATATATAAAGTAATCTGCAAAATAAAAATATTTGTTTTTTTAAACATAAGAAGTGAGCCATGTAGATTTAGAAATACTGATCTTCTGCACAGCCTGCTGTGTGTGGATCTTCTCAAGAACATGTTAGTACAACTTCTCAGGGAGAGATTCCTCCTCATGGTGTATCTGAATATGGCTCTGAAGCGGACACAGTGGAGTCTTTTGATCAGCCAATGCCACTAGAAACCACTCCAGTTCCCGTGGAAGTTGAGAAACCTAGCTTCCATACTGTTGGAATACAAGACCCTACTGCTGAAGCAGTTGATATAATGCCAGAATCCGTGGAAAAGTCAGGTTTCATGACTGACATTGGTTTGTGGCCCAACTCATCTACTCTGGAGATGCAGTAGTATTGGTCCAAACATGGAAATTTGTCAGTGAGAAAATCTCTGGAACAACTGCGCAATTAAGGATTTCCAAAATCATTTAAAGATGGACGTTGTGCTGTGCTGTAGATATTTTTTTTCGTTACTGTCCCAACGGAGACAAAAGTTGAACGGAAGTAGCTTTGTTACTCAAATAACAGAGGCCAAATGTACTGTTTTGACTGCAAATTATTTAGTTCATCAACAGATGCATTTTCCAATGATGGCTTCAGTGACTAGAAACATGCCAGTGAACGAATTTCATCCCATGAGCAGTCTCAAAACCATATTCGCGCTGTGATTGATACAGCCAAATTTTCAAAACTGGAAGGTCATGTTGACTATAAAATGCAACAGAGAGAGGATTGGCTTTTAGAGGTAATGATCAGACTATTGGATCCCCACACAATGGCAACTATCTCGGTATTTTGGAATTACTGTCAGAGTATGATGCTTTTCTAGCACAACACATCCAAACAAAGGTGAACAAAGGCAAAGTATGTACAAGTTATTTGTCAGCAAATGTCCGTGAGGAACTCAAACAAATTACTGGGGATAAGATCTTAGAAGTTGTCATCAACCATATTAAAATGGCAAAGTACTACTTGGTTTCTATGGATCCAGATGAAAATTCTTCTCATACTGACCAACTCACAGTGATTTTTCGATACTTAGAAGGAACCTGTGGAGCATTTTGTAACTTTTGTATCCTCTACAGGGCATAAAGGAGAAGAAATGGCAGATGTACTCCCAGCATTTCTTAATAGTGTTGGACTCACCATACAAGAGTGCCGTGGACAAAGTTACGACAATGCAGGCAAGATGTCTGGCCACTACAAAGATATGCAAGCAAGAATTGTTAACCTGAATAAATATGCTAAGTATATCTTCAAAATGCTTTGGACATTCATTGAACTTTGTCGGAAAGGATGCTGTAAGGTTTTTAATTTTGTACACACGTTGGTCATGTCGTGCAGATGCATGTCAGGCATTAGTCCATGGGTATGAAGATATATTATGGATACTGTTTGAATTTTCAACTGACAGTGAAGAAAAGTCTGAGTGCCGTAACATTGGAAAAGGACCATTTGATCAGATGAGCAAACTCGAGACAGGGATTTTTACAGAATTCTGGAACACTGTTTTGCAGTGCTTCAACAGCAGCAGCAAAACTGTGCAGTCTGTTCAGCTGAACCTAAATGCTGCAGTTGGCGTTCCTGGACATGGATGCTGTCCAGGAAGTAGGAGGGTTTGGGAGGGAGGGTCTTCCGGAGATTGGCAGGGATGTGTCAGCTGACCGGAGTTCGCCGCAAACCGTTCGCGGCAAGTTCGCGGACGTTTCGCGACATCACTATTCGTGAACAGTACAATTTATGACAAGGATGTAAGAGATACCTTTCCCAACACAGAAATTGCTTTAAAAAATTACCTTACGCTAATGATCACTAGCAGTTCAGGTGAACAATCTTTTTCAAAAATGAAATTGCTAAAAAAAACTTACAACGCACAACCATGAGCCAAAGCCAGTGCACCAAACTGTCTTTAATGTCTGCTGAATCCAATATACTTTGTGGTTTTGACTTCACCAATATTACAAAGACCTTTGCTGCTCAGAAAGCACGTAGACTCGATGTTTAAAAAAATATTTATTTATTTTTTTATGCAAAAGTTACCTGCACTTTACGTTAATGGTTGTCAATCTATTCTTTCATAATAGTCTGCTACTGCAGCAGCTGGTGCCGAACAGGAATTATAGTAATAGTTTACCATGTGACACTAGTACCTGATTCCCTATTTTCCATATTGCATTGGGGTATGTGCACTTTATTTTTTTATGTTTAATTTTTGCATTCTACAAATAGTAAGGTTTAATGTTGTTTATTTAATTGTTAGATATTAACATGCTTGTTCTTCCAACAACCTATAACTGTTAATAAAAATATACTATGAGACAGAGGTTAAAAGAAGCTACAGGTGGCAAGTAGGTCAGGCTAAGGACTTATTTGTGAACCAGTTCTTTATGTTTACATTATTGAAGTTTATTGGTCTACGAGGTGTGTGGTTTTTGTGTGTGTGTGTGTGTGTTGGGGTGGAGGGCGTGATTGCATGCTACAGAGTGAGAGGGAGGGATCCAGGGGGCCCAAGTAAATTCTGGTCCAATCAGTATTAAAGACGGCCCTGGGTCTATGCCGCCTTTGAGACAGTATGGCAGCTTATGAAATGGAATTAGTCCCGTGATAGCATATCATTTTTAAAAGTAGGTAACCCAGTGTTGTGATGCTGCATATTACCCTCCACAGCAGTGCCTATGCACCACAATATATTTCATCTGTGTCTCTCCTGAATTTGAGCTCTGGATCCACCACTATACAAGCCCTCTGAAAAAGAAGTGTAGAGGACATCACGCTCAAGCTGTCTTTGATGAGACTTAAACCTGTGTTCCATTTTCTACTGCTGAAGGCAAACTTGCTATTCAGCTATGAAACTTGCTCTAGTGAGATAATTCCAGATAGTACATATCTCATTGTACATAGTTCTACAGTTCTTCTGGTTTGCTTTTCCTGTATATAAATAGAGAGCTTGGTATATATCTACATAGTCTCATCGATTCCAAAAGACCGACAGATATCCCATGCACAGAGGCTCTTACCTGAGATCCTGAAACAAACCATGGCAGTGGATGCGTTTTATTTATTGCTCCATTCTCGGTAAACACTTGAGGCTATGAAACATGAGTATGCCGTGGGGCACCTATCTCTGAAATGCTAGAGCCACCCTGGCCAGCAGTCACACCATGGTCAAAGTCACTTACATCAAACATTAGATCATAACTCACATATACAGTGAGGGAAAAAAGTATTTGATTTCCTGCTTATTTTGAATGTTTGCTCACTGACAAAGAAATGATCAGTCTATAATTTTAATGGTAGGTGTATTTTAACAGTAAGATACAGAATAACAAAATAAAATCAAGAAAAACACATTTGTCAAAAAAGTTATGAATTGATTTGCATGTCAATGAGTGAAATAAGTGTTTGACCCCTTCGACTTAGTACTTGGTGGCAAAATCCTTGTTGGCAATCACAGAGGTCAGACGTTTCTTGTAGTTGGCCACCAGGGTTGCACACATCTCAGGAGGGATTTTGTCCCACTCCTCTTTGCAGATCCTCTCCAAGTCTTTAAGGTTTCGAGATTGACGTTTGGCAACTCAAACCTTCAGCCCCCAAACAGATTTTCTATGGGATTAAGGTCTGGAGACTGGCTAGGCCACTCCAGAACCTTAATGTGCTTTTTCTTGAGTCACTTCTTTGTTGCCTTGGATGTGTGTTTTGGGTCATTGTCATGCTGCAATACTCATCCACAACCCATTTTCAATGCCCTAGCTGAGGGAAGGAGGTTCCTACCCAAGATTTGGCCTTGTCCACTGTCCCTTTGGAGCGGTGCAGTTGTCCTGTCCCCTTAGCAGAAAAACACCCCAAAGCATAATGTTTCCACCTCCATGTTTGACGGTGTGGATGGTGTTCTTGGGTCATAAGCAGTATTTCTCCTCCAAACACGGCGATTTGAGTTGATGCTAAAGAGCTCGATTTTGGTCTCATCTGACCACAATGCTTTCACCCAGTTCTCCTCTGAATCATTCAGATGTTCATTGGCAAACTTCAGACAGGCATGTACATGTGCTTTTTTTGGGCTGGGGGACCTTGTGGGCGCTGCAGGATTTCAGTCCTTCATGGCGTAGTGTGTTGCCAATTGTTTTCATTGTTGTAACTATGGTCCCAGATGCCTTGAGATCATTAACAAGATCTTCCCATGTAATTCTGGGCTGATTCTTCACTGTTTTAACGATCATTGAAACTCCACGAGGTGAGATCTTGCATGGAGCACCACACCGTGGAAGACTGACAGTTATTTTTTGTTTCTTCCATGTGCGAATAATCGCACCAACTGTTGCCACCTTCTCACGAAGCTGCTTGGCGATGGTCTTGTAGTACATTCCAGCCTTTTGTAGGTCTACAATCTTGTCCTTGACATCCTTGGACAGCTCTTTGGTCTTGGCCATGGTGGAGAGTTTGGAATCTGATTGATTGCTTCTCTGGACAGGTGGCTTTTATACAGGTAATGAGCTGAGATTAGGAGCACTCCCTTTAAGAGATTGCTCCTAATCTCAGCTCGTTACCTGTATAAAAGACACCTGGGAGCTAGAAATCTTGCTGATTGATAGGGGATCAAATACTTATTTCACTCAATTTATAACTTTTTTGACATGCGTTTTTCTGGCTTTTTTGTTTGTTATTCAGTCTCTCACTGTTAAAATACACCTACCATTAAAATTATAGACTGATCATTTCTTTGTCAGTGGGCAAATGTTTAAAATCAGCAGGGGATCAAATACTTTTTTCCCTCACTGTATTTCTGTCATTGTTTCTCTATTATTGCTGCTCAGAAATTTTGGGGATTGTGGCTTTATCTTTAACCCATAACATTTTATAATTTATCTAACTTCATCCACCACAAAAAGAGCTAATATTTCTCATTTTAATATTGCTGGATGAAACATTAAGTGAACTAGTTTTGAGCTCAAGAGACCTCCTAGTCATTAATATTCAAAAATGAGAAGAGCAGTGAACATGGTATGAAACATTTTCCATGTACTGAATTTTTTTACTGTTCATA
The DNA here is from genome assembly GCA_933207985.1 of Pelobates cultripes. Classification (NCBI taxonomy): domain Eukaryota; kingdom Metazoa; phylum Chordata; class Amphibia; order Anura; family Pelobatidae; genus Pelobates; species Pelobates cultripes. The sequence continues at coordinate 94,923,028 of OW240915.1, read as the reverse complement.
TATTTCTTATGATTTCACTATACTAACTGTCATGAACAGGATAGGTACGTAGCACATAATTTGTTGGGGTTGGTCTGGCATGTATGTAGTATCAGAACTTTAAATGTGTTGTGTTTTTTCTTCATTGTTCGACCTTCCTACTTTTATCCTACCGAGGGATTCCACGAAGGGAATCCATTCGCCTTCCGAACGGGGACCACCCCAATAACCCATTTAGAACACTCATTAGAACGTTCTCACCTCGACCTGATGCCAAAACCGCAAGGGAAGCCTTGACGCATGCAGCCCCCTGAGTGGCCGCCAGTTTGTATAGACGAACGCCATCCAGGTGGAGCATTCGTGAACTGCTTCACACCCCGTTCAGTTCCCGAACAGGGACCTCCCCAGTGCCCATTGGAATGTTCACACCAATCAATTAGAACGTTAACAACTCGCAAGATAAGTGTGAAACTGCAAGGGAAGTAATTAATGAGTGCTTCCCTGGATGGCCGCCATTCGTATAGATGAGCGCCAACTAGCGGGAGCATTTGTATCCCAAAAGGAGACGCTTCCCTTGCCTGGTTTCACACAGGGACCCCGCGAACGGAGGCTGTTCGTGACAAGTACAGTTATGGGGGTCCTTGGGGTTAGTGTGGGGATCCTTTGGGGACAAAGGCTGGGTTTGGCAGGCTTTCTGTAACTTGGAGTCAAAGAGGTGGGTGGTTTTCCCACCCTGTAACTCCCAGGTGTCGAGGCTCATGGTAAGAAGACCCCTTGTTACCGGGAAACCCTGTACTTGGGTGGTGGGAACAGGGGACAAAGGGAATCCTGGGACGAAGACCTCCTATCACTGGAAGTGGGAAAACCTGTACTTGGGTGGCGGGAACAGGGGACAAAGGGACCGGAACTCACGTGTCACGCTAAGAACCCTGGGAGGGGGAGGACCTGGGGTTGTGAGGTGTTCACCCCTTGCATGGGGTTTTGCATAAAAGCCGTGTGTGGCCAATAAAGTGTTGTTATACCTCCAGAACTCAGTCTCGCCCAGTTACTGTGGGGAAGAAATGGGTCTATGTACATTTTAAGTGGTTCGTGACTGGCTGAAGGAAGGAAACTAGCGGAGGTAACCGGTCAGGTTACCCGTGGTCTGTTACAGGCTCCACAAATTGTAAGTGTACATCTATATATTTATTTTCACTCCACCCAATATACCCAACAAACTACACAATATCGGTGTAACCTTCTGTTATATTCACATACCTCTGGACCACCATACATTGGACCAAGACACAAGTATGTACACAAGCGGGGATCATACTGCCCAGTTCAATTTGGAGCTTATTACTAGATCCATATATTGTACGTGCAATTACTTTAGTTTTATTTCATAATATCTCAGACTTACTACACTATATTTAACACGTCTTATTTTTTGTTACATATTGATCAATACTGACCTGTATTGGGGGACACCTTCAAGGCGCTGCTCCTCTCTTCCTATGCAATCGGAGGTTACCTTAATTTCTGTATCTAAAGCTCAAGTTTCTAGCTCACACACTGAAACTATGAGAGAGATTTTATCAAAGTGTTTGCACCTTTTTTTGTGTTTTATCATTTTTTTAAATTTTATCTTTTGGGGTTTTGTGAAAAATTACAGACTTTAGACAGAAAAAGCTAACATATTTTAACCATTAACAGATCACAAGCAGACTTATTCCTTAGACTGCAAGATATCATCCTAGGTCCTTTTATGTCAGAAAATTACACAATTTGTCAGCAGCCCATTCTAGTATGTCAAACCTGCAAATGTGGAGCTGGACCTTCTTGCAGCACCATTTGATGGATGCACGCAATTTAAACCCTCCTCTGCAGGACTGTATAGAAACAGTAGGGGTTCTTGCAGGCAGGCACATCTAACTTCCCATGTGTCTGCAGGATACAGTTTTGGCTAGTCTTCCAATTGTTTATCATTTGTGGGTCCATTGACTAGGTTAGGATTATTCGTGCATATAATTTCTTGATCCCATGTCTCAGCAGGACTATTTTTACCTTTTTACATATTTTACTTGTTTACCTCTTGGGAAGTATTTGCCATTCTACAGCACAGAAAAACACTGTGGTTTTACCTATTCTTTGATAACTAGGGTGCTAATTCAGAGTGCAAAATGAAACAATAATGACGTATAATTAACTGATTAAAGATAATGAAGAAGCAGGGCCAATAAACAAACTCGAGAAGAAACTGAGAAAATACTCTTAATGCAGAATAATAAAAGAAAAGATCTCTCTCACATATAGTGGAGTCAGGCAGTCGACTCAGACTTTATGAGCACTGGTGGCCAAGTCTGGGTGGCATCCATTTTATTCACAGCAAAATTACAGCACACTTTTAAAAACAATAATAAATACAATACAGTCCATAGAAAACTACGTCCCAAGATGCAGTTCATGTAAACAGGTTTAGGTATTCCAATTGTAAAAGCTGCAAATGTGAAACTATGTCTTAGTAATTACTGTACTATGGATGTTACTTTGTTTTGTTTTTTTTTATGATTACTCCAAGCACCAGATCCATTTCAGTGATTTTAAGTGGTCATAGTTCTTGAAATCTCTATGTGCAATGTTTCATAGCATTGCACATACAGAATTAAAGCCTCTTGCAGTGTGAGGTGTAACTTCACCTCCGGTGGCGTCATTAAAGGGACATGCCACTGCCCAAATACAAAATAAATAAAAATCACTGTCTAGCAGAATGCAAACCTAAATGTATTTAATTATGCATTTTCTTCCATTGGAGTTATATCTAAAAACTGTTTGCAAAAACTGCAAAATTCTTGTCTGCTGCCTTTGCAAGCCTTCCCCCTTCTAACTCCGCCCAGACTTGCTTTGGCTGTCCAATCACAGACTTCACAATGCAGTTCAATGAGAAGTCTTTACAAAGCAGGTTCTCTGAGCAACTGCTGTCTCTTGAGTTTAGCTCCGCTGGGGGGTGTAACCAGGTTAATTTCTAAAAGTGGAAATTTCTGTTGAAATCTGCACTATTTTCAAAATGAAAAAAGAGGGCACACACTTCACACATAAAGCTTTTCAGCAAGCTAAAGTGATTTAGCTAATAACAGTTCTGATTCAAAGCATGCTAGTGACACAGACTTCCCTTCCACTAAAGATCTCCCTTCAGCCCAACCTGCAGTAAATCCCTCCACATCCCTGAAGTGAGTTGGAGGGATGTCACCAGAGGAGGATTAGGCTGCGTGAAGAACTTGTCCTCACCTTTGGACCAAAGGTAGGTTTTTCCTTGTTTTTTTTTTTGTTTTTTTGGTGTGATGGGGGGCATGCCAGCAAGGGTTACTCTAACCAAAAACAGTGTTTTATTATAAAGCTATTTTTTTGGTTGGAGTAATGTTTTTACATTGTTTTCAATATAGTTTTCAGTGTTATTTGTCAAATATCTGTATTATTTTATTGCTACAATACCTGATTTACGTTTCCATACTCTACCCACCACTGTTGGAATTTTTGGAGGGGGGAGATATATGGGAAATCTGAATAAACTGACAAACAGTACACTATTTAGGGGTGATTATTTCTGATGACTTAAAGGTAGGCAGACAATGTAATAGAGCAGCAGGAAATGCTAGCAGAATGCTTGGTTGTATAGGGAGAGGTATTATCAGTAGAAATAGGGAAGTGCTCATGCCATTGTACAGAACACTGATGAGACCTCACTTGGAGTATTGTACACAGTACTGGAGACCGTATCTTCAGAAGGATATTGATACCTTAGAGAGGGTTCAGAGAAGGGCTACTAAACTGGTTCATGGATTGCGGGATAAAACTTACCAGGAAAGGTTAAAGGATCTTAACATGTATAGCTTGGAGGAAAGACGAGACAGGGGGGATATGATAGAAACATTTAAATATATAAAGGGAATCAACACAGTAAAGGAGGAGACTATATTTAAAAGAAGAAAAACTACCACAACAAGAGGACATAGTCTTAAATTAGAGGGACAAAGGTTTAAAAATAATATCAGGAAGTATTACTTTACTGAGAGGGTAGTGGATGCATGGAATAGCCTTCCAGCTGAATTGGTAGAGGTTAACACAGTAAAGGAGTTTAAGCATGCGTGGGATAGGCATAAGGCTATCCTAACTATAAGATAAGGCTAGGGACTAATGAAAGTATTTAGAAAATTGGGCAGACTAGATGGGCCGAATGGTTCTTATCTGCCGTCACATTCTATGTTTCTATGTTTCTATCATTGTTTAAATGAATTTCAGATATAAGCGTATGCAGAACTTATATAAATTATATTTTTCTACTTATGACCCAACAGCACCACCAAGTGTTATATATTAGTAATTTGTGGTCTAACCCCTTAAGGACCAAACTGGAATAAAAGGGAATCATGACATGTCACACATGTCATGTGTCCGTAAGGGGTTAATGCCCTGTCAGTTTGGGATAGGAAGTTCTGAAACTCTAGCAAAAGTGTATGATTAAAATATACGATCCCACAGGGAAAAAAAAATAAAAAATTAGTAAAAGGGAAACAAACACAGAAAGATAACGAAAAGTGGGCACATAACATTCATGATCAAAGAGAGACTGACTTGTCAGTGACAGAGCTCTTTACTAAAGTGAGAATTGTCCGAAAATCCAAAGTGAGAATTGTCAAATTTAAGGCAAAATGTAGCCAAACTGTAAGCATTGCAGAAATTTTCCAGTTCAACTATTTTGGCCTTACGTTTACAGTTTACTTTGAATTTCCAACAATTATCACTTTTTAAATAACCCTGTGGCTTTTTATACTGTTTCCATTTAGTTGAATTCTGTGCCAGCTATTTCGTTGCAAGCTGTGGTAAAGATAATACCAGCAAGCTAGCTCCCTGGCGGCTGTTCGCATGGACCAAAACTGCAAATAGACTTCAAGGGGATTTAGCCGCGAAAGCCCTGGAACTATTTTCGTCATGAAGACTTTGCGGTTCCCAGTTGGTCCCCAGCGGCACTTAGCCGCGATTGCATGGAACTATTTTTGCCATGAACACTTCCCGGTTCCCGGTCGGTCCCCAGCAACACTTAGCCGCGATTCTATGGAACTATTTTCGGCTTGGAGACCATGCATGCGGGTTGGTCAAATTATGACTTCCAGGAAATTCCTTAACCCCTGAACTGATCTGGGTGATTTTTGGATATGTTGGTCACCCAGATCAGGGCTATCACAGGATGTAACATTTGGGGGTTTTGTGTGTTTTAAGGTATTTTTGGGGGGTTGTAAAAAATGTATGTTTTTTTCTGTGCTTGAAGATAATTGGATTAGATTAGTACAGTTCCTGATCCAATTATCTCCTAGGCACAGAGGAGGGATTATCTGATTTTGTATGGGAGTGTCCTGGACCAGAGAGCCAATGTGATTGTGTATTTGTTTTTACTGTAGTCTACTCTCAAGTCCAGGGGGAGTGTTCCTTGCATGGGGACTGTCATAAAAGGCTAGTTGTGGCTGCCATTAAACTGAGAACAGTTTACCCCTTCATGAAGTCTTGGCTTATGTTTGGGGGATTGGAGAGCTACATTCACTCTGGGAATTGCTATAATCACTATACTCCCTTGGGTCACAACGATTGCTCTTATATGAGTAGCCTGCTTCGCTGTCTGGACTAGGAGAGGTCTATCCCCTGGAAACTGGATCCTAGTCTTGGGTCCAGGGTGGGTGGAGGACAGTGAGACCCCAACCAAGCTGTGGCGGTTTGTGGGGTTTACGGTGGTTATGGTGTTCCAGTGCAGGGCTTATGGTGCTTGAAAGTACTAGGAAGCAGCGACTGATGGAGGTACCTGGTCGGGGTGCCAGGCGGTCCATCACAAGGATTCAATGGGGATAGTCCTTGTAAGGACTAGAGCTCCCAGAACTGAGTGTTGTCCTGTGCCTGGGGGTTTCTAGAGCGAATTTCGCATTCGGTATCAGGAGGGAGCGGTTCCAGGACTTGAGCTCCCAGGACTGAGTGTCGTCCAGTGCCTGGGGATTGCTAGAGCGAGTTTCCCATTCAGCTCCAGGAGAGAGTGGTTCCAGGGCCCCAGTCAAGCCACGCTGACTGTGGGCAGAAGTGCTGTGGTTTGTCCCCTCTTCCAGCTAGGAAGCGGTCCTTGGTGGAGGAACCCAGCCAGGGGTACAGGGAGCTCCGTTACACTTATATATTATGGTATTCATTATTACGGCTTATGTCCCCGACTACAAATATGAACACGTACACCCATTTCATGTCCATCCCCCCCCATATTTCATGTCCAATCTCCCCGTATTTCATATTGCCAACCCATTTTTCAAGTCCCTTTTCCCCCCCACCTCCCATTTCATGTCTATTCCCCCATATGGAATGTAGGGTGCATGTTGAGAGATCAGAAACCGATGGATTCAAAAGTTCAAAGATTTGAACTTGGCACGCAAGAGAGACACACACATGGGAATGAGTCCAGGACTGATCGTACAATGCAAAGTCAAAAACACACACAATAAGGAAGATATTAACAAGGTGTTTAGCAGGCCATATAAATTTTAATTTTTAAGTTGGAGGTGGTGGGAGAGCATATGATAGAAATTACAGGAAGGATGTGTAATTGTCTAGGACACTGAAGTCACTTGTGACTGTGCTACACTATAGTATTAGCGATTTTGTATTTAAGGCAAAAAAGTAAAATGGAATACACAGCTATTGTTTCATTCACGTAACAGAACTTATAGCAATATAATTGCTCTGCACCAATAATGGAAAATGGTGAGGGATGTGTAAGCAATATCATATTAATGTGCTATTATATATGACTCTTTAATATGATGTTATGTCGCCACTGTGTTTTTGTGATATCGTAACAATATTCACAAAGTATTGTCTTATTAAAAGGAAATCATTTGCGCTCAGATTTAAATGGCAGAAATTGTATTTTCTGTTTGACTGGTTTACAGTGAAATTGAAGGAAGATTTGTTATGATCTTGCCAGACAATACATTTCAATGGGGTTTCTTGAAGAAATACATAGTGCAAGGTTACGCAACTAGCAGAAGCTGTTAATGTGCTGCAACACTTACTACTCGTGAAGATGCATTTGATGACCACAAAAAGACTGTATTATATGTATGATCCATCGGAAGGTGTAGGTAGGAGGAAAAGGAGGCGGAAACTGGAGAGTATTTGAACAATATGATTTGCACTGTATAAGTATCATCGCACTTATCTGGTCCTGGGAGCTACTCTCTCTTTCCTCCTGCATGGCCGTCTGCAAAGAGCGCTGGGAGGAAGCGACGTCATCGCATGTGACCTCACTTTCTCCTCAGAGCGCTGGTACTCCGGAGGGTAAAGAGAAAGGGGAAAGGAGGGTTTCCGGCTGCCGCAAATGTGGTGCAGGCATAGTGGGGAAGCCAGGGGGCCCCCTCTTCACTAACATGGGGCCCCGCTCATTCCGGGACATAACATTTTCCTGGAATGAAGGTACCGTAACCCAGGACACTCCCACAAAATGCAGGACTATCCCTGGCGATCTGGAACACACACATGAGCACCCTAGATTCGAATGTGCATGCCTATGCCAATTGAGTGTGATTTGGTTTAGGTGTGTGAAGTTTGGTGGCCTCTTGGATTTCCATTGTCTTGCAATGAGGAGGTTCACTGAGATAAGTGTATTGTATATGAGTGCGAGGTGAGTTTTGGGCAGTCGCTCAGGTAAAATGAACAACAGGTAGATTTCTGGTGTAAAAGAAACTGGGGCTTGCAGCATGTTCGATTTGAGCTTTGCCAATTTGGCCCAGAAAGATCTAATGCGGGAACACGTCCACCATATGTGGAACATTGACCCCTTTTCTTGTTTACATCACCAGCAAATGCTGGGGGAGTTTGGCCATATCTTTTGTATTCTCTCTGGTACCAAGTACCAGCGGTATAGAATCTTCCCTTGGAGTTAAGCATTTATGTATCGTGAGTGACCTTTTCGCACTAATCTCTAACACCACATCTCTGCTCCATGCTAATTTTATGGCTCATGTGTAGGTGGTTGGCTGTGAAGTAACAGAGAGTAGCATTGAGACAGCGATGCTAATCTCGGGGGATTTGCATGTCATGCATGCTTTTTCAAACTCTGAGACAGTGCAGTTATCTGTTGGCATAGGCATGGTGGGCAGGTTAGTGGCAAGAAGAAATTTAATTTGGAGATAAGGGAAGATGAGTCCGGGTGGTAGGTTGTTTTGCCCTTGTAGGTCTGGGAATGTTTTAAGGCACCCGTCTTGGTATAGGTGTAAGACATTTGTAATCCCTCTTTCTATCCATGGTTTTTGGTTTAATGTAGGGATTGTTAGGTTGATGGCGTGCAATGGGGTGCCACAGATATTTTAGGGTAACTAGTCAGTGCTTTACTCACCCCATTGCATGTAGTTATAAGCAACTGAGTGGTTGGTAAGTATTCAAACAGTTTGGGCCAGTGTTTCTGTTCTTTCCAGAATATAGAATGTGGTGCGGATTTCATCCAATGCACTTCAATACTGGACCATTCTGGGCACAGGAAGGCAGTGTGAAAGGTGAGCATTATACTCAGCAGTGCTGCCTTGTAGTAGTTTTGTATATTCGGAATACCCAATCCTCCCTCCACCGCCTATATAGAATTTTGGTGGCCACCCTAATTTTTTCATTTTGACAAATAAACTTTAAAAATATTTTTGTGATTGAGATCAAGTAGGTGGTAGGTATAGTTATCTGCAGTGTCCTAAAAAGGTATAGGGGCTTGGGCAGTAATGACATCTTAATAGCCGTTATGTGACCTAACCATGAGACGAATTTCCCTCGCATTTCCCTTCAAGTAATCTTGTGTAATTGGCTTGAAACAAGTCTGAGTTTTTTTTTTTGTAATTTTGATTTCTAGGTATGTTAGATAGTGCGATCACCAATCCAGAGGGAATGCTTCACTCAGTCTTTGTCTCGCCCCACTCCCAATCCCCAAAGTTAGCGCTCGCACTTTAGTGATATTCAGTTTATAATAGGAGTGTTGTCTGAAGGTGTCAATTTGTTTCATTAGATTGGGTAGAGATATGTCCGGCTGGGTTAGTGTGACCAATATGTCATCCGTGAAGATGTTTAATTTATAGCCTTGGTCCCCTAAGGGGATGCCATGTATATTAGGGTCCGCCCAAATTTTTGCTGCTAATGGCCCTAGCGCCAGCACATAGAGCAGCGGGGGCATCTCTGGCGGGAGCCATTAGTAATGTTGACAGTGTTAGATAAGAATCCAGCATATAGGGCCTGCTTTGAAGGCTGACTGCAGCAGTGAATTGCTCAGGGAAGTTAAATTTTTGAAGCACCCGTTCCAGAAATGTCCAGTTTAAGCGGTCGGTCTTCTCAGCGTCCAGGGACACAAAGAGGCCTTCGACCTCCAGTCACCTTGTACTGTGTATGAGGTATAAGACCTTGCGGGTGTTGTGTTTCAGGTTATATAGTGACTCATAGTAGGTCGCAAATGAGTCACTAATTGCTTTAGGTGCAATGGTCTTTTCTCCAGTGCTCGACTGGAGGTATGCTATTTTAGCATGGCTTGCCTGTCCCTGAGCCTTTGAGCTGTTGCCCTGGATGTAATGCGGGCCTTCAGTCTCCGCATGGCTAGTCCCATCTTTCGTAGTGCGAATGCCTGTAATTTACCCTGCGTTTCTATGATCTGCTGACGTGGCTCTGATGTAGGTGCCATTTGGTTCTGCCTGTTTAGGTCATATCATTTTTTACACCATGTGACATATTGGGTGTTTGAGGAAGTATATCCTTCTGATCAGCTCACTGTGGATAACGGGTTTATGTGCAAGCCACATTGCTTCTGGGAAGGTTCCCCGCCAGGTGTTTTCCCTAGAGTAATGCTTTAGATAGTTTTCTGTGTTTGGAGAATGATTAGTCATGTAGCAAGGTTTCGTTTAATCGCCATGGGCTTCTGTTATGGCTATCAGACTTGTCCTTTAAGTCCAACATTATGGCTGCATGGTCAGAACATGTGATAGCTGTGATAGCACCTGATCTAGGTGTTGAGACCAGATGGATTTTAAGTGGAAAATTCACTTTTGACTGGCATCAAGACTGTGTTCATAGTAATGTTTGGGAGGAGCAGGGAAGGAATATGCATTTGCCTGAACCTAAAGGAAAAAACAAGTATAAAAGGCACACAAAAAAAAAACTGATATCAAAAATTTGTGATACAATTATGTAAAAATGCAGCACCTATGAAGTGCTCATAAAAATGCACACACCTGAAAATATTTTTTATTTTCCTGAACCTTACTCGCCTCAAAGGGTGGAAGAACAGCAGCAGAGTAGATGTCCTGATCCCTTCCTCATCTCAATGTCCTAGTCTAACCAATATTACCTAGGGGTTCTTTGCAAGATAAAAGGCAGTTACATTTCTCCTTTAACAAGAAATGCTACATTTGTAAAAAAGTTGGCTATTGGTTGTGCTATTATTTTTCAATCTCACGTTCCAATTTTTGGAGGCATGGCAGTTGAACCACTGTAGTGCTGTATGCATGGTGCATGAGCCAGTACAGAAATGACAGAGTATGCTGCTCTTGTGTGGGATTCTAGTAAATGCTGGCTACACTGTGATAACGGAACGAAGAAATGTCAGTTCCTGGTATGTACAGTTCCACTTTAAATGTTGTATCCTTATTCATACTAACAAGCTTAGTGTCATGTAAAAAGACAAAAATATGTGAACCTCATGGGATGTATTCATAAAAAAAAAGAAAAAAAAAAAGAAAAAAAAAAAAAGAAAAAAAGAAAAAGAAAAATCATTTCTATGTGAAGCAGTAAACACTTGTTCTCTTAGATCTTAACATTCAGATCTCTCAGGAGATAAAGATTGAGAAACCTCAGGGTAAGTTTCAAAATATCAAAGAAGTGAATACATAAAACAGAACCCATGGCTTCTGAATCGGTACATCTAAGGAATGCAGAGGCAGCATGTGAGTGGATGCCACCCACACTGTCAGATACACAGGGATTGCATCATTAAACAGACAGATGAGGTGGATTGACATTAATTGAAGACATTAGGCAGAATTACTTAACGGTAATGATGCTATATTTTGAGGGTGCTCATTTAGCCCTGAATTTTGCAAATCAGATCTAAAGTGAACTTGTCATGGAAACATTTACAAAAGTACATGGTTTATTCAATGTAAAATATATAGTTTTACTCACTTTTCCTCTTATCAAGTGCTGCTTCATGGATGTTATTCTTCGTGTATGACCCATGTCATTCTGGTCCTATAAACCCTAGCCAGCGATAAAAGCACAGACTAAAGTTCCCATAGCAACCACAGAACATGTGCTGAGTTTGCTATGGATGGAGAGCAGAGGAACCTCTTGTGGGACGTCTTTTCTGCTCTCCCTTGTCAGTCAATGCCTTGGCATGACAGCTGGAAAAATTTTAAGCCATCTTTGTTAGTATTTTTTGAGAATAGATCAGGTGTAATACAGATGCCTCATTTTATTGGTGAGAAAACAGCCTGGGACTCCAGGAGTGTCCCTTCACGGTTCACTTTTTACTGATAGGATAAGTTACTATATGAAATTTAGCCATGGGACTATAGTTTGCAAATGGTATGACAACTTGACAGTGGATCTACCAAGTGCTGGTTGCAGCCAGAAGCTCCTACTATGAGTTTCCATTAGTTTCACTGAGCTAAGATTTTTGTGATACATATATTACATCAAATCGAGAGAGGAAAAAAAAAAAATATGTACAAGGATTTACTTATCCAAAATACGAATGGATTAATTTGCTTTATTATTCATGTTTTGATGTTAAATAATTTTGGACTTCATTCTTATTGCTTTCACAATCTGTACACAATGCACATAAGCACATGGACAGGGTTTCAGAAACTCTGATACAAGAACAAGCTTTTATTAGAACTTTAATGGATCATATGTGTTTTAAACAAACTTCAAAAATGTCCACAGTCCCTTTAAAGCTACATTCTGTTCCTCTTAAGTTTATTCCAAAGCTACACTGGATGTATAGCTACAGCTGCAAAGATATTATTAGTAGGCAAACCACGAGGGCCGTTTACGATTTCTTTCAATGATCCTTTTCTCTGAATCTTCTGCACGTGGCATATCCCCTTGGTAGAGCACAACTGTTTCTAATGTGGATACGTTGAATGGTCCGCCTTCCTTAGCCCTGATCTCCTCTCTGATTTTAAGGGTCTCATGGCTGACTTTTGCATAGCAGAAGCCACACAGCACATGTTTTAGTTTTAGATGCCCACATTCTGGGCACATGTCAATATTGTCCTGAAGGAATGGAAAGAATAAAAAGTTAAAAAATACACAGGAAAATGACATGAGTATCATTAAAAATAAGGTTAAATACTCTCTTTAGTCAACAAGATGACTAAAGTGAGTTTTTGACAAAAGTGAGAGAATGCCATGGGAATGGAATATCCAATATAATTGTGTAATCTTTAGGTAAATTCAAATGAAGCACATTCAGCATACTGCATATGTCTTAGTGCTTTTCACAAGAGACCACAAACTGGCCAAGGCTGTTTAACCACTTCCCAAATTTTTGCAAAAGGGAGCATGGGTGGGGGATTCCGTGAAAAGCCCCGATTTTTGCCAAACAACTTCTAATTTCTCCATTAACTTCTCCATTTTACATAAACTATGGGGATGGGACACTGCACAGTGTGCAGCATTGACCCAGGATTGTCGTCTGAGTGACTGCCACTAGAGGTGTTCCTAGGTAGTAATGTAAACACTGCTCTCTGAAAAGGCAGTGTTTAAATTAAAATGCTTGAAGGGACATACTATACACACCAGAACAACTACATTAAACTGTAGTTGTTCTAGTGACTGTAGTGCCCCATTAATATTGTGGTTATGTTGCTTTGTGTCTGTTGAACCCCTTAGCTACCAAGCACACTGTTTAAAAAAAAAAAAAAATAATAAGGAATCCAAGTATTTTAGGTGTCTTTGAATGGGACACAATAGTCACCAGAACAACTACAGCTTGTTGTATTTGTTCTGGAGAGTAGAATCATTCACTTCAGGCATTTTGCAGTAAACACTATTTTTAGAGCAAATGCAGTGTTCACATTACAGCATAGGGATACCACCACTGGCCACTCCACAGATGGCTACTAGAAGTGCTTCCTGTGGAAGTGCTGCACACTATGCATGGAGACACTCATCTTTCCTCATAGAGATAGAATGATTCAATGTATCTCTATGAGGAGATGCTGATTGGCCAGGGTATTGTTTGGCTTGTTCTGGCTCTGCTTGACAGTCTCAGCCAGTCCTATGGGAAAGCATTGTTATTGGCTTTTGATCAACACTTCTGATGATGGCAGCCAAGCAGGCAGATCAGAGCCAACAGCAGACTGGATCAAAAGTAAGATTATACTATAGAGGGTCACGGGGGTAGGGGAGGGGGGCTTGATGGTGTTTTTAACACTTTAGGGTCAGGAATACATGTTTGTGTTCCTGACCCTATAGTGTTCCTTTAAAGGATAAATAAATGTATTATTAGGTTTAAGGATGCATAGATAGCAAATTATTTAAAGGAAACAAAAACGAACATTAATGTTGGAGTGGCAAACTCTTCTCTGAAATAATTTGTATTTTTTTCTCACCCAAAAAATGCACTTGAAGCACTTAATGCGGTGAGTAGTGCAGCAAAGCATAAAACATACTTATCTCTGCATTTCTGTGTCCAGATGCTCCTGGACTTCTCATGAAGGCTTGGACATGCCCATATAACTGAGGTGACAGTTCCACTTTAAACTGCTCTGTGAAAGGTATAGATAGAGAGCACTGGGCTAACCCTCCGTCCACATTAAGTGAAACAGACAATGAAAACTCAGAAATGGTAATTCCACATCATCAGTGCACTGGATGAGGGAGTCCTCTTTTCTAAATGGCTTGGCATTAAACCAGGGATGGCGCCATCACTGCAGCAAGCTGCCGTGATTATGTTGCTTTGAGTGCCCCTTTAATAAAGCTGACAGTAATGTGACAAGCCCATCATTTAGTACTCTGAACAAAACATACGTATTTACCTTCTCTTTTATGAGTTTATTGGGATTTCTTCGTCGGCACCGGTTGACCTCTATTGTTCTTCTGCTTTTTGGTGCTGCCATCCAAAATATGCTATCAAGAAAGCTTGGCCCACTTTCACCATTATCTGTATCCATTGCAGCGGCAGGGAGCGATGATGGGGTTTGTACAGCTAGGGCTGGAATGAAATAGAAAATTAAAACATAAGAGTACATTTTCTACTAAATGTGAAACAAATGGAGAGCAAGAAATGGGTCGCAAGAGTATTCTGAGGACGGACAGCAGCTAAAATAGCCTGCCCTTCGGTGGGTCCCCGCTCAGAACTCAAGCTAGTTTTAGCTCAACTTGTGCCATTACAGAGAGAACATATCTGAAGCATATCAGACTGGTCCCACCCATACGGGCAGTCCAGATCCGAAATGCCAGCAAGTTCTCTCTGCACGAGAGATACAGCAACCCCAGACAATCGTTTCAGCCTTGTTAGGCATCGTCAGTGAGGCATAGCTGATATCTCTCTAGGCACCGTGAGCAAGGGGTCCACGTCTGGATTACCCTTTAAACTAATGGAGAGCAAGAAATGGGTCGCAAGAGTATTCTGAGGACGGACAGCAGCTAAAATAGCCTGCGAAACAAAGCACTATATTTTATGACTGAAATATCTAAAATGTGCATGAAATTTTAGATTTAGATAATATATATATATATATATATATATATATATATATATATATATATATATATATATATATATATATATATATATATATATATATATATATATATGGGATCGACCGATTCTCGGTCTGGCCGATATTATCAGCCGATATTCGGTATTTTCGTCAATATCGGTATCGGCCAATTCAGATACCGATATTAACGATAATACATAGCAGGGCCGCCGGGCTCATTACAAGCCTGGGGGGCCCGCAGCAAGCGTTTACTTACTTTTCCAGCAGCTCCCTTCAGCTCCCATGTCAAATCTCGCGAGACCCATGGCCGTCAGAGCGTTGTCACGGGTTACCATGGCAACGCTCTGCGCAGAACGCTGGCCGCGAGTTTTACACAGGGGAGCTGGAGGAGCTGCTGGGAGGTAAGTAACCGCTTGCTGCGGGCCCCCCACTGCTCAGTACATGCCGCTGGACCACCAGGGAATACTATAGCCCCCCTCCCTGGCCGGGCAACAGGCAGGGAGGGGAGACCAAAAAAAATAATAATAATTAAATATATATATATAAAAAAAAAAAGAATGTAATCAAAAATGACCCCTCAATTACACATACACTACACAAACACACACACACTCCATTATATACACATACACAAACACACACTCCATTATATACACAAACTACACAAACACTGCGTATATAATGCAGTGTTGGTATAGTGTGTTTATATAATGCACACTACACAAACACACACACTGCATTCACTATACACACACTACACAAATACACACACTTTGCATTTAGTATATACAGCTTTCACTTTAAACACACACTGCATTCACTTTACGCACACTACCCACACACTGCAGTCACTATACACATTACACAAACACTGTGCTTTCATTATATACACACTACACTAATACACACTGCATCCACTACACACACACTACACACACACACTGCATCCACTACACACACACTACACAAACACACACAGCATCCACTACTCGGTTAACATAATTTTCGGTTTACAAATGAAAATCCATTAAAAATAATGCCTCGGTTTACATTTTTTTTTCCGCAATACAAAGCAAGTTTCCCCAGGATGCATTGCACCTAGGAGGTTTATAGCACCGCCCCCTGCATGCTTGAGCCTGTGGGTACCACGTGGCGTAGAGTGTGGAAGTGTTGGAGCGGCTTTTGCATCGAGTTTTGGAGCCATTCTGGAAATTGTTTGCAGTTGTTTTGGGACTTTTTGGTGCATTTCTCAAGCTGTGGAAAGGTATGCCTTTTATTGTGTGTACTGCATTATGGGTTGGTTTCCATGCCAGAGAGAGAGAAATAACCAGGGGGCTGCACTCACCTGAACATGCATAAATGGGGTGCTGCTGGGGGCCAATTTATACAATATACAAGATCCAGCGCACTCACTTATCCACTAAACAGCAACTTCAATGTTGACAGATTGTATTAGCTTACAAGCTAATACAATCTGTCAACATTGAAGTTGCTGTTTGTAGCGGAGCCATAGTGCTAGCAGGGACACTCCTCCACTGGTTTCTCCAACATACACTCAGGTACAAGTAAAATACTCCAAGGGAACATCCAAACACAGGAAAATACTCCAGGAATCTCCCACCTCCTCCCCAGCAACTCAGCTCTGGGGGTATAACTGACTTTAATGGAGCCACACACGGCATTTTAGGAGTATCCCCATGCAAGGGGTTTCCAGATACATATTCCAGGGTCATTCCCCACTGGACCTGAGAGAAGACTGAGACAAAATACACAACATAATTATACTAACTCTCATGTCCAGGACATGTATAATAACAATCACCCCAAAACATACAGTTTCCCACAAAACACCCCCTTAAGTCCTATATCCCTGGATAGCCTGGGTCTGAGCACCCAATATATCTGAAAAAGCGCTCAGATCCCACGAACGCAGCTGAAACGCCACATGGGGTATACGTTAGACCAACCGCACACGAGGTGCCTGCCCAAAAAGGTTCCATAAAATTAGGCTGTGCGGTCGGTCTCTTTCGGGAGTATCAAATAGGCGATAAACAAGGCATAAACTGTTCGTGCAGACATTCTGTTTATCTTGTTCGGGAGTTTGCTCCCCCGAACGCCACTCTGTTCGTCTGAATCCCCAGTAACATAACTGAGGGTAGAAGTCACAGTGGTCTTCGCGCCGTTGAGTGTCCAATTTTAAT
This sequence comes from Pelobates cultripes, assembly GCA_933207985.1. NCBI lineage: Eukaryota > Metazoa > Chordata > Amphibia > Anura > Pelobatidae > Pelobates > Pelobates cultripes. The sequence goes on along the minus strand of OW240915.1, from coordinate 94,906,086 downwards.
TCAATGCACTCGGCGACCAAACACCGCTGTCTCTGTTCGTGGCTAAAGATGGCTGCCACCACGTGTTCACACATACGAACGGCGGCCACCCAGCCGACCGCTTGGAATGTTCATGTTATTGTAGTTAGGGGAAGTGTGAACAGAGGTTATTGGGGTTAACGAGCGGCACACTCCACATATGGGTGGTCTGGCGTTTGGTAATTTGTTCGGTGGTCGAACAAGAAGCTCCTAATATGTGAAGTGAAATTTTACCGAACGGCCAGATGAACAGGGGAAAGAACAAGATGATCCAGGGACTATGAGCACGAAACATAGGATTAGGTGTTTTTAAAAAAGATAATACAATCTCTCAACATTGCTGTTTAGTTGGAAAAGTGAGTGTGCTGGTTCTTGTGCATTAGATAAATATATGCACATATATATCCAAATATATTGTATAATAAATGTGCCCTTACACAAATATTTTATTTATATATCACTAACAAGTGGATTTATACGGATAGTACAAGCGCCAAAATGGCGGCATATTATAATTGGGCAGTTTCTGGGAAATGTTGCAGTTTTCAGGCCTACGTATGACTTCAGACATTCTGCAGCACTTTACAATTATAGAAAAAGATTATTTATAAATGAAGAAGACCCTGTCAGCTTTGCTTCCAGTTCGATAATTTTATCCAAAAATGTGACACCCAAAAACTTTATAACAGAAGCACTATATTCAGTTATACTGCTTAAGGTGCATATAGAACCCCTTGAATATGTATGATGTAAATGTTCCAGTTTTGTGAAGGCAAGGTTCTGACCTGCGAATACTAGGATAATCTGTCCCCAAATATTAAAGGACCACTCTAGGCACCCAGACCACTTCAGCTTAATCAAGTGGTCTGGGTGCCAAGTCCAGCTAGGGTTAACCCATTTTTTAAATAAACATAGCAGTTTCCCGGCGGGAGGGGGGCCGTGAGGGTGGGGGCACCCTCACGGCACTATAGTGCCAGGAAAACGAGTATGTTTTCCTGGCACTATAGTGGTCCTTTAAGGAAATAACATTCCTTTAGTTTAATAAATTAGTTAATTGTAATTTAAAGTTTGAAAATGCAGTAAGATGATTAAAGGGACACCATAGGCACCAAAACAACTTTAGCTTAGTGAATCAGTTTTGGTGTATTGATCCTGCCCCTGCAGTGTCAGTGTGGATTGTTATGCTCAGTGATTATGTTATTACCCCATGCCATGGGCTCCATACATAGTGCATTATCTAGCTCCTACAATACAATGGGATGTGCCCTCTCACCCGGTGACATGGGCTGCAGCCCTAGAGCTCTCAGCACGCTCTGCTCGGCATTCAGGCAGCCCCGCAGCACAGCACTGAGGAGTCCTCGAACCGACCCGCCGGGAAGCGCCATGTTTTCCCTCACACCCCGGCACGCTGTCACCTTCTTCTGAGGTCACTCGCTGTCACGTGATGCACAGGCACAGCGTGCGCCAATCACAACATGGCCGCCGCCAACCAAGTGACATGGAGAAAGTGTATAGGCGCATTGTGATCTTTGTATTGTAACTCTTCTCCATTGTGTCACATGGTAATATGTTTTACTGACTTATGCCATATCATATCAAAAATAATAATAATCAGAATGAGAAGCAGACTAGTTCACTTTTACAAACCTGGTTTTAATACATATATAACTTCCACATCCCACATCTTAATCCTCAATGAGTATACAACTACAACTCCCATAATGCCTTGCCAGGCGTAGGACTGGCACAGTACCCTGGGTGTTGTATTTCTGTTATAGCTGGGGTAATCTAACATGTTGGCCACTCCTTTCAAACAATTAGTATCATTAATCGGTAACATCGATTCATTGGGACTGTCAGTCAGGATTAGTTGCTGGCATAATTCATTAATATGGATATTTCAGTGCTGTCATTGTCTAGTGATACAAGCCTTGTATACTTGTAATATGTCTGGCTATAGCACAGAGAGTTCGCGAAAAGCTCAGTAGTGGCTGTGCTGTAATAATAATACTGTATTGTAGGCTATTACTAGCAATCCGTACTACAAGTCCCGGCAGCACTTTCGCCGAGCACGACGTGCACGTTGGATTAGCCAATGGGAGTGCGCGAGACGCAGTGACGCGAGAAACGCAGTGACGTCATCGCGCACGTCGTGCCTGTGACAGAGCGGAGGAGCGCTAGTGAAGATGGCGGAACGCGGTTACAGTTTCTCTCTGACCACATTTAGGTATGTGCGGTGCCTTGGCACACTCTGCTAGCCCGGCATTCTCGTCCTCTGTGTGCCGGGACTCTCCGCTGTGCACGCCGTGCGTCTGAGCCGGGCCTGACACCGCCTGGAAGGCCGGCCACGGCGCTGCTTCCCCTACAGGGAACTTTGCAGAGTCACCGCACAGTGTGGGCTGTGAATGCCGGGCCTGCCGTAACGGGGGCTGTGAATGCCGGGCCTGCCGTAACGGGGGCTGTGAGTGCCGGGCCTGCCGTAACGGGGGCTGTGAATGCCGGGCCTGCCGTAACGGGGGCTGTGAATGCCGGGCCTGCCGTAACGGGGGCTGTGAGTGCCGGGCCTGCCGTAACGGGGGCTGTGAATGCCGGGCCTGCCGTAACGGGGGCTGTGAATGCCGGGCCTGCCGTAACGGGGGCTGTGAATGCCGGGCCTGCCGTAACGGGGGCTGTGAATGCCGGGCCTGCCGTAACGGGGGCTGTGAATGCCGGGCCTGCCGTAACGGGGGCTGTGAGTGCCGGGCCTGCCGTAACGGGGGCTGTGAATGCCGGGCCTGCCGTAACGGGGGCTGTGAATGCCGGGCCTGCCGTAACGGGGGCTGTGAGTGCCGGGCCTGCCGTAACGGGGGCTGTGAATGCCGGGCCTGCCGTAACGGGGGCTGTGAATGCCGGGCCTGCCGTAACGGGGGCTGTGAGTGCCGGGCCTGCCGTAACGGGGGCTGTGAGCGGGATGGGAGCCTTGCTCAGTGTCAGCCATCACACCGCCCGACCATGGCTCCGTGTTATCCCAGTATTCATGGAGTCTCTCTCACACTGGGTGATCCATGCTGTGTGTACAAAGCCCTCTATACCCTGCTGGTGTCCCCCGGGTACTCCACCATTCATTCAGGGTCTAGCTTCACAATGGTCGGGGTGCCACAGCTTTACTACTATTATTTATAAAGCGCCAACAAACTCCGTAGCGCTGTACAATAGAGGCACCGACAGAGATGTATTTGCAACACGTGAAGGTGGACGAACAGGAGCAGAGGGTGTTGAGGGATCTGCTCAAACCAGCTTGCATTACTACCTCTATGATGGCCTATATTGATGGCTTTTAAAAATGTAATGCTTTTTCTTCATTGTTGGGTTGATGCTGGCACACCATACATCATCATAAGGGGGTTGTTTAGTTGTATGTATTTGTTATAATGAAATGCTAGTAAACGGCACAGCTCTGTTCATTAATATTTTTTAATATGGTATTTAAAAAAAAAAATATATATATATCCGCTCGTAAGTTGTCCTCTATTTGAAGTGTACTAATAGATTTCACTGCTGCCCATTTTCTGTCCATTTTACTATTCCTTTTATTGGTTTATGGAATGCAGATTCCACCTTGTCTGGAGTGAAGTCAATGTCCATGAACCAGAACCTGGTGCTTAAAATGGTACTTTAGGTACCATAACCACTACTGCTGGCTGTGGTGCTTATGGTGCCATGGTAAGAAGTTAAACTGTTTCTGAACTGTTTGACATTTACCTTGCGTTCTAAAGTCCCATATTACTTTAGTAATATCCATTATGCATAACTTTGAACATAGTTCTTTACCATGCTGCTTTGTCCTACTACCTCAAACATTGAAGCAGGAACTTACCTGCCCACTGTTCTGGTTGTGGTGGTGCGAGTGCTCTTGCAACCTTCCAGAGAAATTTTGTGAAACTGTTTTGGAACAGTTTGACAACTTGCTTGTATTCAACCAGGTGCTGGTAGGCACAGCCTTGCTTCTGGATTCTCTTAAAGGATAATCCAGTTTTAAATCCCAGATTTACAGATGAATCCTTGATAATTTATTGGTGCCAGTAACTTAACCCATTAAGGACACATGACTTGTGTGACATGTCATGATTCCCTTTAATTCCAGAAGTTTGGTCCTTAAGGAGTTAATAAGGATTTGTAGGGGTTCAAAATATTTAGAAAATATATCCATTGACACAGTTTTTAGGTATTGGTCTCCCAGGCTCCTGTGTACATTCTAGTCTTGAAAGTATGATGTTGCACTTTTGAAGTTAAACATCTATTCTTCACATTAAATCGCATAGGTTTAAAGCACTTCATGTTAATTTATATTTAAACATTAAAATAACATAGGTAAAAAAAAAATTGTGTAATTTTAACATTTGAAGATAAAGGATTGCATGATAAAACTAGATTTAAAAAAATATCTTCAGGCCTACATCGTTACTCTGAAAAGTTTGTTTCACTTTCACTTTTGATTCTTTTGTCTGTTCCACTTTCTTATTGCAGGTCTTGACAAATGGTCATAGTAGCCATTTGCCCTTATTTGGACTTTTTAAAAACTCTTTAAAACTTTAAATGAAAGTACAAAATAATTATCTTTGCATTATGCAAGTATAATTCATATCAAATTATTTTCTTATGTCAGTTATTTGTTGGCTCAAACGTGTATGACAACAATTGAGTAATGGATGAGCAGTAGAACCATCTTACATGCGGATCTTGTCCTTTCTTTAAAATAGCTTTAGCTATAATGAATAGCTTGCTCATTGTGCCAGAACCTAATAAAGAAGACTAGGTAGTTAAACGGACACTATAGTCACCAGAACAATTACAGCTTATTTCATTTGTTCTGGTGAGTATAATTATTCCCTTCAGGCTTTTTCCAGTAAACACTGTTTTCAGAGAAAATGCAGTGTTTACATTACAGCCTAGGGGTACCTCCACTGGCCACTCAGTTGGCTGCTAGAGGTGCTTCCTAGGCCAGTGCTTCAATGAAATTAAGTTATGGTGCCTGGAGTGATCCTAAAGGAACACTATAGTGTTAGTAATACAATTTTGTATTTGAAATAACCCGTTCAAACACTCACCTAATTCTAGAGCCGAGGTCCCACGATTGACTCTGTCTACACCTCCTCCAACAACATTGCAAGGGGGGACCTAATGTGCATGTTCAGCGAGCGTCATGCGCACATTCGTTTTTCTCGTTTCATGAAATTAAACTTTGTGAAACAGCAGAGAGCTCCTCTAGTGGCTGTCTGCTAGACAGCCACTAGAGGCAATATTAACACTGCAATGAAAACATTGCAGTTTCTATAAAATTGCAATGTTTTCATCTGCATAGTTGAAAGGATACCATAGTGCTAGGAATACAAAGCTGTATTAAGGGGTACGTGGAGGGGACATCCTGCTTTCTGAAGGTTGGTAGGTAGTGATGTCCCGAACGGTTCGCCGCAGACTCATCATTGAGTAAACTTTGACCCTGTACCTCACAGTCAGCAGACACATTCCAGCCAATCAGCAGCAGACCCTCCCACCTCCTGGACAGCTCACTAAGAATGCAGCTTCAAAATGAATGTAAAATGGATGCTGTCCAGGAGGAGGGAGGGTCTGCTGCTGATTGGCTGGAATGTGTCTGCTGACTGTGAGGTACAGGGTCAAAGTTTACTCAATGATGAGTCCGCAGCGAACCGTTTGGGACATCACTATTGGTAGGTAGATCAAAAACTTCCCCTGCTCGGTCCAGCACTCTCTCAGTATAGCAAGGGAGCATATGGTGTGTAACGCAGGCAAGGACAGATCATTGTTAGCTCCCTTGTGGTCCACTGTTTTTCAGTGAATCATAACACTGCGGCTGAGCAACCCTCAGCCATTCACAGAACCCCAGACTGGAAACAGTGCAAGAATTCTGCACCTACAAGAGGTGCAGACCACAATCCCTGCCCAATGGACCACCATGGATTATAATAGTGAGGGTTAAATGAAAAGAAACTGGGTCACAAGTTAAAGGTTCACTATAGGAACCTAGACCACTTCATCTCATTGAAGTGGTCTGGGTGCAGTGTCCCTGTCCCACTTAGTCCTGCAATGTAAATCAGTGCAGTTTTTTGAGAAACTGCAATGCTTACATTGTAGGACTAAGATTGTCTCTAGTGACTGTCAATGAGACAGCTACTAGAAGCACTTCCTGCTTGCTAGGCGACCGATGCTGCATGAGGACATCCAGCGTTGGAATGGGGCAGGGGAAACTAGTGTAAGGAATATTACTTATAGAATCCCTTTAAGCATGAACTTACCTGCAGCTTTTATCCCACACGGAGAGGCAGAGTGGGTAATGTTAGCATGAAAATTATAGAAGGAAAGGGGCAGAAAGTTGAAAACAAACGTACAGTGTAAATTGGATAGCAAGTCATGGGGGGAAAAGACGTTTTGAGATCTAAGGAAGAGAGATTGTCAGAGCAAGTAAGGTGAAAGAATGGAAAGAGTCTGAAGGTAGATGTGGGATACATGAGGGAGTAGCAGACTCTATTTTTACTGAGGGCTGTAAAGTCTTATTACCCTGGATAGAAGTATTTTTTTTTCCCCCATGCCTTAAACGGTACTTCTGCTGAAAAGTCGTGAAACACTAAATTAAGTTGGCAGAAGGAAAACCCTCCTACAACCAGTTCTCTTGCTCTCCAGCACAAATATTCTCCCAACAAATGCATGTTGTACTTGCTGGAGGAATATGTCAACATCTGTCACTATGTTGTGATGCAGATGCACTTTGAAGATGGCCCTGGGTGAGTGTTACCAAGTAAGGCAATCACATTAAGTGCGGGATAGCATAGCAGGGTTGAATGTGGCAAGACTTATGGATGTCAGAACAATAAAGACGGGATAAATACGATTTAAAATAAACTGAATATATATATATTTTTTTTTCTTGTATGTGATGTATAAATTGGTTTATGTGTTATACAATGATGCAAACTCAACATGACCGGCTCACTTTAAAGGAATACTCTGTTGTAAATATATATAGTTATTTATAGTTAAAGGGACACTACAGCCACCAGAACCACTACAGCTTAATGTAGGGTTTCTGGTGTCTATAGCATGTTATTGCAGGCTTTTTAATGTCAATGCTGCCTTTTTAGAACTACCTTTAGTGGCAGTCGCTCAGACGGCTGCTAAAGGTACTTCCTAGTTCAGTGATGCAACAGATTTGTTCAGCATCTGCACGCTATGCATGGAGACGCTGAATGTTCCCTAGAGAGATGCATTGATTTAATGCATCTCTATGAGGAGATGCTGATTGGCGCAGCGTTTTCCTGCGCATGCCAATTACTTTTCTGTTGTCAACCATCGAGGTGAGACCGGGGAGAGAGAAAAGGTACGTTTAATCACCTTAAAACTTCACAGAGGTATCTGGGGACCGAAACAACTATTCCAAAACTATAGTGTACATGTCTGTATTCCTAACACAATAGTGTTCCTTTAATATTCCTCTTCTTTAGATTGTTGGGCCCACCTGTAGTTAAAACCCTTTTTAATTAATTGCCATTGTTGTCTTGGTGTAGCAGCTGCTCCACTTCTGAGATCATGCGGATGATGGTGGGCAAGTCCAATGCTCCTCATACAGAAGCAATGGGGCCTATGGCTGATCTGGGGCAAATTATGTGCTCAGCCATTTGGCTGCCTGCTATATAGAAGCATTCAAAGTGTTTGGCAATGCTGAATGTGAAGGCTTATTGAAAGTCTTCACAAAGAAGCACATCCAGTAGCTGTCTGTCTGAGAGCTATTAATAGAACTCTGAGTGATATAGATCAATGTGCTGGGATAATACGATGCAGTGGATATGGTGTCCCTTTAACAGAAATATTAATAATGCATACCTTATTTTTATATACTTTGCGCATATTTTGAGGATTATATACATAGGCCTTGATTACGCCTCTAGCAAGTGGTTCCCACACTTTCTAGAAGAATCACTCTCCCTTTATGATACCGATGCACTGGCAATGCAGTCAACTTTTCTAAACCATGGGATGGAGTGCCCTGGTTGCGGAGGTGTTCCCAGGCAGAGTTCATAAAGTAAGTGTGTTGGAAAGAGCAGGGTCACTCTTTTATGGAGGCACTAACACAATAGAGAGGAGTTAAGTATGAACGACATTTACTGGTTTTAGAGCTGTCATGATGGGTTCATTTTAAAATGCTGTTCTTTATGAGTTATTTAAAAAAAAAAAAATATATATATATATATAGTGACTACATATAGCCTTTACAGTATGATAGACCTACACATGTATTTGTTATAATTGTAAGAACAGTGAGCAATGTGTGATACTGCAAAAGGTGCATGTCCTGCATTTGTATAGAATATTTATTTTAACATGCAAGAAAGAAAATGATAAAGGCACTGTTTCATAGCTGAGCAAAACATCCCTTAGTTATTAAAATATGTAGGAAACTAGTTTTAAAAACTAGTAATTTAGTTTGTATATGTGAATCCTAATATTAGGACTGATTCTGTTTTATTGGAAACTTGGGTGCTTACTTTTCTTTAACCAAGCATTTGCATTTGAGCGGTTCCAAGATTATATCAGTGTAGAATGTCCAAGAAAGCACAGTAATCCAAAACATTCAAAACAGATCTTGTTTCTAGGCAAATTTATATTTCTAGGATTTCTAAACTTACAAGAGTAAAGATATTGTGTAAACCCCTCATAACTAGGTAAACATGCAACTTTTGCAGTTTGAATAACCTTCTCTTTAATTTTGTATTTCCTATTCCTCCCTAGTCCGTCAGGCAAACTTGTTCAGATTGAGTATGCTTTGGCTGCTGTCGCTGCTGGTGCTCCTTCAGTTGGAATAAAAGGTATCTATCCATACAGCTTCAGTGACTGTTGTTACAAACATCGACTGTCTAGTTAATAAATCATTTTTAGTTTAGTATTTGTTTTACATGAAATAGAGCTTGTACAATAGATGAATAACAAGCCATATTTTTGTCCTTCTTGTTAAACTCCCTGATATAATGTGAATTTTGCATTTCAGCGTCAAACGGTGTGGTTTTGGCAACTGAAAAGAAACAGAAATCAATCTTGTATGATGAGCAAAGTGTACATAAAGTGGAACCAATAACCAAACACATAGGCATGGTCTACAGTGGCATGGGACCGGACTACAGGTGATTTTCATGCATGATGGATTTCTTTGCTATTGAAGTGTTTTTTTGTTTGTTTGTTGTTTAATTCTTTATTTTTGTTGTGCAGGTTGTTATATTGCAATATCAGACGCCACAACAGCATTCACGTTATATACATTTTAGACAGTGGCTCGATTATCCGCACATTATTTTATGGTACATGAATTTCAACATACAGAGGTGTAGTGTAGCTTGGAAGTGTTCATAGTAAAATGTGGTGTTTCCCTAAAGTGAGGTGTGACTTGCAAGGAGTTTAAGAGAGTCGTGCGAGTCTCATTGAGCACTAAATAATAGTGATTTTGTTTGTATGCTAGGTGTATATCCTGCGCTATAGTTGCTTGTGGTGAAATTTGGGATGCGTGTGGTCTCTTAGTGGGTCTGGGAAGGCACACTTGGAAACTGTATAACAGAGTGTCTGTAGCGTGTGTCTGTATGCTCTGTGAGCAAATCCTCTGTGTGGGTGCTGTTGTGCTGTGCTGGACAGAGGTTGCCAGTAGTTCTTGCTTTGTGGTCTTTGTGTATTCGGGTAGTGTGCCGTTTATAAATTGCAGGCATATCAGGCTGCTGGGTGAGTAGGTGTGTCAATGCAAGGTTCCTCTCATGTGGGGCCCCCGGTTGCCCCAGAGGGGTGTAGTGTGTGTGGAAGCAATGTTGCATACCTACGGAGAAAACAATATATACAGTGTAAACAAAACAAAAAAAAAGACCCATTGTGGTCAGGTGTCCTCTCTGACTTGGTCGTATTGCGGCATTTAGTGTCTCTATTAAGAGGAATGGGGACAGCGGGTGTTAGTGTGCCCCAGACTGGCAAACTCAGGTGGGCGGTATGCTCTTTTCTAGCCCATTTAACCCCTGGGCCAGAGAAAAGGGGGGTAGGGGGAACAATGGCGAATACCTTCTTCCAGTCTAAGGGAGGTTAATGAGCGTTATATGCTCTACGTGTGAGTGGGGATGCGGGTTTAAGTGCCAGATTGCATGAGTCCCGAACTGGGCCTGTGATAGGCTGTCTCTTATAAAGTCAGGTCTTGGCTCTGTCCTGTGAGCCCTGGGTGACCTGTCTGGGCACAAATTCCGCCGAAGTTTCCCGGGTTCCATCCGTGGGTTGGTCGCTGTGCTGCCTCCGGTGCATCGATGTTGAGGAGGTGTTGGGGAATGCCCAGTTGCTGCAGGTTTGTTGCGGCTTCCCGGAGGTCTCGGATGATGTGGGTTGTAGTCCCGTGGGCAATTGACAGGGCACGTGAAGGGCGCCATCTGTAGCTGAGGTTATGTTTTTGTAGGAGGGTGGTAAGCAGCCGCATCTCCCGACGCCATGCCAAGGTACTACTGCTCAGATCTGCATAAAAAGTCAGGGAAATGTCTTCAAAGGAGTAAGGTGAGTTGCCGCGCAGTGCATTTAGGAGGGCTGCTTTGTCTCTTCCTCTAACGAATTGTATGATCAAGTCCCTTGTGGCCGAGGTTGGTGCCTGGGCGGGTTTGGGCACTTTGAATATGCCCTCCGTCTCTACCGTTTTGGGCGTGAGCAGGGCCGATAGTCTCCTCACCACATGCGGGAGCTCCGCTTCAGGTACGTTGTCAGGGATCCCCCTGACCTTTATGTTGTTCCGACGGCGGGAGTCTTCAAGGGCAGCAAAGCGGCCTTCATTGGAGCCGTTTAGTTTTCGCTGGACTTCTTGCTGGAGGGTGGTGATCTGCTTTTTGGATGAGAGTGAGGTGGTTTCCAGGGCTCCTATCCTGCCAGTCAGGCCTTTCAAGTCCTGGTGGATCATGGCCATGTCTGCCTGGAGGTTCTTTTGTAAGTCCGCCAGTAGCTCTTTCAGGAGTGCGGCCGTCACCGGAGCTGAGTCTGGCATTGTCGTCGGGATCAGCGGCGGGGGGAGCGCCGGAGCTGGCATGTATCCCTTATCGATTCCACAGGAAAAGTCGTTTGAGAGGTCCGAGCAATCCCCAGTAATGGTCGCCATCCCAGGCCCTTGAGCGCCATGAGCCTGCTGCCACATCTCTCCTATGTTTATGCTCATTCGGGGCTCTTCTTGCCTCGCTTTTTTTCATTTTTTTTTCCCCCATCTGGGTTTAGGGCTCCAGGGAGAGTTGTCGGGCCCTGTTGGTCCGGTCTGGGTATCGGAAAATAGGGTATTTATCAGCTTTGCGGTCCGGAGCTCCAGACACATGCGACTGTTCGCTTTGGCAGTCAGTCTCCACCCCCCGCTATTGAAGTTTTTAATGCACTCTGCTGACAGCTGACAAGTGGGAGAATAGCTTCAATGTTATGTTATGTGATGTAAACATTCATGTATAATTGCTTAGTATTATATGCTTGTACCTTGGCTCCATGTCCACTTTCAAAAGGAAGTATTTAAAGAAATCAAGTGGCGCTGCCTTAGTTTTGTTTATGTATTTTTTCTTATCATGTGCCTGTTGTATATTAAAGGGACATTGTAGGCACCAGAACCACTATCTCTTATTGTAGTGGTTCTGGGGCAGAGAGAGTCAATTAATCTCAATGAGGAGACTGACGACTGCCGCGTAATTGCTTTGCCCCCTCAGTGCTTCAGTATTGATTATCTCAGTCAGTGGAGGAGGAGCAGTGCGAGTAGATTGGTGTGCCTTTGTGAAATAAAGTGAATTAAAAAAAAAAAAAATATATATATATATATATATTTATATTTATATATATTTATATTTATATTTATTTATATTTATTTTCTTGTCGGGGCCTGAATCTAAGAAGACAGTAGAACATTAGCATTAGGTATACATGTTTATATTACAATACTAATGCTAGAGTGGTCCTTTAAAGGGGATCTGTCACTTTCCAGGCTTTTTAATATTATTTTATTTTTTTCAATCCTAAATTTAAAGGGTTACCCTCAAGCACTACAGCAACATTCGTGATTTGAAGTTGTCATGGTTGCTGGAGTCTGTATGTGCAGCATTTCACTATGAAACAGGGCCCATATGAGGTTTAACCCCTTTGCTGCCAGAGTTGTAACTCCACTTAAAGCAGTCTCATTTGGGCATCATCAATCTGCCCTGAACAAGTGTTCCTGGCTGGGTAATGTTGATTCTGTACATACATTTCTGAACGCACAGTTGATACTCAACCAATGAATGGCCTATCATTATATATACATACACACACACACACACTGTAAATAAATATTCAATTAATGTAATTTTATTGGGATCTAATTTTATTTAGAAATTTACCAGTAGCTGCTGCAATAAGTCAATAAGTTTTCCCAGTTTTTTGTGGTAAAATTAGGGGCCTCGACTTATATTCGGGTCGTATTATAATCGAGTATATATACGGTACCTCTTTATCTTGTAACTTGGTGCGTCCTTCCATGTTATTCTATGTTATAAGCTTGATGCTTTGCATCGGAAAGTCAGCATAGAGAAGAGCAGAAATTAAACATTTAAATTAAAATTAGATGTTTTCTTCTTCTACATTTTGCAATGTTTTCACTCTTTCACTTGTCTGAACTGGTTTGTGAGCATCTCATGAAAAAGGTTAATTTATGTTTTCGGTAAAATAGTGTAAATTAGAAAATAAATGAGACTCCCTATAATTATTATAACCCCACCCCCCTCCCCATTGCCACATGCCTTTATTTATATTTATCTTTTTATCACTTGTACCATATCTGAGTGTCTCCATTGTTCTTAACCAGGATGTCTTCAGTTTTAACTTCTATGAAATTCTTGGTTTAATCCAGCTATTATTTTAGGGCACGTGATTTTACTCATGAAAACATTGAATGAAGTTACTGGTGCAAGTTAATAGTGTTATGTCAGCTGCTCTTAACGTGTTACTCCAAGCATCATACTCCGTACAATGGTTATGATGCTGGGTGTACCTTCGTGCTGTTCCTCAGTAATAGGTAAACTGTTTTGCAATGGTCTGCCTCTTACCTGAGTCACACTGTGCAATGAGCCTCCTGACATGCTGGTTGACTTCCATGCGGCTTCTGCACAGCTGTAAAAGCTGGAAGGTGATCCCAGCAGTCATTATTTGCTGAAAGAATTGACACTGGCCAGAACAGAAATCTGTGGAGTTACACCACTGGCGACAACATAGGATATCTCAGTGTTTTATACTGAAAGGCTGCGTATACAAGGTCCTTACTCCAAGATCTTTTTAAAACAATGAAGTGGTCATGGTGCTTAGAATAACCCTTTAACTGGATTTTGTGAATGAAGATTTTGGCTGTTCAGTTTACCGAGTGCTGTATTGTGTTTAGTAAAAAGACTGATTGCTAAACTGCATATCTCCATGAATAGGTTTAAACTACTTTGAGTGCTGCAAATCCCAAGTGTCTTTTCTTTTTGTAGCAAAAGAACGGCGGTAAGACAGCTGCGTGGTACAGTTGTGCAGGCAAGCCACTATAGGTGGGAAAACACTCCCTGTATCCTTAAACAGTGCACAGAAACAAAACTGTATAATAACAAAGTATTAATACAGAAAATAGGGGGCCACTTATCACAAGCTTAGTGGTTGGTATATTTACCCCCTTTTTGGTCGGTACAAAACCCTCACATAAAGAGAGAGAGAGAAACAATCATAGTGCAAACTTTAATTCAAACCGTAATAAAAACTAAAATAAAATATAGCACTCACAAACAATATGGCACATTTGAAAATTATCAATATATATATATATATAAAAGCTGTAGCCTCCAAATGGGCTTAATCCCTGGGTGTACCAGTCTGTTGTAGTTGCTCAGATTCCACAAGTTGGTAGAACCGATAGTTACACCATCAGATACCGGAAAACACCTTCCAGGGTCGGGGTCTGCTCAACGCGTTTCGTCTCTTCTAAGTTTTCAGACTTTGTCAGGAGCTCAGTTCTATCTGCCAACTTGTGGAATCTGAAAAACTACTACAGACTGGTACACCCAGGGATTACGCCCATTTGAAGGCTACATCTTTTATGCACATATTGATAATTTTCAAATGTGCCATATTGTTTGAGTGCTATATTTTTTTTTACTTTTTATTACTGTTTGAATTAAAGTTTGCACTATGATTTCTCTCTCTCTCTCTCTTTTTATGTGAGGGTTTCATACCGAACAAAAAGAGGGTAAATATACCAACCACTAAGCTTATGATAAGTGGCGCCCTATTTTCTGTATTAATACTTTGTTATTATGCAGTTTTGTTTCTGTGCATTGTCTTTTCTTTTTGCAGCCTTTCTGTTGAAACGATAAAAAAATCAGTGCTGACAACACCAGCTTGGACATTTTAGCCAATGTAAAAGTAGTAGTATACATATTTGAGTATGTTGTAAATTTTGAATTTTTTCATGGTGATTTAAAACAAGCGTAACTTATTTTTATTTATTTTTTAACCCTGATTGATTCCTTTTTTTTTTTTTTCTTCCTGCTACAGAGTTCTTGTTCGAAGAGCCCGGAAACTAGCCCAGCAATATTACCTTGTGTACCAAGAGCCCATTCCAACAGCACAATTAGTACAGCGAGTAGCCTCCGTTATGCAGGAATACACACAGTCTGGGTAAATCTTATTACTTTGATATTTTATAAAAGTAAGTGATGTTTGATATTGCAGACACCAGGATATGCTGTTGATCTGGGTAACACACATAATTACGCAGAAATTACAGAAAATGTATACAGCACATAACCTCCAATAAATATCTGTGTGTGCATGTAATATAATTCTAACCTCTGGGAAAGTACCCCTATTGACTCCCCAGTTTTCTATTCTGTGCAAAGAGAAAAGTATTGTAAGGTATTCTTGGACTCCCAGAAACGTGACCGATATCACCACCCTTCTCGGAGAGACAATATTAATAACGCCAACAAATTCCGTAGCGCTTTACATTGGGTGGATGCACCAGATTCTATCTGTTATGGAGAAGCTGTCATGCTGGAGATGAATCGAGGATTAATAAAACCGCTCATAAAGCAAACAAGTCTATCAAAATATTATCTTTATGACAAGTTTTGTATTTACTTGTTTAGCAGCTGTTATCTGCTCCTGAACGTGTCATGACGGGTTTACTTTAAGTAATATACAAATGACAAAAAGTATAATTGAATTTTAGTCCAGTTTAGTTTTTTTGGCTGCTGGTAGTATAAATTATATTTAAAGTATCTGAGCATCCTGAAGATTCTCACTAGTGAGTGAAAAAGTACATTTCCTAGGTATTTCTTTTTTTGTTTTTTTTTTCTCCTTCTGTATACTTGTTTTGTTTTACTACTTGCAGAATCTTTTGAATGATGTCTTTAAAAACATGCCCTGAGTTAGTTACATTTGTTTTTGCATAAAGGAATTAATTCCTTGTTAAATGAGCTGGTCTGTTTGTTTCCTCAGTGGTGTGCGTCCATTTGGAGTCTCATTATTAATCGCAGGCTGGGATGAAGGACGGCCATATTTGTTTCAGTCTGATCCATCTGTAAGTAAGATTGTGTGCTTTTCGTTTTGGGCTTTAATGATTTTTATTGTTGCAGTGCGTTCTAAGTTGCATTTACATATTTGAAAATGGTCTCTATGAATATATCACACTCTACAATTACATGGCCAACACTGCAGTGCGTCGTCATCAATATAAATTACATTATGAAAACTAGGATTGTGGGCAGATAGTTATAAATATTAAGCTAAAGTACTATGAGTGGAACAATAATTGAAAACTCTTAATCGTGAAGATCACTTATGTATTGCACGTTCTACTTTATTGCTCTCTCTATGCTTATGGTAGTGAGGAAAGTGATGAACTTACACCTCTTAGTTTGACACTAATGAAAAGTACATTAACCCCTTAAGGACACGTGACATGTCATGATTCCCTTTTATTCCAGAAGTTTGGTCCTTAAGGGGTTAAAAGCATGTTTCATGAATTTAGGTGAGTGCATAGAATTTAGGAGAGAGCCAGCATTTTATCCCATTTTTATCCCTATCAAATTTCGTTATACGTGACTGCTTTTAAACATCTCAGAAGAAATGTAATTATGTTGTGCCCTTTGCTTATTTATACTGCTTTAGAAATATTGGGCAGCTTACATTTTGTGCAGAACTGATTTCTAATAATCATTGTTTGGCATTTTGTTTTTTGTAAACATGGTGTATTTTTTTTCTCTTAAGGGAGCCTATTTTGCCTGGAAAGCAACAGCAATGGGAAAAAATTATGTAAATGGAAAAACGTTCCTGGAAAAAAGGTACACAGAATAGTTCATAGGTAGCTTAAAACACATCATGTTTAGCTGTAACTTCAAAATCACGATTGTCTGTGATTTTGGTGGTGTGTTTTTTTTTTTTTTTTTTCAAAAAGCTGAATATGGCGGACCATTTTTTAATTAATAAATGTTTTTATTTTTTTTTTAAACTCCTGACTTTTTTATGGTTTTGAATATTTGTTGTTCTTAGGTTAGCTAAACTCATATTGGGACTGTATATCATTACATTTCTATTTAGTACAAACTAAGCTAATGTTGCTGTAATTTTACTTTTAGATACAATGAGAATTTGGAGCTTGAGGATGCTATTCACACTGCAATCTTAACACTCAAGGTATTTATCAAACTCAGCAACTGGATTAAAAAAGTATTGATCATATTAATATTTATAATAACACATATTTCTGCATCTTAACAGGAAAGCTTTGAAGGGCAAATGACAGAAGACAATATTGAAGTTGGCATTTGTAATGAAGCTGGGTTTAAAAGGCTTACCCCTGCTGAAGTGAAGGATTACTTGGCAGCTATAGCATAAGTGATCCGACAGTGGGAGTACGGTTGATGTAGTTTTTTTTTGTTTGTTTTCTGCCACTAAAGGATTCAAAATGTTTTCTTTGCAGGTTTTTTTGCATACTTTCTTATTTCTACCTGTTTGACAGATCTTTTTAAAATGACATGGGTCGAGTCACATTAAACAATACAAATTAGAATTTTGTCACTTTATTTTTTTTGTTTGACTTATCTACACTATATTTCATTCTTTTGAATAACATAGGGCGATTCAGTCCTCAAACAACGTCAGCAGTCCTGGATAGGTGTTTCCAATTTTGTTGCAGGAAAACAAACTGGACCTTTTGGTTTATCTTTGCATGTGTCAACATTCTAGTGTTGCAATAAAGATGCAATACTTAAATGTTGGTATTTGCAAGTATATCTCAGTTTTGTTGAAGTGGTATTCCAAGCACTTTGACCACTTCAGTGATTTGAAGTGGTTATCGTGGCGGTAGTCTGTACCGAGAGAGCGGTCTGCTGACACACTCAGCCAATGAATGGCCATGGTGTCCACGACACTGCAGAAGTCTATTTATCACTGGATATCCGGGGAGCATTGAAACCGGGCCAGGATACTCCTGGCATCATAACAAAAACCCCTTTATACCTCTATCTATTACCAGCCGTTACTAACAGTTACTACTGCATCTCTCTTTATAAATTCCTACAGCAGCCCTAATAATAACTTGCACAACCTTGTCCTTTTCATCCGTACCCCCTGAGTTATTAATCTCATACTTAAATAACTATTAATCCATGCGAAATATTCCTTGATACCTAATCCTTACCCATCTAGTTTTATCCATATTCACATCGATTTTTATTCCCTGGAATTAATTTGTGCCAGATATCCACCAGTTTTTGTATTAAAAAAAATAAAAAAAAATAAAGTGAATGGGAGCATATGAAAAACGAATTAACTATAGATTACCCATTTTGTAGAAGGACTTTGTAAGGGTTTAATATAACTGACTAGCATGGTTTTAACTTGAAATAAACAGGAAATTAAAGTTTAGGCCACAATAGCTGTGTAGGAGAATATTTCCAGTCCAGTTATGTTTTCATTTCAGCTATTATGACAAATTGTGAAATTTGCTATGAATTTCCAGCAATCATGACCTTAATAAATAACTCTAGATTGATGTAACAAGCCTTTGATTGTAGCTCATTACATCAATCTATTAACCTTGCTAACCATTCTAATAGATCTGTATGTCCACTTTAGAGGGGAGATCTGAAGTCAGATAATGGATTTAAAACATGGGTTGAGTAATTGCATAATCACATCTGATGACAGTAAATTCCAAGTTGCAAAGTTTAAAAAAGGTTCCAAGAAGTTTTTTTTGTTTTGTTTTCTCATACTCTACAATTTTGGATTGGATTTTTTTAAGTCCATTGTCACCTAAAGCCACTATTTATTGTAAATTTTCAACCAGCTCTTTTTCTTCTTTACCAATTAATGACTTTATGCAAAAATTAAGTTGGGGAAAAAAGGTGAATAACCCTTAATTTACAGGGCTAACAAATATGCATTTAATGATTTGTCACATCTGCTCTAGAAGCAGATCTGCCAAATATATTTTACTCCATTTTTTTACACTTGTGATGTAGAAACATAGAATGTGCAGGCCCATCTAGTCTGCACAGTTCTCTTAATACTTTCATTAGACTCTGGCCTTATTAATATCTACAGGGAGTGCAGAATTATTAGGCAAATGAGTATTTTGACCACATCATCCTCTTTATGCATGTTGTCTTACTCCAAGCTGTATAGGCTCGAAAGCCTACTACCAATTAAGCATATTAGGTGATGTGCATCTCTGTAATGAGAAGGGGTGTGGTCTAATGACATCAGCACCCTATATCAGGTGTGCATAATTATTAGGCAACTTCCTTTCCTTTGGCAAAATGGGTCAAAAGAAGGACTTGACAGGCTCAGAAAAGTCAAAAATAGTGAGATATCTTGCAGAGGGATGCAACACTCTTAAAATTGCAAAGCTTCTGAAGCGTGATCATCGAACAATCAAGCTTTCATTCAAAATAGTCAACAGGGTCGCAAGAAGCGTGTGGAAAAACCAAGGCGCAAAATAACTGCCCATGAACTGAGAAAAGTCAAGCGTGCAGCTGCCACGATGCCACTTGCCACCAGTTTGGCCATATTTCAGAGCTGCAACATCACTGAGTGCCCAAAGCACAAGGTGTGCAATACTCAGAGACATGGCCAAGGTAAGAAAGGCTGAAAGACGACCACCACTGAACAAGACACACAAGCTGAAACGTCAAGACTGGGCCAAGAAATATCTCAAGACTGATTTTTCTAAGGTTTTATGGACTGATGAAATGAGAGTGAGTCTTGATGGGCCAGATGGATGGGCCCGTGGCTGGATTGGTAAAGGGCAGAGAGCCCCAGTCCCACCTGAAATGCCAGCAAGGTGGAGGTGGGAGTACTGGTTTGGGCTGGTATCATCAAAGATGAGCTTGTGGGGCCTTTTCGGGTTGAGGATGGAGTCAAGCTCAACTCCCAGTCCTACTGCCAGTTCCTGGAAGACACCTTCTTCAAGCAGTGGTACAGGAAGAAGTCTGCATCCTTCAAGAAAACATGATTTTCATGCAGGACAATGCTCCATCACATGCGTCCGAGTACTCCACAGCGTGGCTGGCAAGAAAGGGTATAAAAGAATAAAATCTAATGACATGGCCTCCTTGTTCACCTGATCTGAACCCCATTGAGAACCTGTGGTCCATCATCAAATGTGAGATTCACAAGGAGGGAAAACAGTACACCTCTCTGGGAGGCTGTGGTTGCTGCTGCACGCAATGTTGATGGTGAACAGATCAAAACACTGACAGAATCCATGGATGGCAGGCTTTTGAGTGTCCTTGCAAAGAAAGGTGGCTATATTGGTTACTGATTTATTTTTGTTTTGTTTTTGAATGTCAGAAATGTATATTTGTGAATGTTGAGATGTTATATTGGTTTCACTGGTAATAATAAATAATTGAAATGGTATATATTTGTTTTTTGTTAAGTTGCCTAATAATTATGCACAGTAATAGTCACCTGCACACACAGATATCCCCCTAACATAGCTATAACTAAAAACAAACTAAAAACTACTTCCAAAAATATTCAGCTTTGATATTAATGAGTTTTTTGGGTTCATTGAGAACATGGTTGTTGTTCAATAATAAAATTAATCCTCAAAAATACAACTTGCCTAATAATTCTGCACTCCCTGTAGAATAGTCTTATACGTATCCCACACGTGCTTAAACTCCCTCATTGTGTTAACCTTCTACCACTTCATCTGAATGGCTCTCATGCATCCACTACCCTCTCAGTATAGTAATACTTCCCGATATTATTTTTAAACCTTTGCCCCCCTTATTTAAGACTATGTCCTCTTGTTGTGGTAGTTTTTCTTCTTTTAAAGGGACACTATAGTCACCAGCTTACTGTATTTGTTCTGGTGAGTATAATCATTCCCTTTAGGCTTTTGCAGTAAACACTGTCTTATTAGAGAGAATGGAGTGTTTACATTACAGCCCAGGGTTACCTCCTTTGGCCACTACTACGCCATTCAGTGTCTCCACCCTCAGTATGGAGACACCGAACTTGAGGCATTTCTATGAGGAGATGCTGATTGGCCAGGGCTGTGTTTGACTTGTGCTGGCTCTGCCCCTTATCTGCCTCCTTAATACGCTCAGCCAATCCAATGCTTTACAATGTGATCACATTTTTATTGGCTCAGAACACCACTTCTTATAGCCGAGCAGCAGGTCAGTGACAGAGCCAGCAGCAGGAGACTGGAATAAAGGTAAGATTTTGCTTTATTGAGGGGGGGGGGAGGGGGCAGGGTGGTTTTAACACTACAGGATCAGATAGACTTTTTTTTTGTGCTACTGACTCTATAATGTTCCTTTAAATATACTCATCCTTTACTGTGTTTATTCCCTTTATGTATTTAAATGTTTCTATCATATCACCCTTGTCTAGTCTTTCCTCCAAGTTATACATGTTAAGGTCCTGTAACCTTTTCTGGTAAGTTTTACCCTGCAGTTTGTAGCCTTTTTCTGAACTCTGTCCAAAATTTCAATATTCTTCTGGAGATAAGGTCTCCATACTGCATACAATACTCCAAGTGAGGTCTCACCAGTGTTCTGTACAATGGTACAAACACTTTCTACTGCCAATA
This sequence comes from Pelobates cultripes, assembly GCA_933207985.1. NCBI lineage: Eukaryota > Metazoa > Chordata > Amphibia > Anura > Pelobatidae > Pelobates > Pelobates cultripes. The sequence goes on along the minus strand of OW240915.1, from coordinate 94,884,935 downwards.
CCTCTCCCCTATACAACCAAGCATTCTGTTAGCATTTCTTGCTGCTCTTACATTGTCTACCTACCTTTAAGTCATCTAAAATAATTACCTCTAAATCCCTTTACTCAGATGTTGGGGTTAGGACTCTATCAAATATTTTATACTCTGCCCTTGGGTTTTTACATTATTTTGCATTATCTTGCACTTATCCATATTTAATGTAAGTTGCCACAGCTCTGACTATTTTTCTAGATTACCTAAATTATTTGCCATTTGGCATATTCCTTCTGGAACATCAACCCTGTTGAAAATTTGTTTTTCACTATCAAAAACTCATACCTTACCATCAAGACCTCCTGCAATATCAGTACTAAAAAAAGAGAATGGGTCCAAGTTCAGATCCCTGAGGTACCCCACTGGTAACAAAACCTTGTTTTGAATATACTCCATTGACTACATCCCTTTGTTGGCTGTCACTCAACCACTGTTTAGCCCATTCCACAATATTGGAATCCATACTCAGATTGCTGTTTATTGAATAGCCTTCTATGTGCAACATTGTCAAAAGCTTTACTGAAATCTAGGTAAGCAACGTCTACTGCACGGCCCTGATCTATTCTTATAAAACACAAAATCTACACTTTTGATGTTGGGCTTTGTGGCCACCAAAAAAATGTAAACTGTTTTCTGTGCGTTTATGAGTAGTAGAAGTATAGCATTCTCATGCTGGCAAAGATTGTTATTCTGGTTCAGGATATGAGGTATCCATGAACATTTTTTTTTTTTTTTTGCTGGAAATTGATAATTCTGTCCAGTGAGAGCGATACACACACACACACACACACACACACACACCATGTAAGTTGAATGTCCCCTGTCTGGATTTGCAAAAAACATCTGGATAATTCAGACATTGCTCTCAAGATTTATCAATGCCCATATTTTGCAAAGCAGCATTCAAATGGACTTAATGTCCACCTGATTTCAGCCTGTCTGGATGCAACTGCAAGGCCATAATCAGGATCTAAATACTGGAAATATGGGACCGGATTGTTAAATGCAGTGTGCAGATTTAAACAGTTTACATGTAAAATGCTAGTGAATTTGGTATACAAATTTGCACCTGTTTCCAGTTGTTAGCAGTTGTATATGTATAAGTCATATTTGTGATGATAGTGTGAGCATTGTTCTATGTATTTCCTTAATTCCTGATTACTAGTTATATGGAGGCCGATTTATTAAACTAGCCCAGAATGAGACTGTATCCACCCATCCCAATTCCTTACCTTAGATCTGTGTTATGTGCAATAATAATTTGTAATCAGAAATAAGTTAAAATTTTTAATGATTTTATTATTTACATGCAGGCAGGGTTTTTACTGACCAAAAGAAAGGCAAATAGAAACCCCGGTAAATCCCTTCCTGACCCCATTTATAGCAATCTGCTTTATACCCTGGATCAACCACATAATGTGTTTTACCTGCACATTGCAATAATACTCTAATACAAACTGTAGAACACAGGGAAAATTAGCTCTATGCCGACATCTAATTCTAATGTAACAATATAGAGAAAAGAAATCCCTGCTCACCGAAGATGCATTCAAATTTCTATTAAAGGTAAAATAGAGCGATTACATTTACAATGAGAATGGAGGTCTCTGCTCACAGATTTTATAGGAAGGGTACAAAACAGAATAGAGCCAAACATTCTCTGATCAAAGCATTAATTTGAAAGGTACAATACAGGGTAAAGGGTGTGAGAGGGCATTCTCATACATTGCAGACAAAGAACAAACAATAATACATTGTGTCTCGCATATTATATCCTTTGATCTGAAGATTTTTTTGGCTGGAAACTGCTTCGTTAGGGACCTACCGATGACTGACCCAGAGGGATTAATCAATATGCTAATCGCAAGGTACAAAGGTGACATTCCTAAGTATAGTCATGTTATCCTTAATTGTCAGTTAAGATGAAGTGAGTAGTAAAACAAACGTTAAAACATACTACTAGAACATTGGCATACAAACATCACGGTAGTGTCTTTGTGGATGTTAAACCCGTTGCCTAGTTAAAAGGTAGCGCTGTGGATTAAAGGTTGCAGGACAGCAGGCCTTGGTATGTGCGCATTCACACCTCCAGAGCTATGTGTTGCTTTACTAATAACGTTACTAATGAGGTGGGGGAGGATGAGGGATCTTGGCATAAAGCCAGGGCACATTTTGGTGTGATACACCTTGTATTTGGGCTTTATTACTGAAAAACTAAAAGGATTTTGAAAATAAGAGAAAATTATCTTTGAACAGTGTTGACCATGTGTCCCTGAAAAGTAAGGATTAGTTCCAAACAACATCTAGAGTATCAGGTGGTAGCCACTGCACGGCTCTCTGTGGGACAAATAGTGTAACCTTTGCTGGGTCCCATCTAACAGTTCACTTTCCACGGTATAAGAGTAATGTGTGTTCGTATGAACCCTTCATTCGAATGGCTTTCCTATTCTAGTCAACGGATCTGAGCGGTATTTTTTTTCTCCAGATGGTGCGCCCAGATCTCAGCCATTCAATGGAGGGTTATTCGGCTAATTCCGAGTAAAATGGTACAAGTTATGGACTTTTATGTGACATGGTATATTTTGCTGTACGGAGAGAATGTAATTAACAGTATATTCTTGCGCAATTATCTCTCCTGTACTGCAATGCATGATGGGATATAGCATTGCTGGGTAAGTTTTCCACAGAGTCCACCAACCCGTGCAATGCCAGTATGGAAACCCCTTGCATGGGGACTTGTGTATGTATACGGTGACTTTGGAATAAAAGCTCAGTTGACTCCCAAACTATGTGTCGTCTAGTTCTTGGGGAAAAAGGGATTATTACTACGCTACCTGTATTTTGCATGCTGACTCCCAGTGGAGATACCGTGGATTAACCTACTACTCCACTACAATTTGTGGCAGCGGTGGGATTCAAACCGCACAGCAAAGCAGCGTTCGGGAGTTTTTTTTTGGGGGGGGGGGGTTTATACGAACGGAGGAAGGAAAGCAAGTTCGTCTAAACAATAATTCAGATAAAAACCAGAGTTCGAAAATATGGTCAACTACACGAACGAACGGTGAATGGAGAAGAATTATGCCGCATTGAAACGAGCTACACTAAAAGAACTGTTGGAAGCAAGGAAAAGTAGCCAGTAACAGAATGAAAGCTACCCTTGTTGCTGAACTCATGGAGGGGGACCAAGCAAATAATGCAGCACCTCCACCACGGGGAGAGGAAACAGAATACCAAAAAGAGCTCAGAACCAGACTGTTATTTTTTCCAAGAACACCACCTATAGAAACTTTTGGAATGATTGATGGCAGATGTACAGGAGTATATCATGGCCAAGCAACTACAGACGGACCAGCGATCCAGACCAGAGGAGGATCACCAGCCCCATCCAACAGCATGCAGGGAAAAGCCAAGATTCCCTACCAAGCCTTTAAAAACTATACGGATACAGCAGACGACATTGACGGATATCTACAGGATTTTGAAAGATTATGCAAGCTGCATGATATCAGCCCAGCAGACCAGGTACCCCTGCTTGCCGGTAGATTATCAGGCCGCGCAGCAGAGGCGTACCACGCAGATCCAGATGAGGACAGCAGAGACTACCAAAAGGTAAAACAGGCCATCCTAGCACGTTATGCCATTACCCCAGAGGCCTACAGACAGAAATTTCGGGAGCTTAGGAAACAAGACAACGACTCACATGTAGAATGGGCCCACCGTCTACACCGAGCCGCCAAGGGATGGGTAGAAGCGACACAAACCACTACCCTGTAAGACCTGTTTCAATTGGTTGTGTTAGAGCAACTTTTCAAGGGGCTGACACCAGGCCTACAGAACTGGGTAAGTGACCGCAAACCCTGTACCCTACAAGACGTGGCCAAGCTAGCAGACTAACTCCAGGATGCAAGGCGACACCAGCGCTCACAGCACCGTGTCTTCCCCAGCTCTGCAGCACCTCTTCCAGCGCCTGCCACGTCAATCCAACCACGATCCGGAGGGGCCAATAACCAGTATCCACCAAGGTACCCAACCCGGCCTAATATCCGATGCCACACCTGCAATCAGATGGGTCATGTACAAAGAGACTGCCCCCGGATCAAAAAAAACGGCAAACCTGGCATAACCAAGGCCAACCTCCTGGTGCTCGGGCTGCTGTACATTGCTACCAAAATGAACAACCAGTCCAACCCACTGCAGCCGCCCTGATAGAGGAACTATCACTGGGAGCACTCCATGAGGTCAACCCCTTTCAAGCAGCATCCGATAATCGCCAGGGTCATCGCCATGTGGTACACATGGAGGGGAAGCCTCTACAGGGATTACGTTACTCCGGGGCCACCTTAACCTTGGTCCGGAACTACCTTGTCTCAAAGAACCACCTCACTGAGGACTGTGTGGCAATGCGAGTAGCAGGGGGAGCGATTTACAAAGTCCCTACTGCCAAGGTACATTTGGATTGGGGAGCAGGGTCAGGGGCCATTGAAGTGGGGATCATGCAAGACTTGCCAGCCGACGTTATTTTGGGCAATGACTTGGGGGAGCTCACTTCAGCTTTTGTTCACCGTACAAGAAGCCTACCCAGCCGTCACCTGGCAGCAGGCCCGCACCGCGGCTCCATCGAACCACTCTGATGGTCAGGTAAGCAACCTACCCCCTATTCCCTCTGTTCTCCCATGGGATTCACCCCTAGAATATGGCAGTGAGATAGCCCTAGATCCCTCCCTACAGGTATATAAAGATAGAATAGCCAAGAACCAGGCTGGTTTAGAAGGAGAGAGATATGCCTGGGACAAGGGCCTGTTCTACAGCTATGCAGAAAAGATAGTGGCCGGGTCTATCCCTATGCCCATCAATCAGCTGATAGTTCCCAGAAAATACAGAAAGGATTTGCTGCGTATAGCTCATGATATCCCGCTGTCAGGACATCTAGAGGTCTGCTGAACTAAACATTGGCTGACTCAGAATTTATTCTGGCCAGGTATCGACAAAGATGTTAGACAGTATTGTCAGACGTGTGATACCTGCCAGAGGGTAGGGAAGCGAGGGGACCGCTATAAAGCAAAACTTCATCCCCTCCCGATAATTGAAAAACCCTTTAGCAGAGTGGCCGTTGACTTAATAGGACCTCTAGCTAAGCCCAGTCCCTCCGACAAGAAGTACATTTTGACCGTTGTAAATCACGCCACTAGATATCCCGAGGCGGTGGCGCTGACCAATGTCCATGCAGAGACTATAGCGGATGCCCTGATGCAAATTTTCTCCCACATGGGATTTCCCCAGGAGATCATTTAGGATAGGGGCACCCAATTCACGGCAGAGGTCACCCACCAACTCTGGAAGGTATGTGGGGTAGGCATGTGCATGGGAAAAAATTTTTGGTTTGGTTCAGCATTCCGAAATTCGGCAACTAGGGAACTTCTCTTGCAGCCGCTTGGTAGATAAATTCCCTAATTCCCACGGTATTAGGGAGTTATCTACCAAAAGGCTGAAAGACCTAAAATGGTCTTTCAGCCAAATTTACTAATACTAAGTAAAGATTACTTAATATTAGTAAATTATGCCCATACTTGCTATACCGAAAGTAGGGCATGTCTAGTAAACAGTGAGTAGCCACTCCCGAGCCCCCACCCCTGAGGGGCGGGTGGGTTCCCTAAAAGTAAAATAATGGGGGGGACCTAATGTCCTCTCCCTGGCCCCCACCCCTGAGCGGTGGGTGGGGGCCCTAAATACTAATTAGGGGGGGTACCTAATGTCCTCCCCCTGGCTCCCACCCCTGAGCAGTGGGTGGGGGCCCTAAATCAGAATGAGGGGGTACCTAATGTCCTCCCCCTGGCTCCCACCCCTGAGCAGTGGGTGGGGGCCCTAAATTAGAATGGGGAGGGAGGACCTAATGTCCTCCCCCCTGGCCCCCACCCCTGAGCGGCGGGTGTGGGCCGTAAATAAAAAAAATTAACCCCCCCAGGTGACTAGGGGTCCCCAAACATTAACTATCCCCCTCACCCTAAAAACAATGAGGGGGGACCATTTAACTAAGTACCTGTACCTATCAGTCCCAAAAAAGGCCAAATAAAAAGCCATAATAACCAACACACCTTAAAAAAATTTTTTTTAAAAAAGAGCGCAAAAAAATTATCCATCTTCACCCATGGAGGGCTCCACGCAGATTGAGCTCTGCAGGGCGGGGGAAGGCTTATAAAGCCTTGCCCCGCCCTGCAATTAGGCTCAGAGCACTCTGATTGGTGGGTTTAAGCCATCCAATCAGAGTGCTCTGACAGGTAAATGAAGAGACTGACAGGTAAGTCTCTACAATTACCTGTCACAGCACTCTGGTTGGCTTTAAATCCACCAATCAGAGTGCTCTGTGTCATTTTACACAGCGTGGGAAGATTCTTTGGAATTTTCCCACGCTGTGTAATTTGACTCATAACTCTCTGATTGGTTACTTTCAATCCACCAATCAGATAGTTATGAATCAAATTACACAGCGTGGGAAAATTCCAAAGAACTTTCCCACGCTGTGTAAAATAACACAGAGCACTCTGGGTGGATTTCTGTCAGAGTGCTGTGACAGGTAAATGTAGATAACTGTCAGTCTCTTCATTTACCTGTCAGAGCACTCTGGATTGCTTAAACCCACCAATCAGAGTGCTCTGACCCTAATTGCAGGGCGGGGCAAAGCTTTATAAGCCTTCCACCACCCTGCAGAGCTCAGTCTGCGCGTGGCCCTCCATGGGTGAAGATGGATAATTTTATTTATTTTTTGCGCTCGTTTTTTATGGCGGTTATTATGGCTTTTTATTTGGCCTTTTTTGGGGCTGAAAAAAGATTTTAGAAGAAAGAAAACTTATTATTTGATGTTTTCCTTTATTTATTTTTTTACAGGTACTTAGTCAAATGGTTGCCCCTCATTATTATTATGGTGAGGGGGTAGGTAGGGGTTACTTTTTTGGGAGAGGGGGTGACTAGGGGTTGGGGGACCCCTAGTCACTTGGGGGAGGAGGGGTTATTTTTTTATTTATGGTCCCACCTGCCGCTCAGGGGTAGGGGCCAGGGGGGAGGACATTAGGTCCCCCCTAAGTAGTATTTAGGGCCCCCACCCACCACTCAGGGGTGGGGTAAGGGGAGGACATTAGGTCCCCCCCTAATTGGTATTTAGGGCCCCCACCCACTGCTCAGGGGTGGGGGCCAGGGGGAAGGACATTAGGTTCCTCCTTCAGGTTGGGAGGGGGGACGTGGGACATTTTTTTTTTTTTTTTTTACACAGTGAGCTGCCACAGGCTGCTCACTGTTTCATAGACATGCCCCTACTCGCGGTATAGCGAGTAGGGGCATAATTTACTAATACCAAGTAATCTTTACTTAGTATTAGTAAATTTGTCTGAAAGACCAATTTAGGTCTTTCAGCCTTTTAGTAGATAGCTCCCTAATACCGTGGGAATTAGGGAGTTATCTACTTATTCATTCCTGTCTTTACATTGACTGCACAAGTAACTTACATTTTATATGAATGTTGATTGTTGTAAGTGTTGCAAATGCTTACAGCTGAACCCTGGCTACGTTTGTATACTTTTTATTTAAAATTGTATACAGTGTAACATTCTTCTTCTTCCACTGGGTAAGTGTATTAGTACTTTGGTAATACTGTGCTTCGGTAATTCGGCACTTCGGCTATTCGGAAGTACCCGAATTGCCCGAAATTCGTCCGAATTCATATTCGGCCCGAAACAAATTGCACATGTCTAATGTGGGGTGAAACCTATCTTAAACTCAGCCTACCACCCTCAGTCCAACAGGCTCTGTGAGCGGTTTAACAGAACACTTAAACAGATGATCCGTACATTCATGGACACCAAAAAAGACTGGGAACGGTTTTTACCCCACTTACTGTTTGCATATAGGGAAGTGCCACAAGAGTCCACCGGGTTCTCCCCCTTCGAATTATTGTTCAGAAGGAGGGTGAGGGGTCCATTAGACCTCATCAGCGAACACTGGGAGGGTGAAGTAACCTCCAATGGTACCCCTATTGTCCCATACGAGTTTAGGGAGTGCCTGGAGGCGTTAACTCAGACCATACGTACCAATCTACAGGTGGCCCAACAATGACAGCACAGATGGTATGATAGGGGGGCCAGGGACCGCAGCTTTCAGATAGGGCAGAAAGTATTAATCTTAAGACCGGTCCACAATGGCAAGCTGTAGGCCTCCTGGCAGGGCCCATACTAGGTGGTAGAACAAATCTGTAAAAAAACACCTATGTGATCGCCCCGTGCACTGGAGCAGGCGGCAGACGTATGCTCCACATAAATATGCTGAAGCCATACTATGAGCGCGTAGAAGAGGTAGCTGCTATTTGCGCCTCTGCCGCAGTGGACTTTGATAACTTACCCCTCCCAGACCTCTTAGAGAAGGAGGACCAGAATGAGGGCCTGGGAGAGGTACAGTTAGGTGAGTGCCTGAGTCCCCAGGAACTGGCACAAGCTCAAAGTTTAATTAAGGAAAAGGAGGCTGTGGCGAAACCGACCTCGCCACTGGGCATTGGAGAAGACTGATTGCCAGCCTCCTGCCATGTGACTATGGCCCCTGGGATGTATTGCCCTTTAAAGACATGATTTGGGCATAATGGATTTGTGTTGTGCTGCTTGGAGTCCTCAGGAAACGCTAGGAGCATCCTTTAATGGAGGTACCCGGTCGGGGTGCCAGGTGATCCGTTACATTGGTGGCAAGTGGTGGGATGGCATCCTAGTGCGAGGTAAAGCAGCTCAGAGACACCGTTCGTGGAGTTACAAATTGAGGGCAACGCTAGCACACGTGCAGCGCCCCTGGGAGCAGAGGTATCCAGCGACTTGGAGGAGACAAGTATGGAAGGCTCTGGCGATGATTGGATGGCCGAGGTAAAGCAGCGAGTGGCCCAGTATGGGGATGATCTACCCATGGAGTTACGCCGGGTGATCTGGAACCAGGTTATGGCCGAGCGAAACACAAGGCTGGCCCGAGAATTCCGGCTGGCGAAAGAGAGAGAGTATGCTCAGCGGAAGGAGTGTTACAGCAGCCGAGTAGAGGCTGCATCCGAGGAGGCTAGCCATTTCCCCCTGAGGCGGCCGGAGGAACCCGAAGTAGGGGTCCTCATAGACTGGTCCTGTGAGGAACCACAACAGGCAGGTGGAGATGGGACCGAGGTCTCTCCACCGGGATGCTTGGCAGCCGGCCCAGATCCCCAGCAGCAGCCGGAGTTGCGAGGTGCGGAAGCAGGTGGTCCTTACTCGCAAATGGAGAGACCTCACAGACTGGTCCTGGGAAGACCCACAGATGGCAGGTGGAGATGGGACGGCAGTCTCTCTACCGGCCCTACAGGGATGCTGGGCAGTCGGCCCAGACCCCCAGCGGCAGTATGAAGTGCAGGGGGTGGAGAGCATCGTCTCCCCTCCCCAGCGGCAGTGTACCTTGCAGGGAGAGGAGAACAGTGTCCTCCCTCCCCAGCGGCAGTGTGAGCTACAGGGATGCTGGGCAGTCGGCTCAGATACCCAGCGGCACTGTGATTTGCAGGGAATAGAGAGCAGTGTCTCCCCTCCCCAGTGGCTGAAAGTGTGTAAGGGAGAGAAGCTTGTAACCCCCTCTACCCAGCAGCAGCTTAGCCCACCAAGAGGAGACACTAAGTTCCCCACCGGCCCAAGCTACAGGGAGTACGGACAGTCGGTCCTGCTCCCCAGCGGCAGAGTATTCTACCAGGAGGGGAGAGTCTCGTTCCCCCTCCCCAGCAGCAGCTTAGCCCACCAAGGGGAGATGATAAGCCCCACACCGGTGCAGATGGGACCATGGTCTCTGTGCCCAAACCACAGGGTGTAGGGACAGTCGGTCCTGTCCCCCTGCAGCAGGGCTGTTTATCCAAAGGGGAGACAGCCTGTCTTCCCCTCCAGCAGCAGACCCAGGTCTAGAGTGAGGAGCTTACTACGCCGTTCTCTCACCCGGGCTCCAACCAGGCTACTCCCGTGGTAGCGTTGGCACCAGGGCAGAGTACTGCTGGTCTCTGCCCACCCAGCAACCCATCGATCCAAAGGGGAGAAATGTGGTGAAAACGACCTCGCCACTGGGCATTGGAGAAGACTGATTGCCAGCCTCCTGCCATGTGGCTATGGCCCCTGGGATGTATTGCCCTTTAAAGACATGATTTGGGCATAATGGATTTGTGTTGTGCTGCTGCTGGCCCTTTAAGAACCATCTAAAGACATACTGTGGAGTTACTGGGTGGCCACCATTTCCTGTATCAGAGGCACATGGTGAGAACAATGGATGAAGCACATGGTGAGAACAATGGATGACGGCAATTTTAACTCACAGACACTGTTTGGACTTTTCAACACGGTGCCATCTCGCCAGTATTTGGTTCACAGAGGCATGCGCAAAGAAATTGAGGAAATGCTGCAGTTAGGGGTTATAGAACCTTCCGATAGCCCATGGGCCTCCCCAGTAGTTCTGGTGCCGAAGCGGGATGGGACTACCCGCTTCTGCGTAGACTACAGGAAGCTCAACGATAAAAACAGTCTCAGACGCTTACTCTATGCCTAGGATAGATGAGCTCCTAGATAAGATGGCCAGGGGCCAGTACCTCTCTACAATAGATCTTTGTAAGGGGTACTGGCAAATTCCCCTAGCCGAAGACGCCATCCCCAAGTCGGCGTTTGTAACCCCGTTTGCCCTGTACCAGTTTATCGTCATGCCATTCGGGATGAAAAACGCCCCGGCTACCTTTCAGAAAATAGTGGGCCAGCTATTGGATGGGTTCCAGGAGTACGCTTGCGCCTACCTAAACGATATAGCTTTTTTTTTAGCAACTCCTGGACCGAGCACTTAACCCACATAGGAGCCGTAGTAGAGCATATTAGGGAGGCAGCGTTAACTCTTAAACCCAGTAAGTGCCATATAGAGATGGTGGAGGTCCAATACCTGGGACACCGAGTAGGGAGCGTCCAACAGAAACCAGAGCCAGCTAAGATAGAGGCTGTAGCCAAATGGCCAACCCCTCGTACGAAGACCAAGTTCCTGGCCTTCCTAGGTACCGCAGGGTACTACCGCAAATTTGTACCCGACTACAGCACCCTAGCAGAGCCCCTCATCGACCTAACCCGCAAAAATTTCCCTAAAGTAGTAGTCTGGGCCCCAGGGTGTGAACAGGCATTCCAACAATTGAAAGCTGCTCTAGTGAATTCACCTGTACTTGTTGTTCCTGATCCAACTAAACGATTTCTTGTTCACACAGACTCTTCTATGTTTGGATTGGGAGCAATCCTGAGCCAAGTCTGAGCAGATGGCGGCGAACATCCAGTGGCTTACTTAAGCTGAAAACTCCTACCCAGAGAAGTAAGCTACGCCGCCATCGAAAAGGAATGCCTGGCCGTGGTGTAGGCCCTTAAAAACCTGCAGCCCTATTTGTATGGACAACCATTTTCCCTACTCACAGATCACAACCCGCTGGTGTGGCTAAACAGGGTGTCAGGAGACAATGCCAGGCTGCTGTACTGAAGTTTGGCGCTGCAGCCTTTTGACTTTACCATCCACTACCGCCCTGGGAAGCAAAACGGCAACGCTGACGGGTTATCCAGACAAACAGAACTTAAAAAAAAATTATCTGTGGGTGCTCCTCTTCGTAACATGCCAATTTTCTGTTTTCTATTTCTAATAGTTTTATGTATATATTTTTCTCATTTCACTTCATCAACTTAGACTTTTGTGTTCCGATCAATCACATAAAATTCAGATTAATAAAACATTGAATTTAAGGCTGTAATGTAACAAAATAGGTAAAAAGGGGTGATTACTTTTGCAAGGCACTGTATAAGAGGGATATTTTCTTTTTATCTAAGAAAAGCTGTGTATTTAGCAGGCTTTATATCCCCCAGTTTCTAATTTCAAGTCCCCTCACCATATTCACCATAAACCGTATTCCCCATAAATCCTTCTCATTCCACCAGTTGCATACCTCATATAACCTTCTCATTCTTCGTATCCTAATCCATCCATGTCAAACTATCTGCTACCAATGTTATGCCTCTGTTCCCAATTACACATTACATGCCACTACCCTCATCTCGGATCCATCTGCCATCAATGTTATTATCCCTCTGGTGACATCCATCAAGGATGGTATTACAGTTTTCATGACTCTAGGCAAACAAATTTAAGAAAAATAGCACTGTGTCAATATATTTGGCCAGAGGAGTAACAAGGTTATTTTATAAAAGTTCCAATTTCTATTGCAATTTTTGTAATTAAAAAAATGAACATACACCCTTCACACATAAAGAACTAAATCAAACTGAAATGCTTTAGTGGTCTGGAAGGTTCCTTTAAATAACTTTGTTTATGCAGCCCTAATTACACCTCCACTGCATTTGACCTACACAGTCCCTACACATTTCCTGGAAAGAGAGATCTCATGTTTAAACTTCCTTTATTGCACAGTCTGTTTAATTTAGAATGTCTTAACTCCTGCTCTGTTAATAGCCTGCTAGAGCCTACAGGAGCCTCCTGTATGTGATTAGAATCATAACAGAACAGGAGATAAAAACTTGTAAAGTTCTGTCACATCTGATTGAATATGAAGACAATTTTTTTTTCATGAGGCTGCATGTCACAGCCAGGGGAGATATAGTTAGGGCTACGTACACAGAAACAAAATTAATTTAAATCCTAAAAGGCACAGAATTGAGCAGTGGGACTGTAGGGGCATGATCTCCATTAAAACTGTTTCATTAAAGAGATAGGCATCCCTTCACATTTTTATACAGCAAGCAAACACTTTAAAACAAATATACAGAAGAAAGATTAACAGTTAAGTGGATTTATATGTGAGTGTTTGTTTTTTGTGTATATATATCCTATATTATATATAGAGATTCCTTTATCTCCTTGTAGAACAGAGGCACAATCCACAATTTAAGACCATTATTTATGATCTTAAACTTTATTAATTTATATGCAGTGTATCTACTAGACAGCCACTAGAAGGCACTTCTGGGATTATAGCACTCCCTATCCCCCACACAATGCTGCCCTAACCACCCACAATACTGCCCCTGCCCCACCAAAATTGTCCCTATCCCCCTCACAATGTTCCCCTAACCTACATCAATGCTGCACTAAACAACACACAATACTGTCACGGCCCCCAATATGTTCCTATTCCCCCACCATAGCCCCAGTCCCCCACAATACTGTTCCTATTCACCCCCACCACAGCACCAGTCTCCCACAATGCTGCCTCCACCCCCCCCACTAAGCCCATCTCCCCACAATACTGTTTCCATCTCCTTACTAATGCCCCAATACCCTGAAATACTGCCCCTATCCGACCACACTAAATAATTAATTTGACACAATACAGCCTCTGTGCCCATCAGAATAAAGCCCCAATCTCCCCCTGGCTAAGCCCCCTATCCCACACAATACTGCCCCTATCCCCCCCACTAAAGCCCTATTGTACAGTGTCACAGAATTTGTTGCCGCTATATAAATAATAATAATAAAGTACATATTCCACACAATTCTGCTCTATCCCCCACAGGAAAGTAGAAGTGACACTGAAAGGGGCTTGTGGGGAAGTAAGAGACAACGGCATGTAAGACACAACAAAGAGACATTGAAGAGGGAATATGAAACACTAAAGGGGTTAAGGAATTCACGAGGCACACAGATGAAGATACTTTTTTTTTTCTGGGTGGGAGTGGGGCGGCAAAATGCATCTTTGTCAGACCGCTCGGCCATGCTACACACAGTCAGGAGGGGAGCAGCACAGCTCTCCCCTCCTGCAAGGGAACCGCAGGTCCAGGGCCGGTGCAGATGTGCACCAGCCCAGAAGGTATGCTGGCAGGTCATGGTGTGCATGATATGTACGCCACTGTATAGAAAGATTTATTGTGCAGAGCGGTGTGTGTCAGTATAGAGAGGGATTCACTAAGCAGAGCATTCTGTTAGTGTGACTGAATATATACCAGCAGAGCTCCATAGCAATAAAAACTCCCAGTAATGTGTCTTTAAACTACAATCAGTCTTTTTAAATAAAATACATTGTTCTTGTTCTAAATAACATTTTAGTTCCATGAATTGGTTTTAGAAAGCTACCTACATTTTTTCAGAACATACCCACCCATGACCACAACACCCCTCAAACCACAAAAATTAGTCTTCAGACAAGAGTTCGATAGGTTTCACAAGCAGTTTTTAGATGTACCCCAAATAAAAATGTTTACAATTCAATGCATGCAATTTTTCTTATGGTGTATATCTAGTATACAATGATTTTTATTTGTTTTGTATTAGGGCAATTGAGTGTCTCTTTAATCTAATGGGAATGCAGAAAACTCTAACATAAATAAATATAACATTAAGTCTGCAAAGTCTATAAGCAGAGGGAGACACTAGAATGGCACATTCTAATTTGCAATGTGGTCCGTGATAATTTTCACTTCATGGGACCCCTAATCCAGTACTAATTATGATCCAACCAAGCCCAGATTTCAGTTATGCACACAAACCCAATACTAATAGTAACAGGGCAAAGCTGTAGCAGCCATCTTTATAATGGGCAACAGGCCAGACAGCTAGCTCTCCCAGTAACTACAGGTTTCACTTTAAATCAGCTTTCATCAAACTATAACTACGGCAAGTTTTCTGTTTTTTCTTTAGTAAAAAAAACTATTAATTCTCAACTGATTTGTTATGGATTGAATACGTCCTATGACGTTACACGTGTACTATTCCAGTAATACGTGTGGCCCACGCTCTGCGCACATGGAATACTAGAGTTATAACGTTGCATGCTTTCCACCGACTTCCTGTCCAGCTTGTCATCGCCGACGCGGAAGCTGTCATCTCTGAGTTCGTTTCAGGGGAATTCTGGGAGATGTAGTCTTAGAGCGGCTGGTTGCTGGTATTCATCGCAGAGATGTGGCAGCCCGCCAACTACAACTCCCGTGAGCCTCTAGGTTCTTCGGCTTGCACTCTGTAAGGTGTGCTGCTAATATAGGGTAACCCCGAGCTCTGGCACCCTGGTTCTTCCGGACCGAGGTGAGTCACTACAGATAGGATCTGCCCGTTAACAAAGGGCCTGTCTGAAAACTGCTGCCATAGTATGTACATGGCTCTGGTGCGGTGGCTAGAATGTTCTGAATGCGGCCAGGCCAATGGCTAGTGCTGGGTCTGGTATAGTATAACCGGTAACTCTCCCTATGGCTAGTGCTGGGTCTGGTATAGTATAACTGGTAACTCTCCCTATGGCTAGTGCTGGGTCTGGTATAGTATAACGGTAACTCTCCCAATGGCTAGTGCTGGGTCTGGTATAGTATAACTGGTAACTCTCCCAATGGCTAGTGCTGGGTCTGGTATAGTATAACCGGTAACTCTCCCTATGGCTAGTGCTGGGTCCTGGTAACTCTCCCAATGGCTAGTGCTGGGTCTGGTATAGTATAACCGGTAACTCTCCCAATGGCTAGTGCTGGGTCTGGTATAGTATAACTGGTAACTCTCCCAATGGCTAGTGCTGGGTCTGGTATAGTATAACCGGTAACTCTCCCTATGGCTAGTGCTGGGTCTGGTATAGTATAACCGGTAACTCTCCCAATGGCTAGTGCTGGGTCTGGTATAGTATAACCGGTAACTCTCCCAATGGCTAGTGCTGGGTCTGGTATAGTATAACCGGTAACTCTCCCTATGGCTTGTGCTGGGTCTGGTATAGTATAACTGGTAACTCTCCCAATGGCTAGTGCTTGGTCTGGTATAGTATAACCGGTAACTCTCCCAATGGCTAGTGCTGGGTCTGGTATAGTATAACTGGTAACTCTCCCAATGGCTAGTGCTAGGGAATATGAAACACTAAAGGGGTTAAGGAATTCACGAGGCACACAGATGAAGATACTTTTTTTTTCTGGGTGGGAGGGGGGCGGCAAAATGCATCTTTGTCAGACCGCTCAACCATGCTACACACAGTCAGGAGGAGAGCAGCACAGCTCTCCCCTCCTGCAAGGGAACCGCAGGCCCAGGGCCGGTGCAGATGTGCACCAGCCCAGAAGGTATGCTGGCAGGTCATGGTGTGCATGATATGTACGCCACTGTATAGAAAGATTTATTGTGCAGAGCAGTGTGTGTCAGTGTAGCAGTGTAAGCATGCAGAATCCAAACACAGAGATATTGACACAAATCTTCAGGAAGTAAGAGGCCTTTATTCACATTACCGATAAGGTCTCAGATGAATTCCTGTTCCAACATTCTGAGAGACCAACACATAGTGTACATTCCTTATTTAGCACTATAACTCCTCCCATTAATAGCTACACCCACATATACCTTTAACCAATCAATGAGCAGAATATAGACTTGTACATCTAGTCAAACCACATGGCTCATCCAAGACAAAGGAAATAAGTGCAATTTCAGTTCCTGCATTCCTGCACATGCTCAGTACATTGATGACAGTATCCTAGCTACGTGTAGCTAACTAACTGACACAACATACACATATGCCACATGGAGATTTTGGCCTACTAAATTTTGACCATGCTGGAATCCCATCACATCAGTATAGAGAGGGATTCACTAAGTAGAGCATTCTGTTAGTGTGATTGATTGTATACCAGAGCTCCATAGCAATAAAAACTCCCAGTAATGTGTCTTTAAACTACAATCAGTCTTTTTAAATAAAATACATTGTTCTTGTTCTAATTAACATTTTTAGTTCCATGAATTGGTTTTAGAAAGCTACCTACATTTTTTCAGAACATACCCACCCATGACCACAACACCCCTCAAACCACAAAAATTAGTCTTCAGACAAGAGAGCGATAGGTTTCACAAGCAGTTTTTAGATGTACCCCAAATAAAAATGTTTACAATTAAATGCATGCAATTTTTCTTATGGTGTATATCTAGTATACAATGATTTGTATTTGTTTTGTATTAGGGCAATTGAGTGTCTCTTTAATCTAATGGGGAGAAGAAAACTATAACATAAATAAATATAACATTAAGTCTGCAAAGTCTATAAGCAGAGGGAGACACTAGAAAGGCACATTCTAATTTGCAATGTGGTCCGTGATAATTTTCAATTCATGGGACCCCTAATCCAGTACTAATTATGATCCAACCAAGCCCAGATTTCAGTTATGCACACAAACCCAATACAAATAGTAACAGGGCAAAGCTGTAGCAGCCATCTTTATAATGGGCAACAGGCCAGACAGCTAGCTCTCCCAGTAACTACAGGTTTCACTTTAAATCAGCTTTCATCAAACTATAACTACGGCAAGTTTTCTGTTTTTTCTTTAGTAAAAAAAACTATTAATTCTCAACTGATTTTTTTATGGATTGAATACGTCCTATGACGTTTCACGTGTACTATTCCAGTAATACGTGTGGCCCACGCTCTGCGCACATGGAATACTAGAGTTATAACGTTGCATGCTTTCCACCGACTTCCTGTCCAGCTTGTCATCGCCGAGGCGGAAGCTGTCATCTCTGAGTTCGTTTGAGGGGAATTCTAGGAGATGTAGTCTTAGAGCGGCTGGTTGCTGATATTCATCGCAGAGATGTGGCAGCCCGCCAACTACAACTCCCGTCAGCCTCTAGGTCTATGCTTCGGCTTGCACTCTGTAAGGTGTGCTGCTAATATAGAGTAACCCCGAGCTCTGGCACCCTGGTTCTTCCGGACCGAGGTGAGTCACTACAGATAGGATCTGCCTGTTAACAAAGGGCCTGGCTGAAAACTGCTGCGGTGGCTAGAATGTTCTGAATGCGGCCAGGCCAATGGCTAGTGCTGGGTCTGTTATAGAATAACTGGTAACTCTCCCAATGGCTAGTGCTGGGTCTGGTATAGTATAACTGGTAACTCTCCCTATGGCTAGTGCTGGGTCTGGTATAGTATAACTGGTAACTCTCCCTATGGCTAGTGCTGGGTCTGGTATAGTATAACCGGTAACTCTCCCAATGGCTAGTGCTGGGTCTGGTATAGTATAACTGGTAACTCTCCCTATGGCTAGTGCTGGGTCTGGTATAGTATAACCGGTAACTCTCCCAATGGCTAGTGCTGGGTCTGGTATAGTATAACTGGTAACTCTCCCAATGGCTAGTGCTGGGTCTGGTATAGTATAACCGGTAACTCTCCCTATGGCTAGTGCTGGGTCTGGTATAGTATAACTGGTAACTCTCCCAATGGCTAGTGCTGGGTCTGGTATAGTATAACCGGTAACTCTCCCAATGGCTAGTGCTGGGTCTGGTATAGTATAACTGGTAACTCTCCCTATGGCTAGTGCTGGGTCTGGTATAGTATAACCGGTAACTCTCCCTATGGCTAGTGCTGGGTCTGGTATAGTATAACCGGTAACTCTCCCTATGGCTAGTGCTGGGTCTGGTATAGTATAACTGGTAACTCTCCCAATGGCTAGTGCTGGGTCTGGTATAGTATAACCGGTAACTCTCCCTATGGCTAGTGCTGGGTCTGGTATAGTATAACCGGTAACTCTCCCAATGGCTAGTGCTGGGTCTGGTATAGTATAACCGGTAACTCTCCCTATGGCTAGTGCTGGGTCTGGTATAGTATAACCGGTAACTCTCCCAATGGCTAGTGCTGGGTCTGGTATAGTATAACCGGTAACTCTCCCAATGGCTAGTGCTGGGTCTGGTATAGTATAACCGGTAACTCTCCCTATGGCTAGTGCTGGGTCTGGTATAGTATAACCGGTAACTCTCCCTATGGCTAGTGCTGGGTCTGGTATAGTATAACTGGTAACTCTCCCAATGGCTAGTGCTGGGTCTGGTATAGTATAACCGGTAACTCTCCCAATGGCTAGTGCTGGGTCTGGTATAGTATAACTGGTAACTCTCCCTATGGCTAGTGCTGGGTCTGGTATAGTATAACTGGTAACTCTCCCAATGGCTAGTGCTGGGTCTGGTATAGTATAACCGGTAACTCTCCCTATGGCTAGTGCTGGGTCTGGTATAGTATAACTGGTAACTCTCCCTATGGCTAGTGCTGGGTCTGGTATAGTATAACCGGTAACTCTCCCAATGGCTAGTGCTGGGTCTGGTATAGTATAACCGGTAACTCTCCCTATGGCTAGTGCTGGGTTTGGTATAGTATAACCGGTAACTCTCCCAATGGCTAGTGCTTGGTCTGATATAGTATAACCGGTAACTCTCCCAATAGCTAGTGCTGGGTCTGGTATAGTATAACCGGTTACTCTCCCTATGGCTAGTGCTGGGTCTGGTATAGTATAACCGGTACCTCTCCCAATGGCTAGTGCTGGGTCTGATTATAGTATAACTAGTAACTCTCCTTATGGTTAGTGCTGGGTCTGGTATAGTAGAACCAGTAACTCTCCCAATAGCTAGTGCTGGGTCTGTTACAGTATAACCGGTAACTCTCCCTATGGCTGGTGCTGGGTCTGGTTTAGAATAACTGGTAACTCTCCCTATGGCTAGTGCTGGGTCTGGTATAGTAGAACCGGTAACTCTCCCATATGCAGTACTTAAAGTAAGGCAGCAGAAATTCCCATTTTGTTTTACCAATATCAATTTTCTCTATGTTTGGACATTGTTGACTGAGGGCATTATCTGAAGTATTTAAGGTTTGAAGTGAGATTGGTGTTTGGAGTCTGTATGTACAAACAGATACTGAACTTTGCTGCTGGAGGTGTAACTCCACCTCTAACCATGTCATTAACCAGCCTGGAATGAGCATTTCACACTGCCAAAGTTTAATCCGGTGCATATTGGGCATCACACATGCATCGCAATGCCAACAAGCTCTGTTCAGTCTGTGCTCCAGTGAAGGAGATTGACGTCTCTCGAGGACAGTCAGGCTCCATTGAGAACTTGAGGCTTTTTGCTGAAAATTTACAAAAACAGTCTGCTGTGAAACTCACTCCATAGTTTTTGTTCACCATTTTACTTATCCAGATAATGCAGTGATAATACAGTATACTACAGTCTCAATACATACTTTTCCAACATTTAGATGTAAGAACTCAGGAGGTCTAAGATTGAGCAGTCCATGACATAATAGAAGTTGACCAACCCAGGTAATGGACATTTGAGCATGCCTACTCATATGAGGGTGAATGCACACCTTGCTGGCTGGCAGCCTCTATGTCTAGCCCCACTCAGAGTAGACTATGAGCAGCGTGCAAATGAAGTACTCTTCCTATAAGCCTATGTTTGTCCTATATGTAGTTTATACATTGCAAGCACGTCTAATTGTGTGCTTGGTGAGGATATCAACTGAGGTCACCTGGGAGAGATGGACAGACCACAAGTTCGGTACTATTTCCTCTGATTGGAGACTGTGACTGTTGGGAGGCATGTCAATAATAAACATCTTCATTTTGGTTTAATATGTCTCCAGAACACCTCATATTTAGGGTTCACATTTATATTACGCTCTCTCTATGCAACTGTACTATCTCATTGATTTAATGGTTGAAAGGACAAACATATGTTTAAATCTGCATGTATGATTCACAGTACATTCATGTTTAAGTAGAGTTTTAAAAAAAATTTAAAATTTTATTTATAACCTTTTAGGTACTAGAGGAGTTCTACACCATTTACTTGGTGATTGTATCTTGAGTTAATAGTGTGTTACAGTTATCACAGCTGATAGACTATATATCTTGTGACATTACTTTTAAAGTCATGATACACCCTGATTAGCAAACAACCTCTGCAGTCTGCAATGTGTGTGTCACTAAGTGCTCTGTAGGTTGTGAGATCATTGTGTCTAGGTAGAAAACCCAATTTCTGCCTTCTGCACTTCGAAAATAGAAATGTAGCGCTTCATCAAGAATTTTTTTATTTTTATTTTTTTTTTTTACCTACCAATGTGACCTCAAGTTTCAAAAGTACTAGTGCAAAAAATTACTCTTATTATCAAAAGGTGCTAATTTATAAGTGCTTATAGTGTTACACACTGAATAAAGATACATTAATCAAAATAAAGTGACAATGTTTAATTCCACACACTGTAAAATAATTCAGTGCAAGTTCCACCATTAAAAGTACTTGGAATTTCCACGGGAGTTATAGAATCTCAAAAATAAAAGTAAATCGCATACAATAGTGCAATATGTATAAAACAGTGTATTACACCCAAATAATTTTATTAATGCCCATTTACATAGACTAGAGCCTCGGGATTGGCTCTATTCAAATGCCTTGGAGTCTTAGGGAGACTCCTCTCCTCTTGGATAGTTATCTGGACCTCAGAGATAAAAAGTGGTTAGAAATGTAGTGTAGTACATTCAGGATCAATATACTTAAGAACAAATGAAAATCCACGCACCTATTATAGAGCCACAATGCATGCTCTTTAAGGTCACAGTGCATCTGCTTAGGGTGACACTGCCCCTTCAGATGAGAGAGAGACTCCAGTAGTAGTTAAATCAATGTATTGCCAAAAATAGAAACAAACAAAATAATGAAATAACAAAACACACATTAAATGCAATAAAATCCACAGCATTTGTCAATTTAAATGTCCCAGTAATAAAGTGCCTTTATATAGACAGCTATTGGCGTGCGTTTCACACCTCTCTGTCTGATGTAGAATAAGTAGAGGCTTTCTTCCAAGACTCAGTAATAAGGTATGAGTGGTCATGCTAGGCTTTTAAACCCCTTGGCTCCAGCTATGATATTCTGCAAGTGTGTGGCCAAACACTAAAATTCTGTGACATTGTTTTCACTTGGCCTGCATGGGACCAAGAAATGTGTTCTTAGTTGACAAAGATACATGCTAGGTATCCACTGATACCTGGCTCCTACCAGAAGGGGTTGGAATGTGTACACGTTTTTTTTCATTACAAGTTTCAAGATCAGATTAAAGGGAAACTATCATGGCAAACATAACTTGGAGTCACCTTACACAAAACACAGTTTCGTGGTTAGAATTAGCTTGCTTTGTACAAATGCATATTATCAAGCCCTAAATAGTAACACTTTTTTTTTTTACTCTTCTTTTCAGATATAATGCTGGCAACATGTCAATCCAATCTATGCTTTGTGAACGCATAGCTATTGCCAAAGAATTGATCAAGCGAGCAGAAGATCTCTCTAGATCTCGAGCTGGAGGTGTGGAAGGTGGAGCAAAGTTATGCAGCAAACTAAATGCTGAGTTGAAATTCTTACAAAAGGTAGAAGCTGGGAAAGTAATCATTAAAGAGTCTCACCTTCGTAGTACCAATCTTACTCACTTACAAGCCATCATTGAATCGGCAGAGAGCCTGGAAGAGGTGGTCAGTGTTCTTCATGTCTTTAGTTATAATGACGGGTATGGTGAAAAACAAACACTTGTTGTGGATGTTGTAGCCAATGGTGGCCACACCTGGGTGAAAGCCATTGGACGGAAGGCCGAAGCTCTGCACAACATATGGCTAGGGCGTGGGCAATATGGAGACAAAAGTATTATTAAGCAAGCTGAGGATTATTTACAAGCAAGCCGTCAGCAGCCAGTGCAGTACAGCAGTCCTCATATTATATTTGCTTTTTACAATAGCGTTTCCAGTCCAATGGCTGAAAAGCTGAAAGAGATGGGCATCTCTGTACGTGGAGATATTGTTGCTGTCAACTCTTTAGAAGAGGATCCATTAGCAGATAACTTTTCAAGCGGCAGTGAATCTGATGATGAGAGCTCTGAGTTTCTTCATGTTGGAAAGGTAGATAGGGAAAATGTAGTAGCCAGTGTTGCTTTCCCAACAGAGTTCAAGGTAGAAGTCTGCAACCGGGTCAACTTGGACATCACCACACTAATTACCTATGTGTCTGCTCTCAGTCATGGAGGTTGCCACCTAGTCTTTAAGCAGCAGGTGTTAACAGAGCAGGCTGCACAGGAACGGCAAGAGAAAGTACTGCCTTTGTTGGATTCATTCATGAAGGGAAAGGAGCTGTTTGCCTGTGAATGTGCTGTGAAGGATTTTCAGTCCATATTGAAAACCTTGGGTGGACAAGGAGAAAAGGAGAGAGCAGCAGCTCTTCTGGAAAGAGTTACCGTTGTGCCAGATCAGCCATCAGAACGTGCCTTAAAACTTGCCATCAGTTCTAAAATAAATAGTCGTTCAATCACAATCTTTGGGACTGGTGACACTTTGAAAGCCATCACAATGACTGCTAACAGTGGTTTTGTAAGAGCAGCGGGTAATCAGGGTGTTAAGTTTAGTGTTTTCATTCATCAACCACGGGCACTAACTGAGAGTAAAGAGCCAACTGCTACTGTTTTACCAATGAAATATGCATCTTCTGATCTACTTTAACTTTATATTTATTTATAGACCCGGTTATTCATCAATGTGAAAATGCAAAGTGAATTTCAAACTTGAGGCTAAATCCGTTTCCAGGTCGATTTTGACCATAAATGTAAAATTCACTTTGAATTCTCACTTCAGTGAATAACCATGTAGTTGCTGCTGGGCCATGTCCCTTTGCGTTTATTTTGCTGATCTATAATGGTAAAAAATGTATCAGAGTTATTAAACTGTAACTATTACGTTACTTATTTTTCCTTGGTTAAAAAATGTGCAGCAGCAAATTGTCATGATAAATTGCCGAAGGGATGCAACTTAAAACATTAACTGTACTCTGCACTTTTCTCCAGCACTAAATATAAAGCCATTGTCATTTGTTCTCTACACTTTTTCTCCAGCATTAAATATAAAGCAATTGTTAATCACTTGAACTGTGATAACTTTAAAATACGTTTAAAGTGGAACTGGTACTTTCCAAGAAGTGATTGTTTGTCGACCCCAGTTAACACTATCACAGTGTTTACTTTGGGCTGATAATGCAGTAGAGGTAAGTAAGAACAATATTATAAAGGGGTAAATTTAACAATAAATTAGACATTTTCAAAATGTTACAGGAACAATTGGTTGATGAGGACTATGCCCAAACTAGTTGACAATCTTTCAATTTTACTAATCTGTTTGCATTTTTTCTTTTATCATGCATTTAAATGCCATGTTGGGCATGTTATCAAAATTGTATGAAAGGAACACTAAAGCTATAGGAATGCAGGTTTGTATTGTTTTAATTTTACTGTCCCCATTTCTAGTTAGAGGTCTCCACCCCTTTTAATATATATAAATATTTTAATACTTTAATAGCGTTACATTTTTTTTTAACATCATGTAGTACATACAATATATAATAGTTGTTGTTGTAGTAATAATAATAATTATAACAACAACAACAACAACAACAACAAAGTATTTAACCAGGAAAGGTACATTCAGATTACTCTGGTTTTCAAGTACGTCCTGGGGATGTTACCTTAGCCCAACATCCAGGGGTTGTTACTGTTACGCAATTTTATGGTAAAATAAGATAAAATGAGTACCATTAAATTGGGTTATAGTAACAACCCCTGGATGTTGGGCTAAGGTTACATTCCCAGGACGTACTTAAAAACCAGAGTAATCTGAATGTAACTTTCCTGTTTAAATACTTTATTATCATGCAATGGTAGGACGAGGGCATAGTTTAATAAAAAGAAAAAAAAAATATCAAATCACATGAAATACAGTCCAAAGCAATTTCAAGGTAACCCCTGGTCGTGATCAGAGAGATTTTACTCTACCAATACAACAAACAACATGGCCTTGAGGATGTTGAGAGAGAGAGAGAGAGAGACTCTCTTTCCCTCTCTCCCTCAAGTTGTGTCGGGATGATCCCAATGAGTTTAAATGATCATGAGTCGTGGCTATCCGTAGGACCTCCAAATTTGGCCATGTAATTACATTGTTCTTTTCCCTCACTTTTGCTCTTATTACTTTCAAGGCCCAAGTAATAAACGTTTAACTCGCAAGTTGGAGTAAACTTGGAATTAATAATAACATTAATAATTAAAAATAACTTAAAAACAGAGTGTAACGTCAGAGTCCACACTCCTTGCTTTCGGTAATTCAATAAGATTTATTAGTAGAGGCTAATCAAACAAATAAACAATGCATACACATTTGAAATAGGCTAGTATATGTTGCTACTAAAACTAGTCATTGACTGAATGGAAAGTAGGCTAAATTAACATAGTAAAACAGTCATAGACAGTGATACAGTTACCACTCCATTGATTGTCAGCTGAGAGTAAGAGAGTGAGTGAGCTATTCAAAGGGCTTTAAGCAGGTTAGCCCCTCCTTCTGCTGGACACTCGTCCCTTAGGATGTAACACAACCAGAGTGCCTCCTGGGGGAAGGGGTATTGCATTGGAAGGGAATGGAGGGGGAGTTTATCAACAGCCCAACTGATTTTGCCCGGTGAAAGGCCATGTGCTTCACAGAGGACTCCATTATTGCCTAAGGGTAGAATGGGGGCGTGAATCCTTGTATTAGAACACAATAACACTTCATTGGCATAATACTTGGCTGTTAATATGTCCCCCCCACTTATTACAGACATAAAATTCTACATATTTAGCTGCCTATGGTTCTCTTTTACATTTTCAAAGATGTAAGTGAAGTTTGGACCTTTTTTTTTCTTTTTCTTTTCTTCTTCATTGCAAGTTTAAAACATTAATACAGACTTATAAGCGAGGTACCATTACATATTGGATATACAATTAATATTATATTCTAAATTCAGACTGTACCAAGCAGACGTTAAGACAAATTACATAAAACCATTATTAGACAAATTAACAAAACAGAATGGAGTGCTGGTCGGCAAATTGGAGACTCATTTGTTGGTTTCAAGGAGTATCATCAGTGGGTAAACAGGTTGTTTACTTATTTGGGGCCTCTGTTGATTCAAAGCTTATGGAGGATCTATTTAAAAATAGAAATGTGGGAGGGATAATCACCCAGGGGTCCGGATTTAACCCCTTAAGGACACATGATGGAAATATTCCGTCATGATTCCCTTTTATTCCAGAAGTTGTGTCCTTAAGGGGTTAAGGACCAAACTTCTGGAATAAAAGGGAATCATGACATGTCACACATGTCATGTGTCCTTAAGAGGTTAAAGGAGATACATCTTTCCATATTGTATTGATATTTAAGCTGGCTTAGAACATGGGCCCAGGTGGGGACTTGTTTTAACCAGTGTCTTGATAGTACCATCTTTGTAACCGTTGTCAGATGCATTATTAAAAAATCTTTTCTGCTTTGGAAAAATGTATATCTTAAAGTAAAAGATGAGTGCTTGACAATTATGTACAAAATCTTTGCCTACCAGTTTGGTTAATTCTATTATAACTTTATTCCATATCGGTCTTATACTGTCACATTCCCACCAGATGTGTTTAGAAGTTCCTACTCCCTAATTACACCTCCAGCACACATTTCAATTGGTAAGGATTAATTTTTATGATTTATGGGACCATATGCCACTGATGTAATATTTTATAGTGTAATTCAATAAGATTCAAACAGTGCAGTGATTAACGTCTTGGATGGTTTTATATCAATAGGATAACAGGGAGGGGATCTCAAAGTCTTTGTCCCAATTTCTCCAAGCTTTAGGTTTGCATCAAGTTGTAAGATGTAACAACGAGAGTTAGGGCCTTTCCAATACATTTTAGTAAAATAAAGATTGCAAGAAGTGTGCAGCCTCAAAGAGACGCACATATAATGAAATCTATTTCCTATTGCTAGTATAATTCTATTTCACCACAAGAGGGCATCTAAAGCAAAACGATATATAGAAAGTTATAGAAAATAGGGCTTAGCTGTTACCTAGTTTGCTCTTGCTGTCTATTAATGGTACCAAATGTACTGACACCCATTTATTTACAAACTAGTCCACACCATAAGAGAAGAGCAAAATAAAGAGGAACATAGACACACTTGACGCGCGTTTCATTTGTGTATGTACACCAGGCCCATCACAGGTGCTATTTTCTCAGGAAAATCTGCAAATTCTGATGATAAACCCGATTTTCTATGGGGTTGAATAATTTTAATTACAACTGTATGTAAAAAATATATATATATATATATATATGTGTGTATATATATATATATATATATATATATATATAATGATCCTGATGAAAGTCCTTGGAGAGGACTGAAACATTGATCCTGAAGAAATTGCAATAAACAAATCAAACAAAAGCGATTGAAATAGCTCAACACACCTCAACTGAAAATGCAACTTATAGTGACTTCTCCAGTCTCAAAAATATTCAACTCCCTGAAAAGAATCCCTTGCAACATTACAAATATGCAAAACCGATCAAGGGCTTCATTAGTTGTCCCAGGTGTACTTGAGCTGGATTACTTGAAATACCTGAATTGGCTAGGGGATTGTTGTGTTGCGTTTTACTGCAGGTTAGAAATATGGCTAAGTCAAAAGAATAGTCCACAACGTTAAGAGAAGAGATTACTGCCATTCATAGCTACCAATGGCTGCAATCAGATTTATGAGAAGGCAGGCTGTTAAAAACCCTTGAGTGACTGCAAAAGAGCTGCAGCAAGACTTGATAGCAACAGGCACTGATGTTTCAGTGAGCACAGTACTAAATGCAGAAGGTTTCTAAGACGTACACCACTGCTTAACCACAAGGACAAGGAAAGTCGGCTCCTATGCTCAAAATTATATAAATAAGCCACAGAAGGGTTGGTATTCTGTTCTGCAGAGTGATGAAACAAAACTAACATTTTGGCCCAGTGGATCAGCAGTATGTCTGGAGGAAGAAGAATGAAGCATATGCTGAAAAGAACACTCTGCCTACAGTTAAGCATGGTGGTGGCTCGCTGACGTTGTGGGGCTGCTTTGCTTACTCTGGAATTGGAAACCTCATCTAGAGTGCTATTTTCTCTTTGGGACTGCACACCATACAGTAAGAAATGGATTGATTGGATTATATGTGTTTCTTTTTGAGGTTGCACATTGTTTTCTGTCCTTTTTTTTTTATTTTGCCTGAGGTAGCCTGACTGCCATTAGGTACCGAGATGAGATCCTCAGACCCCTTGTGAGACCATATGCTGGTGCGGTTGGTGCTGAGTTCCTCCTAATCCAAGACCTCATGTGGCTGGAGTGTGTCAGCAGTTCCTGTGAGATGAAGGCCTTGATGCTATGGACTGGCCCGCCCGTTCCCCAAACCTGAATCCAATTGAGCACATCTGGGACATCTTGTCTTGCTCCATCCACCAACGTCACGTTGCACCACAGACTGTCCAGGAGTTGGCAGATGCTTTAGTCCAGGTCTGGGAGGAGATCCCTCAGGAGACCATCCGCTACTTCATCAGGAGCATGCACAGGTGTTGTAGGGAGGTCATACAGGCACGTGGAGGCCACACACACCACTGAGCCTCATTTTGACTTGTTTTAAGGACATTACAGCAAAGTTGGATCAGCCTGTAGTGTGTTTTTTCACTTTAATTTTGAGTGTGACTCCAAATCCAGACCTCCATGGGTTGAAAAATTTGATTTCCATTTTTTTATTTTTGTGTGATTTTGTTGTCAGCACATTCAACTATGTACAGAACAAAGTATTTCAGAAGAAGATTTAATTCATTCAGATCTAGGATGTGTTATTTTTGTGTTCCCTTTATATATATATTTATATCAAAATACAGTGAGAATAAAATTACATTTATATACATAATTTAAAAAAATATATTTTTACAGTTTATTTTTTATTATTATTTATTTGTCATAATATATATATATACATAATATATTATATTATATATATATATATATACACACGTGTGTAATTTTACTGTGTGGTTTTTATATTAATATAACATTATATATGTGTGTGTATATATGTATATATATATATATATATATATATATACACATATCTATCTTATATATAACGTTATGATGTTATATATAAGATATATATTGTGACGAGACCAATCTCGCCACATTGCATTGGAGAAGCCTGGTTGCTCGCCTGCTGCCTTTGGACTATGGCCCCCTTTTAAAAGACTTTATTTTTCCATGCAGAAAAGCTGTATTCGTGCTTTTCTGCCGGTTGTTCGGTAGTTTCAATCTACCGAACAACCGTACGAATGACTGGACCACCTGGGAGCTGGAGTGTGCCGGCAATTAACCTCCCTGAAGCTGCGGTTAACCGCAGCTTAATTGATGAACGCTGGGTGGCCGCCGTTCGTATCCCGAACACGAGGTCGCGGCCATTTTAAACCATACGAATGAACAGCGGTGTTCGCCTCTATTTTCATGGAACTAAAATCGGACACAGTTTTGCGCGAACACCGCTGAAGCCGCCGACCTCCCTTCTTGTTCGGTGAAAGCACACGAATGACCCGGTGTTCGGTATTTTTGTGTGAATGTCTTATACCCCAGATAGGAATCCCATGGAGCCCATTCGTATGACTGACTGTAAAGACTTTGGCTCCATGGCGATTAAACTGTATTCGTGTGGTCTGAGTGCCATTCACCTAATAATGTGCACTCAGACCTGAGCTATCTGGGGATAGGTTACATGTCTGTGTTTTATGTAGTAAATGTTACTTTGTGCATTTTAAAGTATTATGCTGGTTTTGTGTTCCCACGTGTGTAATGGAGTTTTGCCTTTGTCTTGGGAGATAATTGAGTTACTTCCCAATTATCTCCCAGGGCAGAGGGGAGGAAGCCAGGATGCATTGTGGGAATATACTGTGACTGTGTGTCCTATTTGTATACTTGTCTGTCCCTTGTCACAGTCTCCCATTTGGTCCCCTAGGGGAGTGTCCACCAGGTGGGAGACCTGCATAAAAGCTGGGCAGGTAGCCCTCATTAAACAGACCACTGCTTGACCCTCAACACAGAGCCTTGTCTCGTTCTTGGGGGGATTCACTGTATGCTGTTAGAGACTGATTGCCAGGAGTGTAAGCTGATTGTCTGCTTTTCCTGTTCGTCTGCTAGCAGCTATTTGGGAGGTTCCAGTTCGGGAGTTGGAGTGCTATTTTGTATCCAGTTCGTGAGTTTTGGTGTTCTGCAGTAGCTGTGCCTGGATCTCTGGAAAGGGGGCCGATCGCCTAAACGGTTTTTACCCCTTGTGTGCAAAACGGTCCGTTACAATTGGTGGCAAGCGGCGGGATCGTTCCTACAGACAGAAGGACAGCTACAGGAGACACCATTCCGTGGATTTTACAATTTGAGGGCAACGCATGTCTCAGTACAGCGACCCTGACAGCAACAGAATGGAACCAGCAGTGGAGTACAGATACTCTGTACAGGAATTTGACCGTATGATGTGGTTGCGGCTGAACTTCTTCGGACCTAATCCAGCTGAGAAATCCGTGAAGTTCGTGAGGAGTCTAGTATTCAAGACTCTGCTGTACCGGGCAGAGGGTGACGGTCAGCTGCCACGGTGGGTGGACCTCCACCGGCAGCTACAGTTGCGGGACAGAGAGAGCTCAGTCTCCTCTCCCCAGCGGCAGTGTGATATACAGGGAATTGGGAGCCCAGTCTCCATTCCCCAGCGGCAGTGTGATATGCAGGGAATTGGGAGCCCAGTCTCCATTCCTCAGCGGCAGTGTGATATGCAGGGAATTGGGAGCCCAGTCTCCATTCCCCAGCGGCAGTGTGATATGCCGGGAATTGGGAGCCCAGTCTCCATTCCCCAGCGGCAGTGTAAAGTGCAGGGAGAGGAGAGCAGCGTCCTCCCTCCCCAGCGGCAGGCTGAGTTACAGGGGGCAGAGGTAGTTGTTCCTGCCCCCAGCAGCAGAGTGATATGCCGGGAAGGCAGTGTAAAGTGCAGGGAGAGGAGAGCAGCGTCCTCCCTCCCCAGCGGCAGGCTGAGTTACAGGGGGCAGAGGTAGTTGTTCCTGCCCCCCAGCAGCAGAGTGATATGCCGGGAAGGCAGTGTAAAGTGCAGGGAGAGGAGAGCAGCGTCCTCCCTCCACAGCGGCAGGCTGAGCTACAGGGGGCAGAGGTAGTTGTTCCTGCCCCCCAGCAGCAGCGTGATTTTTGGGGAATTGGGAGCCCAGTCTCCATTCCCCAGCGGCTGAGTGATGTGCCGGGAATTGGGAGCCCAGTCTCTATTCCCCAGCGGGAGATACAGCAGGGAATTGGGAGCCCAGTCTCCATTCCCCAGCGGCAGAGTGTCCTACCGGGAATAGAGAGCCCAGTCTCCTTTCCCCAGCAGCAGGACACTGTATTGGGAGCGGAGACAGTCGGCCTCCCTCCACAGAGGATGAAAGTATGTATGGGAGAGGAACTTGCTACCACCTCTCCCCAGCGGCGGATCATTAATGGGCAGGGAATAGAGAGCTCAGTCTCCTTTCCCCAGCGGCAGAGTGTTCTATCGGGAGAGGAGCATGTTACCCCCTCTCCCCAGCGACAGCTTAGAGTATCCAAAGGGGAGACAGTCGGTCTCCCCCTCCGGCAGCAGAGCTGTGCAACAAAAGGGGAGACAGTCAGTCTCCAGCAGCAGAGCGGTGTATCTAAAGGGGAGACAGTCGGTCTCCAGCAGCAGAGCGGTGTAGTTAAAGGGGAGACAGTCGGTCTCCCCCTCCAACAACCAGGCTTCAACCAGGCTACCCTTCCAGTAGCGCTGGCAACAGGGCAGAGTGCCGCTGGTCTCTGCCCACGCAGCAACCCACCCAGTCAGCGTACCCGTACCCAGCACAGCCGTGGTGAGGCACCTGGACATGGACAAGCTTCTCCCTTACCCAGGTGTAGTAACCATTTATTGTGGGTGGGCTGTGCTGTTGATTATGTTTTGTGGGTGGGCTGCTGGACTAACAAGGGCACTGACCGGCAGGAGGTCAGATACCCTGCTAGTCTGTTTGGAAAAGGGGAGAGATGTGACGAGACCAATCTCGCCACATTGCATTGGAGAAGCCTGGTTGCTCGCCTGCTGCCTTTGGACTATGGCCCCCTTTTAAAAGACTTTATTTTTCCATGCAGAAAAGCTGTATTCGTGCTTTTCTGCCGGTTGTTCGGTAGTTTCAAACTACCGAACAACCATACGAATGACTGGACCACCTGGGAGCTGGAGTGTGCCGGCAATTAACCTCCCTGAAGCTGCGGTTAACCGCAGCTTAATTGATGAACGCTGGGTGGCCGCCGTTCGTATCCCGAACACGAGGTCGCGGCCATTTTAAACCATACGAATGAACAGCGGTGTTCGCCTCTATTTTCATGGAACTAAAATCGGACACAGTTTTGCGCGAACACCGCTGAAGCCGCCGACCTCCCTTCTTGTTCGGTGAAAGCGCACGAATGACCCGGTGTTCGGTATTTTTGTGTGAATGTCTTATACCCAGATAGGAATCCCATGGAGCCCATTCGTATGAAACTGACTGTGTAAAGACTTTGGCTCCATGGCGATTAAACTGTATTCGTGTGGTCTGAGTGCCATTCACCTAATAATGTGCACTCAGACCTGAGCTATCTGGGGATAGGTTACATGTCTGTGTTTTATGTAGTAAATGTTACTTTGTGCATTTTAAAGTATTATGCTGGTTTTGTGTTCCCACGTGTGTAATGGAGTTTTGCCTTTGTCTTGGGAGATAATTGAGTTACTTCCCAATTATCTCCCAGGGCAGAGGGGAGGAAGCCAGGATGCATTGTGGGAATATACCGTGACTGTGTGTCCTATTTGTATACTTGTCTGTCCCTTGTCACAGTCTCCCATTTGGTCCCCTAGGGGAGTGTCCACCAGGTGGGAGACCTGCATAAAAGCCGGACAGGTAGCCCTCATTAAACAGACCACTGCTTGACCCTCAACACGGAGCCTTGTCTCGTTCTTGGGGGGATTCACTGTATGCTGTTAGAGACTGATTGCCAGGAGTGTAAGCTGTTCGCCTGCTTTTCCTGTTCGTCTGCTAGCAGCTATTTGGGAGGTTCCAGTTCGGGAGTTGGAGTGCTATTTTGTATCCAGTTCGTGAGTTTTGGTGTTCTGCAGTAGCTGTGCCTGGATCTCTGGAAAGGGGGCCGATCGCCTAAACAGTTTTTACCCCTTGTGTGCAAAACGGTCCGTTACATATATATACACACGTATTATATATAAATATAATACATATATATACAAATATGTTACGATTGCCCCCGGTCTAGCAGGGGGGTTGATCGCTTGGATGTCCTGGTTCCTGAAGTCGAACGTGGTTCCATTCGGTAGAATCTGCAAGTGTAGAATATCCCACTAGCTGTAAGAGCGCTAATATTCCCGGATCCCTACAACACGAGTCGAGGCTGCGAGTTGAGGGTCAAAACGAACTGGCTTTACTGGCATACAAGCATGGCAATTTATGCAAGTCCCCAGGTCCAGGGACAGCCCCCCCATGGACCTCATGGGATACAGGTACAGTACAAGTACATAACCAATAATAACACAGTGTATCATTCAAACTTGTACCCGCCCAGCTTGGAGATAATGAGTCCAACGGTTATACAATCTAATTATCTCCAAGCGTCCAAAATGACCATGCTTTATTACGAACAAGAAAACAACATAAAAATACATAACTCAGGTATTATATAGTACATATAGTTCCTTCTACATATCATTCGGTAGCTCTCCGTTAGTTATATTGGGTGTGCAAATAGCGCTCTGTTCCCACAAACAGAGGACGAGATTTCCACCGTGTGAAAAGCTGTTCGGTTGTAGGTTTCTAGGCCCTCGATGGCGGCCATGTTTTTGGGTCCGTCAATGGCCAGCGGGACCTCGACTGTGAATGCATGGAACGAAAGCCGGGTATAGGATCATGCAAATCCCCGCTACCTGTCTGGTTGTCCCGTCCGTTCGCGGTACGAATGGAGCCTACCCGGGAGACGCACTTAACCTGCGCTTAACCGCAGACCGCAATGCTGGAGGGCAGGTTGATAAGCGGCACACTCCGCTTGCAGGGTGGCCGGCTATTCGGTACTTTGCGGGGTGACGGGGTTAAGTGGCGGCACACGCCAGGGGCTGGGTGGTCGGCCATTCAGTACTTTGCGGGGTGACGGGGTTAAGTGGTGGCACACGCCTAGGGCCGGGTGGTTGGTCGTTCGCACTGACGAATGAGGCTTTATAATAGTTCGTCTGCTCTGTTCGCCTGGTCTGAATGCCGTTACATAGAGTCTCAGTAAGCAAAAACAGGGAATAACAATATAACAAGTCTGTGTAACGGAGTCTTTGTAACAATATACATATATATACTGTGATAAAGTGAAGGCAGATAGGCCTTTTAACCCCAGGGGAAGTACATGTAGTTTGTGTGTTGCACAACACAAAGCTTTGTTTAGTTATGGGCCCCTGGGGTGGAGCATTTGGAGAGAAGGGTGGTCCAATGCTCCACTCCACAGTTTAGTGGTTTTCTGGGGAGACATAGATCCAGGTCAGGGTTTTTTTGGACCATCTCCAACCCACTGCTCAGCTGCAGTTAATCAGCTGTTGCAGTGGGAATAAACCCCTCCCTGCTAGGCAGGTAAAGAAGGGGGGAATTGCTGGCTTCCTCCCAGGAAGCAGGTAGGAGAGAGGCTGTTCTCTCCAGATAGAGAGTCAAGGAGACTAGGCACTGGGAGTGCAGAAAGGAAGCAGTCAAGGCTGGCTTGGAGCACTGGGAGTGCAGGAGGAAGCAGTCAAGGCTGGCTTGGAGCACTGGGAGTGCAGAAAGGAAAGCAGTCAGGGCAAGGCTGGCTTGGAGCACTGGGAGTGCAGAAAGGAAAGCAGTCAAGGCAAAGCTGGCTTGGAGCACTGGGAGTGGAGAAAGAAAAGCAACAGGCTAGCTAGCAGAGTGTTGCTATCTAATAAGGTTGGTGCAATATGTTTTTGTTAGTTTAACCCTGATAGAGAGGGATATTCAAAGTGAGTCAGTGCTCAGACAAGCTAGGTTTTTGTTTAAAGGGAAACCTGTTATATTTATGTTTTCATTTGCTGCTGCCTCATATGTAAACTTACAAATAAAGTGCCTGGAATGAAGTTGCATTAAAAGACTGTGCATGTTTTTGCCCTAGAGGACTGTGCTACCTGCTGACAAGGATCACAATATGGTGGAGAATGCGGGCAAAGTAGCACAGTGAGGGTCTGTGGGTGTGCTGGTCATCTGGTAGTCTGCTTGAGGACTTTTATTTTGGCAGACCTGCTAATCAAATAAGTAGCACTGTACCTTTAAGACTGTTACCTGCTTGGTGCTATAATGGAGGACCTGCTGAAGGCTGTGGTACAGGCAATCGCTAAGCAACAAGACACAAACCGATTATTGGCTGCGCAGGTTGAGAAGCTAAGGGACGCTCAGCAGGAGCATAGAGCTGCCCTTACTGAGGTTTTGCAGATTGCCCCCTGCAGGGAGCGTGGGGACAAGGGACCCTGTAACCAAGCTACTGACATCCTGCATGGGATGACAGAGGCAGTAGAAGAAGTCTTCAGCAAGCTGAAAAGCATGGAGGCAGCAAAGCGTGCTGTTGAGAAACACGCAGGAGAGAAAGAACAGGAATTAAAAGGCAAGAAAGATGAAATTGAGCCTGAAAGAAGTGATAAAATGGAAGAGGGTGAAAAGCCAGCTGGATCCTCCAAGGAACAAAAAGAAGAAAAGTTAGTAAAGAGTCCAGCAAAGCTAAAGGAAAAAGCGGAATTGCCAAGAGGCAGTGATGGTGACACCGATGACATGCGCCAGAGTAAGAAAGAGCAGAAGAGTCAGAAGGGAGATCGAGACAAACTGATTACTGAAGTTGACAAGTGTTTTATTGAAAATCAAAACATTGCAGCTTCACATGAAAGCCTCAAACTTGCTCGGAGTGGCATCACCACAGATGAAGAGGTCTTGGAAAAAGAGTCAGAAACAAAAATATTTTCACGCTCAGAAGCTGAATCTTACATGTTTCAAGAGAATGCTGGAAAGACATTAGAAAACAGAAAGGTGCTGATAAATCTTCCCGAGGCAACAAAAGGAGATAAAAAGACTGTGGCTGAGGCCAGCAGTGTCAAGCCGGTTTGTGTAATAAAAAGTGAAGCAGAAGCCGCTGATGTTCACCCAATTGAACAAGTTAAAGGCATGAAAAGCAGACTGACTTGGGGAGTCAGAGAAGACAACAGCGAAGGAGCTGAGCTCAATAGAGAGAAGCAAAGCACCCCAGTTGAGCTAAACAATTCTGTGCACTGTTTAGTAGCAGAGGCTACCCAAAAATGACAACCAGCTGTTGGACAGTTTGGCAGAGAAAAGCAAGGCAGAGTAGTAGTGGCAAAACAAAGTCAAAATAAGAAAGGCA
The DNA here is from genome assembly GCA_933207985.1 of Pelobates cultripes. Classification (NCBI taxonomy): domain Eukaryota; kingdom Metazoa; phylum Chordata; class Amphibia; order Anura; family Pelobatidae; genus Pelobates; species Pelobates cultripes. The sequence goes on along the minus strand of OW240915.1, from coordinate 94,848,785 downwards.
AAGTAGCCGCTTCTGAGCTAAGCCAAGAGAGAGCGACAGTTACAGAACCAAGCTGTGATGATAAGATGGGCACGTCCGCAGCTAAGCCAGACCAAGGCGAACGTCACAAAGTAGGTGACATTGGCATAGCAGAATTAAATATTTCAGAGACACCTGGTATAGCTACAAAGACTTTGACTGATTGTTCGGGAGCTGTAGAACTGGAACTGCTGGCAAAGACTACTGCTACAAGGCCTGGGCGCACTGACTACCTGGAACAGCTTCCAGATTCTGGGAACACAGTCATGGAATTAAAGGCGGGACTCGGACTGCCTGACCGGCTGTTTGATACCGGGGCTGTCCTGACCCAGCGAGAGGCCATGACTGCGTCTCTGGACACCCCCAAGGGAGCAGGGAGACCGCCAGACTGCCCAGAGGAAAGAATTGCTGACCTTGAGAGGTGGCCACTCAAGGCAAAGGAAACCAGGCAAAGGAAAGATGAGCTAAGCCGGGAGTCTGGACCTCCGACAGAAGAACAGTGCTCCATACCAGGCCAAATATGATGGGATGGAGCTGAGATCAAAGGTTGCATTCATGCAGGAGGAAGTTGCTCTAGACAGCCTCCCTGACCAACCCCCTGAGGATATAGAGATGAGACCTGTAGCATTAACCATAGAAAGCAAGGAAGATTCCCAGGGATTCACAGAACAGATGGAGGATGTTGTGAAAGCCCTTCACGGAGGGACCGGTTCCAGTGGAGGATGAGCTGGTGACAGAACCAGGTCTTGAAGAGGTTGAGCACCCAGACAATTCAGCTCATGAAGGAATCATAAATGATATAGAAAAGTTAGTTACACGCAAAGCTTTTGTAAAGTTTGCTTTTGAAAGTAACTCTGACATTGAGAGACTATCAAACCAGAAGCTGCGGTGGATGTGGAAGCAGGTGATGATTCAGAGGAACTTGGCTACTAAGGAGCCACACAGTACTGATCCTCAGCCTAGATCCGCTAGCAACCAGATAAGCGGGGAATCTGGAAAGCAAGGACAAAGTCTGGGACAATATACCTATGATGGTAGAACGTACCTAAAAGTCACATTTTGGCTACGAGACCAGACTGAGAAAAACTGCTTCAATTGCCACATGCAAGGACATATTACATATAGCTGTCCTGAGAGTGAAGAGACAATACAATGTGACATAGTAATAAGGGCTCTGTATAGGATTGTATTGACTTGCTTAAAGATGTGTATGGTGACTGGTGGTGTTACAGCACAGCTAAAAGTGGTGATGGTGGTAGGGAAGAGTGCACAAGCACTAATTAATTCAGGGAGTGAGGCTACTTTGAAAAATGTTCTGCTCCAGCCAGAAAAATGTGATTTAAGACAAGTGATTGATATTGTGGGTACACATGGTGACACCCGCACATACCCCATGGCAGAGGTAGAGTTTGTCACAGAGGTAGTAAAAGTTAAATGCCCTGTAGTACATGTAGCTCAAACGCAAGAGCGTATAAGTAAGGCCAGGTTTCTGAGTACCTTGGACCTGGTCATAAGATATTGGCAGGTTCCCCTGACAGAGAAAGCAAAGGGAAGGACAGCGTTTTCTACTCCCAAGGGGTTATGGCAACATAAAGTACTGCCATTCAGGTTGCATAGTGCACCAGCCCCCTTCCCGCATATGAATAGGATACTTTGGCCCCACGGAGAGAATGCCGCTGCCTACCTTGGTGATGTGGCGATTCACAGGGTGGACTTGGAAGCACACCTGATGAAGGTCCAGTTAGTTGTGAATAATGTAAGGGCTGCCGGTCTGACCGCTAACACTAAGTGTTATCTAGGATTTGAGGCAGCTAACTATTTGGGTTATCCACTTGGGTGGGGGTTCCTTAAACAACAAGGGAGCAAGGTAGCAGCCATCTACAATAGGCCACTTCCTGTAACTGAGGAGCAAGTCAGGGCTGGTACAGCCCTAGGTGACGTGAATGTTCGTGGTTTGTGTTCTAAGGCCGCTCGACCCGATGGGTCTGAGCTGGGAGGGAGGATATGTGATAAAGTGAAGGCAGATAGGCCTTTTAACCCCAGGGGAAGTACGTGTAGTTTGTGTGTTGCAGAACACAAAGCTTTGTTTAGTTATGGGCCCCTGGGGTGGAGCATTTGGAGAGAAGGGTGGGCCAATGCTCCACTCCACAGTTTAGTGGTTTTCTGGGGAGACATAGATCCAGGCCAGGGTTTTTGGACCGTCTCCAACCCACTGCTCAGCTGCAGTTAATCAGCTGTTGCAGTGGGAATAAACCCCTCCCTGCTAGGCAGGTAAAGAAGGGGGGAATTGCTGGCTTCCTCCCAGGAAGCAGGTAGGAGAGAGGCTGTTCTCTCCAGATAGAGAGTCAAGGAGACTAGGCACTGGGAGTGCAGAAAGGAAGCAGTCAAGGCTGTCTTGGAGCACTGGGAGTGCAGGAGGAATCAGTCAAGGCTGGCTTGGAGCACTGGGAGTGCAGAAAGGAAAGCAGTCAGGGCAAGGCTGGCTTGGAGCACTGGGAGTGCAGAAAGGAAAGCAGTCAGGGCAAGGCTGGCTTGGAGCACTGGGAATGGAGAAATAAAAGCAACAGGCTAGCTAGCAGAGTGTTGCTATCTAATAAGGTTGGTGCAATATGTTTTTGTTAGTTTAACCCTGATAGAGAGGGATATTCAAAGTGAGTCAGTGCTCAGACGAGCTAGGTTTTTGTTTAAAGGGAAACCTGTTATATTTATGTTTTCATTTGCTGCTGCCTCATATGTAAACTTACAGATAAAGTGCCTGGAATGAAGTTGCATTAAAAGACTGTGCATGTTTTTTCCCAAGAGGACCGTGCTACCTGCTGACATTTTTGTAAAACTTTTATTTATTTTAACTTTTATTTAACTTTTTTTTTACTTTTCCACCAGCAGGGGGACTTCCTGTCAGTTCAGGCAGCCCCCCTGCTGGCAGCACAATGGACACCTATGGGGGCCATGTGATCGCTCTTTTAGAGCGGTCAAATGGACCGTGGGGGTCCTAAATTGGAGAGGGGGGACTCTCTGGGCTCAGTCCAGAGAGTCCCCCAAAAGAAGAAGACCGATCACCGGCGGGGGAATGCGGCGATCAGTAAGTAGATAGGAGGAAACAGTATTTTTTTTCATTTAATAATTATTATTTTTTTTTTTTTTTTTACAACTGTTACTGAGTGCCTCGATCCTTGAGGCGCTCAGTAACAGTTAGAGCATCTGAAGCCAGCGGATGGCTTCAGATGCTCTTACTTCACTGCCGGGCGCCACGTGTGTCAAACCCTGAAGTGATCGCTCTGGGGGGGTGATCACCCGGGTGCCCGGCAGTGTAGAGGGGTATTCCATGATGCCTCGATATCGAGGCATCATGTAATACCAAAAGAGCGGCTTGAAGCGATCGCGATCGCTTCCAGCGCTTAAAATAGCCACAGACGTACCAGGGACGTCCAAGGTCGTTAACAACCGTTTTTTGTCGGACGTACCTGGTACGTCCGCGGTCGCTAAGGGGTTAATGGCTGTGTGTTGAGTTATTTTGAGGGGACAGCAAATTTACACTGTTATATAGGTTGTACACTTACTACTTTAAATTGTAGCAGAGTGTCATTTCTTCAGTGTTGTCACTGAAAGATGTAATAAAATATTTACAAAAATGTGAGGGGTGTACTCACTTTTGTGCGATACTGTGTATATGTGTGTGTGTGTGTGTGTGTGTGTGTGTGTGTGTGTGTGTGTATATATATATATATATATATATATATATATATATATATATACATAAAAGAAAATCGATAACATTTAGGTTACATAGAATGTGACGGCAGATAAGAACCATTCGGCCCATCTAGTCTGCCCAATTTTCTAAATACTTTCATTAGTCCCTTGCCTTATCTTATAGTTAGGATAGCCTTATGCCTATCCCACACATGCTTAAAATCCTTTACTGTGTTAACCTCTACCACTTCAGCTGGACGGCTATTCCATGCATCCATTACCCTCTCAGTAAAGTAATACTTCCTGATATTATTTTTAAACCTTTGTCCCTCTAATTTAAGACTATGTCCTCTTGTTGTGGTAGTTTTTCTTCTTTTAAATATAATCTCCTCCTTTACTGTGTTGATTCCCTTTATGTATTTAAATGTTTCTATCATATCCCTCCTGTCTCGTCTTTCCTCCAAGCTATACATGTTAAGATCCTTTAAAGGACCACTCTAGGCACCCAGACCACTTCAGCTTAATGAAGTGGTCTGGGTGCCAGGTCCAGCTAGGGTTAACCCATTTTTTCATAAACATAGCAGTTTCAGAGAAACTGCTATGTTTCTCAATGGGTTAAGCCTTCCCCCATTCCCTCTAGTGGCTGTCTCATTGACAGCCACTAGAGGCGCTTGCGTGCTTCTCACTGTGAAAATCACAGTGAGAGCACGCAAGCGTCCATAGGAAAGCATTATGAATGCTTTCCTATGTGACCGGCTGAATGCACTCCCAGCTCTTGCCGCGCGTGCGCATTCAGCCGATGGGGTGGATCGGAGGAGGAGAGGAGGAGGAGAGCTCTCCGCCCAGCGCTGGAAAAAGGTAAGTTTAACCCCTTTTCCCCTTTCCAGAGCCGGGCGGGAGGGGGACCCTGTGGGTGGGGGCACCCTCAGGGCACTATAGTGGCAGGAAAACGAGTATGTTTTCCTGGCACTATAGTGGTCCTTTAACCTTTCCTGGTAAGTTTTATCCCGCAATTCATGAACCAGTTTAGTAGCCCTTCTCTGAACTCTCTCAAAGGTATCAATATCCTTCTGAAGATACGGTCTCCAGTACTGTGTACAATACTCCAAGTGAGGTCTCACCAGTGTTCTGTACAATGGCATGAGCACTTCCCTCTTTCTACTGCTAAGACCTCTCCCTATACAACCAAGCATTCTGCTAGCATTTCCTGCTGCTCTATTACATTGTCCGCCTACCTTAAGTTATTAGAAATAATCACCCCTAAATCCCTTTCCTCAGATGTTGAGGTTAGGACTCTATCAAATATTCTGTACTCTGCCCTTGGGTTTTTACGTCCAAGATGCATTATCTTGCACTTATACACATTAAATGTCAGTTGCCACAATTCTGACCATTTTTCTAATTTACCTAAATCATTTGCCATTTGGCTTATCCCTCCTGGAACATCAACCCTGTTACATATCTTAGTATCATCAGCAAAAAGACATACCTTACAATCAAGACATTCTGCAATATCACTAATAAAAATATTAAAGAGATATATTAAAGAGGTTGACAACACTGCCCTCATATGACGATAATGGAGAATACTAGTGATGCAGTAGAAGAGAAAAATTTGTCTACAACATATGAATAGAATACATTTACATCCCTAAGCATAAAACAGCCGCTTATCCATTTTACTCATCTTCTCCGGTTTTTAATGACAAATTATGTTAGCAAGTAATGATTTATCATAGTAGAGGCTAAGTTTGGAATAGTGAATAAATATGGAGTGCCTCTCATTGGGCTCAGGCCCCTGGTATTTTTTGCCATCTAGGAATGCCTGTGGTAAAAAATATACTGTAGTGAAGACTTCTAGATAGAGATACTTCTTCAATGAGAGTTTATAAAGATGGAGGCCAAATCCAGTAACTGCATGTTTGATAATTAAGACAAAGGTAAATTGTAACATATTATAGCTCAGAAGCAATATGAGATCGTCTTAATATTCAAATGAGGATTTTAGTAAATGGTGGACATTTCTGTCAGTATTGAAGAATAGTTTATTTTTTGAACCACCTGTGGAGATTATTTCTGTGGCACAGCCTTTGTTATAATAATATAATTGTTTATAAATTGTTTATAAAGGTTTGATCTGATGAAGAGGAACTAAACTATGGCTCACCATTTATACTTGAGGTTTTGAGTTTACACATCAGGATGCAGTGGTTAATCTCACCAAATGCTTGTGAAAAATCACAGGTGACTTTGATTTACACCATTTTGGATATTACTGCACACGTTTAGGAGGTCAGGGATTATAGGTTTGTATGACTCAACATGTTCTCAAATGTGGATTTGAGAGGGGCAGGCAATTATTCGTGGAGCTTTATCGACTGAGCAATTAGTAAGGTCAAGTCTGTGATTCCATCTTTACATTGAGAAGCTGTACGTTTTATCAACTACTGGTCTTTAGTGAATTTGGCATCTGAACGGAATTACCACAGCCACCACAGTGCATGTGTGCAGTTTAATGTGCTGCAGTTGGCTGCCTGCAGCCAGATTTCTTGTTGTGGGCTGGCTGACACCTCTTAACTTCGATCTTTGTTTATTAGATAACTCCCCTATTAGTTATCTTTCTGTTGGATTGCCATATTTAACTTGTTTTCTGTGCTCTATAGGGTCTTTAGGTCCCCCCCCACCCTCGAGGTCCCCCTCCCGCTGGGCTGAAGGGGGAGGAAGGGGTTAAATTCTTACCTTTTTCTAGCGCCGGACTCCCTCGGCGCTGGGGACTCTCCTCCCTCTTCCGACGTCATCCACTGAATGCGCATGTGCGGCAAGAGCCGCGCGCGCATCCGGTCAGTCCATAGGAAAGCTAGATTAACCCTAATGTAAACATAGCAGTTTCTCTGAAAATGCTATGTTTACAGCAGGCAGGGTTAACCCTACATGGACCTGGCACCCAGACCACTTCAGGGAGCTATCTGCTAAACAGCACTCTAATTTGATAGCTTTAAATATGGAAATCTCACATAAGGAAACCAATTTAGGGAATTATCAACTAAACAGCTATGATGATGGGAATGGATGGATGATGGGGATGGATATGGATGATGGGAATGGATGGATGATGGGGATGGATATGGATGATGGGAATGGTTGGCTATGGATGATGGGGATGGATATGGATGATGGAGATGGATGGATATGGATGATGGGGATGGATGATGGGGATGGGAATGGATGATGGGGATCGATATGGATTTGGGTATGGATATGGATGATGGGAGTGAATGGATTTGGGGATGCATATGAATAATGGGAGTGGATGGATGATGGGAATGGATGATGGAGATGGATATGGATGATGGGAATGGATGTATGATGGGAATGGATGGATATGGATGATGGGAATGGATGGATATGGTTGATGTGGATGGATACGGATGATGGGGATGGATGGATGATTGGGATGGAAGTGGATGATGGGAATGGATGGGGGATGGATATGGATGATGGGGATGGATGGCTATGGATGATGGGAATGGATGGATGATGGGGTTGGATATGGATGATGGGGATGGATGGATATGGATGATGGGAATGGATGGATGATGGGGATGGATATGGATGATGGGAATGGATGAATGATGGGGATGGATATGGATGATGGGGATGGATATGGATGGGGATGGAGAAAGTGTGTGTGTATGTCTAATTTTTTACTAGAGATCTCTATATATAGTGTTTATATGCAAACACAGTTTGGCTGAGGAGTGGGGCGGGTATAGAAAGCGAGCTGAGCTGTCAGTCAGACAGCTCAGCTCGCGAACGCACATTCCGCGCACATGCGCGGTTGAGCGCTGAGTTTCTTCATAGGGCGACATTCAATGCCACTCTATGAAGAATGCGATTGGTGCAGCGCAAAACCGTGCATGCGCACCACATCGCGATGACGCTTCTCAAGGAGAAGAGTCCTGTTGACCCTGCGATTTCGTCATTTTGACGAAAAAGGGGTCGTGGCCTAGTGTGGAACTCGGCGCTGGAACAGAGGTAAGTTTTATTCAGATTTTTTATTTATTTATGACAAGTTCATATAAAAGCAAGAAAAAGGCTGGGGGACCTGTCTTTCTTGCTTTTATATGTTGACTATAGTGTCCCTTTAATTTCATTTGTTTAGTAGATAACTCCCTTATTTGTTATCCTTATGTGGGATTGCAATATTTAAGGACACCAAATAAGGGAGCATTCTACCAAACACATACACATATATACACACACAATAACACAATAGGTGTATGTCTGTGTATATATATATATATATATATATATATATACACACACATACACAAACACACTTAACTACAGAGATACACACACATAAACACAGACATACACAATCACAGACCCACACACATACAATCACATACACACATAATTAGATATACACACACAAACATCACATACATGGGCGTTCACAGGAATTTTTCCTGGGGGGGGGGGAGGGGCATAATTGTAATGACATCCATGCTTGGCCCCTTTTTGACAGTGCCATGAAGGGGAGGAGCATAGTCATTATCACACAAAGCCAGGGTGAATAGCGTTTTCACAACTATGGTGTCAGGAATACATGTTTGTATTCCTGACACTATAGTGTTCCTTTAAGCAAATTAAAGGAACATTCTGGTCACCATAAAAACTTCATCTAAATGAAAATGCTATGATGCCAGGAAGCCCCTGGATGCTCTCTTTCCTTTAAGGGGTTAAACCACTCTCAAATGGTTTAACCCCAAAGGCTTCCTCCAGCTCCAGGTCGCTCAGTGGAATTCGGTATCTGAAACGGAGTGTCAGGAAGTGCAGATTGACGTCAGACATGGGTGCCGCTGATTGGCTAGAGTGGACAGTTGATGCTCTAAGCCAATCGCTAGTTCCCGGTTCATAAAAATGTTTAACTTTTTTTTGAATGGGGAGCTACTGATTGGCTTAGAGTGCCAGCTGACCGCTCTAGCCAATCAGCTACACCCCTACCCAGTGGCACTCTGTGCTTCCTGACACTCAGTAAATAAAAGTGAACACATTAACACTGATATTTTTTTTACCTGGGATGAGAAGGTCCAGAGTTTCCCTGCCAGGCCCAGGTACCAAAGCCATATGATGTGGTGTCCAGAATAAAGTGGAGGGGCCACTTCACTTGTCCTTCCTGCTCCAATCTCCTTTTCTTCTCCTTCATTTGACAGTCTTCTTTTTCTTCTGACACTGTCTTCTATCCTTGGCTCCTTCTGCTCCTTTACCTTTCTGCTACTTTCTGCTTATTTTGCGCCCTTCTGCTCCTTTCTCATTCTGATTCCTTTCTGCTCCTTGCAGACCCTTTCTGATCCTTCTTCTACTTTACCTTTGTGCTCCTTGCTGTCCTTTTCTGCGTCTTCTCCTACTTTACCTTTGTGCTCCTTCTGATTCTTTCTGCTCCTTTACCTTTGTGTTCCTTCTGTACCTTTATGCTTTTTGCAGACCCTTCCTTCACCTTGCAGACCCTTCCTGCCCCTTGCAGACATGTCCTGCTCCTTGCTGACCCTACTCCTTGCAGACCATTCCTGCTCTTTGCTGCCCCTGCTCCTTGCAGACCCTTCCTGCTTCTTGCAGACTCTTCCTGCTCCTTGCTGCCCCTGCTCCTTGCAGACCCTTCCTGCTCATTTCTGTTCCTTCTCCTTTCTGCTCCTTATCTTACTTTACCTTCCTACTCCTTGCTGACTTTTTATTTAGGCTGCCCCCCCCATGCCTCACTTCCCTAATCTATAGGCTGCACCCCCCCATGCATCATTTCCCTAATCTATAGACTACTCCACATGCCTCACTTCCCTAATCTATAGGCTGACCCCCATGCCTCACTTCCCTAATCTATAGGCTGACCCCCATGCCTCACTTTCCTCCATTCCTCACACCCTAATATAGGCTGCTCCCTCAAGCCTCACTTCCCTAATCTATAGGCTGCCCCCATACTTCACTCTAATCTTTTAGGCTGCCCCCCATGCCTCACTTCTCTCCCACCTATAGGCTTCCCTCCCCATGCCTTTACTTCCCTAACCTATAGGCTGCCCCCATGCCTCACTTCCCTAATCAGGCTGCCCCCCATGCCTCACTTCCCTAATCTATAGGCTATCTCCACCCCATGCCTCACTTCCCATCTAGGCTATCTCCCCCCATGCCTCACTCCCCACCTATACGCTTATCTCCCATGCCTCACTCCCTAATCTATAGGCTATCTCCCCCCCATACCTCACTCCCCTAATCTATAGGCTATCTCCCCTCCCCATCCCTCACTTACCTCATCTGTAGGCTGTCTCTGTTGCCTGCATGTGCTGCTCCCCTGCGGTTTCAGTCAGCAGAGAGAAGCAGGGATAGATGTAGCTTCATATGATATCCCTGTCTCTCTCCATACACACCTACTGGCCGGCGCCAGTATAAATGTTTAAATGCACAGGCAGACAGTCATAGACACAGTCACAGGTAGACAGTCACAGGCAGACATTCACGCACACAGGCACAGACAGGCAAAGGCAGACAGTAACACACACAGTCAGAGAAAGTCAGTCACACACTGTCACAGGCAGACATTCACAGGCACAGGCGGACAGTCAGACACACAGTCACAGGCAGTCACAGACGCAGTCACAGGTAGACAGTCACAAGCAGACATTCCCACACACACAGGAACAGACAGACAGTCACAAGCAGACAGTCACAGACACAGTCACATGTAGACAGTCACAAGCAGACATTCACACACAGGCACAGGCAGATTTTCACACACACAGTCACAGACAGTCACACACACAGTCACACACAGTCGCAGGCAGACATTCACACACACACACAGGCACAGTCAGACATTCACACACACACACACACACACACACACACACACACACACACTCTCTCTCTCTCTCTCTCTCTCTCTCTCTCTCTCTCTCTCTCTCTCTCTCTCTCTCTCTCACTTACTGTTGGAGGAGTGGAGTCAGTGAAGTGCCTGGTGTGTAGTACTACTACTGCTGCATTCCCGACCCCTGCGTGTGTGAGCTGTGTGGCTGCCTGGCGCCCTGGTGGCACCTGGGGTGGCCCACCACTGCTTCCCCCCTTAGTATGCCACTGCTATGACTAAAGCTTAATTGACATTAGCTGTCAAAACTAACACTGGTGGGTAAGACTCATGGGCCAGGGACGTGAGGAAATGAGACACATGGGAGGCTGGGCAATTGGGGGACTGGAGGAATGGGGCTGAGGGAATGAGACACATGGGTGGAGCTGGGGGAATAAGACACATGGGGGCTGGGGGAATGAGACACATGAGGGTGCTGGGAGAATGAGACACATAGGGTTTTCTATAGCAAAGCATCGACAATTACTATGGGAATATAAATTAATGTGTCTGTGTTTACTGAATGAAGTTCTGCATTCTCTTACTGCATTCCTACTTCTACTCATATTGTGTTTTCCGTTACTTTCATGTAGAGAAATAATGTTCCACTTGCACTAAAGTTATCGTTCTATTATCCAATAAAGAAGAAATACTGCCACTGAATTAAAGGGGGTTTTTGCATATTTTTCAGACACCCAGAAGTGACTGGCTTACCTGTGGTCAGGGGGAGAAGCTGAAGAGCTGAGAACACAACTTACTCCACAGACCAACTCTCATGATGCATGATAAGATGAGGGTTTGCCACAATTGTCTCTAGAAAAAGCAGTGTGGGATTGACAAAACTTGATAGCAGGAGCTCTGTCTTTTTTCAAGTTTGGCTTTGATTATAAGACCAAGTAGTCCCTACTTTGTCTTATGATACAATTTTTATCCAGTCATTTTACTGTAGTCTTCTCATATGATCATTGTAACTAAAGGTGTGATGTCAGGCTGAATCTGAGTTTTGTGAATTGAACATTTGAACATTTGGCCAATAGTATCTCTTGCAAGTTTAAAATTAATTTTATCAGAGTTAACCACTATGTGGCAGTGTTTTACAATGTAATAACCTGACAAAAAAGTATATTTTAAACCTGCAAAGTAGACTCTCAAATAGCCCAAAATTGCCCTTGCTCATAGAAGCCAAATACTAAATTTAGTTATGCTATCTGTCAGAGCATATTTATAGTTTGTGGCTAAATTAAGATTGCTGCAATGTCTTTTCTTTAGTTCACAGTCATTAATTGAATGCACAGAAGTAGGTAAGCATCCTTTGTTTCTTCAAACCATTTTTGTAAAAAATAAATCTAACCATGTGATTTTGTTTCGCGAAAGTGTGTTGCATGTATTACATTATTTTTTAAAATGTAGATACAATAAGATTTTCTTTTGTATGTGTGTTTTGATTGTATTTTTTGTGTGTTTTAGTTCTTTCCATTTCATTGTTCACTTATGTGACATTTTTACTCACATTTTATACAGGTTCCTTTATGTGTTACTTCAATCTGAATAATTAAATGTAGAGAAGTAGGAAGAGAGCTGGGAGGGAGTGAACAAGCAATGGAGGGGACATACGACCTACAATTTGTGCTGATAACAGAGGTTATTTTTGCACAGAATTAACATTAGACAGTCTAAAACAAAGTTCTAGGCTGTGTAAGTCACTTGCTGGAGGTGCAACCAGAGCCTGGCAACCAGAGCCTCTGAATAGGCATTGTTTCAAACTGAAACACTGCACACACAGATTCCTTGCATGAAGCATAAGTGGTTATGGAGGTTGGAATAACACTTTAAAATGAACCTGACTGACTCAAGTTATAGGTGATTTTCAGGGTTTTATTCAATTATGTATTTTCCAGATAAGTGACAGTTTTTCTTTCCCTTTAAATACTTGTGTCACTGCTAGAAAATGTAAATTGCTGGAATTTCTATTTGAGATTTGTAACTAAGATGGACAATTCTTGGGACTTCATTCCTTTTTGAAACTTTTTATTCCTAAACTAGGAATATTTTTTTTTTTTAAATTCTTTATTTTTGCAGTGCAAACATATAACACAAGCTGGCGAGAGGTGACCCAAAAGCAGTCCTCTGGCTTTTCCCACGCTTAACATGCGGGGCACATGAATAACAAGCACTGTGGCAAACCTAGCCACTTGGACTATAACCAGAGACTATACCTTTAAGGGTTGCCTATATGTCGGGGGAGATATGTACTTTACTCTATATGTTGTATGCTACCTGTAATGTACTGAGTTGCCTGTATTTGCCATCTGCCGAATGCAGATGGCGATTTGTATGGGGTTTTTCTTTCGTTTCACGAACGGCACTTTGGAGGGCCGTTCGTGAACCGAAAACACTACCCCTAATAGCCCACACACTTAGAGGCGTGTGGCGCTGGTTAACCGATTGCAACAATGTTGCAATCGGTAATTAGAGGCTCTCCTGGGTGGCCGTCGTTCGACTACCGACCATGCGGCGGTCGGCCATCTTGGATCCTTTGTTCCCTCAGCGGTGCTAGGTCGTCGAGCGCATGGTACTAAAAACGGCTACTCGACGGCACGAACACCGCTGAGCCTCCAGGACGTTCGGGAGTTCCAGGCCGTTCGGTATTTTATTCCCTGGAAGGCAATCGGTTCTTTTAATATGTTTTGTAATAAATGTGTTTTTCGTGCGGCGTTCGGTTATTTTAGCTGGGATCTGAGCGGTAATCTCACGAATGATGCGCTCAGACCCCAGCTATCTACCGAACGTCCATTCGTTTAAATAGACTGCATATTCATAAAGTTATGTATTTTTATACGAATTGTAAGTTCTGCTGCACGGAGGGATAATCCACTTAACGGTATATTCCAGTGGGAGGATCCCTCTGTGCAGCAGTGCCTGATGGGAAAAATGCCTTGTAATGTAAATCCCCCATGTAGTCCCCTCTGGGAGTGCCCCTGGGAAGGGACTCAGGAAACCCCTTGCATGGGGACTTGTATAAATTGTCCAGCCGATTAAAAGGATTTCAGTTGACTCTCAGAACTGTGTCTCGTCTGGTTACTGGGAGGTTGGGGATATTGCCTTGTTGTTTCAGCGCTTGACTGTGGATTACTTCCTGAACCAGCGGAATTCGTGGATTTAATATTGGCGTTCCGCTACAAGCACATTTTTATGTTTTCATCAGGCTTAAGCATTTGAATTTAAGCGTAGATTGAAAGTGTAATTAAGTTAGGTCGGTGCAATAAGCATGCTATGAACGATCCAATTAATGCAATTACATATCTTTGGCTATAGAAACAGGCTAGAGCATTAAGAGTTAAAGCAGTATGTTTGGTATCAATGCAGTGTGTTTTCCTGGCCTGTCAAGCAACAACCTGATGACAAAAGGCAGTTTATACCCGTCCAAAGCTTGCAGTCTAGTCGCTGGGTTACCTATCAGATCTAGGACATATTGTGAAGTTTAAGCTACTCTAGGTGAATGACAGTTTTAAACAGCATATGGAAGCCCTGCAACTCTGGTCAGGCACAGGAAGAGCTGTGTAAGTGAAAGGCCGTGCACGCTAAACTATAAGGCAGTAAAGGGGACAGAGTCTTATGTAAGACTTATTGTGGGTTGTTACTGTGTCCTCGGTGGTTGGTGAGTATAGTCTCTGCGACTCAAGTCTCGGGAGTTCACCTGACTCCTGCTCTCGGCAGGAACCACATGTACTCGGGAGGAGTATCAGTGCCCCCCAGTGCTGTCTGAGGCATCGGCTGCAGGAGGTGAGCCCCGTACCTGCAGGTGCTGGTCTGCTGTGGCTTCTCCGGTCCTGGCTGTGGTAAGGAATTGTTTTTTGCTAGGTGTGTGTCTGGTGGCTGAGTGTCTCTGCCCTTCAGGCCTGTTCCAGCGGGGCTGGCGGTGCACTGGGCGGATGATGTCGGCGGGCGTTTTGTCCAGTGGTGGTGCCCTGCTGGTTGTGGTCTGTTGGGACCCTGCTTGGTGGTGGACGGTCTATAGGAGCCTCCTGCCAGTTTCTGTGATGCCTTTGCCCGGCCTTTGCGTGGCCATTTTGTGCGGGTGATGCCCGGTCTTTGCTTTGTCCTCCGGGTCTCCGTGTCTTGTGCCCGTTCTCGCGGTGGCAACGCTTTATTCGGGTGGCCCGTCTGCGGTTTAAGGGGTGTGCATTGGCTCATTGCCCTTGAGGCAGGTACCGGTGCAGGACGTGGGCACCCAGCCTCGATGCGGTCCCAGAAGCGCTGGCAGATTTCATCGAATTTAGCCTTGAAAGCCGTTGCCCAGACCTCATCATTCTGCTGTTGCAGGTTAATAGCCCTGCCGTCGGCCATCTTGGCCAGGCCTTGTGGAGCCGTCAGGGCGGCGTGGCTCTGGTCTGTGTCCCAGAGGTGAGTGCTTGCCTTATGCTGGAGGGCCAGGATGACCCCCAACAATCCAGAGGGGGGGAACAGGGATCTTTGCGCATCGAGGCCCTCGGTCGTGGCTCCCACTTGTCGAGTAGGCCTCCGACGTTCGTCCGGCATAAATTTCTCGTTTCGCCGCTTGAGGGGTATCATTATGTTCCGCTCAGTGTTCCCTGTCAATTGCTGGGTCTAAAGGCCCGATTAGTCTCCGTTTGAGTCAAGAAAAGTAGTTTAATTAGCGGATTCATGCAGGAGCCCATGAGGTTGTCGACCACTCGGCTCTGCGGTCAGGCACCACTCCCAAACTAGGAATATTTTTTAGCATTTGTAAATGGATTCAGATGATTCTAATTGGAAGCTCATTTGAGACAATTAAGAGGTTTTGCAAAAAGGATGCAAATTGAGTGAAATTTTGAGTCTTTTTTCACCCCTAAAATTTACCATAAATTACTCCTTATTTTCTACGAATTTAAAAATATGGCTATATTTAGTCAATAATCTTTGTGTTTTTGTTCCTAAAATAGAAAGTGGTAATGTGAGTTGCAAAATAATTAGGCTGAAATAGTTAATTACGTTGGTGAAAAATGTAGTCAAATTCACATTTTTGCCAATCTTTGTTTTTTGATCTTGACTATTTTAGCCCACTGTTTAATGAGTAGAACACTTAAAGAAAAGAGTCACACATATATAATAAAATAAAGTGAATTTTTTCTAATTATCTACACTTACCTTGGAACTCTCATGAGTGTCAGGCATGGGCTGACTAAGACCAAATCCATAATGGCATATATAGGCGGGGAGAGAAGAATGTATAATAAAAATAATAGTTCTGAAAAGAGCTTTGTAGTTAAATGACTATTATAACCTGTGTCAATGTTAGTAAATAATCAAAAATGATTTGTGATGGATCTGAGGTAAGGTGTCACAAGGGTTTCTTTGTGGTGTCTGTAGATATACAGAGCAAAAGATCATCTCCACTTCGATCATTGTTCTGCTGCATGACCCAATTTTCCCACTTGTCGAGTAGGCCTCCGACGTTCGTCCGGCATAAATTTCTCGTTTCGCCGCTTGAGGGGTATCATTATGTTCCGCTCAGTGTTCCCTGTCAATTGCTGGGTCTAAAGGCCCGATTAGTCTCCGTTTGAGTCAAGAAAAGTAGTTTAATTAGCGGATTCATGCAGGAGCCCATGAGGTTGTCGACCACTCGGCTCTGCGGTCAGGCACCACTCCCAAACTAGGAATATTTTTTAGCATTTGTAAATGGATTCAGATGATTCTAATTGGAAGCTCATTTGAGACAATTAAGAGGTTTTGCAAAAAGGATGCAAATTGAGTGAAATTTTGAGTCTTTTTTCACCCCTAAAATTTACCATAAATTACTCCTTATTTTCTACGAATTTAAAAATATGGCTATATTTAGTCAATAATCTTTGTGTTTTTGTTCCTAAAATAGAAAGTGGTAATGTGAGTTGCAAAATAATTAGGCTGAAATAGTTAATTACGTTGGTGAAAAATGTAGTCAAATTCACATTTTTGCCAATCTTTGTTTTTTGATCTTGACTATTTTAGCCCACTGTTTAATGAGTAGAACACTTAAAGAAAAGAGTCACACATATATAATAAAATAAAGTGAATTTTTTCTAATTATCTACACTTACCTTGGAACTCTCATGAGTGTCAGGCATGGGCTGACTAAGACCAAATCCATAATGGCATATATAGGTGGGGAGAGAAGAATGTATAATAAAAATAATAGTTCTGAAAAGAGCTTTGTAGTTAAATGACTATTATAACCTGTGTCAATGTTAGTAAATAATCAAAAATGATTTGTGATGGATCTGAGGTAAGGTGTCACAAGGGTTTCTTTGTGGTGTCTGTAGATATACAGAGCAAAAGATCATCTCCACTTCGATCATTGTTCTGCTGCATGACCCAATTTTGACCAAGCTTGAGCAGATGGCCTCACATTTGAGTTCATGGTCGATTCAATGACTGCAAGGTACCCAGGCCCTGTGGCTGCAAAACCAGCCGAGATCATCACACCTCCACCACTGTGCTTGACAGTTGGTATTAGGTGTTTGTGCTGATATTCTGTGCACTGTTAGGTTTTCACGATGTGGTGTTGTGCATTATGGCCAGACATCTTCACTTTGGTCTTGTCTGTTCAATGAATATTGTTCCAGAAGTTTTATGGTTTGTTTATATCAGTCCTGCACAGCCTGCAGCCCCCCAGATGTTTTAAACTACAACACCCATGATTCTTTTAATTAAGCAGTTAGCCAGGGAGTCGTGAGAGTTGTAGTTCAAAACATCTGGGGGGCCGCAGGTTGTGCAGGTCTGGTTTAGATGTTACTTTACACACCTAAGTCATGCTGCCACATTCTTTCTAGAAAGAAAAGGCAACCCTCATGAACTTTAACATGCTAACTAAATCCTGTAGAGTTTGAGATGTAACTTTTTTTTTTTTTGCAATTTCTTTGAGCATTGCATGGTCTGGGAAGATTGGCAACTGTCTTGAATGCTGAATGTGTCAACGTGTTTATCTGAGTGTGTGTATAGGCACCAGTGTGTGTATATCTGTGTGTCAGTGTGTGTATCTGAGTGTGTGTGTGTATGTGCCAGTGTTTGTACCTGTATGTGTATCTGTGTGCCAGTGTGTGTATATGCCAGTGTATTAATCTGTGTGTCAGATTGTGTATGTGCCAATGAGTTTATGTGCCAGTTTAGTGTGTGTATCTGTGTGTCAATGTGTGTATCTGAGTGTGTGTATGCTCGCTCAAACACCAGTACTACATACGAATGTACATCTGCGTTTGAAAGCCAATACTGCCTCCAAACACACCACTGCTCGCAAATGCAAACATTGCATACAAACATACCCATGTATTAAAATTTTTGCACCTGCTTCTAAGTACTACAATCTGTTTACTATCTGTAGAAATTAAGGTATATGTATTTATATATACCAAAAAAACAAAATTTGCCAGGATTTAAAACATTACACTTTGCTAATTAGAAGGTTTGTGCTATGGTGCAAAATGTTTTGGGGTTCCCCAAAAAGGCATCCACGGGAGATATTAACCCCTGCTATAGACTATTTTATTGTTTTTACATTCTGCACATACTCGCTCTGTGGTGGGTTGGAGACTGGTCAGGTATGAACAGATATTGTAGTATTATAAAACCATCAGCTCTTGCATCCCTGGATGGAGTGCTTCTCGTACTGGTTTTGAAGTGCCTGCTGAGGTCAGACCTTAACTCCCATCTGGTTAAGGTGCCTAGGTTTTGTAGGGCTGCTCCTGTTCCTCTCCTGGTGCAGGGACTGGCTTATTATTCTCCAGGTACACACAACTTTTTGCGACTATCATCATTTCTACATGCATAGTTTTTTTGTTGCCTATTATTATTATTCTCTATTGATTATTTTTATGTTGCAGACACTCACTGTCTTAGACGTTTCCTACCATTAGGCAAGATTTATTAGGGTATCAATAGCTCTCCTGCCACCCAACTGGTAACTTTATTCGACTATCACGCCCCTTTCAGCGTAACATTTTCACCATTATCTCCCTCAATGCCAAGAGCCTTAATAGACCTGAAAAGAGATCCCACACCCTCTCACAAGTCCAACGCCAAAGGACACACAGTGTATTTGCAAGAGACTCACTTCCAGGAGGGAAGGGAACCTAATCACATCTATAACAAAGGCTACATCAGTACCATGCACACAACCACGCAGGCAAATCTAAAGGTACTGCTATTTTATTCCACAAATCAAACCTATTTGTTTTCAATGAATCAGGAAGGAAGATATGTCATGGTTAAGGGCATGGTCCTAGATAGACTGTACATGTTTGCTAATCTATACCTCCCAAATCGTCACCAAGATAAGTTCCTTAAGGTGGCTCTGAAGGCCCTATCTGGTGTTACAGAGGGATGTTTAGTCCTTGGGGGCGATTTTAATGTACCTCTTAACTCTACTCTAGATATCTCTGTATACACTTCCTTCATCCCTAAGCATATTTTACAGAGTGTGAGAAGGCCTCTGGACTACCTGTGACTGGTGGACTGTTGGTGAGCCCTACGTGCAGATGACAGGGATTATACTTTTTACTCCAAACCACATTTGTCCTACTCAAGAATTGACTATATTTCCTTATTACTTTCTCGCTAATTTTAGCACGCTGGTATAGGCATGTGGTCTGAATAAGCGCCTATCACTTTAACAATAACTTCTCTACTTTTTCGGCCCACGTTCACACTGGAGGCTTAACACATTTCTACTGTCAGATGACTTGCTCGTCTACAACACCCAGTGAAGACAAGACCACTACTTTAACAAAAAATGACAATGAAGATACTACCCCCTTCTCCATTTTTGAAGCACACAAGTGTGTCATATGTGGGTTTTTCATAGACAAGGGGACAGCACTGAAGAGGGCACAGACAGACAAATTATCTTCAACCCTTTACAATGCATGCAGAGATCTATCTAAACTCTCAAATACATCATTTCACATCTCTATAAGGAGAAACAATACCCTTTTCTATTCCAATGCTAACAAATGTGGGTCTCTTGTAGCCCGCATGAGCAGCTACATATAGTCCTAAAATATGCCCAGACCGAAACCGACTGCATTAAATGCCTGATAAGATTGCTGACACGCCCCATAACTATTTGGCTAATCTATATTATCTCACTAATGAAACATGATGGAATAACTATCACCTTACTACTGTTAAGGACTATCTACAAAGTAATGTGAACGCCCATCTCCCTGGCTCAGTGACTCAACTTTGACTGAAACTGAATTGGTCCTCAAACTCACAAAACCAGAGAAAAGACCTGGTCCTGATGACTTCCCAACAAGCTATTATTAACTCTTTGCCAACCTTCTCTTCCCTTCCCTCTTTAAGGCATTCAATTGCTGTGGGGGATTAGGAGGATTTCACAGCATAACAGGAGGTGAGGGACAACACAGTCCAGACACTTTCTCATTCACCAGTCTTGCCTGACCTCAAGAAGTCTTCTATTTCTCTCAATGGATGCGGAGAAGTCCTTTGACAGGTGGTTTTGGAATTTCTCTTTGCAACCCTTAAACAAAGAGGATTGGGCCCACAAATGCTTATCTGGATGCTTGGATTGTAAATGCTTACCATCTACTTTACACCTACATACCGAGGTGTGTGTCAATGGGGCATTCCCTGCACCCTTTGACATTTGCAATGGGACCCAACAGGGTGCCCACTTTTGCCCTGACCCTTTGTCCTTGCCCTCGAATCCCTACTGAATGCAATCCTACCAAATCCAAATATCACAAGCTTCCTTTTAGGTAACACAGAACACAGGGTAACTCTTTATGCTCCTCTTCTCTGTGATGAATCTGGAAATCAAACCCCCCCAATGTTATGGAAGGGTTCCATAGATACAGGAGTCTGGTTAACCTGCGTATAAACTTTACTAAATCCACGATTCTTAATGTCTCCATTGGTTGGATCACTCTATCAAATACCTGGGGAGTGTCTGCCAAGGGATCTATGCCACTTACACCAGACACATTTTTCACAATTTCTGGATAGATTTGGTCAAAACCTGAGGGCGTTGTCACCAGTGGCCTTCTCCAGTCTTGATATGGTCAGAGTTATTTAGATGAACCACTTACGCAGAGCACTCTACCTTTTTGAAACCCTGCCAATAGCCTAATGCCTTTTTTAAATCCCTCCGGTCACTCATCACTAAGTACATATGACAGAAGGGGATCTCACTCTGGCCCTGCCCAACGTGGTGGTGGGGGTGTTGGCCCTCCCGGATTTTAAATTATACTACCAGACAACACACCTATTACAGTTAGTGGAGTGGGCTAAGGAAGGAGTGTATAACGTATTGAACGAAATTGAAGCCACTCAGGTGGGTAGGTCACTGGCAGCCCTAACCTGGATGGACCTGCAGCTTAGTTTAAAGTTAGCAACGCCCCATCAGTTAATTCCAGTCACCCTACAAGTTTGGCAGGCCATGGCACTTAAATGGGTGCTTCCCTTGAAACACAACTTGCACTTTCCACCAGGGCAGGAAGCCAAGACTTTCCAACAACATATGAGATGCTTATTATCCCTGGTGTGCATTACCACTTTAGGATGCATTTCAGGTATAGACAACTAACCAATTTCCTTAATTCTATTTTACAGCTACCTTTACTGCTTTGTGACTTAACCTCTTTTGAAGTACTCTATACCATTGACCATGGGATCTCACGTTTAGATGCTACAGTCCAACGCCAAGCTAAAGACCCTTTGCCAAACATTTTTGGAAAAAAGGTGGATGCACTGAAGCTTTCCCACACACTTAGACATGGTAGAAAATTTGTGACCTTACATGTCACTGTGCGATATGTAGCAAATTTCAGGAGTCAGCCTATAAAAGTTTGTTTTTCTCATACAAAACTCTGCAACTCTTACACAAGGTTGATCCAAGGCAGGACAATCAATGTCGGTGATGTAGGGGAGCAGAGGCATCCTTTCTCCAAATTTCGTGGGAATGCCTGCTAATTCAACCTTTCTGGGTAAAAATGTATGAAATCCTCGAAAGATTCTTAGATAACCCACCCCCTTTTACACCTTTTGACGATCTTGTGTTTGTGTGGTGTTGTAACATATGAGCATATGTCACAACACCACACAAACACAAGATCATCAATCTACAAAAAATCTCTGACTATTAGAATGCTCAATTTGGCCAAAGGGCTCAAACCTTTGTATTGGAAACAGTTCACTACACCACCCATGCAAACTTGGCTCCTTCATATGGAGGAACTTAGAACCATGGAAGACCTCATTTTTAAAGCAGATGGGAGACAACACACTTATCTGTCCACGTGGACATGTTGGATACTTGGATACTCAGTATTGAGTCTGGAGGTTTAAAAACCCTAATGACGTAGATAGGAACACTCTTCTTGCTATTTATATTTTGGGAGTTGGGGATTCCTTTAGAGTCATTAGTGGATATTCTGGTACAGTGAAAAGAAGAAACAGCTACTGGTACCCAGATTTCTATTTGCAATAGTAGACAACCCAAGGTATTGCAAACGGGGTATGTCCAGTCTTTTTTAGTAGCCACTTAGTCACAAACACTGGCCAAAATTGGCGTTTTTTGCATTTTTCACACAAACAAATACTAATGCTAACTTTGGCCAGTGATGTGACCAAGTGGCTACTAAAAAAGACTGGACATACCCCATTTGCAATACCATGGGTTGTCTACTATTGCAAATGGTATGCCATTATGGGTGTAAATTTCATTCCTGGGCTACTATAAAGTCCCAAAGGCAACGTAACCAATCTGGCGAATTTCAATTTCAAATGTAACGTGCTATATTTGACCCTGTAACTTCCCAAAACCCCATAAAACCTGTACATAGGGGGTACTGTTTTACATGTGAGACTTTGCTGAATACAAATATGTGTATTTTATTGCAGTAAAAGCAAACAGTATTATGACATTGACAGTTAAAATGTCATGTAGAACTAAAAAAATTACAAAAAATCTTATTTTCTCCAATTTATTTCATATTAAATTATGTTTCATAGCTAAATATTTGATATTAAATGAAAGCCCTGTTTCCCCTGAATAAAATGATATATAATAAGGGTGGGTTCTCAATCTTTAATATATATAATATATAAAATGCCAATTAGTCTACTGCGCATGTGTGCATAAAAAAATAAGACCAAAGGACAATGGCCTGCTTGAAAGTGTTATCTAAACTATGCAAGGTTAAAGCAAACATAACATTTCACAAGACACAGAAAAAACATCTGCAGAAACTGCTGACAAAACTATTTAGCTTTTAGCTTTTAACCCCTGAAGAATTTAACTAAGGCAAAGGCTGTAACCCTTTATGTACCTTTTATCTATGACACGTGTACTACTAATTTTGAGTTACTATCACACTGCAGCACCTGAACGTCCTGACACTCCACACCACTCCACTACAATAATACTGCTCTACTATTAAGCATGTTCCACAAGGATGGACTTCATTCTACCTGAAAACCATTTTAATGTGCTACCCTCACAGCTCCCAACAATTTATTAGTTGATAGTCCCTCCTGGCCAGTGCTAACATATTCTAGACACCTCCAACATTGGAGGAGTACAATTCACACCATACTCTGTCTAAAACCTGGCTGAGTGTGATGTGGATTGTTGTTGGCCAACATCTTGGGTTACTAGGATAGGCTATCAGTAAGCTGGGTTAGAAATCCATGACTCATATTTGACCCAACTATGGACTATGTCCCACAGCAACCGACCAGGTAGGCTAAAACACAGCTCGAAACTCAACTAAATCAGCAAGGAATCTGTGATTTGATATGCCGAACTGCATGGGATTTACGCTGTATTTAGCGTGAGGCTGACAAGATATTTGCCTTGGGTGGATCTTTTTAGGGGGGTGTCAAAAAAAGCCACCACAAACTCCCTGGCAGATGCCATATCAGCCTTTTGTCCAGGGGGGCCAAGGAGCTGGCCGGCTGATGCAATTCATGGCTGTCATCTACTCATGTAGGAGGCAGGCGGCGAGGTAGCACTCACCCCACAGTGATGCCAGAGCCAGAATATGATGTAATTCCGGTCCCGGCATCACTAAGAGGAGAGGTAGGGAGCTGAGCAGGAAGATCAGAGCTCCCTCACCGCCTGCACTGACTGCATGACCATCCGCTCAGCCCAGCAGCTCCACTGGCCCCCAGGGAAATAGTGACTCCATGCCAGCACTCCCAAAAGTAGGGAGGCTGGATGGAGGGAAATTAAAAAATAAATAATGTGTGCGTGTCTGTTACTGAGTTTGTATGTGTGTCTGTCAAGACAGTAAGAGTGGATATGTGTTTGTCAGTGAGTTTGTATATGTGTTTGTCAGTAAGAGTGTATATGTGTTTGTCAAAGAGTTTGTATGTGTGTTTGTCAGTGAGAGTGTATGTGTGTTTGTCAGTGAGTGTGTATATGTGTTTTTCAGTGAGTTTGTATGTGTGTCTATCTGTCAAAGAGTATGTGTGTTTGTCAGTGAGAGTGTATGTGTGTCTGTCAGTGAATGTGTGTGTCAGTCAGTGTGTGTATGTGTGTCTGTCAGTGTGCGTGCCTCTTTGAATGTGTGTGTGTGTGTCTGTCACTGAGAGTGTGTCTGCCAGTGAGTGTGTATATGTGTCTGCCAGTGAATGTATATGTCTGTCAGTGTGTGTGTGTCTGTCAGCTAGTGTATGTGTGTCTGTTAGTGAATGTGTATGTCTGTCAGTGTGTGTGTGTGTCTGTCAGCTAGTATATATGTGTCTGTCAGTGAGTGCGTATGTTTGCGTGTTTGTCAGTGTGTGTCTGTCTGTCAGTCAGTATATGTGTGCCTCAGTCTGTCTGTGTCTGACCCTGATTTGGCGTGTCTCTGATTCTGATTTGGTGTGTTTGGTGACACTGAGTGTGTGTTTTTCAGTGAGTGTGCATGTGTGTATATGTGTCTCTCAGTGAGTGTATGTGTGTCTGCCGGTGAATGTGTGTTTCTGTTAGTGAGTGTGAGACTTTGAGTGAGTGTAACTGTGAATGAGTGAGTGTGTATGTCTGTCAGTGAGTGTATGTGTTTCAGTCAAAGTGTGTGTTAGTTAAATAGTGTGTGTTCCAATGATCTGTCAGTGAGTGTATGCCAGTGTCTGCATCAGTGAGGGCGTGTGTCTTTCAGGCAAAGAGCTTGTTGGTTTTAGAAAGGAAGAAAAGTTTAGATTGGGGGGATGGGGTGCCCAAGTTTTGTCATGCCTAGGGCAGCACAAAACCAAAAAACACCACTGAGTCAAGGAGCAACTTGTGAGCTATCTAGTACGAAGATTTGGAAATAAAAAGTAACAAGATACACAGAAATGTAGTTTTAATTTCACTTCTTCTACTACTTGGAAGAGGTAGTGGCAGAAAAGGGAGCGAAAGACAGTCTTTTAAATGGGTGGCCCACTATTCAAGAAGGATGTTCTTTAGTAGAGCAGAAGCTGGAGTCATCGATGCAGATGAACTGTTTGTTTTATAAATAACTGATGACTTGGCTTTCCTCTCTCTGATCGTAAACCACTTGCTGAAGTACACGTGCTGAAGTACATTTGCTGAAGTTAACATTGTGTACATTTTGCTGCATAACTCTTGCAAGCTCTTCTATAGTTGAAATTTAATCTCAGTAAAGAGACAACTAGTCATGTTGGCCATGACAGCTGCAATCTAGTACAACTTTAACTGAACTTTAAGCATCTTATCCGTACTCTGTCTTCTTCTCTTTCTCCACCTCTCACTAAAATTCTCACTCTCTCTCTCTCCTCTGGTATATTTCCATTGCCCTTCAAACATGCAACTGTAACCCCAATTCTAAAGAAGCCCAATCTTGATCCTAACTCCCCATCCAACTATCGTCCTATCTCGCTACTGCCTTTTGCATCCAAGATCCTTGAAAGAATTGTGTATGCGAGATTGACAGACTTCCTCAAGTCCAACTCTCTGCCAGACCCGCTTCAGTCTGGTTTCTGTGCTAAGCACTCTGTGGAAACGGCACTGACCAAAGTATCCAATGATCTACTCGCTGCAAAATCTTGTGGTCACTACTCTATCCTAATTCTCCTTGATCTGTCTGCGGCTTTTGACACTGTTGATCATCAACAGCTTCTTTTCATCCTCTCGGTCTACAAGATATTTCTCTCTCCTGGTGCTCCTCCTACCTCTCATAGCGCTCTTTCAGTGTTTCTTTCTCTGGCTCTGCTTCTTCTCCCCAACTCCTCTCTGTTGGTGTCCCCCAAGGTTCAGTCCTTGGTCCCCTACTGTCCATCTATACTGCCTCCCTTGGTAAACTCATTAGCTCCTTTGGCTTCCAATATCTTTTCAATGCGGATGACACGCAAATCTACCTGTCCTCTCCTGATCTCTCCCCGTCCCTCTTGACTAGTGTATGTGACTGCCTCTCTGCTATGTCTAACTGGATGGCTGCCCAGTTCCTTAAACTAAACTTGACCAAAACTGTAATTCTGGTCTTTCCTCCCTCAAGTGTTGTTACTCCTGTGTCTGTCTCCCTTCAAGTCAACGGTGCTACCATCAGCTCCACCATGCAGGCTCGCTGCCTAGGTGTTCTCTTTGACTCTGACCTCTCCTTCAAGCCTCATGTTCAATCTATCGCCAAATCCTGTCATTTCCATCTCAAAAACATTGCGCGCATCCGCCCCTACTTAACGCCAGATGCGACTAAGGTGTTGGTCCATTCCACTGTCCTTTCTCGCCTTGACTACTGTAATCCACTTCTCAGTGGTCTTACGTGCTCCCAACTTGTGCCGTTACAGTCCATAATGAATGCAGCAGCGAGGCTCATCTTCCTGTCCGCCCGCACCTCCCATACCTCACCCTTCTGTCAGTCCCTACATTGGCTTCCTATAAAATATAGAGCTCAATTTAAAATTCTGGTTCCTGCTTTCAAATTTCTACATAATGCTGCTCCCACCTATCTATCTTCCCTTATACACAAGTATGTCCCGTCTAGGTTTTTGCGATCTGCTGAAGACTTATGTCTATCTTATGTTCGTACTCCCACCTCTGATGCTCGCCTTCAAGATTTCTCGAGGGCTGCACTGTTCCTGTGGAACTCACTTCCCTCCTCCGTTAGATGCTCACCCAGTCTCCACTCCTTCAAAAAATCGTTAAAAACCCACTACTTCATAAAAGCGTATCAATTAAACTGTTAATAGCTCCTGACTGGTTCTTCTTCCGCAACTGTCACTAGTCTAATACTATCCTTACCTTTTTGTGTCATTTTACCCCACTCCCTCTAGCATGTAAGCTCATTGAGCAGGGCCCTCAACCCCTCTGTTCCTGTGTGTCCAACTTGTCTGGTTACAACTAAATGTCTGTTCGTCCACCCATTGTAAAGCGCTGCGGAATTTGATGGCGCTTTATAAATATCATAATAATAATAATAATAATAACACTCATGGGATGCTAACGAGGATCAGCCTGTCAACATCCACAATAGTAGCTTCAAGAGTTGTTCATAGCAGCAAATAAAGCTTTAGAGTGCTTCCACCACTGAAATTCCAGAGGACTGAAAAATAAAATTATTTGGATGGTATTAGAAAAGGTAATTCTAAGCACATTGAGCTGTTGTGATTATGATGTAGATAGGCAATACAGCGCCAATCGAGCTTTTTTGTCATACAACCCACTAAATTCTGTCTAATCTGGGCAGATGTAGTTGGCTGTGACCTTAAAATTACCCTGCTCCAACACTATCAGCCATTCAGCTGTAATGATTATGGTGTTTAAAACACCCTTTTATTAATTAAGTCTTTGAGTAAGTGTTCCTATATGTGAAACGCGTTAGAATTTAGTTTAGTCTTGTTATCGTTCTTGGTCTTGTTAACTGTGCACAATGTGATTCTAACTTTAGTTCAACATCTTCATAAACAAAGCTGTCTCAGTTTAAAAAGTTCTCACTTGTTCTTAAATATACTGAACACAAACATATATGTTGATCTAATTAATTTATTTCCTGCCAAGAAGTTTTAGGAAATCATTTGCATACAGTTTGGTTTAACAAGTATTTTAGGCCTCTAAAATAAATTTATAGACTGAGCCTAATGCCCTTTTAACTATGCTTTCCTGCCATTGTTAATGCATTTGAAGTTGTCACATGCACACTCAGCACTTCATTTAAATGACTATAACAAAATCACCCTTTATAGTTTATGATTAATAAATAATTACTCAGCTCATTTTCTTTTTAATGTGGAAATATAGAAGTTATGTTTAGTAGGCAAAAACGTTTTGTCGCTACAAACGATGAGGAGGAAAATATTGAAAATGTTTTCAATTTTTGGCAAAATGTACATCTTTAACCCTTGCAAGTTTGAAAAAAAAAAAATTTTTAAACATGTTTTTAAGCTGTTGTGATTTCCACTAAATTAGTACATAAAGATGGATATGTGTGAATAATAATTTGTAGCTGCTAAAATAAAGTGGCGTTAGGCTTACTACGAAGCAATGCAGGCTAGTGAAACTGGGAGTAGCCATAATCCTGTCCAAGCCTAGACACACCCTATCAAAGATCTGGCTACCTACCCAATCAAACCCAGAATGAGACATAGGCCCATCAAAATAGATCTTATAGACAGGACACATAACAGTGAATAATGTATTGTTTTATTATTATAAAAAAATTATAATTAAAGCACCCCAAAAAAAGAGTTACCTGTGCACTATCCTAAATCCCTATGCATATCTCATTAGAGATTGTTTACCTAAAGCTGAGAGGCAATGTGAATTGTTAGTGTAGGACTCCCCTAAGAGCTTTGCCTTGACGTGGCAGGTGAGCTTACACTCAATTGGCCACTGGAGTGATACTAAAAACCTCCAGTTATTTTAAAATCAGCTAACAACCCAGACAACAGAGCTTGGGCATTACAAAGTTATTACAAAGGTGTTTATCACGAAAGCAACTGTAATTCGACAAAAAAACAAATACAACGATGGATATCCAAAGAACATAACAGAGGCGTACAAATCTGGTAAACAGCACTACAAAACTTCAAACATAATCAGTTATGACTCACTAAACCGATCATTTTGTACTGCTCATGACATGTATATGACCAAAAAAATTACAAGACAATCTCGGTAAAAGATGTGTCAATATGTTTTAACTTAGCATTCTCTGTTGTAACTACTGTTGACCTATATATGAAACAAATGTAATCTGATTGTTATAATTTGAAAAAAATCTCAATAAAAACTAAATAAATATAAAAACCTCCAGTTATTTAAATATGCGTAGGGATTTGGGATAGTGCGCAAGTAACTTTTTTCCTTTGGTTTTATTGTACGTGTTGGGACTGATGTGTACTATAGTCATTGCTGCTGCTCAGGAGTAGTGGGAGTTTGAGCGCAAGTCTTATTTTTGTATATTTGGAAAACAATAATGCCTGGGGTTCTGGAGACATCTTACAGGGTTACTCACTAAAGTGTGAATTTAAAGTGAATTTCAAATTTAAGGCTAAAGTAGCTGAACTGATGGCATAGTTGGCTTAGAAATGTTTTCCTCAATTGAGCAGCAAGTGAATTTACATTACTCAAAAGTCTGATAACAAAAGGGAGAAGGATGCAAAGGGTGAGAAAGGAAGAATAGTTGGATCGTATTGAAGAGCAGAGAGACATGTGAGCATAGATGTTTCTATGAACAGTCAACCTTGGGGTGAGCCATTCAATGGAAAATTCAAGCTGCTACCTACTATTATCTCCTTTTTTGATCCCAGGGTATTTTTTGTTAAATATGTTTCCATAGAATATACCAGGCCCTGAATAGATATGAATCCTTTACCAGGCATATACAACCTTCAGCATTCCAGATGTTTTGGACTACACCTCCCATGATGCTTTGCCAGCGTAGCGTGGCATAGTGTGGGTGTAAGGGCATTATGGGGGATGTAGTCCACAACATCTGGAGTTCCAAAGGTTGCCTATCCCATACTATTACATTGTTTTGTTTTCAGAGGGCAGTCAGAGGAGAGTCTTTTCCACACAATGTTGTTTTTTGCTTGTACTCACTGAAGCTGGATCCTGATCTCGCAGGTTATTTATTGGCTAAGTATCAGAGCACTCACCAAGTAACCAAGGTGCTCTGAAGCCAGGGCTGGCCAGGCCTCCCTTCCTAGATATGCAGAATAAATAACAATTCATGCACTCCGGAATAACAAAAATGCTTGATAAAAACCCGGTAGGGTCGAAACGTTGCTGTTTTTGCCTCAAAAAGGATGACGTGGTCATGGTGCTTGGACTAATCTTGAAACCATTACTCTAATTATGCATAAAGTGTTTGAGAATGAGAAAAGCAAACACCACAAATACCTCCATGAGTTGATGATAATTAGGAGCACTGATTCACTTTAGGGGAGAGAGGTTTGGCATATGAGTTTGACACATTTTGGCCCTATAGCTTTAAGGACCAGTATACTGAGCATCTTTGGTCCATTTATTATATAACCCACTAGTCCAATTACATGTATTGGATCTGGGTCCCTAAATAGATGTATATTACTCCCCCCCCCAGCACATATGGGGTGGAGGAAGAAAGGAGAATTAACACCAGAAAATATTTTTTTCACGTGTACTTTGTTACTCCTTCTAGTAAGTCAGAGTAATGTTTACAATTTCTGTGAGGCTTTTTGGTTTTGCGCATAGTATGGTGAAATAAGGGGGATGCTGAGTTACACCAGCAGGTAAATAGCAAAAAGCTGTAACTTTTCATTATATTGTTAATACGATTAAAAATGTGTGACCCTTTACTAATAAGATTGCAGTCTACAGGTAATACTTGAAATATTAGAATATCGTGCAAAAGTTAATTTATTTCAGTAATGCAACGTAAAAGGGGAAACTAATATATGAGATAGATGCATTACATGCAAAGCAAGATAGTTCAAGCCGTGATTTGTCATAAGTGCGATGATTATGGCTTACAGCTCATGAAAACCCCAAATCCACAATCTCATCTGCAAAGGGTTTCTGAGCCTTTAAATGGTCTCTCAGTCTGGTTCAGTAGGAATCATAATCATGGGGACGACTGCTGACCTGACAGTTGTGCAGAAAACCATCACTGACACCCTCCATAAGGAGGGAAAGCCTCAAAAGGTAATTGCAAAGGAAGTTGGATGTTCCCAAAGTGCTGTATCAAAGCACATTAATAGAAAGTTATGTGGAAGGGAAAAGTGTGGAAGAAAAAGGTGCACAAGCAGCAGGGATGACCGCAGCCTAGAGATGATTGTCAGGAAAAGGCCATTCAAATGAGTTGGGGACTTTCACAAGGAGTGGACTGAGGCTGAAGTCAGTGCATCAAGAGCCACCACACACAGACGGATCCTGGACATGGGCTTCAGATGTCGTATTCCTCTTGTCAAGCCGCTCCTGAATAACAAATAACGTCAGAAGCGTCTTACCTGGGCTAAAGAAAAACAGACCTGGTCTGTTGCACAGTGGTCCAAAGTCCTCTTTTCTGATGAGAGCAACTTTTGCATCTCATTTGGAAATCCAGGACCCAGAGTCTAGAGGAAGAATGGAGAGGCACACACTACAAGATGCTTGAAGTCCAGTGTGAAGTTTCCACAGTCTGTGTTGATTTGGGGAGCCATGTTATCTGCTGGTGTTGGTCCACTGTGCTTCATTAAGTCCAGGGTCAACGCAGTCATCTACCAGGAGATTTTGGAGCACTTCATGCTTCCTTCCGCAGATGAGCTTTATGGGGATGCTGACTTTATTTTCCAGCAGGACTTGGCACCTGCCCACACTGCCAAAAGCACCAAAGCCTGGTTCAACGACCGTGGGATTACTGTGCTTGATTGGCCAGCAAACTCGCCTGACCTGAACCCCATAGATTCTTGTTGAGAGACATGAGACCGAACAATGCAGAAGAGCTGAAGGTCGCTATTGAAGCATCCTGGTCTTCCATAACACCTCAGCAGTGCCACAGGCTGATAGCTTCCATGCCACGCTGCATTGATGGCACGTTGTAGGACAGCAGACGAGAGGTCAAGGGAGGAGAGATATATCTGGGTGTCATCAGCGTACAGGTGGTAGTGGAATCCAAATGAGTTCATGAGTTTACCAAGAGAGGAAGTATAGAGAGAGAACAAAAGGGGACCAAGAACAAAAGGGGACCAAGAACTGAACCTTGAGGGACTCCGACTGAGACAGGATGAGAAAAGGAGGTGCCATTGGAAACAGAGACACTGAGAGAGCGTTGGGAAAGATAGGAGGAAAACCATGAGATGGCTGTGTCACAGAGACCAAGAAATTGAAGAGTTAGGAGAAGGAGACCATGATCAACAGTGTCAAGGGCAGCAGAGAGGCAAAGAAGAATTAGTATGGAGTAGTGGCCTGTATATTTAGCTGCAATTAGATAATTTGTAACTCAAGTCAGAGCAGTCTCTGTGGAGTGGAGGGGACGGAATCCAGACTGAAGATGGTCAAGGAGAGAGTTGGAATTGAGGAAGAAAGTCAGACGGGTAAAGACAAGTTCTACCTCTACCTCTCTTGTATTTACACATACGGAACGGTCTACACCAGACGCATCCACAGAGGAACTCTATCAAGTATCCTAGACCATCTATTGGCACCCTAGCAATACTTTACTGGACTATCTACCATTATTTGGCGCAGCCCTTCCATATCTCTTTGGGTAAAGACAAGTCTTTCCAAAAGATTTGAGGAAAAAGGTAGCAGGTAGTTGGAAGGGGAAGTTGGGTCAAGAGATGGCTTTTTGAGGACAGGTACAACAGTAGCATGTTTAAGAGGAGCTGGGACAACACCAGAAGAAAGAGAGCAGTTGAGGATGAGCATTAACGACTGCACCAGACAAGGGGAGAGAGATCTGATGAGGTGGGACAGGATGGGATCAAGCGGACATGTGGTGCGATGAGAGGAAAGGAGAAGTGCAGCCACCACCTGTTCAGGAGCTGGAGAGAAGTCTTAAAGGGTAGGGATGGTATGGTCCAAGTGAGGTTGAGATAGAGATAGAGAGAGGAGATTGATGGAGAATTAATTTCTTAACTGTTTAATCTCGTCAATAAAGTAACATGCAAAGCTAACAGCTGACAGATTAGTTTGTGCGGTTGCCACAGCAGGATGAAGAAGACAGTTAAAGGTATTAAAAAGATGCCTAGGATTGCAGAAGCATGAACTAATGAGAGAGGAAAAGTAGGACTGTTTAGCAAGGTTGAGGGCTGTGCTGTATGAACTCAAGACAAATTTATAATGTAGAAAGTCTGATAAGATAAAAGACTTCCTACAGCAGAGTACAGCTGAACAGGAGCATCTATGCAGGTAGCAGGTTGACTTAGAGTGCAGCAGTTGGAGGCGCGTCCTCCTTGAGGTGCTTGCTTGGAGCGATGCTGAAGCACCCCATATGTAGGAAATTTAGTTTGAAACATTGTTTTTTCCCCACATGAGGATCTGATCTGATGAGATATTAAATATACCACTTGTTAAAAAAAAAATTAAGTAAATGATGGATTTATACAATACATTACTTACATTTTGAGGCGAGTTCGACCAAAAATGTTATTTTATTATACAGTATGTTGTCCCAAAATGATTAACAAACATTGGCTGCTTTTTTGTGAAAAACTGATTTATCAATAGTTAAGAGGAACTTTTGCACCAAATAAACTATTTGAATTAAAGTTGTTTCACACTTTGGGAACAAATAACTTGTAATTTCTTTTAATGAAGAATGTAGTTACCCTCTCAGTAGAAAAAAAACTATCTGTTATGGCTTTCATACTCAGTGGTTTGTCATTTTTGTGCCAGAAAAAACTATCTAAGCTGTAAATTGTCTGAAATAAAATGAGCAATTTGACAAGTTCATAAAAGTAAATTAAGTCAAAGAACCATTATTTTGCTTTCTGTTTGCATAACCTATTAATTTTGTGTTAATAAGAACAAAAGCAGCCAGATTCTAGGTTAACCAAGACTGCCAACAGAGATGGAGTGTGTTCTGCTTCCAAAAATAAAGAAGAAAGAAAAAGCAATCACTTGGAAAAACTGTGGCTGTACCAAATATATCAGTTAAACATATACTCTTTAATAACCATTAAAAAAGGTTTGAAACAAATGGCTTGTTCAGGCTGCACCAGACAGACTGCAGTCTGGAATATTTTATACACAGATTAATTTGCTTTCAGAGAAGAATAGACACATTGTACATAATTTCTGGGGCCCTCTAATCCATAACTTAAAGGGGAACCTCTAAATTTCTCCATTACAGGTGTAGTGGTATGAATCTTCTATGTCTATGTATTTCAGGAGCCTACTATAGTATCTAGTGGCAATGTATCTGGTAAACTCTCCTGTTCAATGTATGCTGTGCAATATACACTGAACAAAATTATATATAACAAAATATAGCTGTGTTTATATTGTATTTACACTGAACAAAATTATAAACGCAACACTTTTGTTTTTGCCCCCAATTTTCATGAGCTGAACTCAAAGATCTAAGACATTTTCTATGTACACAAAAGACTTATTTCTCTCAAGTATTGTTTACAAATCTAACTAAATCTGTGTTAGTGAGCACTTCTCGTTTGCCGAGATAATCCATCCACCTCACAGGTGTGGCATATCAAGATGCTGATTAGACAACATGATTATTGCAAAGGTGTGCCTTAGGCTGGTCACAATAAAAGGCCACTCTAAAATGTGCAGTTTAACTGTATTGGGGGGGTGGGGTCCGAAAGCCAGTCACTATTTGGTGTGACCACCATTTGCATTACTCAGTGCAACACATTTCCTTCACATAGAGTTGATCAGGTTGTTGATTTTGGCCTGTGGAAAGTTGGTCCACTCCTCTTCCATGGCTGTGCAAAGTTGCTGGATATTGGCAGGACCTGGAACACGCTGGCGTATACCCCGATCCAGAGCATCCAAAAC
This sequence comes from Pelobates cultripes, assembly GCA_933207985.1. Lineage (NCBI taxonomy): Eukaryota > Metazoa > Chordata > Amphibia > Anura > Pelobatidae > Pelobates > Pelobates cultripes. The sequence continues at coordinate 94,814,286 of OW240915.1, read as the reverse complement.
ATGCTCAATGGGTGACATGTCTGTTAAGTATGCTGGGCATGCAACAACTGGGATGTTTTCAGCTTCCAGGAATTGTGTACAGATCCTTGCAACATGGGGCCATGCATTATCATGCTGCAACGTGAAGTGATGGTCGTGGATGAATGGCACAACAATGGGATCTCGTCACTGTATCTCTGTGCATTCCAAATGCCATTAATAAAATGCACCTGTGTTGTCCATAACATACGCCTGCCCATACCATAACTGCACCGCCACCATGGGCCACTCAATCCACAACGTTCACAGCAAACCGCTCACCCACATGGCGCCATACACGCTGTCTGCCATCTGACCTGTACAATGAAAACTGGGATTCATCTGTGAAGAAAACACCTCTCCAAAGTGCCAGATGCCATTGTATGTGAGCATTTGCCCACTCAAATCGGTTACGACGATGAACTGCAGTCAGGTTGAGACCTCGATGAGGACGACGAGCATGCAGATGAGCTTCCCTGAGATGGTATCTGACAGTTTGTGCAGAAATTCTTTTGTTATGCAAACTGATTGTTGCAGCAGCTGTCTGGGTGGCTGATCTTGGAGGTGAAGATGCTGGATCTGGAGGTCCTGGGCTGGTGTGGTTACACGTGGTCTGCAGTTGTGAGGCCGGCTGGATGTACTGCCAAATTCTCTGAAATGCCTTCTGAGATGGCTTATGGTAGAGAAATGAACATTCAATTCACGGGCAATAGCTTTGGTGGACATTCCTGCAGTCAGCATGCCAATTGCACGCTCCCTCAAAACATGCAACATCTGTGGCATCGTGCTGTGTGATAAAACTGCACATTTTCGTGTGCCCTTTTATTGTGGACAACCTAACGCACACCTGTGCAATAATAATGCTATCTAATCAGCATCTTGATATGCCACACCTGTGAGGTGGCTGGATTATCTCGGCAAAGGAGTAGTGCTCACTGACACAGATTTGTGAACAATATTTGAGAGAAATAGGCCTTTTGTGTACATAGAAAAAGTCTTCGATCTTTGAGTTCAGCTCATGAAAAATGGGGGCAAAAACAAAAGTGTCGCGTTTATAATTTTGTTCAGTGTAAATACAATATAAACACAGCTATATGGTGAAGGGGCAAAAAAAAAAAACACCTGGTCACAAAAGTACTAAACTGTATAGTTGTGATAGCTGGTAATGGATTGATTTGTCAAGTAGATGCAGAGAGAACTAGAATCTTAATGTTTTCTGAGATGAAATAGAAAGGATTTTTTTGCCTTATACACTAAAGATAGTAGTTTATGTAAATCAGGCAGGAAGGACCAGGATTTGCTTAGAAACCACAGGTACTTCCTGGTTAACGGTGACATGACTACTGTTTTTTGTTTCACCAGTTTCCAAAGCCATTCTCCTGTATTCCTCCTGTGTCCAGCCTCATTGTTAGCACGATTTCCGTTGCTTCAACAACATGCCTATCTCCTTAAAGCCTTGGATTTTTTCAAATTGCCTTCACGTTCAGTGTTATCATGCACAGCATGATGACGTTGAATACCACTATTGTTACTGGATTCAGTGCTTCCTTATGAGATGGATTGTATTGGCAGAACATGGGCCATTGATCCGCAATTGTATTGAACCACAGATCATCAATCTTAGGAGGCTGCTGCTGCTTAACTGCTGCTACAGTTAAGTTTGAAGGATATATTTTGTTTATTCTTTTTTATTATAACAACTGGGAAACCTAAAGTGAAACAGGAAGATGCTAATATTAAAAATAAATATATTTATTTATAACTTTAGAGTGTTCCTTTAAATTGAAAGTTCTTGTTAAGATAGCAACCTTTTTAATGTCTCCTTCTAGTATTCACATGAGATGGATATGTATGTTATATTTTGGATAAGGAGAAAGTTTAATAGCCATGGTCTGATGGCTGGATAGATATGGATTCTAAAAGCAGGTTTAGGATTTTACTGATGGGAACGACTGGCATGGAACCAATTACCACCCATTGTTAAGGACTTGCAGGCAGTAGTCAAAGGAAGGCCTAACTGACTACTGAAAGGCTCAATTGTTCAGTTCATTAAAAAGAGTGAAATATGCAGCCTATTATTTTGTCAGAGGGGAAAAAAAGATTGCTCCATTAACTTAATTAGGGGAGCAGATTATCTGCTTTCTTCCGACAGAAAGTGAAATGCAAGTAGGTGATGTAGCAGGAATTTTTAGTAGCCAGAAACAGGGCAGAGCTACTTTAGCTATACAATTAATAGCTAATATTTAAACATATAATCTGTGATTTGCATGTGTTTAATTTAACTTATTTCAATAATGATGCTACTTAGCAGGCAACTGATTTATATCAGTTCAGATCAATTAATTAATTATATATATAATTAATTGATCTGAACTATGTATATGTTTCTTCCATTTTAAAGAAACACTATAGCATCAGGAATACAAACATGTATTCCTGACACTATTTTGCGGGAATGCAGGATTAGGTCACTGGCCCCCTCTCTATGGAGATTAAATGTAGTTTTATACACCTTTTCTCCTATCGCAGCTGGCCCCTCCAGGCTCAGCCTCCATGGTTGATATCATCAGTCAAATCCAATGTTAAAAACAGTGGGAGGCTATTGTGCATGCTTGGCAAAAATGCACACTGCAACAATTAGCATCTCCTCATAGATATACATTGAATCAGTGCATCTCTATGGGTAATTCTCAGCAATCCCTCCATGCAGTGCATGGTGATGCTGAGCATAGGTGTTGCACATTGTGAAGCACTGAACTAGGAAGTACCTCTAGTGGGCGTCTAAATGACTGGCACTAGAGGTGTTCCTAAACTGTAATGTAAACACTGCTTTTTCTCTAAAAGACTTCGGACGTATTTATTGGCATGTCTTTGCATTAGTTAATCTAGGCTCCTGCACAGGGTTTCCATTTTATTAGGATACTGAACTCCTGTGTCTATACATTTTCTAGAGAGACACTAACATGTAGAGATTTTCATTTGTCTTAGAAGGGCATATTTGATGGCATTCTCTATGATATCTCCTGCTGGCTAACCTCAGCCTCCTCAACAACTAGAATTGTCATATACATTGATCTGATGCCCCTTCCCATGAATTCTATTATCACTTTTGATGCTTAGCTCTCTAGCCAAATTTTTGATACCCTGCATTTTCCCCGTAGGGTCTTAAACTTTCCCTTTACTTTATGTGGAAGTTGCAGTTGCAGTACAGGTTGCCTTAGATTGTAAACCAAAAGGTTCTAAAGACCTGCATAGGGTTAGACTAAGTATGACTGAACAAATTAAATAATTCAATTGAATATGTGCTACAAGGGAGAATTTCCTAAGAAGCACAAAGGGAACAGTAATTATATGAGAAGAGAGGACCATGTTCTCAGCAGAATAAAGAGAATTTGGTGGGAGGTTATTGGGAGATAAGAGTAGAGATATAGCAGGACATAGTGTTAGAACTCACTAGCAAAACTGAATTTTTATTCTGGAACTGAGGAAGTTCTCAGCTACTTAAGTAAGATTAAGTCAAGCTACTGGGAGCCAAGTCCATGTACCAACTAGCACCAGGTTGTATTTCTATATGGTACTATCCTTTGATGTTTTTTTGTTTTTTAGTTTACATTAAGTTAAATTCTGTATAATGCACATTTTACTTTACACATTGTATGTAAAATGTAGATGTAAATTGTATTGTATAGCAGTACATTTGTCTTATCCTACAGGAGTTCCAATGAGTGCAGACAATTTTATAACATGACAGGAGGCTTCCTATTTTGCATAACTTTCTTTACTAGCTCCACAGCAGCAAAGAAAAAACTATTAAAGAAAGAACCAATCAGAGTGAAACAGAGAATATATAAGTCCCAGCGTAGCCAATCATTTCCTCTTTCTTTGCTGCTCCATCACAAGTCAGGTCAGAGTACTGATTTCTTTATAGTATTTTCTTAGCTAGGTTCTTTGCATAGGCTTACTGTATATTAGTGTATTTTTATTGTATTTTTATTGTGTTTTCTGGTAATCTATTGTATTTGATTGCTGTATTGGGGTGCCAAGGGGATTCTAGAGGGACTATCCCTTCTCCTGTCGGGGGGGGTTGTGTTTTCCACAGTGTGAGGGGTAAGGCTCAGGGACTGGAATTCCCTATCTGTGCCTGGTCCTATCCCAGCACTCACTTCTATCCCTTCACCCGTGCTCTGCCCGGCCAGACCCTCCCCTCCCCTCCACTACCCCATCCTCGCTGAAGTTTTCCCTCTGGTGGCTACGCTCGCCACCTTTCCCGCCTCCGTCCCGCTCTGTTTGCATCTCCGTTGTGCGAACAGACCGGGTCGCTCAGTCCCTGGGGGCACCTTACGTTTGCATCCCACACGCGTTCGCGCTGTTAGCTTAAAAAAGGTGCGAACGGTGCGGTCAATTGCGGCTCGCGCCCCATAGACAAATGGCCGTTCGAGGCTTTGCCTGTGAATAGGGGACTGACGGGAGATTTCCGCGAACAGACGGTTTCCAGACATACTGGGAATCCAGTCCGTTCGCGGGTTTCCAGCCTCAAGTTGCGTTCGGCGGTTTCAGCTAAAGGCGAACGGCCGTTCGCGGCTGGTCCGCCGAACACGTCAGTGTGCCAGCTTTCGCGGGCTTTCTGCTCCAGCCGCCCCAGGCTATCTCACGAGACCCGCGGCGGCCATTTTGTTGGTAACAGTTTAGTGGATTGAAACACCCATCAAGACAAGGCTCTTGCTTGGAAGAATTTGGTCGAGATTGCTGAGGTGGAATCAGATTGGGACCTGCACAGGTTGGTGACATTGCCCCTGGGGAGTAGGACTGCCAGTAGGGTTTAGCCCAATAGCCTTGCCACGGGTGAGCCCCCATTGAGTGCTGCATAGCAGAAACTGTTAAAGCAGTTTCCGATACCCTGGGTGAGCCCCAGTGATTAAGGAGTCCAGTGTCACGCCACTGAGTGCTGATTACGGCCATCGGCCTGGCTGAGTCCCTCCCATACGGTCCCTCACCTCTGACTCCTATTCCCATACCTGTGCCTGTTAGTGCCCACACAATGGAAGACACAATTAACACTAGTGAGCTTCATGCTATGATCAACGCGGCGGTGGCTGTGTCTTTAGAAAAGGCGTTAGCGAAGGCGGCACCTGCCCCCACTGAATCTAACACGCTGGCTAGTAAACAACGCCAAATCAACGAGGACTCCGACGAGTCGGATGACTCCTCTAGAGACAAAAAACGCCCAGCAAAACGTCACTGGCAGGGCGAAGGGTCCAAAAAGGCCGTCTTCAAAGGCAAGACCCCAGTAAAGCGCAGTAAGCGCACTATGCCTGTGCCTCCCACGTACACTGGGGAGGTGTCCTCACATGAGGAGCAAGATATGCCCCACTCCCTCTCCATCCTGGATGAGTGGCAGGCAGAAGCCTCCTATTCTGACGAAGGCGGTTGGGGCTCCAACGCCTACGTCACGGAGACATTTCTGGGTGAGCCCCAGACTAAAGGAGACGCGGAACCCTCCACCACTACTACTCAGGAACAAGAGATATTCCTAGACACCACGGGTCAGAGAATGTTTGACCCCAGGAACATTCGCCACCCCCGCTCGGGAGAATGGGCCCCACCCGACCACCTTCTCTGCTTTATGCATTTTTGGATACGCAAGCCCCTGGAAAAGCATATACGTAAGAGGATGCAGGCGGAGTGCCCGAGACCGACTCTACCAGATAAGGTGGCCTATACACCGGAGTTTGAGCAGCTTATGCTGACGTTCATGGAACAAGGGGGCCGCGACCCTTGGAGGGGAATTGAAAAGAGCTTTAAAGTGGCGCAAGATAAGCTCCTGGACATGATGGGCCCATTGGCCCGACTTATGTACCTGGCGGACGAAGCCTACGCTGGCGGACTCCTTTACAGCGGACATGGTGCGAGAGTGGGCACACGATATCCGAGAGTGGGCCCAGAGGGGCTTCTGTTTCCTCGGTAATACGAATGCGGCCCTCCCAACAGAGCGGCGCCGTGCAGCACTGTTCCGCATTGACCCCAAACTGGCTGATCTAGGGGTCAAGGAATTGGGCCCACAGGCACTGGGCAAGCTCTTTGGTGAAGCCTTTATGAAAGAGCTGAATAAACATGTAAACGTGTTTACCTCATTGAATAGGGCCCGCACATCCATGCGCAAGGCCTTCCGAGGTACCTCCACGAAAGGTGTTTTTTCCAGGGCTGGTCGGCAACGGGGCCGTGCCGCCAGCCGATTCTGGCCTTCAGGCCCTCGCATGGGTTACCAACACCAATTCTACCCGCAGCAAAATTATCAGGGCACCGGAGCTAAGCAGCCCTACCCCTACTACCAAAGGGGCTCAGACAGAGGACGAGGCGGTTGGGGATGCACCTGCGCACACTTCCCAACAGGTAAGAGACCACTGTTACTCGATGCCACATATAACCATGATTGCAGGCCGTGTTTCTCTTTTTTCCCAGAACTGGGCCCAACTGTCCGCGGACGCTTGGGTACTACAGACGGTCAGAGGATACCGAATCGAACTACGAACGACCCCCAGTCAGAGATCTCCCCCTTGTCCTTTACGCCTCTCGGCTGCGGACACTCGCCTCATAGAATTGGAGCTCCGCGAGCTACACAAGAAGGGCGCTATACAACCTGCGTAAACGCGGGGAGGTTTCTTCAGCAACATGTTCCTCGTCCGCAAGAAGACCGGGGATTTCCGACCAGTGATCAATTTAAGAGACCTGAACGCGTATGTGACCTACCGCCACTTCAAAATGGAGGGCATACACTTACTGAGGGACCTCCTCCAAGAAAAAGATTGGTTTACGCATCTAGACCTCAAAGACGCATACTTATCGATTCCAATCCAGGCGGACAGCCGCCCTTTTCTCTGATTCCTCTGGAACGGCTCCCCATGACAATTCACGTGCCTCCCTTTCGGACTAAGCTCGGCACCATGGTGCATAATTTATCTGGACGACATTCTCTTATTCTGCAGAACGAGGGAACTGGACGTTCAACATACCGCATATACAGTACGACTATTAGAATCCTTGGGCTTCATCGTCAACAGGGCCAAATCCGCAATGAAACCTGCCCAAAGAATCCAGTTTCTGGGCTTCGAGATCGACTCCAGGTACTGCACTCTTCACCTCCCGTCTGCCAAAGTGACGGCCATCAAGAAGGAGATCCGCAGGGTTCTCAAATTAGACTCCCGCTCCGTCAACTGGCACGGATCGTGGGACTCTTATCATCATCGATACAGGCCATATTTCCGGGGCCCCTTCACTACCGTGCAATGCAACGACTGAAGGCCAGCCTCCTGCGACGGAACCCCACATACAACCAACCAGTTCCGCTGTCGGAAGAAGTATATCAAGAACTCGAATGGTGGCTCCATTGTATGAAGGCATGGAACGGTCAAGCCATCTTCGGCAACCAACCGGACTTCGTTCTGGATCGGATGCGAGCTACATGGGATGGGGCGCCACGGATGGAGAAACAACCACAGGAGGAACGTGGACGCTGCAAGAACTATCGATGCACATCAATTGCATCGAACTATTAGCGGGATCCTTTGCTATACGCAACCTCACAAAAGGACAGTCCAACTGCTGTATACTGTTACGAATGGACAACATATCGGCGGTGCGGTACATCAACCATTTGGGGGGATACACGGTCACGAACGCTGGTGCATCTGACGAAGGAAATCTTCGATTACTGCCTCCCGTGCAATATCACGATACGTGCAGAACACCTACCAGGGGAGTCGAACCTCACGGCAGATTGGTACTCCCGGCACTGGAGGGACGCCAGCGACTGGCAGTTGAACCCGCGGATATTCGCTCACCTACAAGAACAGAAGGGACCCTTTATACTGGATCTATTTGCCTCACTCAAGAACCATCAGGTACCACAATTCTACAGCTGGCTCCCGGATCCGGATTGCTTGGCAGTAGACGCCTTCACCCAACACTGGCCACAACAGGGAGCATACGCCTTTCCCCCATTCGCCATGATTGCGAGAGTTCTCCACCATCTACGCAGACAGATGGTGCGACTAACCCTGCTGACGCCCCTCTGGCCGAGTCAACCCTGGTTCCCGGACCTCATCGAATTGTCCTATCAGGACCCGATTTTCCTGACGAACGACGACATGCTACTCAGAAACCCGGCGGGGAACACACACCCGATGGTGTTAGATGGACGCCTATCCTTGGTAGCCTGGACTCTTTCAGGGGAACCTGGTGTACCGATGAACTATCGTCAACAGCTAAGGACCTCCTATGGGACTCCAGAGCTCGCGAAGAAGCTATCTATCCGCATGGCGCGCTTGGACCAGTTGGTGCATGGGACGGGATCTGGATCCCTTTACAACCCCTGTTTTGGACATCATGAATTTCCTCTCGTCCCTCTTCGAGGAAGGCAAGTCATATCGCACTATAAAAGTCATGAGATCGCCTATCTCGGCAGCACACGTACCGTCCCAAGGAAGGGCGGTCGGACAGGATCCACTAATATGCCGTCTATTACGCGGCATCAAACTAAGGAGGCCTCCAACACCTAAATATCAGCACTTATGGGATGTGGATATCGTCCTTCGTTTCCTGAGGAACTGGCCTCCCAACGAACTTCTCTCGTTGAAACAACTGACGGCAAAATTCACCTTCCTGTTGTGCATGGTTTCCTTCCGGAGAGTGGCAGACGTCCGGGCGTTCGACAAGGACGCTTTCTCCATTGATCCAGAGGGAGTCACATTTCACATCTCACGACGCACTAAATCCAACTCAACATCAGTGTTCTACCCATTCTTCAGTTCGGATCCCCAACTGTGCGTGGTTAGGGCTCTACGAGTATACGTGACAACAGAGGACTTACGCCCACCGACTGCACGGCAATTATTGGTATCATATGTCAGCCCACACGGTCCGGTTTCGGTCACCACATTGGCCAGATGGATCAAATGGCTTCTCTCTTTAGCCGGAATAGACCCTTCCTTCGGCGCACATTCCGTTCGAGGGGCAGCGGCATCATCAGCATTTCTAGCGGGCGCATCACTGTCAGATATCCTACAAACTGCAGATTGGTCCCGAGAATGGACATTTCGGACCTTCTACTTCCGCCCATCGCCCAATGCCACATTCACTCTTCTACCTAAGCGTTAAAATTGCAAAATCGGAAGCCTCCTGTCATGTTATAAAATTGAAGATTATGCTAGCGCAGTGTACTAATAATCTTAATTTTAATAATGACAGGAGGCGAGTATTTTCCCCCCCTTTTTTCTTCTCCTCGATGTGCCCGCCCAAATGGAGGTAAGTTAAAGGAGTACGAGTAGGATCGATCCTTGCTTTGCTTTAGGTCAGAAATGAGTTAGGATGGTATATTACTGTATTTATTATATGGATTCTTTTAGCTATAATAATATTAAAAATTTTCGATATAATTAATGAAGAGTTACATACATAACCAGACATTTATTATCTACGGTCATCTCCGTATCACTGATACTAGTCTCTCTTTCATTTCAGTTTGACAAGCTTCAGGGATGATAGGAAGACTGATGATCCCATTATTGTTTCCACGTTGGATTATGTTATATCAAGTTGGAGCAAGTTGGAACGGACATGTTTATCGCATTAGGATCTTGTGATGTCGCAGTAGTCAAGAGGAAATGATTGGCTACGCTGGGACTTATATATTCTCTGTTTCACTCTGATTGGTTCTTTCTTTAATAGTTTTTTCTTTGCTGCTGTGGAGCTAGTAAAGAAAGTTATGCAAAATACTCGCCTCCTGTCATTATTAAAATTAAGATTATTAGTACATTGCGCTAGCATAATCTTCAATTTGTTCCAATTTTACTATCATTAAAACAAAATGTTCGCATCAAATGTTCCTACCCAATGGTTGAATGTTTTTGTGTATGCAGTGTATCTTTTCCCATGTGCTGCCATTCATTTGTCATTATTTCTTACTGTTGTTGGTATTGTGGCTTTTAAAACCTTTCTGCATCCATCTTAGCTACCTTGCTTATGCATTACCATGAGTCGTCTTTTTAACTCCATTTCCTGATTAATTGTTTCTTTTTTTGTTGTGCAATCCCCTGTGAAATGTATGTATTGTCATATTGTATGTTGTGCATTCTGTGAGGGATTTGAAGGAGATTCTGGAGCAACACCCATGGACCTGCTTACTAGAGATCTGAATGTCAAACAAGTCATAAGTCCAATATTATATTCAATACTGTCCTCTAAAACACAGAATTTCCACCAAAGTTTTTCTCTAAACTAATATTACTGCCCACCAAATATATGTCTCGCCATTAGCTAGCATAATGATGCTGCTCACTCTCTTGTAAAGTCACTGGTTTGTTTGGTGCCAATTTTGTGACTGCTTGGGCAAATTCAGAAAACCTTTTAATCTATCAATCTGGTTTCAATCAAATTAACAGGAACATTGCTCATCTCTGTCCATTACTTTCTTGCCCAAGTGCAACATTCTAAACTCTCATCAGTCATTATTGTTCTTGACTTCTCCACTGTCTTTGATACAGGCACCCATCCTACTCATATATATGAAAAAAATCGGGAATTCACTGTTACTACCTTCTCTTTGCTCTCATCCTACCTTTCCAAACATTCACATCACATACAGGTTCTTTCAAGAAGTCATCTACACCACTCATCCCTTGTCACAAGGCTTAGTTCTTTGATCCTGTCCTCTTCTTTTTTGACCTAATTCCACTTTATGAGCTCATGTTTCTCATGGCTTCAGTACTTATTTCTTTTCAGATACGATACAGTTTTTCTTAATTTCCTCCTCTTTTACATGTCATTTCTTTGATGTCCTTAAATTTCTGCAAATAACCCCAGGAGAACATAAGTTCTCTTCTTTCATGGTACATCTCTTTTACCCTCTACCAGGTATTGTTCTCTTCTTTCTTTCCAACATTTCTCCCCCACCTATAACTTGTAACCTAGGTATCAAAGGCAGTTGCTAAACATATATACATCATTACTTCTGGTTGTCACTTTCATTGCATAAATATCCGTAAAATCTATTTCTCACAGAACAGTTTACATTGTCATGTCTTACAGTTTTGGTACTTCCACTTAATCCTGTTCAGTGTTCACAAGACTCAAGAAGATTCAAGTGTGGACATAAAACAAACACAAATAAAATTAGTGCATAATTAAATACCATTAAAATATTGATATGTTAATATTTTTATGCTAATAAATTAAACTTTTTCTTGTGATATTTTTGAATGCTTCTTATCACCATTGAGGATTTTAAGAAATGTGCTTCACTGGAACACTCTATAGTGAACTATTTCAGTATTTAGTATTTTAGTAAGTCACCTCACTTCTCTGATTGAGCTGCATAACCTAAAACTCTTGACAAGTATAGTACAGGTCGGACAAGTATACCTGTATATATATTTTCTGGATTATGGAGACAGGCTAGACAGATAAGACAGAGATGTGATAGAAAATAATTCAAGAAATATCAGAGAAATTGTTTTGCAATTTATATGCCAAGAATAGTATGGGATGCATAGTGTATATTTCTTTTGTAATTGTCTATTTGCAGGGAATGGTAACCATCCTGCCATACAAAGACATTTCACTCTGATGAACAGTTATTTTATATAATGATAAGCAACAACATAGGGTCATCATTTTTATGATCTACATGGTGCTTTTGACCGAAATATGGCTTCCCCTACAAATTAAGGGTGAGCTACAAGATGCTTTTAAGATTTATAAGCTTCTATATATTCATTATTTTCCATAATAATAACAAATAATAATAACAAATAACAGTTTACAATTAAGATTATTGAAGATAGAAGTAGTGAGGTATATTCTGAATTTTACAACATGACAGGAGGCTGCATATTTTGCATTAACTTTCTTTACTAACTCCTTAGCAGCAAAGAAAAAACAGTTGAAATAAAGAATCAGTCAGAGTGTATATAAATGAAAGCACAACCAGATCACTTCCTCTTTCTTTGCTACTCCATCACAAGTCAGGTCAGAGTACTGATTCAATATTTGTGTTTTAATTATGTCTTTTACAACTGTTCTACATTGTATGATTCTGTTTCTACTTTCCTGTGGGGGTGGCAGGGGATATCTTTTATTTTAACCATCTCTAATGGGGCTATTATCTCTGTTGGGGGATCTGCCCCCTCTCTCCACAGGCCCTCTCTTCTCTAAGGCGGCCTTTACTTCTCCCTTTCCCCCCCGCCCCCGGTGGCTACGTCTGCCACTTTCATTTAAATTCAGTGCGAACAGACAGGGCATTCACTTGGTTTGTGCGTTTTGGCACGAGCGGGCCATTCACAATGTCCCGTTCGTGCCTATTCTGTATGAACATTCGGGTATTTGCACATGACTTGCTGTTCGTGGATTTCCATTCGTGGAGTTCCAACCTCAGTATACGTTCAGCAGTATACAGAATTCTGCTGATAGCGTCCATTCTTTCCCTGGCGTTCACCTGTTTCCCGCAAACGCTCTTCGCGGGCTTTTCTGTGCCGAGATCCGCGGCGGCCATTTTATTGGTGTGTTTTATGGTGGATGTTAACTCTCATCAAGAAGAGGCTCTTGCTGTTGGAAGCTTGCAACTTGCAATCCAGCTGTGCTTTTCTGGATATTGTCACATGGACCTGTTCAGGTTGGTGTACTAACCCCTTGGGAGTGGGACTGCCATTCAGGTATACCCTAGCAATCTGGCAAGGGGTGAACCCCCATTTGAGTAATCTGTTGAAGCAATTCTGATCTCCTGGGTGAGCCCCAGTGAGCATAAGAGTCTGCTTTAGCATGTCATTAGGCTGTGCGTAACCTATGGCCTACTGCCTTTTTCACGTCCCTCCCAACTAGTCCCTCTACCTCTCCTACCTGTGCCTGTTAGTATTCCATTTAACCAATAAGATGGAAGATACACAGAACCCCACAGACCTTCAGGCCATGACCAACGCGGCGGTGGCCGCATCCCTGGAGAAGGCCATGGCCAAAGTGCTCCCAGTGACCTCTGATGCTATCAAGCTGGTTACTAAAAGTACCCATGGCAGGGAAGAATCAGAAGAGTCAGCTGACACCTCCAAAGAGAGGACACGCCCTGTGAAACGCCATTGGAAGGGCGAGGACTCCAGAAAAGGGTAAGGCGCCCCTCAAATGCAGTAAACGCCTTGTGCCCATGGCCCCCACGTTTACCCGGGATGATTCCTCGGACGAGGACAAGGACAAGGATATGCCCCACTCCGTCTCAATCTTGGACGAGTGGCAGGCAGAGTACTCAGACTCCAATGAAGACACTTGGGGCTCAAACGCCTACGTCAGGGAGACCTTTCTGGGTGAGCCCCATGTGACGAAGTGTCCTTCACCACTTGTTCTTGGAGAGGACTAATGGCTAGCCTTTTGCCCTGTGATTATGGCCCCTGTGTCTTATTGGATTTTAAAACACTTTTTCTGCCCCTTTAAATAAATGGGAAAATATGCCTCTTCCTCTCCCCTTTTTCCTGTCCATTGTTCTCCAGCAGGACGTTGTCCCAGGGACACTGCCAGACCAGAAACTGGCTGCTTTGTCCCTCCTCACTCTCTCATCAGCCCTTGCTATTGTTTAACCCCATGGCGATCCAACTGTATTCGTGAGATCTGAGCGCTTTTCAGACATATTGAGCGCTCAGATCCAAGCTATCTGGGGATATGTTGGACATATAGGTTAAACATTGTATTATAAGAGTTATGTATTTTTATGTGGTTTTTGGACTTATAGATATTTCCTGTTACTGGAGATAATTGGCTTACCACTGCCACTTAAACCAATTATCTCCAGGATAGAGGAGAAGATAGACCGTCCGCACAGCCTAAATCTGTGGAACTGTTTTGGGCATGAAAGCCATGCTTGCGGTCGGTCAAATGTGACTTCCACAAAACGTTTGAACCCCTGCTCTGAGCATTTTTTTGATATGTTGTTCACCCAGATCAGGGCTATCCAGGGATGTAATTTGTGGGGATATGTGGTGTTTTGGGGTGTTTTCTGTGTTTTGTGAAAAAGGTTTTTGCCTGTGGGTAGTTGAGTTAGTCCATTGTGTTTGTTAATTGTATCACAGGCAGAGGGGAGGGTTTGTGTACATTATCTGGGAGTGGCTAACTGTACAAGAGTGTTTTGATTGGCTTTGTAACTTTGTGTCCTGTGTACCACAAGGTCCACATGGGTGGTAACCTTGTGGGAAAACTTGTATAAAAGAGACAATAAACCCTCAGTTCAGTCTGTTCCTGTTTGACCCTCAACATGTAGTCTTGTCTTGTGATTGGAGGGGAACCGCTACAATCACACTGGGGATTGCTATACTTTGTATACTCCCTTGAGCTCTAATCACTTAGCTCTTTTAAGAGCTGTTCCTGATATGCTCTCCTGGAGGAGAGGTCTTTTCCACACGGTCCTGGAGGACTGAAGCTGATCCAGGGTGGAAGGAAGACGGCGAGACTTCAGTTAAGCTACGGCGGTTGTGAGTCTGTGGTGGTTGTGGTGTCCGGTGCAGTGCTTGTGGTTCCCGGCGCAAGCTAGGAAGCATCCATCAATGGAAGGTACTCGATCGGAGTACAGGTGATCTGTTACACCCAAGAGTAAAGGGGATGCAGAGACGACTACAACGTCCGCTACTCAGGTTTGACCATAGAAATATAAGACACCCCCACTCCAGGGAATGGGCTCCTCCAGAACACCTCCTTAAGTTCATGCACTTCTGGATCCGCAAACCCCTGGACAAACACGTCTGCAAACGTATGAGGGCGGAATGCCCCAGGCCATCCCTGCTGGATAAGGTGGCGTTCACACCGGGATTTGACCCTCGCAGAATGGGGGTGTCGCGGTTGAAAGGAGCTTCAAAGGAGCACAAGACAAGTTCCTGGGTGCAATGGGACCACTGGCTTGTGTAATGTACCTGGCAGATGAAGCTTACGCCAGGGCAGACTCTTTCAATGCGGATATGGTGCATGAATGGGCACACAACATCAGAGAGTGGACCAAAGGGTTTTTGTTTTCTCGGTTACACTAATGCGGCCCTCTCGACAGAACGGCGCCGTGCAGCACTCTTCCGCATCGACCCCAAACTGGCGGATCTTGGGGTGAAGGAATTAGGCCCATAAGCACAGGGAAAACTTTTTGGACAGTCCTTCATGAAGGAGTTAAATAAACACGTGAACGTGTTCACCTCTTTAAACAGGGCCCGCACCTCCAAGCACAAGGTCTTTAGAGGTAACCCTTCCAGGGCTGGTTGGCAACGGGGTAGTGCCACCAGCCGGTTTTGGCCATCAGGCCCCCATATGGGACACCCACAGCAGTTCTATCCACAACAATTCTACCCAGAAACTGGCACAAAAAAACAATACCCCTTCTACCCAAGGGGATCGGACAGAGGACGTGGAGGTCGCGGACAAATACCTATGTTAACTGTGACTGCCAGCCGTATTTCTCTTTTTTTCAGAATTGGGAAAAACTGTCGACAGATGCTTGGGTGTTACAGATGGTCAAAGGTTACCACATCGAACTACAGATGTTACCCATACAAAAGCAACCCCCTCGTCCCCTATGCTTCTTCGCCATGAACGCTCACCTCATAGAATTAAAGCTCTGCGACTTGCGCATGAAAGGCGCAATCCAACCCGCGCTCAGACGATGGGGCTTCTTCAGCGACATGTTTCTCGTCCACAAGAAAACCGGAGACTTCAGGCCAGTGATCAATTTGAGGGAACTAAACGTTCAGGTTACACACCATCACTACAAGATGGAAGGAATCCACTTCCTACGAGACCTCCTCCAAGAAGGGGACTGGTTTGCACGTCTAGACCTCAAAGACGCATACCTGTCGATCCCAATTTATAAAGACTAGTCCTTTCCTTCGGTTTCTATGGCACGGTTTCCCATGGCGGTTCACTTGCCTCCCTTTCCAGCATAGCTCGGCTCTGTGGTGTTTCATAAAAATGCTGAAACCGGTGGTAACCCACCTCAGAACATGAGGGATCTGATGCATCATTTACCTGGACGACATACTCTTGTTCTGCAGAACGAATGACCTGGCATCACAACATACCGACTATATGGTACAATTATTGGAATCTCTGGGATTCATTGTCAACAGGGCCAAGTCCGCACTGACTACCACTCAAACAATTCAATTCCTGGGCTTCGAGACAGACTCCCGGTCCTGCACGCTCCACCTCTCCTCTGTGAAGGCCATCAGGAAAGAGATCCGCAGGGTCCTCAAGCTCGATTCCATCCCGCTCGTTGGCCTACTCTCCTCCTCAATCCAAGCCATATTTCCAGGCCCTCTGCACTACCAGGCCATGCGGTGGCTGAAGACCCGCTTCCTGAGACGGAACCCCACATACAACCAGCCGGTTCCGCTGACAGACGAGGTGCGTCAGGAACTCGAATGGTGGCTCAACTGCATGCAAGTATGGAATGGTTATTATTATTATTATTGCCATTTATATAGTGCCAACAGATTTCGTAGCACTTTACAATATTATGAGAGGGGGGGGGTTAACTATAAATAGGACAATTACAAGGCAACTTACAGGAACGATAGGTTGAAGAGGACCCTGCTCAAACGAGCTTACATTCTATAGGAGGTGGGGTGTAAAACACAATAGGATAGGAATTCGCAATCAAATAAGTTGGGAGTGAGTCAGAGCTGGAGGAGAGAGTAGAGTGCTGCCCTTTAAGAGAGAGCAAGAGACAGGTATGTAACATAGAGGTTACTCTGGGAGGCTTTCCTAAAGCTTTCCTAAAGAGATGGGTTTTAAGGCACTTCTAAAAAGATGCAAGACTAGGGGAGAGTCTGATGGTGGTAGGCAGGCTATTCCATAGGAAGCTGTCTGCGAGAAGTCCTGCAAGCGTGAGTTGGCTGCACGCGTGCGAACAACAGACAGGAGAAGGTCACGGGCAGAGCAGACCTTTGGAACTGTGAGAAGATATAAGAGGGGCTAGAATTGTTCAGTGCTTTATAGATATGTGTTAGTACCTTGAATTGACTCCTAAAGGAGACAGGAAGCCTATGTAAGGACTGGCAGAAGGGTGAGGTGTGAGAGAACCGACTAGAGAGAAAAATCAGTCTGGCAGCAGCATTCATTACGGATTGTAGTGGTGCAGTAGGGCTTTTGGGAAGACCCATCAGGAGAGGGTTACAATAATCCATGCAGGAAATTACTAGAGCATGGACAAGCTCCGTGGTAGCATCTTGTGTAAGAAAGGGGCGGATGTGGGCTATGTTTTTAAGATGGAATCTACAGGATTTGGCAACATACTGGATGTGAGGCTCAAAGGTGAGGCCAGAATCAATTATGACGCCAAGACAGCGCGCTTGAGCCATCTTTGGCAACCACCCGGATTTCATACTGGAATTAGATGCAAGCTGATGGGGATGGGGTGCTACCGATGGTGATGCATCCACAGGAGGAACATGGACGACCCAGGAACTCACGATGCACATCAACTGCCTGGAGTTGTTGGCCAGATCATTCACTATCCGCAGCCTGGCAGAAGGACGATCCAACTGTTGTATTCTCCTTTGGATGGATAACGTCTCTGCCGTACGCTACATCAATCCTCTGGGAGGGACAACTGTTGCCTCCCATGCAACATCACGATCAGGGCCGAACATGTACCAGGAGAGTCGAATCTTACAGCGGATGGGTACTCCCGACATTGGAGAGACGCCAGCTACTGGCAATTTAATCTGCAGATATTCGCTTGCCTGAATGAGCGGAGAGGGCCATTCCTATTGGACCTGTTTGCCTCACAACAATCATCAAGTACCAAGGTTTTACAGCTGGCTCCCAGACCCGGAATGCACGGCGGTGGATGCCTTCACCCAACACTGGCCGAAACAAGGGGCTTATGCCTTTCCCCTATTCGCAATGATTGCGAGAGTTCTCCACCACATACAGAGATGGGAAGTGACTATAACCCTTCTGACGCCACTATGGCCCGAGCCAACCCTTGTTCCCAAACCTCCTTGACATGTCTTGCAAAGATCCAATTCTCCTGCCGGACGTTTCAACCCCGGGACCCAGTGGGGAACCCACACCCTATGCTTCTAGACAGACGCCTGTCTTTAGTGGCCTGGACTCTTTCAAGGGTGCATGGTGTACCGACGACTTATTGTCAACGACTAAAGACCTACTATGGGACTCCTGGGTCCCAGGAACACAAAAGAGATACCTATCTGCCTGGTGATCTTGGACCAGTTGGTGCGTGGGACGGGACCTGGATCCCTTTACAGTTCCTGTTTCCGCGATCATGAACTTCTTCTCTTCAATCTTAGAGGAAGGTAAGGCATATCACACCATCAATGTCATCAGGTCGGCTACATCGGCAGCCCATGTACCATCCCAGGGGAGAGCGGTTGGTCAACACCTCCTGATCTGTCGACTATTACGAGGCATCAAACTGAAACGGCCTCCAGCTCCCAAATATCAGCATCTATGGGATGTGGACGTGGTACTCTGATTCCTGAAAAGATGGCCATCTAACAAACGTCCTTACGACAACTGACAGCCAAATTTACCTTCCTACTGTGCCTCATCTCGTTCCGACGAGTTTTGGATGTATGCGTGTTCGATACGGACGCCTTTACTATCGGCCTGGAAGGGGTCACCTTCCTCATTTCACAATGGACTAAATCCGATTAGTCATCGGTCTTCTACCAGTTTGCCTCGGATCCTCAACTATGTGTGGGTGCGGCTTTGCGGGCATATGTGATAGCGATGGAGACGTTACGCTCGTCAACATCCCGGCAACTACTGGTGTCATATGTTAGCCCTCACGGTCTGGTTTTGGTCACCATCATGTCCAGATGGACTAGATGGCTCCTTACTCTAGCCGGGATAGACCCGTCTTTCCGTTCTCACTCCGTGCATGGAGCAGTGCCATCATCCGCGTTTATGGCAGGCGTGTCCCTTTTGGATATCTTACAAGCGGCGGACTGGTCTCGCGAATCGTTTTGGACATTCTACTTCTGTCTGTGTTTTCTCTTCTACCTAAGCATTAAAATTGCAAAATATGAAGCCTCCTGTCATGTTGTAAAATTGAAGATTATGCTAACGCAGTTTACTAATAATCTTAATTTTAATAATGACAGGAGGCGAGTATTTCCCCCCCCCCTCCCCCTCCTTTTTTTATGGATATTCACAACCCTGGTATGAGGTAAATTACAAAGTCTTAGGACGTTGAAGAATTCTGGTTCTTGGTTATGTCTATTTACTTGTGATGTTGCATTTGACAAGAGGAAGTGATCCGGATGCGTTTTCACTTATATACACTCTGACTGTATTCTTTATTTCAACTGGTTTTTCTTTGCTGCTACGCAGTTAGTAAAGAAAGTTAAAGGAAAATACTCGCCTCCTGTCATTTTTCAAATTAAGATTATTAGTACACTGCGTTAGCATAATCTTCAATTATAATATATTCTTACTTTTTCTGATACCTTATATATGATTTCTTTGTCTATTTTTTCCAGTAAAACCTAATGAGTTGTGTCGGACAGAGACACAGTGATGGGTTTATCTTTTTTTTTATAATTTTTTTTTTTAGCTTCTTTGGTACAAAGGGTGCTGTGGTCACCTACTTCATAGAAATAATATCCAATATGTATCCAAAACTTTTTTTCATTTTTGTACAGTATGTACATTTTCAAGGGTGAGTAAAGAATAATGTACATGAATCACTGTTTAACAATGATAGAACTTCTTGCTTTCAGCTTCTCACTTATCATTTCTGAGCAATTTTGTCTCCTCCTTTCTGCTTACTGACCTCTCTTTCTTGTACCTCGTCTCTTTCATGCTGCATCATTATCTACTGTGTTAGAATTCAATATATTCTATCCACCTTCTCTATCTCTCTATTCTTCTAAGCACATTCCTGCTTTGCTTGTCCACTAGACATCTGTTTTTGCTTAATTATTTCGTTGACATGATAGCCAAATGCTTCAAATTAAATGGCAAACGAGTTAAACATGCTTCCGCTGTGATTTGCACTAACGCTTTCAAGATTGTGATAAAAATGTTTTTCTGTGTCCAACACATTTCAGATTTTTTTACGAGCTCTTTATAAAAGTTCAACTTTTGATTCATCAGTAATAGGAAGGGGCAGGCAATGTCTCTGATTTATACAGATCTAGCTCACAACTCCTTTTAGACTTAGACTGACTGGTGTAATAGAACTTATTTATACTTATGATACATGGTTTTTATTGTCTGAAGAGTGAATGGAATAACATTTAGGACAAAATATTTGTTTTTGTTTGTTTTAATATAGATTAGAAATGGTGGTTCTTCTCAAAGTACAAGTGTCACCTCACAATTGTTTTAATATAATAATCTTTTTCAGAAAGTTTTGAAAGGGAATTTTTTTCAATTAAGTATATGTGCAAACGTGCGAAAAATTCTTCAGCCATATACATACACCTTGGGTCAAATAGTATTTGAAAACCAACAGTAAGTCTCCATGATCTTCCCTGCTTCACTCCCTGCACAGAAGCAGGGAAGACCACAGAGACTTACTGTTGGCATTAGTTGGCATTAGTTCACAGTCTAGGCCAGGGGTGGACAACATCTCCTACAATGCTCTTACAGTCATAATGCTGGCAAAGCATCATGTGAGGCATAGTCCAAAACATCTGGAGTGTCAAAAGTTGCCTTTCCCTTGTCTAGGCATTAGTTGATATGTTAGAGGGAAAAAGAAAGCTTAGAATGGGAATTATGGAGATTAGGTACTGGGAGGAGGAGGAATTGTGTTTTTTAGGTTCCAGTCATGTCAGCAATTTGGGATAATAGGAGGCATTCTGAGGAATTAGGAAGGTTAGGTAGTAGGCTGGAGTGGAACTAAGGGAATTAGGTGACATGATGGTGGACAAGGAAGGGTATGTGGGACAATGGAAGATGAGTTAGGTTAGATAGCAGGATGGGAGATTAAAAATTAAGGTGGCTGGCTGGAGAGAGATTAGGGAAATTCGGTAACAGGCTGTTTAATTAAGAAGGTTTGTTGGCGTGCTGTAGAGAGAATAGGATTGTTAGGAGCTATATAGCAAATAAGGAGATTAGATGTCAGTTTGGAGAGTGAATATTATTTGGTAAAATGGAGGAAAAGATGCATCCTGGGTAGAAATTTGAAACATTAGGGGGTTGGCTATAGCAGGATTAATGATATTAGATGTAAGCAGAGGCAGCTCTCTAATTAGGTGGTTTAGGCAGCAGCCTAAGGCCTTGCGCTGTCTGGAGCCTCTGGAGCCTCGTGGCCGACTAAACCACCTTGGGGCAGACTAATGTGTCATTGACCGAGGACTCAACAACAGGAGGTGCAAGGCCCCTCCGTGCCATCAACTGAAAGGAGAGCAAGGGTGGCCGCCGGTCTGCTGCTCCACACTGTGCAGAGCTACAGACCATGTGTCTTGCAAGATCTGGCCAATGAGAGCATTGCCACGGTTACCATGGCAACGCTCTGACCGGGTTTCACTGCGGAGCTGCAGACCGGAAATCACCACCGGACCACCAGGGCATGAACGACACTTGACCACCAAGGAATTAAGGTATTCAATCTCACCCCCCTCCAACACCACCATTACCACCTCCCTCCCAGTATCCCTCCTTCCAAACACTATCAACCCCCTCCCAGTATACCCCCTACCTCACACCATCACCCCCTCTCAGTATACCCCCTTCCTCACACTATCACCTTGTCTCAATATACCCCTTCCCTCACACTATCACCCCCCTCCCTTACACTGTCACCCCGTCTCTTCCAGTATTCCCCCCTCCCTACCAGTACTCCCCCTCAAAGTATTACCACCCTCACAGTATTACCCCCCTCCCTCACACTATCACCCCCTCCCTCCCTCCATCCCAGTATCCCTCCCTCACAGTATTACCCCCTCCATTTCAGTATACTCCCTCCCTCACACTATCACCCCCTACCTCCCAGTATTCCAGGAGGGCCAAGGAACCTTCTGGCCGTCAGAACCGAAGGTATCTGAGGGGAGAGACTAAAATTAACAGCCAGGGACTCAAGGGACTCAAAAGGCGAGTTCAACTAAACAGGCCCCCGCCACGGCACATCGCCATGCTAATCCGCCCAGAGCGAGAACGAACTCAGCACCGCGTCCAGGATAACAAGTACACACAGAAACAAAGGGGAGGGAGGGAGGGAGGAAGAACTTCAGGAGACAGCAGGAACCGAAGAGGAGTGACAGGAAACAGAGGAGCCTCTTAAAAGGTAAGGGGAGGGCCCTCACATCATACATCAACATTTTCGTGACTAAACTACAGTCCCAGGAGAAGATCCCCTTAATTACGTTTCAGGCTCCCTAAAAATAGTCGTATACATTTTTTAAGCTCATACAATGTACAAACAGTCAAATGCATTTCACATTGCTACTTTATATAAGCTGCTATTAAAATATGTTGGAGAACATTTTGTTTTCTATTTTAGGCAGAGAAGTAAGTAGCAATTTTAAGATGGCTTAAATGGATGTTAAACAACCCTCTAAGATGTGTGATTTAAGCCTTAATAAATTTAGAAAGCATGAAAAATACTAAATACAAATCTATAGTTAATGCAGTGCAGCCTGGCAATGTATCTACTGTTTTGTACCAGTCCTCTGTAGAAAGAGTGACTTTAAGTTATCTTTCACACGATATCATACATTTCTGACTTCAATAAGTTATAGAATTAAAGGACCCCGCTATAGTGCCAGGAAAACATACTCATTTCCTGGCACTATAGGGTCTCTAGGTCCCCCCCACCCTTAGGGTCCCACTCCTGCCGGGCTCTAGGGTGAGGAAGGGGTTAAACACATACCTTTTTGAGAATGCTTTCCTATGGACTGGCTGAATGCGCGCGTGGCTCGCGCCGCGCATACGCATTCAGGCGATGACAGGGAAAGGAGGCGGACAGTCCCCACCGCCGAGGGAGCCCGGTGGTGGGGACTCTCCGCCTCCTTTTCCCATGAACAACTGAATGCGCATGCGCGGCATGAGCCGCGTGCACATTCAGCCAGTCCATAGGAAAGCATTCTCAATGCTTTCCTATGGACGCTGGCGTCTTCTCATTGTGAAAATTACAGTGAGAAGCGCGGAAGCGCATCTAGCGGCTGTCAATGAGACAGCCACTAGAGGCTGGATTAACCCATAGGTAAACATGGCAGTTTTTCTGAAACTGCGATGTTTACAGCAGAAAGGGTTAATCCTAGATGGACCTGGCACCCAGACCACTTCATTGAGCTGAAGTGGTCTGGATGCCTATAATGGTCCTTTAAATAGGTGAATTCTACCAAAGATGAAATTCAGTATATAAAGTTGTAACGCTGATATGAACTGACACAAATAGTTTGCTGTATCCCATACTTATATTTTGTTGTATTCTTGTAGCAACCCTCACTGGAGTGATGAAGTTATTATTGCAGCTTGTAAAAGTGATTTCAAAGTGTTTGTGACTGATGACAAAAAAGTGTTCCTGCACAGTCTTGCTTAGCTCAGTGTATATCTAGCTTCGGGCGCCAAACAAAACTGTCTAACCATTATTAAACAGTTCGATTACTTACTGGCCCCATTATCACTACAATAGGCTGTAGTGGTTACTGAACTTGGAGTGTTCCTTTAACAACGCACGGCCAGTTTTGTGCTTTTTTTTCGGGGGAGTTTATTTGTTGAAGAATTCAACTTTAAGCCAATCACTCCACTATGCACCCAGAATGCAATGTAAATATGGAGTTTATATGAAATTCAAGAACTTATTGTTCACTTGCTGCGTAATATATCCCACTCCTTAAGAGGTGCCAATGTAATTATCTAATTAATATTTTTCACTTCATCTGTTAGTGGTTTTAATGTTGTGGCTGATCAGTGTATAGAACCTAAAAGTTATCTCATGCAATACAGAGGTGTTTATACTGTGCATATAACATTTTTGGTAAATTCAGCGACCACGATCAGGTTAGGACTTACTTTTTGTCTTTGTTTTAAATAGACTATATAATTATGCTGCCAGGGATCAGATGTGCTTCCGTCCTACAAATTAGTTCAATTTCACCTTCCTGTGTAGATAAAGGAGCTGCTGTTTCCCCTATTTACTGAGGACAATTATTTAGTATTCTAATAAAGATTCTAATAAAGAACATTGTAAGGAGTTTTATTTTGTGCTTCTAATCTGTCCATATGGGAAAGTACTTAGCAGTTTAAAGTTCAAAAATAATTAGGACAATCAGAAGAGGGAGGAGGTGATCTAGGACAAGAAATATCATATTTAAAGGGACATTCTTGGTGGTGTTGATGATGGGGAGGGGGATTTAACTCTTGACTTCTACCCCATAGATTTAAGCATAGCGAGTTCTTAAAACAGCAAATGACTTGGAGAGAATAAAAAGGTACCTTTTCAATTAAAACTAATAGAGGGATAACTTCAGAAACACAGAGTGGAAGAAAAGACACCGACAAGTCATGGGGAGTTCAAAAGGAAAGAATTAAGGCACATGCACAAAGCATGCTGGGAAATATTATTCAAGCCATCCTGTCAAGGAGGCTGATTAACAGCACTTCCAAGTCAGCTGGATCACCAGGGAGTCTTACAGATTAAATAATTTCCGCTGCTAGTAAGAATCTTTCTGTGCAGAACAAATGCTTCTCTCTAGAATAGGAATTGTGCAAATGTAAAGAAGATGGTGGAATAGACTGTTTGTTTGCCTTGAGACTGGAAATATATCCTCAGAGACTTGGTAACTAGAGCTGTCTTTTCAACTGTTAAATAAACAGCTATTTATCATAGTACTAACAAATGTTGCAACAGGCTGTCAATGAAATGTGGTAGGAATACTATGATATGGTAGTTAGTGATACATTTACCATGCTGATTTTCATGTTTGTAGAGGTTTATTCACTAAATAGCCAGTTCTGCTGAGTTGATTTAAAATTTGGGCTAAAACAAAAAATCTTCAGTTCATCTAATTAAAAGGAACATACCAAGTTCCATAACCATGACAGAGCGCTGCATTGGTTATAGTGCCAGGAATGACCTGGGGTCCTCTCAGGATAAGTATTCAAACTGTTTAATGGATTCTAGTGCTTTCAGGGGACCTACTGTGAATTGTTATATATTGTAATATTTTGTTTTGTCTCTCTGTAGTTGTTTGTTATTTTATGTACTCCCATTTCCCCAAACAAAATCTTAATAAATCGTATAAAATAAAAAAAATAAAAAATTTTTGTTTTTTTTAACAGTTTTAATTGGGTCACATGTCATTAAATTATGGCTTATTTGATTACCCAGTGTTTGTGATGATATTAAACTGGTTGTACCGTAATTGGAATAGCTCATATTTTACTTGGAATAGCTTGGAATATTTTACTTGGAATAGCTATTTTACTAAATATTAGTTGTTTTGTGATGGTTTCCTCTTGATAAACTAAATAAAAATAAAAAATAAAAAAAATAATTAAAAAATGTACAGTTTGACAATATACCTGGGGTCCGCTGGGAGTGTTAGTAGAAGCTGTCTGCATGGAGCTAGCATTGTGGATCAGCGCTTAACGCATTCTGAAAAATTTGTATTTCATAAAGTTAGAAAGTTTATGAAATGCTCATTTTGACTGTGTTGGGATTTCACTTGTTGGTCTTTGAGGTATGCTTGGGAACACTGCCAGAAACTGGTGTCTGGCTATGCATCTTGTTTGCAACAGGTTATAACAGCACAAATGTGCTCTACTAAGTAGTAAAGATGCTTGCCATGAATGGGTTGAATAATGTTGAGACCGGAGGGGGTATTATAAGTTGCAGTTTTAGTTGAATTTGGGGAAACCACTTGAAGTATTTGTTGTGTCAAGCTATTTCAATTGCTTTTATTTGATTTCTTCCTTGCACACAGCTGCAAGTCTGTAAATTTTTACAATAAACCTGATTTTTTTATGGGGGGTTGAATAATTTTGATTACAACTGAATCTTTTTTTTTTTTTCCCCCATGAATAAATTTTTATTGGATTTTTTTTTAATAATCACAAACAGACAAACATCCCTTTCATTTGACACAGTTGACAATTTGCATCGTTACATCATTACACATTAATACATTTGTACGCTGCATCGAATATGCAATCGATATTAAGGAATTCGGCTGCGCTATTTTGCAAAAGGACTTTCCACATTTTTAGGTGTGCAAGCCCAATTCTTGTGATGTTCCAGCTTGGATCTGTACTAATCTAGCATTGTAACTTGTGCATGTAATAAAGGATGTACAAAGAAACCTAAACCTCTTATACAAATTATGCAACTCATACTGACTATAAAATAACATAAAAACAGAAATACAGAAAGTGTATAATACTTCACTGCTGGCTATCTAACTAGTGTTCTCATGCACTGGCGTAGAATCATGGTTAGAGTCCATTAATGTATGTTCATCATCTATGGTTGGGTATCTCCACATCTGAACTACATGGATTTTTACTTTCATATATTTCTAGGTTTGTAGTGTGGAGCTGGTAAACCTTATGCCAATTGGCCAATATGCTATTAAAGATTTTGGTTGTGCTTTGTAGCCTATGGGACATTTCTTCGTGGAGTCTGTTGAAGTTAAGCTTCTCCATCACCATCGCAATGTTTGGGGGCTATAAAAAATGTAAACGATTATATGTATGTCTGAAATATTAGCATACACACAAATACAATATATATACAGTCATGGGAAAGAAAGTACACCCACTCTAAATTCTATGGTTTTACATATCAGGACATAATAACAATCATGTCTTAAAATTAGGCAAATAAAACCTCAGATGAACAACAACACTTGACATATAAGACTGTGTCATGATTTTTGAGCATCGTATATACAGTTGTGCTCAAAGGTTTGCATACCATAACAGAAATTGTGAGATTTTTGCATTGATTTTGAAAATATGACTGATCATGCAATACATTTCTTTTATTGAAGGATAGTGATCATATAAAGACATTTATTATCACATAGTTGTTTGGCTCCTTTTAAAATCATAATGATAACCAAAATCACCCAAATGGCCCTGAACAAAAGTTTACATACCCTTGAATGTTTGGCCTTGTTATAGACACACAGGTGACACACACATCACAGTCTCCTGACCTTAATATCATCGAGCTATTCTGGGGAGATCTCAAATGTGCGGTTCATACAAGGCGACCAAACACTTTGCATGAACTGGAGACAAAAGTCTTTGCCAAGACGAATGGGCAGCTATACCACCTGTAAGAAATAGCGGCCTCATTGACAACTATTAGAAAAGACTGCATGCTGCCATTGATCCTAAATGGGGTAATACACAGTATTAAGAAATAAGGGTAAGCAGACTTTTGAACAGGGGTCATTTAATTTTTTCTTTGTTGCCATGTTTTGTTTTATGATTGTACCATTCTGTTATAACCTACAGTTGAATATAAATCCCATAAGAAATAAAAGAAATGTGTTTTGCCTGCTCACTCATGTTTTCATTAAAAATTGTATATATATTGCCAATTCTCTAAGGGTATGCAAACTTTTGAGCACAACTGTATATACTAATTAGCTAATATACTAAGTAATTAATTACTGCACCTCAGTACATATTGTGCATAACCATGTATGAACCATCAAATGATCTAATTCATTTCATTGGGAGAAGCACCTATAGTCTTCTTGTAAAACGAAAAGTGCTGCTGGACTTCTGAAACAAGGTTTCTAACTTTCTATTAAAGGGTCACCAGAGGCACCCAAACTTCATCTCATTGAAGTGGTGTGGCTGCACTGTCCTTGTCCCCTTAGCCCTGCAATTGCAAACATTGCAGTCAGACAGCCACTAGAGTAACTTCCTGACTTTTCATGGGGGAAGGCCTGTTGCACGCGCTGTGCTCGCCAAGCATACACATTTGCCACTTCCCCCCATTGGCTGACCCCAGTGGTAAAGGAGCCCAGCCTAATGCCGGTAACAGGTAAGTGAAAAAGACATATTTAACCCTTTTTTTTTTTTTTACCACTGTGGGGTGGGGGAGGGGTAGAGGGACCCTTTACTGTTAGGAATGCATCTTGTATCTTTAACACTAAAATTGTTTTCTCATTAGTTTGTGTAAAGTATTTTGTGTAGTTAAGTGGAAAGTTAAAAGGACACCACAGTCCCCTAAAGCACTTGCAGAAAAACTTTGTGTGAAGAGTTTGTCCTCTTTTTTTCATTTTGTAAAAATTGCAGATTTCAGCAGAAATTTAAGCTTTTATAAATTAACCTGGTTGCACCTCCTTGGCTTTCAAGTAGATAGCAGGTAATAGTGCTTCCTGGTTTGGTTAGCTCAGTGGAGCTAAACTTAAGAGACAGCAATTGCTCAGAGCATCTGCCTTGCAATAACTTCTCACTGAGCTGCATTGGGAAGCCTGTGATTGGACAACCACATACTGGGATAGTTGACACAGGTAAAGATGCACCTAGCCAGGGAAATAGAACGCAGCTCCAGTGCAGTCAAAGTGGTCAAATACAGGCCCTTGGTTCCGCACCGCAGCAGTGGAACAGAGCTGGAGAAGGTAGTTCTGACTAATAACCTGGCTGTGGAACACACCAATAGACTCACACAGCATCTTGAAATGGCTAACAGATCAGGAAGAAACAAACAGAGAGTGAGGGGGCTGCATAAACCGCTAGTGAAAGGGCCCCTAATGTCGTCCTGACCATATTCAGACCACTGCTGCCATTATCTGTTCCCATCATTACCAGACTAAATAGACTCTATCCTCTAATGCAGCAGGGATGGCCTGATCACCTTTTAATGACAAGAGCTCCAACCAACTCACCAGAGGTGCAGATCTTGAAAGCCAATAGCAAACGTGCTGAGGTACATTGGAATCTGCTTCACATGGGTGTATTCTGAGATGGCATATCCAAAGTGCTTATTCCTGGTCCCGACCCATGGATTATATTAATATGTAATCTGAGTAGATTATAGGCACCATTTTGCCACCCTAGGAGACCTTCACCATCTCATCACTATCTAGAGAGTGGTTGAGGCCAGAGAAGAGACCATTTGAAGGTGTTGGTGACTACAAGGGTCGGTAACATCAGTTGGGGTATACTCATGTCAACAGTTTGCAAAGTTGGAATGATATCCAGCTTTACCCACAACCTATACCAAGTTTTCCACCCACGGAAAGATAAAGTTGATTATACCTATTTTTCTATTTTTGTTGCCTTGCCCATTCTTTTTTTTTGCTCCATGGCGCCTTTCCAAAACAATTAGCCCCACTGATACACCACTGGTGCACTCTTTCTAGTGACAGATGCTTTGCAGCTGTCGAGTAGAATGGGGTGTCGGCAAGAGACACCTTTCAGTATTCAATGGCTCCATGTAGCTTAACCAGCACCATCACCTTTCTTCACCATATTACCCTGCCCAAACATCAACATCCTTGGGGTTAGCCAGTGTGTCATGAATATGTTCATGTGTAATGAGAGCATGATCTCTAGTCTTATTGTTATGTTATAATAATGCTTTTTGCTTTATGGTCACTAGGACATTTTGTATATATTTGTTGTGCCTGGACACATTGCAGGGCCTAAAGACCTTAAACTATTTCATTGGTTTGAAGTCGTCATGGTAGTAGGAATCCGTATGTACAGTGTTCCAGCTTGAAACACTGCACATACAGAGATATTTGCAATTGTGTGCTGGGTGCTGTTTGCACGTATCTTTTCCTCAGCACGTACTTATCCAGGCTGCCTAATGTCAAGTCTGTGCATAAATTACATCTGTTGCTAGCATGCACTGCAACAAATATTGAAATCTTCCCTTGCAGAAAGAGGGTGTACCTTACCTCCTCCTCCTGGCATTCCTGCGGGGTTGGTTAGGGATCTGACCTGTAGGTCTGGTGCAGGTGCTGTCCCCCTGTGGTTGGGAAGAAGGACCAGGTGTCTCCTCTCCCGGTAGCTCCGGTTGCTGTTGGGGAGAGAGACCGGTTGTCTCCTTTCTCTGCAAGGTACACTGCTGCTTGGGAGGGTGATGATCTCCTCTCCCTTGTGATTCTGTCTGTCGCTGGGGAGGGAGACTGGTTATCTCCACTCCCTGTAGAATACACTGCCACTAGGGAGGGAGACCGGTTGTCTCCTCTTCCTGCAAGGTAAACTGCCGCTGCGGAGGGAGGACGATGCTCTCCTCTCCCTGCAAGAGAAGCTGCTGCTGGGGGAGTAGAACCGACTGTCTCTACTCCCGGTAACTCCTGCTGTAGCTGGGGATCTGGGCTGTCCATCCAGCATCCCTGTAGGGCCGGTAGAGAGACCTCGGTCCCATCTCCACCTGCCATCTTTGGGTAGTCCCAGGACCAGTCTTTGATGTCCTCCCAGCTGAAGGGTTGTAAGTCTGGACCTGCCACCCAGCTCTCAGTCTCTGCCTGCCAGGTATATTGGGGCTGAATTGAGTAGAGCAGGCGTTGGTAGTCCTGCTCCAGTTCCCACCCCATTCTGACCAGATGAATCAGGTCTGGCCCCAGGTCGTCCCCTCTGGGGAGATCCAGTAGGGCTTCCCTGATGTCGTGGATGTCCCCTAGCTGACGCTCTGCTGGACATTCAAAGTCATTGCCCTCCTCAAAGGCCTCCCACAGTAAGCCTGGGCCATTATAGTCCTCACCTTCCGGCATATAGTTGTCAGCCATCCAGTTGTTTGCGCCGGGTGGCATACCACTTTAGTACCCAGTAAGCATTGTCCAGCCACAACTCATTCCAAATCAGGTCCCACAGTTCCGTCACCCACTCATCCAGGGGTTGCTCTCCTAGGAAAGGTAACCACAGGGCAACGCATACCTGGAACCGCTGTTCTTCACTGGGAAGGCTCTCTCTCCACCTCCACTGCACATCCTCTAAGGCCTCGTACCACAGCTCCTTTCGAGTGGCATCTCTCCAGTCCAGTGTGCCTTCCTCTGATACAGGCCCATCCTGTTGGGCCAAGTGTTGCTGCAACCTCCAGAGAAACTCCTCCTCATATGGGGACGCTGCATGGGTGCTAGCTTGCTCCATTCTCCCGAGTTCCTCTGTAGACAGGGGCGCTGTACGGGGACAAGCATTGCCCCCAATTATAGCTCCATAACATTACCGGTGTCTCCGCACTGCTTCTCCTTGCACTAGGCAGCCATCCCACCACTTGCCACCAATGTAACGGATCTTCCTGTACCCTGGTTGGGTACCTCCACTGACGGATGCTGCTAGTGCTCACTGAGGACTCCAAGCACTCCACCAGACACTATCAGCACCGCAGTCCCCACATCCAGCTTAACAGCTTGGCTGGTAACTAGCCGACCTCTACCCACCCTGGACTTACGGCAAGGCTCCAGGCTCCAGTGGGTAAACCTCTCCTCCAAAAGAGAGTAGCAGGAACAAGCTCTTAAAAGAGTTTAGTGATTATAATCCCTGGGGAGTATAATGATATAGCAATCCCCAGGGTAGATGCAGCCTTTCCCCGCACACATGAGACGAGGCTCTATGTTGAGGGTAAAACAGGAACTCAGCAGATCTGAGGGTTTATTGAACAGCTTGGTCTTTTAAACAGTTTTCCACAGGCACAGGGACACAGGAACAACAGGCCAATAAAAACATAGTTTTACATTCGACCTCTCCCATACAGTGTACACAATCCCTCCCCTCTGCCTGTGATATAATTAACGAAGACAATGGACTAACTCAATTAACTCTAAGCAGAAAAAACATAAATTTTTACAAACCCCAAAAAGTACCCCAAAATACAACATATCCCTCACATCCCCTGATAGCTCCGATCTGGGTGAACAACAAATCCAAAAATCACCCAGATCGGTTCAGGGGTTCAGGAATTTCCTGGAAGTTTTATTTTTGCCCCACCGTGCACATGGTCCCATGCCATAAACAGTTCCATACGCTCGACGACAAAACACTGCTGGACAATTTAAGATGGCCGCCGCCACATGTTTGAATCTGTTCCAGTTAAAAGTCCAAGGGGCAGAGACAGTACTTTTGAACATGGTTTATCACATGGGCCATAGTCACAGGGCAGGAGGCTGGCAAACAGGCTACTCCAAAAACCAGTGGCGAGGTAATTTTCACCACAGAGGGAAGCTAGCTCTCCCCTCCCACACTCCCTCCCTGTAGCCACTCGCCCCCTACCTCCCACAGTTCAGAAAATTTGAGAAATCCTCCCCACTTCCCCTCACTCTCCCCACTATCCCGGAGTACGCGCATAAGTTCTGAGACGGTAAATTGGTCCACTCGAGTGTCCACTACAGGTCACCAATATGTCAGTGGATGAGGAGGGTAGAGTGGGGCTAGTATTAGGCAGTGTATACTCCATGAAATTTAATTTTATAAACATATACGTCCCCAACTTGCCTGAGCCTAGGTTTTGGAACTCTTTAGGCTCCTTGATCCACTGCTACATGGTATCTTTCTTTTTGGTAGTGATTTCAATGCGTTTGACAGAAGCACTTGCGAAAGCATACAGCGATCTCAGAACATTGGGGGCAGAACAAATTGGAACCCCAATTTATTAGGGATATTGGTCTGATTGCTACATGGAGGGCACAGTACCTGGAAGATAAAGATTATACATATATTTAGCCCCAACTTCCCCTCATATGAATTTCTTTCTAACATATGGTCTGGAGATGACACAGGTAGAACAAACTAAGATTAACAAAATCACATGGCCATATCATGCTGACAGCTATTTACTTTGATAAGCTGTGCTTAGCATCCCCCTGGACTTGGAAACTCAATTCCTCATTGCTCAAAGGCAAATAAATAGAGAAGAGGTTAGCAAAGTCATCAGTAATGATTTCAAGGAGAACGACTCACCTGGCGTTGCACCATTTGCAATATAGATGGCTCATAAAGCAGTTCTGAGAGGTCAGCTTATTAAGATGGCCACCCAGAATAAGCAGGAGAAAACTAGACTGCTCATCTTTTGCAAGCCCTATGCAAAGACAAGCAGCAGCATAAGCAAACCCCCCCCCCGCCAAATTTTGTGGTGATAGCGACTATTTTTATGAAAAATCTCTAATATAATGGATTCCGTGATTGCACAAGCCATTAGGCCTTGTCCTGGAAGTAAGGGTATAACTTCTCTCAGGGAGATAATGATTACTTCTCCAGAGGAAATTAGCAACATATTTACCAAGTTCTATGCTGCTCTGTATAACCATTTTCCCCGCCACACGGACCAAAATATATACGTTTAAAAGAAATTCAGAACTACTTGCAATATCTGGAGTTGCGGACCCTGGTTGCAGACGTGGTTGAAGCACTCGGCACTCCTATTTCAAGAAATTAGATACAACAGGCCATAACAGCCATTAAAGGATCTAAAGCTCCAGGTCCAGATGGCTTTGACGGCAGTAATGACAAGTTAATCTGAGAGGAACTAGTATCGTTCCTTGAGATACCTTTTTATGATTTTTTGAAAGGTGGAACCCGAGCCGGATATGGCCTTGCCCAGCATAGTCCTAATAACGAAACAGGGGTGGGACGAAACCGAGGTGATAAATTATAAACACATTTTGTTGATTAATTCCGATCTCAAAGTATTTACCAAAATATTGGCAGATCGACTCAACCTCCATTTAAATTGCTGATTCATCCCAATCAGTTATAATTTATAACTTCTTCTCTGGTCTTTTCCCTGGACGCAGAGAAGGCATTTGACAGGATTGGGTGGCTATATCTATTTGAACTAGTAACCATATTGGGCTTCCTAATGGCATGTGTAAAGCGGTTCATATGTACATTAACATGCTAGCACAAACACTAATTTTGGGCTCTTATACAACAGCATCAATAAATAGAAATAAAAGTAAAACCTAATCCAATAAAAAATTTTTTTGTTTTTAATTGAATTAGATTTTACTTTTTTTTTTTTTGCTGCTTTTCCTGTGGGAACAAAAATGGGTCGCAAGAGTATTCCTGTGGGAACAATACTTTTTCTGGCTCCAGAGATCCACTTATGTGGAGCCATGCAGTCTATTTTATCCTGTTTTTAAGTGTAACCAGTAATTAAATATATACTTTTGTACATTACATTATTGCACTATGGCTGTTTTTTTCCTTGCAATATTAGAAACTCCATATCATCCATCATTATTAGAAGAAGACCTATATTTGGAGATACCATTTGGGGGTAATACGCCTACTGTTGAATACCATCTTGTGAGTGCCCTACCGCACCCTCCCACCTCGCCATACCTGTATTACACTATTGTGTGCTTTTTGTTTTTGTTTGTTTATTATATTATCAGGCTGCATTTATTAATATTATCTATTATTAAAGTTTCTCCTTTTTGTTATACTTTTGTATAATTTGTGTATTATAAAAGGACCAGATAACTTTCTTTAGTTGCTGTAGCACCTTCAGTCATGCAATCAGAATTTTTCTGCAAGTTTTTTGCAGCAATCTTTTTCATATCTCTTGCCATAGTTTCCTAATATATATACTGAAGAAAATGATTATTTAAGACATCTGCATCTGCTGAGTCCCAGCCTTGCAACATATCACAAGTACCCTGACACGTACACTTTCAAGCTCATTACAAGCTGTCAATCACATTGTTGTAAAGTTACAAAGCATCACGGGAGATGTAGTCCACAAAATTTGGACTATCCTAGTATATAAAGTGACGTAGGGATGACTGTGGATATATGTGCACTATGTTCATTATTAATTATGCAAAACAAAAAGTTACTCTGCCTTGTTCTGTGCAATAATAATTTACACACGCGAGACAGTAACAGTGATTGAAACAGCCTTCATGGTTAATAGAGCATGACTTAAATTAAAATAAAAGTTTGCAAAGTTAGAGCTCGGCGCGATAAGGTCTTTTATCGTTTTCAATAGTGCTGAATTATGTCTGTCCTATTTTCAAAGTAATTAGCTGTGTAACTAATTAGCTATTTTTTTTTTTTTTGCCTAAATACCTTTTTTACAATGTTGCAGGAAAATCCCTTTATAACATTACAATACCGACAAATCACTAGACTTCTTTCCGAGTTTCAGCCTGTTAAAACGTTGGGTTAAAAGGCCCATAACAAATAAGATTTATATATATATATATATTTTTTTTTCTGATATTCATGCATTAATACTGGCATGAAAACCAGGAAAAAGAATCAGCTTTTAGCAGTTTTGTCTCCAACTGAGAGGGCATATATTCTGTGGAGAAGCCGAATTCTGATCATAATGGATATTGCTTGATGTACAATTCAGTTCTTTTCCTAAGAAATGGGAATAAAGTGATATTAGTAGAAGCCAGAAACAAACTGTAAAAAATACATTTTGAGTCAATGTTTCACATATGATTGCAATCAGATGAAAAACTGCAGATTCTCTTTGTTTAAGCCAATGTGTATTATATGTGTTATTGAGAAACTGAAATATGGAACTTTCTAAGCCTTTATTAAATTTGCAAATAATAATTTGTTTTCCAGATGGACACAGGCACTTGTCAAAGAAAATTTTCATTCAACTTTCTTAGAAGCCAAAATTACCAGTGCTACAGTTTTTTTTTTTTTTTAGAAATATAAATATCTCACTAGTTTTGAACCAAATACAATTTATACAGTCTCATAGAAGCAATATCTAAATTTTTTGCTTTTATTTAAAGGTCTTCCGTATAACTAATGGAATACCCACTTTTTGGTTGCATAAATTAACAGTGAGCTTTAGAAAAACATTGTCAAGTGTATTTTCTAATGTGAAATTTATCAAGAGTTCAAAGGGAACTTACATTTTTAGACTACAGTAGCTGAACTGGAAGCATAGCTGTTGTGCAGTATTATGTCAGTTCATTTTGGCCTTTAATTTGAAATTCACGTTTAACTCCTGACAATTCTCAGTTTAGTGAATAACCGTGCATCGACTAAAAGTACATAGAGACTATCTCTGTCTATGTTCTGTTTAGAAATGCAGTGATTTGCAAGATTGCTGCAGCGAAAATACAATCCCCCCCCTTAACTAAAATTTGTGTGTCCCCAAAGCATTTATGTACTGGTATGGTGTATGCCCACATTGGTGTCTTCCACAAAAATGGAACTTCCTGCAAGTTCTCATTTAGCTTTGTAATAGAGAGCCAAGTGCGACCATGCACAATATCTCTGCATGTATTTTACTCAGACACATTACGTCCGTTATTTCATTTTATGAATTTTGCGTTTTCATTTTTTTCTTCATTTAAAAAAAATTACTTTTTAGTGAAAAGGGATGCTCATATTGTTCCTTTTAGTGCCCCCTTCACGTAAACGTCTAGTGTATATCCTTGTTTTTTTTCTCCACTTGCCTGGTGGATTGAATAGATAATACGGAATCTTCTTCCCTGGTGAGAGCCTGCCCATCCAGAGAGCGCTCTCTTTTTCTCATCTAATTGTGCGTTCACACTGCACAGTTAGAAGCCAATATGTGATTCTTCTAAAGTTTAGTATTTTTGAGTAGCCATGATTACAGTGTCTTGGGCATTTCAGAAAATATAAGATGGTTAGTTTCTAATAGCACGCTGGTTATATGAGAAATTTATGATAAAAAAAGTATGGTAGTGTCAGTTTTTCTTTAAGTGGCTCTGGTGGGAAACAAGTTGAAGTTGTGCAGATCATGTGATTATCTGGATCATGTAATTTGTGGTCAAGTATAATCATATACATTGTTAACACTAAAAGTACTTTACGAACCTTCAGGAGAGCAAACTGCAATGGCCAGCTTTTCTAAGAATGTAATATACCTTGTCAACAAGGTTTCATTGTTTTATCAGTTAAACTACAGAGTATCCCATTAAAGGATACTCCAAGCACTCTTACCAA
Source organism: Pelobates cultripes (assembly GCA_933207985.1). Taxonomy (NCBI): domain Eukaryota; kingdom Metazoa; phylum Chordata; class Amphibia; order Anura; family Pelobatidae; genus Pelobates; species Pelobates cultripes. The sequence goes on along the minus strand of OW240915.1, from coordinate 94,777,437 downwards.
TTCAGTTTTTTGAAGTGGTCATGGTGCTCAGAGTCTACTTAGGGTTTCATAGCTGGCCGGCCAGCTAGTTCTGTGCTGCTATTGTCAGCTCTGTGCATAAAAGACCAGTGACAGCACAGCCCTCACTTCATGCCACCCTCTGTGACATCTCTGCAGCAAGATGTAGTGAGAAAGAGGATTGGGCTGCAGGGAGAATTTGATCTTGGCAGAGTCAGTCACGTTTTGCCTTTTTTTCTTTTTGCTGTGTATGTGTGTCGGGGAGGAGGATGTGGAAAGGGGGGTGGGGGGGGGTGGGGTATCCCAGAAAAGGTTACTCCATCCAAAAATAGCTTTGATTAAAACATCATTTATCTTTGCAATAATCCTTTAATACTTGACTCTCAAAAACACTGGTTCCCAACCCAGTCCTCAAAGGAAACCGGGAGTATTCCCCAATTCTTTTCCAATGGATATACTGTGAAAACCCGAACCACTGGTGTGCCTTGAGGACTGGATAGGGAACTGCAGCTCTTAACCAGCCTTGATCAAACTACCCAAATCATTACCTTCATATTTTGAAAAACAGTCTTAATCATATTTTGGAATACAATGCAATATTAAAACTCCTTCTTCTTAGCTTAAATGCAACGCTGTATTTCGCTCAAAGCTGGCAAGGCATTAGTCTTGGACGTCATCAAAAAAGCCATCCCCTAAACACCCTGGCAAATGCCTTGCCAGCTTCTTGTCCTGGGGGCCCAGGAGTTGGCTGGCTGGCCGGCCACCTCAACCCACCCCCGAGGCTGGCACCTACTTGTGGTGGAAGCTTGCGGCGAGGGAGCACTCTCCCCTGAGCTCTCCCTGTTCCCTTGCACGCACCGCAGTGATGCCGGAGCTGGAATATGACGTCACTCTGGTCCCGGCATCACTGAGAGGTGCGCAAGGGAGCTGAGCAGGAGGCTCAGAGCTCCCTCAATGCACGTCTGAACTGTGCGCCTGCCTTTCCGATAGCCCGCCAGACCACCTGCATTTCCCTGCCAGCCCCACTGGACCCCAGGGAAGAATCCACCAAAACTACACCAAAATGTAAGCAAAACATAAAACAAATTGTGAGTGTGTTAGTATGTGTGTGTGTTTGTTAGTGTATATGTTAGGGTGTGTCTGTTAGTGAGTGTGTGTGTGTGTGTGTGTGTGTCTGTTAGTGAGTGTGTGTGTGTGTCTGTTAGTGAGAGTGTGTATGTGTCTGTTAGTGAGAGTGTGTGTCTCTGTCAGTGAGTGTGTGCCTGTTAGTGGGTGTTAGTGTGTTTGTTAGTGAGAGTGTGTGTCTGTTAGTGGGTGTTAGTGTGTGTCAGAGTGTGTGTGCCTGTTGGAGTGTGTGTGTCTGTCAAAGAATGTGTATATGTGTCTGTCAGTGTGTGTATGTGTGTCTGTCACTGAGAGTGTGTGTCTGTCAGTTAATATGTATCTCTGTCAGTGAATGTGCAAGTCTGACACTGAGTGTATATATGTCTGTCAGTGAGTCTGTATGTGTGTTTGTCACTGTGTATCTGTCAATGAGTATATGTGTGTCCCAGTGTGTGTGTGACAGTGAGTGAGTGTGTGTCTGTCAGTGAGTGTGTATGTGTCTGTCAGTTAGGGTATATGTGTGTCTGTCTGTGAATGTGAGTGTGTGTGTAACTGCGAATGAGTGAGTGTGTATGTATGTGAATGTGTATGCTGGTTAAACAGTGTGTGTGACAATGACTGTGTATATGTAAGTGAGTGTATGTCAGTGCATGCATCAGTGAGGGTGTGTCTGTCAGGAAGAGAATTTTGGAGGGGGTGTGCCAGAGTTTTGTAATGCATATGGCAGCACAAAAACTGAATACATCACTGCTTAAATGCCATCCATACCTGTGTCCCATCTAATCTCATTGAAAATCTGTAAATACTCAACAAAACATGAAACTTTCTTATATCTGGAACTCACCAATACATGGACTATAAGCTTTGGAACAGCAAACTCGTTTTTAGTGAGACTGTTGCACTGCAGCCGTTCAGCACTGTATACTTCACTTTGAAGAAACTCTTAGACACACACAGCAGAATTTTGGAGAATATACTCCTTTAAAAAAAAACATCAGTAGCTGCAGGTGTGTGAAAAGCAAATGTAGCATTATTCTTCCACTGCCCTCTGTATTTGTTTTAATCCAAGATAAAGGACTTTGAGGGTGGGGTAAACATCTGGTTCCTGCTTTATTTTATCCATATATGCAAGATGAAAATTACAGCGGCAATGGGCATGAAAAGGAACAGTTGAATATGCAAATTGCGGTTCGTTTGAATGCATTGAATATTATCTAAAGCTTAAATCTAGAAGTAATAATGATTTGTTTGGAAAGGAAAGATTCAAATTGCTTGGAGAAGTGTTCATTTATTCATATATTTAAGTGAATTGAGAAACTATGACAGAGCAGAATTTCTGCTTCTCTACAACCTTGAAATGCAGACACCTGCACATCAGATCAGATACAATAGGTAGACCAACAAATACAGTATATCAGTGTGGGACTGGAAGGTAGCACAAATCTTTTTATTTTTTATTCATTCATATTTACAATTATCAACTCGAATTTTTAGAGCCTACATCCTTGAAAACATTTAGTGAATGGTGTCGTGGTTTCACTGGCTCAAAAAAAGCCCTTTTACTGGCACAATTGCTATTCCTAGTAAGACCAGGTATCAGATCTATACTCCAGTATGTCTGTTTTTTTGTTTTTTTTACTGTTACACTAAATGCGAAGTTCCAGGCTGGCTAATGTCAATTCTGTACAAATTTGGCATCTGCTGCAAGCAGGCACAACATGCTGATGCCTGATAGCAGCACAGAACCACCATATTGCCCTGTCCTCACCTCAATTTTTCCTCTCTGACCTCCCTCCCCCTCTGGCAAGGGAAGTGATAAAACCACTATGAATGTCATCACCATGAAAACTCACCAATATTTTAACCAGTGAGGTAAGAAGTCAATGGTCAAAGTCTAGTTCCCATGAATGTAAGCATATTTACTTAGTAGAGGGTTATATGATTATACTATAGCTAATTGTTTGTGTACAGAATGAATTCAATCTTTGATGAAGTGTTAAAAGGTTCTACAGGGTGCACTATTCCAGGCCCACCTAACTGAGGCTCTCAGATCTTCCTTTAATGACTTTCCTGCAAGTCCATTTTTGACCGCCATGCCGCATGTCCAGATTACAATAAACATTACATTTAACTCAGTAGAAAACTGACATGCAAGAACAAACATTGCTCTTGTTCGCACATTGTTTTTTTTTTTTTTTGAGTATTCTTTTTTTTTTTTACATATTTTTCTCTTTGACACATAATACATGACATTTTATGGAACTATGAATATAAATTTGAGAGGAAAATAACTGCTCTTTACCAGACCAACATTTTTGCATTTTATTTTGCAATTCCTTTTTAATACATTTCTGCTTTTCTGAACCATATTGACTGCATTATGCTGATAAGCATTATTATTCTTTGATCATAATGTCTATAAAGTTGCTGTTTTTATTTCATTTATTCTATGGGATGCCAAGAATTCTGGGATTTAAAAAAAAATAAAAAATTGTTTAGAACATCTGTTTCCCTTAGTTTCCCTGAGTAGGCACACTTCCCACTATTGATGATGCTTCATATTGCATTCATTTCTAGAGATCCATGCAAATGTTGCTCAGCACCTGGAATTCATAAGCCTTTAAAGTTTATTTCCCATCATATTAGCATTATTCTTTATGTTAGGCTTCAGGACTCAATGCCTGCTCTTCTTATTACAATGGGCTTCTTCCTCAATGTGACTCATAAACATAGGTGGGTTTTACACAAAACATATATGAATACTGTTTTTGGACAGACAATTCAATCCAACTTTTCAGGGTGATTAAGGTAACAGAGGAAATGTTGGTAATCTGGAATATATTCAAGACCAAACATTACAACTTTTGATGTGATACATGCATACTAACTGTTTTTATACATCAAAGTGATTAGAAAATATAGGACTTGTTTCCACTGTGGTTGCTAAATATGTGATATAAGCAAAAATCCGACAGGTTTCCATTCTGCTGGTCCATGAGCTACTGCATACTGCAAGTAACCCCCACCCTGCATAAAAGAGGCACACCCTACGCATGTGCAATACCACCATAGTTAAGTATGTCTGCTGTTCACAGGATGCTCACAGTCTCAATGGTACCAGAAAGGCATTTTGAGAAGAGAACATGTCTTAATAGATGTGTAGAGACCTACTACAAGAACACCATTAGGGCAGCATCAGTACACAGGTATATAATTAATAATGTGGAACTTGGAGATCTTATCGTTTGTCTGAAAGAATATCCTGTTGTGCTAACTTCTGCCCAGCTGCCCCCTGCTAGGCATTATTACAATTAGTACAATGGGTGGATCAACAAACAAGTATTTGCAAAGCAACAAAACGGACAGGAACAGAGGGTGTTGAGGTCCTTGCTCAAACATGCTTAAATTCTAGAAATAATAGGATAAAGCAAGGCAGGAGGTAAGGGTAGGATATATTTCATATATCAAAAAAGTAGGTTGCTAGAATAGTTTACAATGAAAGCTTAGTTTTTTTGTGATTGACACGGTTGAAGGAAATAAGCAAGGTGTATTACTAAGGTATGGGTTGGGAAAGCTATTAACAGTTTATTTGATAACTGAAGGAATGGAGACTGAGTGAGAGTCTAATGGAGCAGAGAAGGAATTTCCATAGGAGCATCAGGTGTCAGATGTGCGAATATGAACAGGTAATAGACGCAGATCTTCAGCAGAGCATAGGGGCCTGGACAGAACATACTTGTGTATTAGAGAGGATAGGTAGGTAGGAGCAGTGTAGAAATCTGTAAGTACAAATCGAGCCTTATATCTTACGGGAAGCCAGTGTAAGGACTGACAGAAAGAGGAGGTGTGGACTGACAGGAAGATGAGCTTTACCGCTATATTCATTATAGACTATAACAAGTAGTATAACATTGCAGTAGTCAAGACGAGAGAGGATAGCGGCACGGACCAGCACCTTAGCCGCTTCTGGCGTTAGATATGGGCAGATGCGAGTTATGTTTTTGAGATGGAAGTGGCAGGGTTTGGTAATTGATTTGACTGGAGGGGTTAAGTAGTGGTTGGAGTCAAATAGAATACGTAGGCAGTGAGTCTGCAAGTTACAGCTGGTGGTAGTGCCACTGACCTGGAGGGAGATAGATAAGGGAGCAGCAATGCTTGAAGCAGGAAAGATGAGAAGTTCTGTTTTGGTCAGGTTACGTTTAAGTAAGTTAGAAATAGCAGAAAGGCGATCAGACATGAGTAAAGAGGGACAGGGAAAGATCAGGAGAGGACAGATAGATATGTTATCTACATAGAAGTGAAATTGGAAGCCAAAGTAGTTGATGAGTTTATCAAGGGAGGCAGTATAGGTTGAGAGCAGTAGGTGACCAAGGACAGAACCTTGAGGAACACCAGAGAGGCAGAGAAGAGGAAGAGCCAGAAAAATAAACGCTGAAAGAGTGCTGGTAGAGGTAGGAGAAGAACCAAAAAAGAGCAGAGAATCATAGACCGAGATTATGGAGGAGGAGAAAAAGTTGTTGATGATCAATGGTGTCAAAAGCACCACTGGATTTAGCAACAAATAAATAATTGGATTCTTTGGTCAGGGCCGTTTCGCCACAGTGATGAGTGTGGGATCAAGACTAAAGGGGGTCAAGCAGAGAGTTAGATTCAAGGATGTTGCTCAATCTTGCATGCACAACTTTCTCAAGGATCATGGAGGCAAATGGTAAAAGTGAGATAAGGCGGTATTTGGGTGGGGAATTAGGGTCAAGTTTGGGCTTTTTTAGAATCAGGGTTATGGTTGCATGCTTGAAGGTTGAAGGAAATATACTGGAGGAGAGGGAAAAACTGACTAATTTAGTGAGGGTCAGAGCAAGAGAAGGAGACAGATTGTAAATGAGGTGTGGCGGAATAGCATCAAGGGAACATGTGGCTGGGTGGGAGGTACGTAGCAGAACAGAAACCTCTTTATGCATAGAGGGTGCGAGTTTGCATAAAGCAGAGGAGGAAGTCGGGTTAAAGGAAGAATTGGTAGGGGTAGGAGAGATATTAGAGATTTCTTCCCTAATCATGGAAATCTCAGGGAAGTGGGTTGTGACATTTGTAGCGATCAAGTTAGTAGGAGGAGGAGTAGCAATAGGCAAAGAAGAGTGTTAAAAGTGTGAAAATGGCCTTTTGGTTCTCAGGATACTGTGGTTATGAGGGTACTGAAGTATTTTCTTTTGCAGAGGAAATAGTCAAACTGTATATTGGAGGACATCAAATGCAGAATGAGACTTTCGCCAGCATCATTGAGCAGTTCGGGAGCATTTTTTGACTTTTCAGGTCAGCTTAGTGTGCCAAGGTTGTAACTTAGGTCGTTTACAATGTTTCAATGTAGGAGGTGCAAATATATCTAGTTCAGAGTAGAGGGTAGAGTTGTAGAGGGAGGTTGCAGAGCTAGGGCAGTTGAGGTTTGAAATAGGTAAAAGGTGAGATTGGAGGTTGGTGGACAATTTCCGTAGGTCAAGACAGTGGTTTCTGCATGATTGATGTGCCAAGGGATGTATCATTTGGATACGGGGTATGCTGATGTCACTGGTCAGCAGATGATGGTCAAAGAGAGGAAATGAAACAATGGAGAGATTAGAGGTGGAACAAAGATTGATGAAGAAGAAAGCAAGAGTGGTTCCTGCTGTATTAGTTGGTTAGTTAGTACCATTGTGTAAGCCGGAAGAAATATTTTTTTTTTTTAAAAGCAATGGCAGGGATGATTGGGTGAGAGGTTCATTGGGGGAGAGCAGTTTGCTGCACACAGAGTGCACACTGAACATTGTAAGATGGGTAAAAATTACAGAGTACAGGCACGATATTCATACGATTTCTGATTGGCTTAGTGTGAGCAGAGCAGGTGAAGGCCGTGGGTGAGAGAGACTTTACCAGCTGCTAGAATGAAATGAGAGTGGGCTTTGTCTGTATGCGTTCTAGGATGAGATAATTTTGGAGTAGGTGAGAGCGAAAACAGAGAAATGAGTGCAGGTCATGAGATGAGAAAAGGGGAAGTGAGCAGAGTGGGGGAAATGTGGAGGTTGTTGGGTGGTTGAGGTAAGTGGGGCTAAGGAATGAGTTTGATACTGAGGGAGAGAATGGAAAAGAAGAGGAGAAGACAGATCATTGCTTAGATGAGTATGCACTTTTAGAAAGACTGTGAGATGGGGAGTAGGTCAGGAGTGGTGAGTAAATGTGATGCAGTGGTGTTGAATGTTGGGGGAAATAGTATATAGGATTGATTTGGAATATGAAAAGTAGGATTAGGAAGGGTGATGATTGACTGTAAGGGGTTAAAAAAATGCAGGAGTGTGCTGATACATTTGAACTTATAAAGACTATGCATAGGTTGGGGAGATAGGTTATGTCACCCATACAACAATGGAGGTGGGAGCTCAACCTAGATGACAGGGACACTCCACTTGAACAAGTCATCGGCATTGCTATCATCTGTGCTAAGGTTGGAATGTTTGGGGGCATTGGGCTCATCCTAACTATTTTAGATCTATTGTCCGTGCAGGTCCTGACACAGCACATAAATCTGTTTTAACAAAGGAAACACTCTGAAGGATAGTGTTGTACCCAAGAGCTAACTGATGATGATGACTCTGATATGTTAATATAGGGTTGTCAAACATGCGGCCCCCCAGATGTTGCTGAACTACAACTCCCATGATTCTTTCAATGAAACAGATAGCCAGGGAATCATGGGAGTTGTAGTTCAGCAACATCTGGGGGGCCGCATGTTTGACAACCCTGTGTTAATATGACACAATGGACAATTTCCTTTGTTATTTAGTTTATGTAGGTTTTGGTGAATTCCTATCATTACCAGTGTGAGTAACTAAGTGTTAGTTGGAATCCCACTATTTCTGTGTACCACTCCAGATATACTAACTTTTTCCAGTTTTACATAAATCTGTTTTAACCACATAATTTGAATAAAACTCATTCTACTCAAACCTTATTTAGTAGCTAGTGTTTCTTTGTTCAGTCATATATAACAAAAGTGACTGTTTTGTTTTCATCTTTCAGGTAATCCACTACATTTTTCATTTTTCCAAGGTCCTCATCAAGCTTGCTACAATATCCATTCTCACCAGAGTCTTCCAATGGATATCATTTATAGGCTTACTAGCCACATTGACTAATCAGGTACTGGTTGAACTCTCTCCATAAGTCATGGATCTGATGTTAGTGACACTGGAGGGAGCAGATCCATCTGAAGATGCAGACAGATGTGTGGCCAAATTATTTTTTTTACAGCCAATGCTTCCTTTCCAGATGTGCCCAAAGAAGGCTTCCACCTTCTCAGCAGTATTCCACCTTCTTCCCTCAGGATGACGCTCCAGCCCGTTATTTTAATCCTACTCCATCAACCTGACCTTTAATGGACTCCCTTCATGGACAAATATGCCCCATCTGGGGCCCCTTACATCTTATTTGTTAGGGGAATATGCAAGGGGGAACAAAGAAATGGTAATAAGGATTTGACTTGGATTTTGTGAGCAGCATAAGTATTTTGACTGAGCTGTTTTTTTCT